>JAZGTH010000100.1:0-1200000 GCA_036877525.1 Chromobotia macracanthus | reverse complement strand
CAAACTTTTGTTTTAGCCTTCTTAAATGTTTACAACCTAACAGCACACTTGGACTTTAGAAGGGCAGTGCATTAAAAGGCATGTTGGTTCCTGTAAACAGTTTGTTTGCCAAAAGAATTTATGGTGGTTTTTATGATGACCAAGGTCAATGTGCCTCATGCTTCCTGAACTGAGAGTGTGGGTTTGCGTTATTGAATTGTGCTGCAGTATTGGTGCGCTGGCATAGATCTGAGAGAGAGAGACTGTTTTTATGTACCATTAGGACCTAGTTTTGTGGACCATAACCAAGAATAGCTGAATGACAGACATTAGTGGTAGCAAATTAAGTTTTGAAACTCTTATAACAAGACGACGAATGCACTGAGCATTATGGGTAATATGAATTTATACATTTCACTGTACCCCAGTTATACTGTCAGACCTGTGCATTCCCCTTTATTGTGAATACACTTATACTGGTATACTGTCATGGCTGACTCTTATGCTGTTAATAGAGTGCAATCATGAGAAATAGGGCAGATGAGATTCTGGTTTCTTTGTCAGCCGGAAGACTATCAGCTATGCTAATTGTTTGCTGTGTTCACTGAACCCAGCAGCTCTGTGTGTGTGTGTGGACACAGTTAACCAGGCTGAAGGGGATTTAGATAAGATTAGGTCATAAGAGATTGGTGTAAAGGAGGCTCTAGGGCAGATGGGGGTTATGTAAGATGATAATGGGAGGAGCCTATCAGAGGTCATGAAAAACAGTAAGAGGAAGAGCCTATCAGAGGTCATGACAGAGGTCATCATGGCTCTCAAGCTATATATGACAAGTGTCTACTAAATAAATTTGTCAGGTTAATTTGAGTTTATTTATATAGCTATAAATAAACATATTTATTATATATAGGAAAAAAGAAACAATATATAGGCAAGTTATAAAATACATGCAAGGGTATTATTGGGGAATTTATTTACAAGATATACATTGGTTAAGTGAAAATAAGTTTAAGGGTTTACCTATGAGATTTTGAAGTCAAGGGTAGATAACAAATTTAGATACCAATGCATTTGTTTTAATAAAGCAATAAATGGCTCATCCAATCAAATTTCTGCATCAGATTGAACTGTTGTGTAGGATTCGTTTTTATAATATGCTGCAAGTGCACTTATTGCATAGCAAATCGTTATTGCATTATGAATTAACGAACAGGAATAAAGAAAGTGTTATGTTTTTTTAAAAAAAGACGTTTTCTTGTCTCTCTGTTTTTGCATCTCTTGCGGTGTCAGTGTGTGCAGTGATGCTGTGGCTTACTTCCTCACCCTGACATCGGAGAGCCACCGTGAGGCCTGGACCAACCTGCTGCTGCTCTTCCTTACCAAAGTCCTGAAGATCAGTGATGACAGAGTGAGTGTCTGCTTCGCCCTTAAAGGGACAGTTCACCCAAAAATAAAAATTCTCTTCAAATGTGTTCTTTAAGTTTTTTCTGGACTTTATAATGTTCAGTGGAACACGAGAGATTTCTAGATGTTAACGCTGTTTAAAAGGACAAAAGTATTGAGCTATTGCTTAAATAAACCTTAAATTTAGTGTTTGCCTATGGATTTGTGAATCTAAGGAGGTTAATAATGGACCTGCTAGAGATTGGAAAGGAAAAGCAACTGCTACATTAAAAAAAAAAAATTTAACTGAAATCAGAACTTAACAATATACATGATTCTTTACATAAAAGGGTGGTTGTTTATTTTTCATTATATGCATGCAAAGGTTAAAACATAGTTTAAAATCTTAAGAGTAAATAATGTAGGTCACATGGAATTCAACAGGCAAAACGTTTATGAGACCTGTGAATTAACCTATGGCACAGGTGCTGGATATATTTAATAGGAAAGCTCCTCTGTGGTTTAATCCAGACAGTACAGTCTTCCTGTATTGCCTTCTCAGCTGTTTAAATCCTACAGCAAACAAATTCATACAAATGATTAATGATCAGTCATTTCTAATCTGGTTCAATTACAGCACTAATGTAATACAGAGTAAGCCACAGAGACAATACCGTGGGTATGTGTGGATATAACCAATTATGAGTGCACACCTGTCTGATACAATTACACCAGGGTGTGTGGCGAGAAAATGTAAATGAATTAAAATGTGCATCTTCCCTTTGCAGTTCAAGGCTCATGCATCCCGATATTACCCTCTGCTGTGTGAGATCATGCAGTTCGATCTGATCCCAGAGCTGCGGGCCGTGCTGCGCAAGTTCTTCTTGCGCATTGGATTGGTGTTTCAGATCACACAGTGTTCGGAACCGGAACAGGCCTCAGATCAGCCCTCTGGCACCCAGACTTCCCATGATGTCTAGAAGCAGCAGTGGCTGTCTCTGAACACCAGACGTGTGAAGGTCTTCTCTTTCATCTGCTGTCTGAAAAACTGTAGGATACAATACGATCACCTGCAGCCAATGAGGAACGAGGAGATCTTAAAACGGGTTGGCTGCATCAGACAGTCGACTTGCTTTATGATGGTACTGATATCAAACCCTGCCTGCACATTTAGGGCCTTCTCTGGACAACCAACCAATCCCAGATCAGCAGCTGTGCCCCACCCACTGGACACATGACCAAGTCTTATACAATAGGATGAAATGATCTAAAACATCATTGAGGATGCTGAATATCACTACTGCTATTCAAATGTTTGACCTTTGAGATCTTCAAAAGGTCCAAATATATTTCAGAAAGTGTCTTGGCATTATATTTAAAGCTGTTTGGAACATGACAAAAGGGTTTGGTATCAAATGAACGATTGATGCTTAGTTTAGGTTGTTTATTAAGTGATTCAGATTTTTTTTTGTTTGCACTGCTAATGGCTAACATTAGCATGAATAACTGAGAAAGAAACTAGTTGTACAGAATTCCAGCTTTGTAATATAATCTCACAACACTAGATTTTGTTTTCTGTAACTTTGTTTTTCGGAAATTTGCTGCACTCGTTTTCTTGATCAAAATGCACTGGAGATTTTTACTTTTGTGATAAATTATTGAACTATGCCATCTTTCCCTCCATAACTGTCCAGCTAGAGATTTCTAATACGATATAAACTGGTTAGTTCAATTACTCCATTTTATATATGCTGACACTTTTTTAATTAAACGAAGACAGCAACTGAGATCCTTCAAAAGTATGAAAACTGGAACTTTGAAAGTGAGGGCAACTAAAATGTGAGCTGCATTCGATTACTGGTTTGTATCCCTGTTTGACGTTAAGCCTCACTTTACATGTACAAATTTTTAAAAAGTTAATATATTTAAAATCTCTTTGGTTTTGGGGGTGGGTTGTATTGTATAGAAATTAATGATAGCTGTGCTTTAAAACTGTTGATGGCTGAAAGACCTGAAGCATTCCTGGTTAGCGAGGGTAAACTGTAATGATACAGCCCTGTAAAGTTTTCTATATGGAAATAAAATGATCTGTACAACTCTATATTGTTTTAAACTGTGCGTGTCCTGCTGAAACTAACAGGTCTCCTAAAAGCAACCTCACAACAAAATTACTTTGAAAATGACTACAATATTTATTAAGATTAAATTACATGAGCTTGTTTCTTTTTCAGTTATAAGCTTATGCTTAAAGCTTGTATTCCTATACTTAATAATTCACTTTGTATTAAAACTGAAACAATGGTACAAATGAAAACACGCATTCACACATTAAAATACTGGAACTCCTGAGCTTGTGCAGTTCACACACACACTCACAGTATAAAGTCTCAAGTATTTTCTCTCTAACTGGAGGGCACATGCTCAAACTCTGCTTTCTACTGGAAAGGATCCTACTCAACAAAGTAAAGACTATTTACTGTTAAAACTACTGCAATACATTTCATTCTCAGCTTAACATGCCAGAAACCCTACTAAAACTCATACAACATCAAACCTGTTCTTTGGCTTATAATGAATTGTTTTACAATAGCTATATAAAGTTAGGCTGTTGTGAAAATGCCACTCTAGTGTCTTGACATTAACCGTGGTAGGTGGACGGCCCTTCCCAATCCTGGCTTGTGTGGCTTTGGCTGGATGGCCTGTAACTTCCCATGAATCTCTTCAGTGTATCTGAGGAGCTGGGGCGTAACCAGGGCTCTGTGGCAAAGGTGGCTATGGAAACACGTCTGTCGTCAGGAGGAGGAGTCTGTGTCCATAGCTCCTCCCCTTCCTCTGCTGATGTTACCTCTAGACAGCACAAAAAATTTCAAGAAAGTTCAAATAAATGTACATTTTACATGTATTACCTTAACTAGCACAACCTGCACAACATTCACTGACAGTGATGCAAGAGCTTTCTTAGCCACATTTGCAAGCTGTTTCATTTTTGTCATGACTGCTTCTTCCTGTCTTAAGATAGTGGTTCTTCACCAGAATAAGCATTAGTATACTTCAATATACAATATTAAAGTTTATTCCAATAGTTCAGTCACTGAAAATTCTGTCTGTATGAGAACTAACCCCATCTGAATTTCATGAGTTCCTGACCTGATCTCCAGTCATGTTCTCTCATGTTATTTAAGGATGTCATCTTGTTCTTTATGCGTTCCTTCAGCCTCTTTATTTCAGTGCTGGACAGTGATTGCACAGACTGGCTGTCAGGTCCGCTGTCAGGTCGAATATACCGGCTCATCATGTCCTACAGACACACAAAGAAAAATCCTTTAGCAGAACACTCCAGTCTGATCTCTGTCTGAAGGCTTGAGATATAAAGGTGGGTCTTTGTAGATTTAATTTCAAAACACTATAGATTTGAGTCTATACAGCATCATTAAGAAATCAAAGGCAGGCTCCTCAACACAAAGGTTACTGCAGAAGGCAGACAGGCAGCATTGCATTTATTTTTTGGGGGAAAATTCCCAGAATGCATTGTGATGAGCTCAGTGAAAATATTTATACAAAGCATGAATGTCGAGAAGATTAATTACAATTACATTTTATCTGAGATTGAAAAGTACTGATGCAAATAAAAAATTAAGTATAGAATTTTCTCCAATATTTATGTGGCATACATTTTATAGTTATTAAAGAATCAATGCTGTTAGCTTAGCAACATGTTAACATCAAACTCCCCTGAGCTGCAGATAAGCGTTATCTTCACTTTCTAAGCGTTATCTTCAACCCATTTAAAATGTTCCAATATTATATACAAGATTCCATTTCAGTTAGGATGCTGCCTTGATGCAGCTCCCTATGTAGGCAGTAGATAACAGATAGATAAGACAGCTCACTGGGTTCTGAAATAAAAAGCTAATGATTTTGCAAAGGTCTTGTGAGGTCATGATTCTCTGTTTAACTGACATCAGAGATGTCCGTCTTCCTGGCTGCTTGTCTCAACCGGTCAGAATCTCGTCCGGCTCTCCGGTCACGCCGGGACTGTAGAAGCAATGAATCACCACTGGGGTCTGTGTAGAAACAAATGATTATTTACAACAGACAAGTACTCATGTGTTCAGCAACAGCAGTATGCAGATGCCCCTCTCGAGGCACACAACAGGGTTTTCTCTATCACTATCGCTCCAATATGTGTGATTCAGGCAACCAGGGCTCGATAACTGAAACTCGACAAGTGAAATGACATTAAATGGTTGAGAGACTGAAGAAAACTTAAAATGTGACTGCTAAACTCTCCGGGGTGGCACAGAGGATGGGCATTATCTTAACCCCAGAGTCAATCACTCTGCTATCTGGTGTTCATAGATGTCACTGGTTGTCATCTATTCAGTGGTTGGCAGAGTCTCTGATAGAACTGACAGCAGCTGTCTCACTGCAGTGTCACTTGCTTTTCAGTAATGATGTAGACATTGGCTTCTTATGTTAGTTTTCATTTTCATACTTGGATACATTTTATTCCCTACCTTTAAAGTACAAAATACCTTAATTTGTGTTCCAAAGATGAACGAATGACAAGAGGGTGAGTAATTAATGACTAACTAAAGTAATTAATAATTAATGAAAACTAAAAATATGAAAATAAAAGCTAATTCAAAAGATGAATAACACCACGATAAAACAAAACAATAATAACTCTGCTTCCTGCTTTATTCTATGTAGCACTGGTGGGTTTAAACTAAATTTAGCTCCTGAACTTTTCAAGTGAAAAACTTTCATTACAAATGACTCATAGGTTGGCACGGGTGACTAAATTTCTTTCGTCTGGTTTTTCGTTTTAGGGCGACTTACCGATAAAGGAACTCTTCGAGTCTAACAGCAAGTGTCTGCCTGGATCCTCTGCAGAACTCCCTCTCTGGGGGAATAAACACATCAACAAAGACGTCAAGTCAATAACCAGAACTGTCAGAGGGTGCTAACGGAGCACAGATATCGTTTAAGGGCTCAGGAAAATGGGTCACGCAAACATGAAGTTGTGATCTTGTCTTACACGCAAGTGAAACGGCATGTAGACGCTTCACTCACCTGGTCATGAGGTTGCTGACCTGAAGGGAACATGTCAAAGTAACCTGCCCGGGAGAAAACAGGGATGAGTGCACAAAGAGGTGATTAATGGATGTTTGTGAGCGAATATGTGTGTGTGAGAATGACAGAATGGAAGTATTTTCAGGATATGGAGCCATAAAGTGTAGTGCAGACCTTTTACTAAATGGATCTGGTCCACTAAAGGTCCTAAGGTCTAAAACTGAGATCGTGTCCACACTGCAGTTTACACTGCAGTTTATTCCGCCCACTAAGAAGGGTTCAAGACAGTCTGGCCTTCATTTTCACTTCATTTTTATGTCCAAATAGGGTCAGATTTATCCAAAATTAATCACCTGAACACACTTTATTTCCAGGCGTATTGATGTGTCTAGCAGACTAGCCTAGACAGCAACTTACATTGCACTTACACTCCTTAAGCTTAAAGTCCTAACATACACACACAGATACACACTGACCAGTCGCCCTTGCTTTCCTCATGTTGTTGATGGTTCTTTGCTGTTGTCGTAGGAGAGCCTGCTGCTGGATATCCAGACTGTGATCATCACTGGGGAGTTCAGGATACGCCTGCCATACCGCCTCACGAGATGCACTGTCTGACACACACATACATAAACAGATTGGAGTCAAACTCCCAGCCAAGAGCACAGCCTTTCACTGACAGATTAAAAGTAACAATGCTCAATACAGATACTGAGCTTTATGAAGTATGTATCATATCATGGAGAACATCAACTCATAAGGTGCATTTATACCACCCATTCCTGAGCAGACATGAAGGGAAGACTCAAGACCGACTTTTTAAAAGTGTGCAATCTGTGTACCACTAGCCTTACCAGTTGGAATACCAAGAAATTCTATGTTTGAATCGCTGTGAATGAAGTCTGATACAAACAATTTTTTGTGTTGTTTTCTCACAGTCAAAAGATTTTGACATGAGTCAGTTAGTTCAACTGAATCACTGAAAAGGATCATTAAAAAATAATTTGTTCACAGCTAACCAGGTAACAGTGAGAGAGAGAGAGAGAGAGAGCAAGAGATGGAATTTAATTTATTAGTATAACAGAACAAATTATTTCTAAGAGCTGCAGTAGATCTTCCTTCCAGAATCAGTGCAATAAAGAGTGTGATAAAGTCAGAGAAAGGACCCAGGCACTCAGTCACGGTTTCAGAAATGCTCCTCATTTCTCTCCTGCTGTGGGGCCTGATGACTGATACGATCGTTCGCCCCATGGGGTGGCCAGATTGAGGAAAGAGAAAGTCTGAGCAACTTTTAAAGAGAGGCGAAAGCTGAAACAGATATTCTTCTGATAAAATGCATTAGCAGTCAATGCTACATTAGTGTCAGGTCACATACATCACAAATCGCAAATCATCCCTCTATTTACTCAAACACATCTAAATTATACATATGTCACTGAAAAAGTAAATGTCTTTAAGCCTCAAATATAAATTTTAGCTATGTTTTCTAACCTCATTCATAGCTTCTCCACTGGCATCTCTAAACTTCCCTACATACAGAATTCAATCAAAGAATGTGCCATGTTTAAGTTCATAAGAACAAGGATATGAGGGTCTATAAGTGCTTCATTTGCTGAACATTTGACACTAAAAAGTATGTATGTATCTAATTATGTAAGTCACTAATGTTCACAGAAATACAATTAAAATACACTTAAAATTAGAAGTGATTTGGGGCCTCAAAACAGTACAACACAGATTGCATTTTTGGCTACTGTTGGCTTTGGTTTGTGTGTTAGATGTTTGGATTAACCCATACAGTGTTATGGCTGTATATTAAACTGTAAGGCATTTGGGTCTTTTTGTATGCAAAACTGCAGACCGATTACACTGACGTGGTTTGACAATCAAATACTGGTGAACTTCAGTGTGGCATCCACCTCTGTACTTCAGACGGTTGAACTCTTGTAGGTTCTGCATGTTAACAGTTCCAATGGTGTGGGAAGCTGGTCTTCTGATAGGCACCTGTTTGCGCAGTCTTGGCATCTCAAAAACATCCTCAGGTGGGTGCTCCCTTTGCCTGTTCAAAGACCATCATGACTTAGAGATGCATGGGCATCCTTTCAGCATGCTTGAGATCAGTGATGATGCATTACTGTGCATTATTACACACTGTTTTGTTTGTACATGCACCTGCTAGGAGGTGCAGAGGGGT
Organism: Chromobotia macracanthus; assembly: GCA_036877525.1. NCBI lineage: Eukaryota > Metazoa > Chordata > Actinopteri > Cypriniformes > Botiidae > Chromobotia > Chromobotia macracanthus. The sequence goes on along the minus strand of JAZGTH010000100.1, from coordinate 1,191,368 downwards.
TGTTGTCATTTCTGCTGGACTGCATAAGCTGACCCTCCAAGCGTCTCTGTTCATTCCTCAGCTGTCTGCGCAAGGCCGACAGTTCCCTGATCAAAGATGACTTCTCTTCTGAAACATATAGTACAGTTCAGAGATTTATTTACACCTGAAAGACTGACCTCCTCTGTGTTTGTTGTGTGGTATGTGTGACAGAGAGTGAGACAGGGTATGAGTTACCTGTGGCCCTGATCTCGTTCCTGCGGGCAGGCACTGGGGGAGAATGTGGTACTGACATTGACCGCACCTGTTTAAAATGACACACTGATCATGCCTCATCATATGAAACTTTCATTATCTTTTTTTTAACAACATGAGTAAATGATGAAGTACAATTGTTAGATTGCAATTTCTTTACAGGGAGACTCACAGACAGATTTGTAGCAGAGCGGTGGCTCTCCACTGATGTAGGTCTGGACACCTGCTGATGTAGTTTCTTCTGCAGGGCTGGTATGGGAGGTGATGGGGCCCTTTGAACCTTTCAATATTTAAAAATGAAGCGTCAGCACTAAGATGTTGAGAGAAAAGAATGGTGTGAGTATGTATATGCTAGGGGTGTGCAAAATGGGTGGAATATTTGACCTGCATTAATTATTCAAATAAAAAAAAATTCAAACTGGCTGTAAATGTAACCAATCCCACTGCAAAGACAATCAGCCCATAGAGCTGGGTTGGTTGCGCAATCCAACATTGACTGTTAAAATAACCTACAGTGTGTCCATATCTGACACAACCATGGGTTGCAAAACAATGCAAACTAGGTTATTTTCAACACAACACTTAAAAAACAAGTCTTATTACAGTTCAAGTAATTAAATATTAATTTTTTATGAGCCCAACTATTTGAGTACTATATTATTGAAAATGCCCTTCCCTGCTTTGCGCTTATGAAGTACAACAGTTCCACTGAGTGAGTATAATGTTCTTTTTTACCTCTTTTAGAACTGTTTGTTGCTCTTGCTCAAGCCTCTTCCTCAGAGCTTCATTTTCTCTCTCTTCTGCTTCTTTTTTCTTTCGTTCTGCCTCTTCCCGGCGCTCTTCAGCTTGTCTGATCAACTCCTCATTTTTGGTATTTTGCTGTAAAGTGAGAAAAATAAAAGTTTCTAAACCAGGCGTGACACAACAGTTACAGCCAATCAGAAAATCAGAATGTTTTTACTGTTTAATGCACAGTTACATGCAGTGGAATTTTGGACCAATGAGGGCGGTGATTGGTTGAAAAGCTTTTACATAGGAGGTCGATTTTATCACCTGATGTTTTCTTGAGGTTAAGACACTGCATAAAAGGTATTAGACGAAAGACTTTTTTAGGCTTCTATGTTTAATGTGGGTTAGGTCCAGATCTTCACAGTGGACAAAACTTACTTTAGCAGGATATGTTCAGAATTTAGATGATGTAATTGCTAATCACGTACCTCTTTCTCCTTCTGCCTTTTCCTCTCCTGCTCCTCCTCATACTCCCTCTGGATCCGAGCACGCTGTTCAGCCAACCGTCTTTCTTCCTTCTCTTCCTCTATCCTGCACCGCTCCCTCTCTTCCTCCTCCTTTCTTCTTTTTTCCTCAATCTGTTTATCCCAAACATGACAAAGAGACAGTAAAAGTGAATGGCAGGCCGAAACCACAGGCAACAGAATCCAAAATGGATTACGTGTGGCAAGTGAGTCTGCACCTGTTGTCTCAAATACTCCTTGTATTTTTCCTGCTCATGGATCTGCTGTGGAGTTGGAGGGTCATTGAAAAGGTTGCCCCGGGTATGCAGCGGTGGCTGAGCTGAGGAGAAACCTGTAGGTTCTACAGAGGCAGCAAGTACTAAGATGGGTTGCAAGGACCTTTATGTGTTGGTAGTAAAAAAATATTAATGGCATCCCTGTCAAGAATTGTTGCCCTTTTGTGACCCAGACACACTTGAACCCCTTTATAAAAGCATTGAGGTAAAGTCTGATCACCTGTTCTAGTAGCCACTGGATTGCTGGCCCCTCTGCCTCCAGAATCATAAGCTTCCACATTTGCGTTATGCATTCGTTTCAAATCACCTGCAAACACAGAAACAAAACATTGCTGAGATTCAAAACAAACTCTTAGAATCGGTATGACAATAAAATAGTTAGAAATTATATTAGTATACAACATGGAAAGTTTAGAATTTGTGTGAGAATCAATCCTCTGTTGATTGCATTATAAACTTATGCACTTAAGGCAATATTAAACTGCACTGATTGCAGCCAAGTGTGAACAAGGACTAAAGTGATTTGAGTGTGAATTCAGAGTCAGTACTGATGAGGTTTCCTTGACTGTCTCTTAGAGGAGCTCCTCCTCCAGCTCTTCCCCAGGGCTCGTAGGCCTTCATCTCTGCCTTGATCTTAGCATCATACAGCTCTTTCTCCAACTTCTCATGATGTCGCCTCACCCGCCGTTCTTGAATCTGTGCTCCAGAACAATTAAACTTCAGATTTTATTACTGTAAGAATGTAACAGTCATGTTGTAATCTGACTTTCAAGTACACTTTGAACAAGAAGAAACCAACAGATTCCCACCCTAAACTAATGCTAATCTGCTTCTAAATTCCCTTTACCTTGGGAAACAGTGGATTCCAGCCTGATCCCTGTCTGTCAAACTGCTGAAGTTCCTGATAAACTCAACACAAATTAGCATTCAGTGCTATGTGTATTCAAACTACTACACAGACCATTTCAAACACAATGATCTTGCAACCTGAGGCAGTTAAATATCTCTCATGCTTCAAGTCTTTCAAAATCAAAGCTCCCTGGGGAGGAGGATAATCAAATTTGTTTCCATTTGTGACACTCATCTGTGTCCACTGTGCCATTCATCTATTTGTGCCAATCATCTGTGTCTACTGGCATTATGGTATGAAGATATCACACCCCCGTCCTATTGTTCTAAAACCAAACTTCACTCTGGTCATTACACTTTTGTCTCGAAACAGACAGTTCACAGCAGAATTGGCAGAAGGAATGAAGGATTTCTAATGGGAGATGCTGGAGATAAAGGTGTTGATTTAGATGATTATACAGTATATGCTTCTGATGGTACCTGCTGCTTAAGGGCTTCTTGGTAGCTGACAGCACGTTCCATGTGTTTCTGCTGCCTCTCAGGTGAAAGTAAAGATGGTCCTGAGGGAGGAACGCCAGTCTGGTTGCTCTGCCTGAGGTAAGAGAGATATATCTGAAGTGATTCAAAGAAAAAGTTCCCCCAGCAATGAAAGCTCTGTCAATTTTAACTTAACTTGTATTCATAGTCATTACTAAACAACTCAACATGTGCATTTAAGTGATGTTATTATGTAATTAAACTGTCAAATAATGTCCCATGACAATGAATGACTGAGTGTTGTCACAGAGAATGTGAGAAATGCTGTTTTGTCATTGTCACTTCATTATCTGGCTGGAGTAGTAATATTTTGGTATCATTTATTCTTCACTGACAGAATGAAGACATAATGGGTAAGTTATATTGTACAGTCAACATTCACAAAAAAAAGTATAGTTTATATTTAGGATAGTTCACCTAAAAATGTATTTCTTTTCATTATTTACTCACCCTCATGTCATTACAAACTTATTTGATAATTTATTTGATAATCAAACTTATTTTTTTATTCTGTGGAACACAAAAGAAGATATTTTGAGAAATCTCTCAGTGGAAGTCAATAGGTGCCACTGTTGTTTTATCATCAACAACATACAAAGTATTTTCTATTATATTCCTCAGAAGCAAAAAGTCTCAATTTAGAAAGACTGTGACAAAATAAACCCACCAGTTTTTCCAATGGTAATTACAACTTTCAACATTTTTGTATAATAAACCTCATAAATATGCATCTGACATGATGGGTGTATATTTTATACTTACAGAGGGCCAAACCTCACCTATACTGCAATACAACAGCATTCTGGGTTATTTATGGATGCAGGTGCCCCCTGCTGGTACCATATTAACACAATCCATTGTACATAAAAAAAAACTCATGAACCCAATTCAAACCAATATTCAATATTCAAATATTTCAAATATTCAATATTCCAATATTCAAATTAAATTGGGTTTAAAATATTAAAAACAATCACATTGTTTCAAATACTAAAAGTGGCAGAAGAAATGGCACTAAAAATGTTTCCTTGTTTTAATACTATGAGGTCCACAAAAACAGCATTAAGTGGATATTTGAAAATTAAACAAACAGATTTGATAAACCACCTGCAAAGCAGTTGTAAAATAACTGATATACACACACCTGTGACAACACATGAATTCTATATTCATTTGTCTACAATATCATCTGTAGTAATGCTAATGAATTATATCACATGAAAATCTTAATTGAGCTTATCATAGTTATGATTAAACATTTATTGAAAATTGTTTAATAGACTTTAGCAATAAACCATGAGGTTCTGAACAAAAGGAAAAAGGGGCCTACTGTGTAAGGGATTGGGGCTGCTGGATGGGCCAGTGTGGTTCTGGAGGGATGTTTGACTGTTGACCTACTACTGCTCCATCTAACACACAGACATAGACAGGGGTCACATTTACATACACTAAACTACATTCATATCATTAAAACAGGGGCTCTAGTCTAGAAACTAACTTATTACAAAATATTAATACATAGTAATATTTAAAATTACGTAAAATCACGTAAATCTACTCACAATTAGCCAAATTGGGGTCCAGAGGATTCCTAGCTCCATAGTAGTAGTATGCATTATCATAAGGAGTTTGGTAAGATTCTGAGAAAGTGGGAACCATAGGAGGACGTACACCTGTAACTCTGACATCATAGAACAAAATAAACATCACTCCAGTCATCTAAACAAAGCAGCATTCACGCATAACACACAGAGCTTCACAAACCTTGGGGCAACCATCTCCCCCAAAGCGCTTGAGAAATTTCTGAGATAATCTTCAGTAATGGGTGCAATACCATTAACCAGACCTGCCCCAGGCTCCAGGCCAGGGCCTGAGGTATTGGCCAGTCGGCTTAAGACGGTGCTGTTGTCCAGAGCTGGAGATTGAAAGGCCACACGAGGCCTCTCAGGGGGAATTCTCTCCTCTTGTGCTTGGGGAGGTCTTTGATCTTTGGGCCGCCTGGCAGAGTCAGCCCTCAAGACCTCCAGACCCACCCCTGGTCGGTAGGGTACGTCCCTTCTTCTGCCCTCGTGTTTTTGGGTCATAGCACCAAACTGTATGATTCGGTCTGGCTATGGGGAAACAAGATGAGATTACTGTAAGTAACAGTGTTGCAGGTGTTCTCCAACTTCAACTGCACCAAACACATTGCTGGTGTTGCTGGTTCAACAGTTCTCCTGTAGCTCAGTGGTAGAGCATTGCGTTAGCAGCGCAAGAGGTTGTGGGTTCGATCCCCAGGGAGCACATGTAGTGACAAAAATGTATAACTTGAATGCACTGTAAGTCGCTTTGGATAAAAGCGTCTGCCAAATGCATAAATGTAAATGTTAATTGTCCTGAAAATAGTTTCCCAATGCAAATCTTGTGGTTCTACAAACCTGCTTTTCTGGATCAACGGCGCCTGTTGCAGCCACTCTCAACTCTAGCTCCTTTTCCCTGAAATTAAATTTAGACAGACAAATATTTAGGGTCTTAATTCAAATCACCACAATCAGTATTGTAAAGGCAGAGGATTCTCACTTCCTTTTGTTGTTCTGTTGTTCAGCTATTTGCTGCAGGAGCTCCTGTCTGTAATGTTCCTTCCTCCTTCGAGAAGCCTCGTCCCCTTCAGCAGCACCTGAATTAACACAGCCAATCACAGCTCAGATTTTACAATACATTTTAATATGCATTTTGAAGTCTGATTTGACCTATCGCTCCTCGTCTTACCGATCATGAGTCCTGTAGCAAACACACTCATGTTCTGCTGATTGACAGATCTGTTCTGTGCAGGAGTCATTGCCTGTAGACTATATCAAAATCATATAAAAACTCCAGCCTTCTATAGCAAACACATCTCTGCTCTGCAGCCCTGTCCAGATCACCACATCATTCACATCACATACAGTGGATTAAAGATTCTGTCTGCAGAGCCTTTAGATGCTTAGAAACGCTCCATCAACACCAATCAATACAATCCCACTGATAAAATGGGCAATAACTCCAGCCGATCCAGGAAGTTCAGTGTTTTCTGTCTCAACAAAAGTTTAAAGCCCTCAGTGACATCAACACATACATAATGAACAAGTTTATTTTTAAAAAACAAATTTTAAAAATTGCTGGAGTTGTAGTGCTGTCGAGGTCTGTCTTTTCTTCCCCCATGAACTAGTAAATTTTATATCACGGTTGTATGTTGTTGTAGTAACATCATTTTGAAAATGAAACTCAAATGTGTGCCAGTGCAGAATGTATGTGGGCCTTTGGATAGCCTATATATGACTTGAGATGAAAGTCCCTCTAGAAAATATTACCGTAATCATGCGTCCCCCAATATAAAACTTCTAAGTGGCCCGAGAATTAACAGGCAGCAGTAAAACATTAGCTGTGAGGGGCACCTGTGTGTTCCATTATGGGTTTTTTCTTCTCTCCTGGCTGCATATGTGTCTTCCTGTATGTTTCTCAGCTTCTTCTCTAGAAGCTCTGTCTCCACCTGCTCCTCCTCTGAACTGCTGTGATCTCTGTAGTGCATGTTTGGATGTCCCAATCGATCTGCTGTTTCTAACCAGTGTCTCCGTAGCCTTGATTCCTTATGCACTCCGGAAACAGACTCAGTTATAGTGGCTGCATCTCTTCTTGAAGATGCAACGTTCTCTGGGCTCTGGCTTCCTCTTTGTGCTTGTTCCTCTGGAGAAACTGCATATTTTGGGGTGAAAGAGCCGAAACGATCTCTCTCTAGGGTCTGAGACATTATAAACACATGCTGAGGAATATCACAGTTTAAAAAGTTTACCTGTGTCAGTTTGGCATTGGAAATTATTTCTCTCTCACCTGTGGAATAGCTGAATGTTTCCCTACTCTCTGCGTTCCATTATTTCCTTTGAGAAACAGATTGTATTCTTTGTTTCTTTCATCTTGTAGCTTTTTCTGGGTAGAATTACAAAACATATGTTAAACACATACAATAACATATAAAACATAATAACAAAACAATTCTATAATAATATTAATCACTATTGACAATGATCACAAACCTCTATTATGTCTGTACAAATCTAAGATTTCACAAAAACAAGATATGCAGTCCAGCAATATTATGGTTGCCATTAGATACCTTATCCATGTCTTAACAAATCATTTTTGAGGGCTGGCCAACCTGCATCAAAGGGGGAAGGTCTACAACCGTCTACACTGCATTAAGTGAGATGGATTGAACTGGGGTATTTTGGCACTGAATTGAGAATTTGCAAAACTATCCTTCTAAGCAGATTTACAAACACAGGTTACCTTTGCTGATTTGCGGTCTCTTATGGGAAGAGACAGCATATGAGACTGTGGAGGTGGATCAGCAATACTGCGATTTCTTTTCTAAGGAGAAAATATGAAGACATGATCAGACAGAATTTCAAAGTTATTTAGATCTTTAGTGTAGGAACGACAAGTAAACACAAACAGAAATCTTTTGACTGAAACCGAATTATCCTGATTCAATCAGAATTGATTTTATAATCTAAACAGCAGACTGCACCTCAGACACAAAACGACGATAATCTAGGCGCAATTCTTGTTTTAGCTTCTGCTTCTTTCGTTCATACTCTTCTCCCAAAGGTAAACTGAGACCAAAACTCTCTTCTAGAAATGACAAAACAAGAATATGAAACCTCATCCTACATAACAATATAAAATAATATGACTTTAACTTGATACAGAATATGAATATTGAACAAACTTGTATTTTATACATTTATTGCAATACTATAAGACTGGGATTAAACATGCCTTTGGTCCGTTTGTCTTGTTGTGTTTTGTAAGCAGGTTTGATGTTTTCTCTCTCTAGGTTTTTGTTATTAAAACTTTTCTAGGAAAATAAGAAAGGCGGTACATTATTGAAAGGTGACTACAGAAACCTCAGAAATACAAATGTTTTATTTAAAACATTTAAACACGACAGCCAGCGCAATGACCACATGAAGCTTACCTTCATTTCCATGTAAGGTGCTTCTTCTATCGGTGCTTTTCTTTCCTCCATAAAGTTACTGATGTTGCCATTCATATTTTGTCAAACCAGAATCTGTCGGTAAAAAAGCTCCAGACTGGAAAAAATATGATATCGGATGATAATCTTTAATAGATGAAGCTCTTATCAATAAGACAAGACTGAATTGAATATGTTGCTATCTGGGCATGGAACTGCAGAGCAAGCAATTGTGTTGTTAGGCAACAACACAACACAACACAACAACAACACAACAACAACACAACAACAACACAACAACAACACAACAACAACAACACAACACAAGTGCCCCAAACTCCCACAGTTACCATAATGGCTGTGTTCTAAACATAGTGCGCTTCCTTTCTGGATCTCTATTAAAATTACTATAAAAGCGTTTCGAGTCAGCTGGTGTTTTAGGTAATACTGTAGTAAAGTAAGATAAACCGGTACCAACCAGTCAATACATTTTTCAGAATCAATTTTGCCCAGAACTAGATCCGCTTTCTTCTATCTGAAACTTTTCCTTGAAGGTTTTGGAAGTGGGCTAAGAGTAAATTAAACGATGTAGCTTTAATAGTATCTCAGTTTCGCTGTACGCGGCTGCTGATACTGTTTAACCATTCAAAAGTTGTTCGTACAGCTGAGTGTGATCTACTTTTCAAAATAAAGGTCCCACTTTCACTAAAGTCATTATCCTTAAGGGCCCTGAAAGTTACCATGGTAACTACAGCTTCCGCTACATGAGGTCACGTGACTCTGAATCAAATACAAGTAACATCAATTGTTTACGTTGATTTCGATTCATATAAAATTTCATTAGACAGAAGAACATAAAAGCGACAATAAAAGTCTAGACAGGTGGAACAATATAAACGTACAATAATAAGATTGCCTTCATAAAGACCCTATGAATGTATACATAAATAAATAAATAAATATGAACGCAGACTGCTAACACTTTGCACAGACAGTAACGAAGAAACACACAAATATGTTTGGATGTTTATTTTATTACATAATGTAATCGGGTTACTATATAGAAATAATGTAAAAGCAATCAGAGAAATAAATGTGCGAGATGTGATTAGAAATCCAAAACATGTTATGCTTGGTCCAAACCAGAAGATGGCACAAACAACAAATAACAAAAACAAACAACAAACGTATTGTTAATACTAGTTAATACTCATGTTAATAGATGACATATTTAGCAAGTTAATGTAATCTATTTACTTTATATCTTGTATTCTGAAGTGCTTGATGGTTCATTCGTTATCTTCTTTTTATGAAATCTGAAGAAAATTATTTTCTTTGTTTAGAAATTATATACAGAAACATTTTTATAATTCATCTTACGAAACCCTTAGTAGTAATACAATATAGAATAATATATACTGAAACCCAACTTAAAAATTTAATGTTACAGATAGCCAGTAATAGACCAGTGCACAGTTTAATATATCAAATTAATAAACTTTTGCATTGGATCGCGTCTATAGCGGATCATTCTTTCTCGTTCTTTCATTGTCATTGTTTGTTGTCACTTGCTATTGTTTGTAACTTGCAATAATGTGCGGCCAAAATGTTCATTATTTTGCGTCTGTGTCGGACCCCGACTACGTTCGGTACGTTGAGCAAATGACGTCATTTCCGCTCGGGTCTAAGCTTGGAGGCGGGGTGCTGAAATGACATTCGGCCCCACCAACCAAGGCGTATCACCCGAAGTCCCGCTGATTAGGAACAATAAAGCGCTTGTTACATCCGTCCAGGAAGACGGAGGCATATATTAACCAGACAGGTGGCAGACCACCTTTCGGGAAAATGGCGGCGGGTAATGTCAACCCGTTTAACGTGAGCGATTCGGAGGAGGAAGCGGAGCACAGGCAGGATGGCGCTGACACCGAGCGCAGCCCGAGTGATGAAACGCAAGGCCACAGCCTTGGTCCCTTCTCCCCGCCAGCGTACCCCGAGCCAGCTGCCTTGCTATCCAGCAACCGAACCAGCCCAAGTGTGGACGGAATCCCCGCATCGGCCGCTGCGATTGTCGGTATAGGAGGTGTAGGCGCGGAGACTCGGGTGTCGTTGGATGCGATCGCAGCGCAACTGATCCGGGATCAGTACATCCTCACGGCCCTGGAGCTGCACACCGAGCTCCTGGAAGCTGGACGGGAGCTGCCTCGGCTCCGGGATTATTTCTCCAATCCAGGCAACTTCGAAAGGCAGAGCGGAACTCCACCCGCATGCAAGGAGCAGGGAGTCGGTCCTGGAGGTCCACTTAGTGAGTTATAAGATATTGTGATCGTTCAACCTTCTGAGTAGTTAATGCAATTGATAAGGTTCATGTGCAATAACACAATAAGCCGTATTTGTCATATATAAAAAACAATCTAATGAGCTGCCTACCTAGATATGGTTGTGAGCTAAAAATCGTGTGTAGTTCAATACGAATGGAGGCAGTCACTCAGTTTGTTTGTCCTTTAAACATCACAAAATACACCAAGGCAGCAGCTGTGCAAACTAATACTCTAGCTACCTAGACTACCTGTTAATTTCATTTTGTTTTGCTTCATGTGTCATGCAATAATAGTTTATGGTGTTGCACACTGGCGTGATGGGAGGGGTTTGGTGAAGGGCTGGATTTTGTCTTTGTTGTGTGATTATCATTGTGAAGTGTTTCCACTGACCCCAGCTGCACAGGTGCAGGATAAAAAGAGGAGAAAAAAAGATGGTGTTCACATGAGGGGTATGTAAAATCAGACTGTGTGCAGTGACGGATGGAGTTGATGCACTTTGTTTGACATAATCTGGAATTCTCTCTATGGTCTTGTTCTTGTTCCTTCGCTCCTAAATGGAGTCATTGTATTCTTGTCTTGTTGCGTCCTTGTGTGCCTTGTACTATTTGCCTTTCAAAGCATGATGTTTGGTTTTGCTTTTCCCTCTAATCAAGGTTTGTGCATGTAAGTGAGGATTTTCAGGCTTCCTTTCCAATGTAGGTCATAAATTGCAAGACCTACCATGTGTAATTTATGATATTTTTCAGTTTATCAAAGCAGGAACGTGACTAGGCCTTAGGTATTGAGCTATAGCCTCAAATGTTTTTTTTTTTTTATTATGGTCTGGTAATATGGATTTCATAAGTTTGACTAAGAAACAGGTCTGTTATTAAAATGAGTTTCTATGTTTAACGCATAAAAAAGTTATGTTTAACTTTTGTGCTAATGTGTAGTTTAGATGGCTTATTAAAGCTAGCGGTATTCAGCCAAGAGCAGTGACTGTTTTCGCATCTGTTTTGTCTCGCCTATTTAATGTAAATTTTCAGTTTCATTTGTAAGCATTTAGCTGACCTGTTTGTCAAATGTAGTGGCATATTGTATGCAAATTTAACAGGGCAGGAGAGACGTTCAGGGATAACAGAGTGGATCATAGTATCTCTCTCTTAAGTGAACTATGGGCTTAGCCCCTGATGTTACCAGAGTCTAGTCACACCCCTGGATCAAAGCAATATATTTGCAAGATTATATTCATAGATTTGTTTTTGTTTGGTTATCAGTAATTCTTAAACCAGTTCCATAAAAATCTTAAATGATGATGCAATGCTTTATTTTTATAACTATATCTATGTGATTGAAGGTCACCGAAGATCATGAAATAGTGACATGTTGTCCACAGTTTGATCTGATGACAAAATGATAATCAAATGCTTTTTAGGTGTTCTGTAAGTGCCATACTTATTCCTCCTTTCTCTGTGTGGGAAGTTTTTATGTGATTGCCTGGCATAAATGCACATCAACTGCACATTTTCATGTTGAAAATGTTTTATACGGGCTTATTCACCATTCAAAACATAAGGGGTAATCCATCTAATCAGTCTTCTGTTGCAAATAATGTTTATCCTGTTATCTTGTTATTCACCTTGTTTCACTTGGCAACCATCCTTCCTTCAGCCCATCAAAGATATTTGGATCGGTAAAATTGCATGTACTCTTGTGCAACTGCATAACCATCCCACACTACATTCTGCGCTACACACTTAATTCATTATGGGATGGGTGAGAAATTATTGGGTGTACATTTCAAATTCCTTGTTTCTGTTAGAAATGTTGGATAGTTGTCTAGTCATTCAACCAACCTATTCTGATTATTAGTAAGATCAACTAGTTTATCTTGTTTTAATATATATCGTATTTTTAGCAGTGGTGCATTAGAGGTGATGAATTAAAAAATGCAGATAGTAATAGCATGCTGACAGTGAGCTGTGATTTAGTGTGTTAAATGTCTCACACACAGTATCAGCCATCATGCTAAAACCTGCACAGAGAAATTGTGTATTTTAAGTTCACTCCTTTTTAAATAGCACTTCACCCATCAAAGCTGTTCTTTTGTGACAAACTTACCACCTTTAATAATACTGTACATTAAAACAAAACATTGTTTTATGCAATAAAAGGTTGTAGATATTTAGCCTGTTTATATGTTGAATTGTGAAGGGTCGTGCGTTATACTGTGAAATGTTGGCCATTGTGCCATATGTTGTTGTAGTTTTCAGCATCTTGTGTTGTGAGCCATTTTTAGATATTGTGTTAAAGGGACAATTCACCCAAACAAGGAAAACACTCATGTCATTCCAAACCTGTTGAACAAAAAATATATTTAGAGAAATGTCTCGGTTGTTTTGTACATACAATGGAAGTCAATGGGTACCACTGTTGTTTGGTTACAAATGTACTACTACAAATGAACAAAATTCTGTCTTTTGTGTTTCTCATAAGCAAAAAGTCATACAGGTTTGGAATGACATGAGGGTGAGTAAACAACCCCTTTAAGTTAAAAATAGTTTCTTTTTTGGAAACCGTAGCATTGTTTTACTCTGCGCTCCGTCTAGCTTTTCTTGAACACTTGAACATATCCAGTGTGAACAGCCTGTAAGAAATGTGCTTGGTTGAACTACATGGGGCCTCCTTAGCAGTAGCTGATTCAGACAACAGACAACCCAGTGGCTGGTTAATGTTGAAAATATGTAGTTTTTCAACATCACAATCTGTCAAGAATTCTCTCAAGAATGAAGTAATACAAAACCTCCATAAAGGTCTCTAGGAAAAAGACAGGAAGTGACATCAGATGAGTGCAGTGCCCTAGCTCCTTTTAAGTGACACCATTCTCCAGGGAAAGGGGGGATGCTACAGAAATTAGGGAACTAGTAGATCTGGTATTAGCCAGTTTTCCCCTGTTGACTAGTCTGTATTGGAGACTGTACAGTGCACGTACTGCCCTTAAATGGCCGTTAAGTTCATGCCTGATTGTCGCTGATGGCTGTGCAGTGACCTGGCTTTAAGGACACTAAGGTTGCAGAAATGATGTGTTGTATTAGCATTACGAAGCAAACCCCCTACCAAAAGGGCATCTGGCAGCCAGCAGATTGAGAGCAGATGGCTCTCAACCACACTTCTGTCACATCCACCTTTTAAACAGGATACAGGATGAGACGAATGAAGGTTTTCAACACCTCTCGCAGTCGAACCGATATTCTTCAGTAGAGAGACGCAACTGCCGTCTGCCACATGAATGAAGAAGAGCGTTTTAGAGATGAAGAGGGCTCAGTGTGTTCGGAATTAAGGAGGGTTTGATGCTCTGCATGAATTGTGAAACTGCATGAGGCAGAACTTAATCGAAGCAGCTACTGGACAGTCATCCAAGTCTGGCTCCTCCCTCCTGACTTCCTCCTCCCTTTATAAATGCGTTATAAATGTATTTAAAATATTGTGCATCAACGTATATTTAAACAAATACTAATTTTGGAACAGCACGTGGCTTTGATTTGAAATGTTGGATCAGTTTAACTTCTGGTCAGTGCATAAAAGTTGAGGTGTATCATTTATGTTCCACTATTATCAAACAGAATTGCTAAAATGTATATTATACATATACTATACAGAAAGTATATTACGTGGTGTAATTTCCTCCTTTGCTAATGCTCATCCCTCCCTCAGATTCCTGAGCTGCTAAAAAAATCCACTGGAACTATAAGGCCATATTTCTTATGCAGAACACTCCCTGGCCAAATTCTGACTGGAGATGTTAAATTATGTGTGTTCACTGCTGTCCCTCCTGCTAAATAAATCAAGTCTAAGATTAAGATTAAACCTAAGACAGGTTTAAAATGCTTGTCTGACATAAAGCAGGATGTTTCCACAGTGTTCTTGGTAGCTGACGTTGGAGCTGTGGTTTAGTGGGTTAGTACACCTTTTATATTTAACTCCAAATTGGCTGTATTTTTGTGTTGTTTTGGGCAACTCTATATAAGTTTATCACTGCTGACATATTGTTTTGGTTGTGTGAACTTTATCACATAGAGCAAAGCAAGCAAACAGAATTATTGCTTTGTCATGACATATTTAACAAGAGCCCTTCAATTCAACATCATTCCTTGGATTAAGATGTTTTACAAATAGAGTAATAGGCCAAGCTCACATGTTGCCTTCACAGATTTGTCAGCCCCTCCCTGTCAACCAGTCTGACAAGGCGTTTATTCAGCACAATTCTCACAAGTCGGCAATCAGCATTAACAGTCAAGTCACACCCACAGAGAGTCTCAGAAACGAATCAGCGTTCCCCTCACATCAATACATCTCTGTTCAAGACTGTGATGGGCAGATTCAGTAATTTAACCACCTGAGTTTAATTTGACATTAAGCCAACTGCATTTCTTGTGAGTTGATGCTCATGTTGGCATGCATACGAAAGCACCTGGGGCCATGTTCAGGCTCGTGATGGGTCTCGATTTCATTGGTAGATGTGAAATTTTCCTTCCTCTGCATTGACAGTGTTATAGTCACAGGACAGAGTGCATGAGCTTTACTGCTATCATGTGACATATCCTGAAGTCTTAATGATATGTAGCCAACTTGAGCAAAGGAAGAATGCAATGCTGGTGTAGGTTTAAGTGAATAATGTGATGATTGGAATCTGCAATTCTTCAAATTGTTGCGCTATGGCACAAAGCATTTTCCAGGCATAAACAGTTAAAAAAAAACATTGCTTTATTTGCTGTACACGTTGTCAACTACATACACACTACAATCATTGGCATGCATTAATAGAGCAGTCTATGTGGCTGGGGTGGGCTGGGCTGGGGGCCTGACAACAGATTTCAATAGTTTGAAATCTTCAGACAGTCTTTGTATCTGGAAAGTTTTGGCCTATGTACAGACAGATACATCAGTTGTGTATTCTGTATAATTGCTTTAGTTTGCCAAAACAAATCAAAACGACACCACTTTCCTTACAGTGTAGTGCTCTCCTCTAATAAAAGTGTTTTGTTTGCGGGTAGAAGTTAATAACCCTTCAGTTGGGCAGCAGACTGAATTTACCATCTGTTTTTTGTTTGTTTTCAGATCGTGCTGGCAGCATCAGTACGTTGGACTCCTTGGATTTTGCACGTTATTCAGACGATGGCAACAGGGAGTCAGAGGAAAGGGTGGCAGGTAAGACAAATTCTACTGTTAATATATGACACATAACAGCTATTTTTAGACCACAGGTTATTTCTGATTTGTGTATGACAACCTATTAATATATAAGTTACTTCTAAGGCTTTGTTCACACAGGCTGCAAATGTTTGTTTGTTTCAGTATCTGACTCAAATCAGTTTCCTTTTTTTGTAGTTCAAAAAGCAAAAAAAACCCCAAATCAAATCCAGATCTGGGGCTGTCTCTGAATACAATAAGTTTTGTTGTGCACCATGTTAGTTCAGAATGACGGATTTGCAAAGAGGTCAAATTTTCTTTCCTCTGAGCAAACAGTCAGATTTATGACAGTGTGGACAGTCAGTTCTAAAGATCTGTAATTGTGTGCTGTGAACAAAGCCTTACACACTATAATTGAACCATTGGCTGATCAATGTATTTTCCTCCGCCAGAGTGATAGGCCATGTGGTCGGTTCTAAACACATCAGCTGAATTTTTAATTCCAACTTTGTCAATAATTTCAACACTGGAAATCTTTCCTCCATTTAATTGTAACGCGCAGTGCGCATACGCAGATCGTCAAATCAGACCACAGCTGACCATAGCCAAGTTTTTTTTTTGCCAAGACATTACATTTCCAAGAACACAATTCAGCACTTACAGTATGTGGTCATATTTTAAGGCAAAATGAGACGGAACTGGCTTTATTGACCATTTTTCTGGAAACTATTAGTGGTTTAGAGGCTTGTGTAAAACTCTTTTACGAGAGATGATTTGGTCTCTGTTACCGTATATGACACGATTTTTGGCCTTCATGATTGACGTGAATTCACACACATGGTTCAATGACCATTTTTATCAGTGGCCACATAGATGAGTTTTGTTTTTGTAGAAGAGCAGGAGGCTAAACAAACAGTGAACACGAACACAGAATTTTGCTTTTTAATTAGGCTGTACTGCTGATAACAGTCTTGCCCTCCCATTTCTTTCTCAATTAAAGAAAATTCTGCCTCAAGTTTCTTCTCTTTTGTCATTTCCCTGTTTTAATAATTGCTTGGCAGGGTTGCCATACTGCTTCTTTGTTGCATTACCTTTTGTTCCTTGCAGGCTTCAAGTTAATTTATCCTGACAGATCGATTCTTTCAGATTTTTTGAAATGTAGTTGTTACTATTAAAAAGTTCACAGTCCTACCCTCTCCTAACACAATAACCTAGCAGAGTTAAGTCAAAAGCAAATATTTGCTTTTTTTTAACAGGTTAAGTCATCCAAAGATTTTCAAACACGCATTGTCCAGCAGTATACAGATTTTCACACCCTATAAGGCCTTTTTCAGATTCACACTGAATCTGAATGTATGATAATACAAAAATACACAACAATTTAAAAATGATTTAAAATGAAGCAGTTCATCTGGGTGAGCCTTTCACACAGCGTCTGAAATAGAACAATGGGGCTGTGTACTTTTTATTTTATCATTCATATATTTATTAGAATACATTTTCATTTTCTGAAAATAAACCAGTACTAGACGCCACACTGTTTGCAAATTATTTTCTGTTTTTGTAGCTACAGCCTTAGTGTGAACAGATCCTTAGTATATTATTAGGTAAACATAACCTGTTCAAATTACATGATTATCATGAACTATATGGGGGTAAGTAGAAGGCCATAGGAACCGTGCAGCAGAATAAGTGTGCTTTGTACAAAATGTCACTTTTGTACCCCAAATTGGGCATCTCCTCCCAAATCTTGACCCCTTCAGCAATGAGCACAGCCCTGGCTGTCTGACCTGGGGTTTACTGGCTGTCTGATGGGTCTCTATTCCAGTATTTCTCGTTCCAATACTGGACCACAAACCATCCAGGCAAGCACCTTTGCCAGCCACTTTTGTGTTTATTTTTTATTGTTTACATTGTTTCATGTGTTAAACTTGCATCCTGTGCTCTGTTGATCAACAGCATAAGTGCCCCATTAGAGCTCTGCTTTCTCTCAGTGTTCCTCATATCTCTTCATTTCCTCTTCCCCTCCATTTAGATTTGTCTTTCTGTCTCTGGCCCTGTGCTGATAAGACAAGCTTTTACACTGATTGTTGATGCCACTTTATATGAACAATGTACAAAATAGGGCATGAAACTCAAGTAATAAAGTTTTTTTTTCTCTTGCAATAAATGGACAGGGAAAGGAGTGGCTTAAGCCTCACAAAATGTTGCTTGTCAACCTAACAATCAAAAACTAAAATGTTTTCGCATATAGAGGTGTTTGTCTACATTTGCAACAAAATATTTATAGTTACAGGTTTAAAGTTAACATATGTAATGATGAAAACCGACAAATTTTCATCCTAGGTTAATTTTTAATTCATCTAAAAATTCCTGTAGCTTAGTTGGTAAAGCATTGTGTTAACAAAGGTTGTGGATTTCATTCCCAGGGAACACATGTACTGATAAATTGTATATTAAATGTACTGTAAATCGCTTTGGATAAAAGCGTTTCTATTCTCACAATAGTGTACCGTATTCGTGAAAATTGCCTCATAATGTCCCAGAAAAAGTAATAGGAAGCAGAGCTTGAGAGAGTCCCACCTGTTGATCACCAGTGCACAGTCATGCAAAGTATTGTGTGCTCTCCATGCTTCTGTTTACCACTGTGCCTCTGTTACCGTACTCACCCAGCAGGTCCACAGTAGCAGGATTGCTGCAGGGTTATACATGCACTAGCAAATCCCTTTTCTATTGAACTTCTCTGTTTACAACAAAGATCAAATATAAACAGTTGATTTTTGTGTATTTACGATTTACACGCGACACCTTTTATAAGTCTAGCACACAAGGGACTACATTAATCTTTTGTAAAATTCGCTAGACAATTCTAGAAGAGCTGATCACTTTTTTTCATCCGGTTTTTGACCTTGTCATCGAGTTTTCTAAACAAACAATCAGACTTTACTTTGCTCTAAATCCCTGGTCAGACAGCAGCTAGTAAATTTTAAAAATGTATAAAAGTGTAAAACTTGACGCAAAATAAAAGTGGAAGTATTTGCGTTTTCTGGCAGCTCATCCAGCTACTTCTGCTGCATGTGTTCATTAGATCCATAGTGTGCATGTTCTTGGTCCTTCTTACAAAAGTTGTTGTTTTTCTTTTTTCTGTTTTTTTGATTTTGGTTTTTCATGGCCATCCTTTTTTTCCCCTTTGTTGTGTTTCTTTGTTCTCTTCTTTTGGTTGGATGCCTGTTTGTGTGTGACCCACTTCTCCCTGGTCCAGTTCTGGAGTTTGAACTACGGAAAGCCAAGGAGACCATTCAGGCTCTGCGTGCCAACTTGACACAGGCTGCAGGTGGCGTACTTTCAAATTTTCAACTTTTCAACACGCTTCAGTCCTTCTTGCTTTGAGAGCAACTCTTACCCCTGAAGGCAGTTTGTAATGTCTGCCATCAATCAAATTCCATCTCACCCCGTTCTTCGTGTGCTTTTCTTTCTGTTAGAATGTGAGATTCCCTCTCAAGAGAGAAAAAACTACAAATCCAGTCCTGAAATTCAGGTGACCTTCTGTTTTCTTGATTTCATGTATTTTATTTTAAATATTCAACATGTTAGATTTCTTTAAAGCTGCAAATTGTAACTTTTTGGGTTAAAAATTAGCAAAAATTAGTTACATGTACTACATTGACATGTAGTACATGACAGTGTTCAACACAATCTCCTTACCCTGTTTCGCAATGGTATGTTTATAATAATGATTTATAATTTGAGATGTTGGGTCAGATTTCCTAGGAAATGTTGGTTTGGCTTCATTTGATTTTAACATGCATAATGAACAGTATGAAAAGTAACCTGCAGTTTTAAGTTTTTAACAGAGATGGCAGTAGAGAGGCACAAGTTATGGATTGCAGCCTTAATAAACTTGTTGTGCATACAATATTGTTTTCTTACTTAAACATTTTCCACATTTTCTTTTCAGGAACCCATTCGCCCTCTTGAAAAGAGAGCCTTAAACTTTTTAGTAAATGAATATTTATTGAAAAACGAATACAAATTAACATCCATAACATTCTCCGATGAAAATGATGATCAGGTAATCTTTTTCAGATTTATCCATTTCTTTTTATGGCGCTGATCTATTTTAGGTACTTAATTTCTTCTCTTCAACACTCCGTCTGTGCAGGATTTTGAGTTGTGGGATGATGTTGGTTTAAACATTCCCAAACCTCCAGACCTGCTGCAGCTCTACAGGAACTCAGGCCACAGCCTGCCGTTGCAGCGGAATACAGTGGACGTGGCAGTCGGTGTGGATCCCAGTGATTTGCCTGGGGAGTTCTTTATCCAGGAACCTGTGCAGCCAGCTGAGACCATTCAGGTATTTACACAGTACTGTGTTTTCATGCACAATACCTGCTGTGTCATATTGTGATGGTTATGAACATATATGGTTTGATTGACTGAACGTGCTCCTCTGTGGTCTTGATTCTGTGTGGTCTGGGCTTTCTTTTTTAATGCATGTTTATTTTGGAATCATTTTAAAATTGTTGCAGTGTCATCTATTCAGTCATCGTTCCATATTATGATTTCTGAATAATCCATATCACTTTTAATATAACGGTCCAATTACCATCATATAAGCATTAACATTTATAGCTAGCAATGCTAATGTACACCTATAAAATGTCTATATTATTGCAAATAAATTTGCAATAATATCATGTTTTCCATATATCGTATAATTTTCCTGTTTTTTGTGGTTTTTTTTTTTCTTTTTTCTATATTTGTCTCAACTAATTTTTCTAAAACTTGTTTCTGTAAAGCTGCTTTGCAACAGTGCAAAATTGTGAGAAGTGATCTGTAAATAAAGTTGAATTGAAAGAATGACGTGAATTCTCTGCACTGGAATAAGACACAAGTTGTTTGTGATGTCATTTACAGCAGCAGCAGAAACAGCAGGAAGTGGTTCAAGAGCTGGAATATCAGATCAGTCTGTTGAACAGTGAGAAACAGAGTCTGGCTGAACAGATTAAGAAGCTACAGAGGTAAGAGTCACTGCGTGGTGCCCAAGGGGCCAACAGTTTAACCAGATCACCAGAATCCTGCCACATGAGCCTGTTTAATTAAAGCTTAGAGCAGCAGCCCTCTGATTCCTGTCAAAATTAATGACTGCTGTCAGAGCACGATTCTACCTCCATCAGCCGATGGTTTTATACAGCAGAGAACTTTGTGGAAATATATACAAATATTGGTGTTCATAGCCGAAATATTGCAGGACCATAATTTACCAGAGGTCCTGGTAGTTATTGTGAGTTTCTGGAGTTTGTTGGTAAGGTTCAGGCTAACAGTTAAAGACTTCCAAAAAAATCAGGACATGGGAGTAGTGTTTAGCAGCATAGCAGTGACAGAGATCTGAATGCAGAACATTGTCAGAGTAGATCCTTTATGTTCTTCAAACTTGTATTTATGCCTAATACAAAAATGTTTGTCTTTAAACACAATAGGAAGGTTACATGGAAAGTGATCATTTACCAGTCTCATGTAGTTGATGATGTTACAGGTGTGACCACCCAAACTGTGGGTGATATGATTTAGACAGATGTCGAATTAAATGATAATCATGGTCACATATCCCTTTGAACAAAGATGTTTTCTGAGATCTCACTACCGTTTCCATACCAGAATTGATTGAATATCACTTAGGTGTTATGAGATGCACATAAACCACTTTAGGTTTATGTGATTGAGATGCAGCTGGCTCTATGATAATAAAGCCTTTTTGGGGATGAGCTTGTCCCAACACCTATCTTGGAGTAGAATGTGTTTAGAGACAGTCTGTAAGTTCTTACACACTGAATGATAATAAGAGTATTTTTCAGCAGTCAGTATCAAAAATATTTCTGTATTTCTGCACTCTGCTTTTGAGAGCTCTAGCAACAAGCTCCACCCTCTCCAGCTTAACTGACTTTCATCATTATGACCTTCTGCTTTCTGACATTTGTCTGCATTCCATTTATGCTCCTAGGCAAGAGATGAGCGCTATATAGTTCCTTTAACTAGTTTTCTTCACTTCGATCTTCATCATGTCTCTCTCTGGTCTCATTTCACTCCCTTGTTCTTATATTTATCAGCTCTATAACACTCCATTATACGTCAACAGATCATTCACTTACAAAGGTATTAAACAAATCAAAGCACAAAATGCTTACAATAGAAATATTTGTTCCTCAGTACAAACTTGTAGAACATGCATAAATGAGCATATAAAAAGGTCTTTTAATCTTAGAACAATTGTAATTCAGTTACAATTATATACTAAATGAAAGTTTTGTCTTTATGCATTCATACATAGTAACTAGAGACTAAAGAAGCTGAATCTCACCATTTTAGGTGATGCGTTATGGGAAATTTTCACTGAAGCGATTTTGACAGCACCACAGCTTTAGACTGTCTGACTTCCTAATTAGAACATTTACTGAACTAGGGATTGGATTGGGACAAAACCTGTCTCACTTTCAGTTTTTTTGTATCTTTTTTTTATATCAGAGCACTGTATTTAGCGTGTCAGTGTATGTGAATTTTATGTGTTTAATTTTATTAAATTGTTACAGTATGTTGAAATCTTGATTGGAATTATTTTTGTTTGTGTGGATGGACAGTGATATCCAGGCTCTTCAAAGGAACGTCATCTCATCAGATCCCACAGATATTGTAAAGTCAACTCAATCTAAAGAAGACCCTCCGTGTGATAAGACTCCTCTAGACAATGGACAGTATTTGGACATACGGGGGGTCACAAAGATAAACAACACCCCAGACCCCAACACTACAAAGACCTCAACTACTTCAACCAATACTGACTGTACTGACGGCACCATTACTGCTACACAACCTCACAACAAACTCAAGTCTAAGAGTTCCCAAGTCAAAGGCTCGGTACAGTTTGATCAGCCCAACAGGTCAGACCTGCAATTTTTTTAATGTATTGGACAGATTTACCTAACTGTCATGCATCAAATGATTGGTGAGATACAAGGGGCAAATAAAGAAAATAATCAAACAACAAACCTGTATTAGAAATGACACAAGCTTTGTTTCAAAACCTAGTAAGCGGACTACTTGCGTCACATTTTTACGCCACATCCCCTAATCAAATGAAGGGATAACAATAGGAAAACAAGCAGTAGGACGCAAAACTAGATTGTTAGGTTGTCTGAAAACAATTTGAGTGGTGTTTATCTGTGTAAAACTCACAACCACAATGCTAAGGTGTTCTGAGTGGTTGCTAGGGTGTTGCTAAGTGGTTACTAGGGCCCTCAAATGAGTTAACTAAGACTCTATGATATTCTGGTCACTAGGATTTGGCTTGTGTCTCTCCTTTATGGATTTTTGTCTTCCCAATGCCAGAAAAGTGTCATATCAAAAAAAATATATCACATCTTTCCTTAGCAATCCAAATGATTTGAAGTAATGATGCCCTTAAGTGACCATTAATAAATTCTCTAGAATTTGAAGGTGTCTATGGTTGGGATGCATAAAAGCTGGCTATTTTTTATAGACAGCACAATAGGTTGTGGAACAGAGCTAGGTTGGCCACTAGGTGGCAGCACTGTATTTAGCACCACACCAGCCCTCTCTTAGCTCTTCCTGCAGTACTGACAGGCACCACATATTACACTCATTATCATTTTGCACATCTGCTCTGAATACATTTTATCCCATGAGGCTGATTCAGACAAATTAGCATTTCCTTGTTTTTATTCTTCAAATATAAAGGTTTTTGCGCTGTAGAGTGGAAAGTATGGCTAATATGTAGAGTTATTGGTAACCGGAGTAGAAGGTGGCTTGTTAATTCATGTTTTGTTTGCACGTGCAGAAAGTTGTCTCCGGCTTTCCACCAAGCTCTTTTGTCCTTCTGTCGAATGTCTGCTGACAGTAGGCTGGGCTCAGAGGTGAGTGTGATCAGGTTGCATACACACACAAACACACAAGCACATGGAGAGAGTCATAATGTATTGCCACTTAAAGATATAGTGTGTGCAAACCCACAAGAAGATCGTAAAAGTGTACAACTCATATTCCAGGTCTTCTGCAGTCATTACACTCTAAAAATCTTCCCCAGCTCTCCATGCCACACTCATGAGAGTTCAAAAGAGTAGCTGTGATGTCCATTTTTGAATGAACTGTGCATGAGTGGACCTCTGTTTGTGACGGTAGGTCACAAACAGAGTTGTTATAGTAGTTTTGCATTATTTTTGCATTATCTTGAGATAATGCAAAGAGGGAAAGATGCAAAGATGAGAGGTCATGTAGAAAGAAAGTCATGTGATTTTGAGGGTGTGTTTTGAGTGAACTGTACCAGTCATAACTGCACAGTTATAAGCAGTCAGAGGCAATATAAAGAAATGCCAAGGGGCCGACGCACCTTTGCTTTGTTTGAATTGACAGGAATGCATTACCAGGTAATAGGCACATAGAAGTGATCAGGGGTGCAAGATGTCTTCTGCATTCATAACACAAAAGCAGAAAAGGACCTCAGGTTGCAGCTATGCAGTAATTGCATACCTTTTGTGAAAGCGTCTACACTTTAAAAGACATTCTGATTACATGTCCATGAAACACCTGACACCATGACTCTGCTGGTCTTTATGTGGCAGTATTCTTGCATTTGATTTTCATGTCCTTGTTTCTCAGGTGTCTCGAATCGCTGACAGTGAGCAGAGTGTCATGCTCATGCTGGGCCGCTGTCTGCCGCACATCGTACCCAACGTCCTGCTGGCCAAACGAGAGGTAACCGATGAGCTTTTGACCCAGTAGCCCCGCCCTGTATCCCATCAGCCACTGCAGCTTCCATAGCCACTGTGACTGACTTCACCCTCTCATGCTGTTCTCAATTATGCGTTGACATATTTTTCCATTGCAGTACACTCTCTCTCTCTTTGTGTATCTCTCCCCCCACCCCATTCTCTTCACTCTCTTTTCTTCTGTTCACTCATATCTTCTCTTGCTTTTGTGCATGCGTCTCACTGCTCCGATAGAGAATGGTTGCGCACCTCTGCCAGGTGAGTGGAACACAACGTCACGTTCTCACGTCAGCCCTGCTTCCTTCAGTACGTTTGTGACCTTTGAGCTTTCAGTTGGTTTGGCTTTTCATCCACTTCCTTTGTTATTAGTGACTTCCCTTTGCTGACATCTCTTTTTATTGATGATAAGGTTTTGGAATTGTTTGAACTTCCTTAACTACAGTATTTTTTTTTGTTAGTATTAACTTTCTAAATTAATGATGCTTCAAATAAATTTTTTTTGTCCTTACCAAGGTGTTTACAGACACTAACTCACAGCAGTGTTGTCTGAGACTTCCATGTGTCTCTAAATTATACAAAATGATATTTCATGCAATTTTTTACTTGGTGTAATATTATTAAAGCAACAATAATAACAACAGTAATAAAACATACAGGAAAGAAAAATTTCCATTATCAAATTCAAGCAGTTTTTATTTTTATTGGTAGGCCAAAAGAGGCTGTACAGTGGTTTTACCACATATGTAAACCTGTTTAACCACGGTAAAATCACCGTAAAGTGTGTCCTAATTGGCTTATTATTTTCTATGACTGCGGCAACAGCAGTATTATAAATTGCACCAACGTTAATAAATAAAGTTGTAACAAAAATCGAAACGGAGTTTGCACTTCCTACAAGTAATATAATTCATTAACATAACTGTAAGCTGTTTCCAGTTGCCAGGCAACATGGCACACAGTAAAACATTTTAGCTGATGTATGGTTTTTCAATATGGCTCATTTAATCAGAATTTTAACATTAAAACTGTTTTATAAATAGTAGCTAAATCTTTTAACAAAAACTACATAGCAATTACAAGTGAGTAACTCTCTAAACATTGGCAGACGACAGAACAATTCTGTGCTTTGATTTCCTGAGCTTCAGCCTGCAGTAATACTGGCCGCCTGCCATCCGATGAAACTTTGTCTAAGTATAATTTGTTTTCTTTGCCTCTGTTTTTAAAGGTCTGATTTGGTTTAAATGACAAAACAATGAAAAAATACAACCAAAGCACACACACATTTCACATCTGCTGGGGACAAATCCAAAGGTGTGTGCTGTTCCAAACTATTTCTACACATTTCCCCCTGCAGGCCCCTTTGATTTGCATAGGGCTTGTTCTGTTTTATGAAGCCAGGTGACAGTTTAGGACAGACTGGATGTTTTCCAAGCTGAAGCAGAGTAAAAACAAACACCACAGGAGGAGCGGAGGACTCTTTGTGCTCGCTTAATCAGTGAAGCTGCTCGCAGACTTTGAACTCTTCCTGTTAATTCGGACTGTTGGCTTCGTATTTGCCAAATCTTTCTTCCTAGAACTCAATCACACACGCACTCAGCTACACCCTCATAGCTTTAGTCACTCGAGTGTGGCATCTGGTGTAGAACAATTAGTGTATTAGGGGCTGAAACACCTGCCTTGCAATATAATTTCAGTCATCTGTAGACCTACAAGAACTTTATTGTAAAGATAAAGTCTTTCAGAATTAAAGGCTATTTAGGTTATTGATTACCTTGATTTGCAGCGAAATAGATAAGAAAGCAGGTAGAGCAGTTGTTATATTGTGTGTTTGCAACAGCCAAATCTCCCTCTGGTCTATATTTTGTGTGTTTGCATGTGTAGGTGTTTTTCTTATTGGAACTCCTTGCTTTCTGCTGCTAATTATCTTGTAACTATGTGTAGCAGTTGATGTTTTGTGTTGAAGAAATGAGTCAAGACTGATTGCAAAGCTGCATATTTGCATACAAATGCTATTTTTCATGGGAAACACTTTGGGGTTGTCCAAACTTGCAAGTTCTTGTTTAGTTTTGGTCTTCTTTGTTTACTCTCCTTGAGTTCATTTTTTATATCCATTTTGTAGATACAGGGGCTTCAGTAGTGTGACACTTAAACCACACGTAAGGTCAGAATTAAATAGTAATAGCTATTTAATTCTTTAAATAGTAATAGCCAACCATACAACCAAGTGTAGGGTTACAATCGCAATTTAAAATGTGATTGTAAAACAATAGATTTTACATTCAAAACCTAGCAAAGTATTTAGACACTGTGTGGTTTTGAAACATTAGTTAAACGTTTCCATAGTTTAACATTAAACTATGCCTGTGGCCACTCCGCTAGGGCACCTGTGTGAACCTTAGGGGAATTGAGTTAATATAGCCACTAAAAATTACATTGGGACCCTGTTTTTGGTTTTAAAGCAATTGCATAAAATTGTTCTAATGCAATAAAATTCAAGTGCCCAGATTCTTTGGGGCCGCTAATATATTTATGCAATGAAAAGTTTCAGACATTTAAAAAAAGCAAAGTCCTCTATTTAATTTTGTATTTTTAAAATGGCTCAGCTAATAGTGTGTGCATTAATTTCTTAGTCAAAGCAGCAAAGCACTTCCCATTCTTAACGCCTGCTTAATGCTGTCCTGCCTCTGTTGATTTTTCACTAGTACCAGTAGTTTTACCACACATTTTTCTCCACAGTCCACATTTACACACTCTTTCTTTGGACCAGTGCCAAATAAAATACTTGATAAACGTCTCTCAGTTTAAAGCTGTCTCCCAGGTGCAGAAGACACTGTCACTCCTACCTGTACACAGCCCACTTATAATGTCACACACACACACACACACATACATACAGAGTTACTACTGATGAAACGCCGTACTGCTTCCCCCAATAGACCAGCCTTTACTAAGTTAATAAGATCTTTGATGTGCATTTTAAAGTTAATTTATAGTTTTAACTCCTGGCAGGTGACTTCCTCCAGAAGCTCATGTTTAGAAAGGGCTGTCCAAACAAACAAGCATGGTGTCAGACATGCCTGCACTCCTGCCACATATTTACTTAACTATCATTTACCTTATAGTGTCCATTTGAGGCTGAGGTTTGCACAGAGTCACGCCTCAAGATGAGATAAATCTTTAGAAAATAAACACTTCTCTTTGGTTTTTACTCAGTTTGTATGAGCACCCTGTTCTGTTGTTTCTATTCCGGATCATCGTGGAAAACAGAGCTATAACCGCTGTTTGGCTATGAGACGTGTACCAAGGGCGGACCGCCAATTCTGTAACCTGGTATCTGTTGTGCTGGTGAGGTTTCCTTTTGCAAATGTACCCCGCTGTTACGGTAACGGGCTGTGGAGCGTTGAAGCCCTGGATTGAGGCTCAATGGCTTTGTAAACGCTTCAGGGAATGTTTACATTGTCTCTTTTCATATATTTGTACGCAAAAACAGTCATGTGATCATATTTTTTTTAATGTGTCAATTTATTTTAAAGTTACATCTCTAGTTTACACACGTGTTGGTTCTGTGGTTTAGTACCTTGTAGATTCTCTCCTTTTTTGGTGAAGGTGTTTTCTTAAGTCTCCCTGTATCCTTTTAAAAACCTGCTTGCTGTAGTTCCTTCTCCGAGCCCTTGGAAATGTCTCAGCGGGTATGTGTGTCTCTTAACACCCGGGTGTTCCACATGTGTTTGTAATCGGTCCCCATGTGTTTGTCCACAGGAGCTGATACCTCTCATCCTGTGTACGGCCTGCCTGCATCCAGAATCTAAAGAAAGAGACCAGCTGCTCCACATCCTCTTTAATCTTATCAAGAGACCTGACGATGAGCAGAGGTGTGTGCATGCTCGGGCATCTGCGCATGTGTCATTCGGCTTCCAGTTTCTTTACTGATATGCTCTTATTTAATTTCCCATCTTAGGCAGATGATTCTGACCGGGTGTGTAGCTTTCGCCCGACATGTGGGTCCCACTCGTGTGGAGGCCGAACTGCTGCCACAGTGCTGGGAACAGGTTAGTTGCAGAACTTTCCTTGAGTTCTGCAACTTGAGTTTTGTAAATAAAAGAATTCAGTGTACTATGTAGATATATTCTGTTGCTGGTCCAGCCATAATATCCATGGTAATATGTACAATATGGTGATATGTACATTTGCCCTCCAATGTTAAAATTTCTTTTCATAATCTGTATTAAATGCTCGGCCAAGCCTGAACTATGCCAGGAGGTTTCACTTCATGAAAATATTATAACATGGGTCATTTACAAACAAACATCTTAACGGTACAATGGTAAAATTAGCTACTGTTTTTTCTAACGGTCAAAAAGACGTTGGAAAATGGTCATGTAAAACTAATTTTTTCACTAGAAGCCTTGGCTCTCATTGGAAGCAGACATCTAAAGGATTGTGATTCAAAGTGTCTGTCTGAATCTATGCAATGATGTTCATACTTTGTTAATATGCCTGGGCCCCAAAATGCTTATTTTGGGACCACTGTATATTACACTATACTCTCAGTGTTAACTGTTTGCTTTTAGTGAAATTGCTCACAAATACATCCACTATTTCTACCATTAAATCTACTTCCACTGAGAAAATAACATAATTTCACTGTTGTCAGTAAGAGTTTCAACTCTATCGAAATATGAGCTAATGCGGTTTAGAGAGGGTTTGCAGTTCTGTGGTCAGAACTGGAACTGACGCTGGCATGTTGTGTCTTAAATCCTCTGTGTATGTCTGTTGCATGTGTGTTTCTCGCTCTCAGATAAACCACAAGTATCCTGAGAGAAGACTTCTGGTGGCGGAGGCGTGCGGAGCCCTGGCTCCTTATTTACCCGTAAGAGACTCTGTTCCTCTAAATACAGACCAGAACACATTAATCATGGACACCTTTCAACAATATCACTGTTAGCAATCACAAAACTCAAGATCCAGTGGCTCCCCAGCTAACAAGGAAATGTTCTCAGAATGTTGGCTAATGCTCTCCAAAAGTTCTCTCAAAGTTATTAAAAGCATTCATGCAGTAACATTAGTAGAATTTGTTAACATATCATATATCAAAAAACATTTCATAAGTAGTTAGTGGACAGTTTTAAAAATGTTACAGACTTAAAATAGTTTGAAAAACATTTTCATGACCAAGCAATAATTACAATATAACATCTAAAAACTGGATGTTTTGGGTGTTCCCATAACTTTCAAAATAAATTTTTTAACATTTTTGTTACTTAATGAAAATGTTAAGGAACATCCTTACAACCTAAAATTGTTTGGATCCTCTAGATCCAGACTCAAAATACTACTGTCCAAATTGTGGTGAGTGGTAGTCCAGAAAAGCATGTAATCAAATAATAATTATTATATAAACAAATCTATAAATATCAGCACATGCTCCATTCCTGTTTGTATCCATTAATCATTTGGGTGAGTTGCTATAAAGGAATGTTGTTTGTTTACAATGACTGTAAATCATAGGATTATGATCCACTCACGCAATACTCTGATTGTTTGAGTTATGATGATGTGTTTGCTGCTTTTCTGTCTTTAAATGTTCCTTTCAGTAATGGAGTGTCTGTTATCTGTTGACTGTTACTTCCTCATGAGTATGAATACATAATTGTTTAATCAAACACAGCAGCACAAATGTGTCTGTGTTTTTGCAGAAGGAGATCAGAAGCTCCCTGGTTCTGTCCATGCTTCAGCAGATGTTGACAGAAGATAAAGCCGACATGGTGCGAGAGGCCGTTGTGAAAAGTTTAGGTGTCATCATGGGCTACATAGATGATCCAGATAAATACTCACAGGTTTGTGTCTGATTTGCATTAAAGCAGTGTTTTCTCACTGGTTTAGATGCATTCTTTATACTAGTATATTGAAGGAATAGATCAACCAAAAAATGAATTTCTTCTTTCGTTTACTCACCCTCATGTCACTCCAAACCTGTATGACTTTTTGCTTATGAGGAACACAAGGTATTCTGAAGTATGATGGTAACCAAACAACAGTGGCACCCATTGACTTAGATTGTGTGGACACAAAACCACTTTTGAGACTTTTCTCAAAATATCTTCTTTTGTGTTCCACAGAAGAGAAAAAGTCATAGGTTTGAAATGACATGAGGGTGAGTAAATGATGGAAAAATTATATTTTTAGGTGAACTATACCTTTAAGAGTCTTTTCATCAGTAGTTTGTGTGTATGCTTGTTTTGGGATGTGTGTTAGGGCTTTGAACTGATGCTGCTGTCTTTGGGTGACCCTTCGGAGCGGGTGGTCAGTGCCACCCACCAAGTCTTCATTCCTGCCTTCGCTGCCTGGTGCACAGAACTGGGCAACCTGCAGTCCCAGCTCATCCCCTCCCTCCTCACACGTATTGAAAAACTGCTCAAGGTGAGAACTACCACTTACAGACCCATGTGTGATTATATTCATATGAGGGCTTCCCATTCACAGCTTCCTTTTAAATATAAGCTATTGGTCAATTTTAGAATTGATTTAGAATTCCATTTCTTGGATTTAAATGAAATATTTGAATGTTTTAAGATTCAAACTTTAAAAAGGATTAAAAGACTCCATCCTTTTAATAGATTAAAATCTAAATTGAATTTGAAGTGTTTTGATTTGAACTTCCAATCGTAAATCCTTTTAAAATTAAATCACTAGAATATTTGTTTGACATCTTTTTAGAATGAAATCTTTAGCCAAATGTTCAGATTATTCAAATATCAAATTTATATAAACCATTCAAGGTCTTGGCAGGTTTTGTTGTATTTCAGGGCACATTTGAAGAAAGTTTAATTCCTAAATTCTTTTTCCTCTCTCTCTCTCTCTCTCTAGCAGGGTGAATATGGTTTAGATGAACACAAGCTGCATATGTATCTGTCAGCGCTTCAGTCTCTTATCCCATCTCTCTTTGCGGTGCTCCTTCAAAACGCCCCATTCACCAGCCGAGCCAAACTACAGGGCGATGTGCATGCTATTGAGGGTGAGGGAGGGCCAGCATCAACACACACGCATGCATTTTCTGCTAACATTCAGAGTCTGGCCACGTTCAGCGCACTGACCTGGCGCCTGACTCTGTGTAACTGTAGGGTGTTGAGGTTGCTCTCTGGTTTTGGGCCCACAATCAAAGTACTCTTTCATTTACACTCTGTGGTTGCGTTAGATGATTTGCGCAGTTGTGCTTTTTTAGCATGTTCCAGGTTATATAAGCAGCTTCTGTGTGTGTGTGTGACCCTGCAGTGACCCGGTTCCCGAGGCCGGCCTCCCCTTTGCAGGACGTGGCCACCATCGTGGGCAGCCGAGAGCAGCTGGCAGTTCTTCTGCAGTTATATGATCATCAGCTCCAGCATGAAGGAACTACAGGATGGGACAGTTTGCTTTGGGTGGTGAATCAGTTGTGAGTAGATGTCGCAAATACTGTTACCCCTAAGAACAACTTAAATTTTAAAGCTGCAATCCCTGTCTTTCACCTCTTTTTACACCATCTCTGTTTGACACATAAAACTGCAGGTTACTTTTGGGTGTGTTTTTAACCCAAAGTTACAAATTACAAGTACATGGTATCACATTTTGTGCAAAATAACAAAGAAAATTGTTATTTTGAAGAATGTTTTTGTCACTCTTTTCTATGTAATAAATGTAAGGTTAGACAAAAATGAAAAAAAAACAAATAATCAATGCACTATATTTCAAGTCTTTTGAAGCAATATATGATGACTTTGTCTGATAAACCGACAGAAGAGCATATTAGATGCACTGCAATAAATTTTACGTTTATGAATTCTACCCAACCTTTGTAATCTATTTCTGAACTTTAGAAGATTAATAGTGTAACAACATATGTTTTTTTTTGTGTTTTATTGTATGAAAAGAGAGTAGTGTACATCTGAACTGTTAAAGGTTGTTGTGAAATTTTGCTGTGTTTGTCCTTTTGTGTTCATTGGTCGTAATTCTGTTTTTTCTCCACAGTTTACCACAGCTAATAGATATTGTTGGCCGCATCAATGTCACTTCAACCACCTGTGTGCATGAATTCTCAAAATTCTTCTGGAGATTTTGTCGAACGTTTGGGAAAATCTTTACCAACACAAAGGTAGGACATATCCAAGACATTTCCATAGTCCGTCTGCAGCACCTCAGAACAATGCACCCAGTTTTTGTGCTTTGTTTGCCCAAGTAGCTAAATAGATCTTGTGCTGCAAATAGTCCTGCACAGTTACACAGTTTAGCAGTTAGAGTTTAATGTAGGTGTTGTTTTTCCCTCATTTTTGAAGGTAAAACCTCAATTCCAAGAAATCCTGCGGCTATCTGAGGAGAATGTGGGTGAGTGGCTGTTCAGTTAACCAAGAATAACACCCCCGCTGTGAGAGGAGGAGCTGAGCAGAGAACACACACACTCTGTCTCTCTGTGTCTGTTTCTCTAGCAGGGGAGAATTGTGTATCAAATATGTGTTTCCTCTTTTCATGGGATTTGGAAATGGAGCTTTGTCTTTCTTCTGTCATTCTTTAAATATTTGTTGAGTAAAAAAAGAAGTCTGGTTAAAGAATCTGCCAACAAAACGATGCATGTTGTACCATTTTAATGGTTTGAATCTTATTCAGTTATTCCGGATGAGTTCAAATAAGTCTTTTATATCCAATTTAGCTCATGCAAAAGTCATAGAAAAATAATTGAAAATCATATTATAAAATGAGTTGTATCCTGCAGACGCCACAGCAGGAAATGGCATCCTAACCAAGGCTACAGTGCCCATCTATGCAACTGGGGTCCTGACATGCTACAATCAGGTGGGAGTGATAAAACCTGCCTGGCTTATGTTGCTCTATAATGTCATAATGAAGGAACGTCCCCCCCAATCAAGTATTTCTTGTTTTAGGAGGAGGACCGTAAACTCCTGGTGGGCTTTCTGGAGGATGTCATGACCACACTTTCTCTCTCCCATGCTCCCCTTGACAGTCTAAAGGCTTCATTTGTGGAGCTGGGGTGAGTGTGTCTCACCTCTGTTAAATGATGCCATCCACAGCCAGGCTTTCTGCCCAAGTTCATCTGAGGCTGGAATTCCTTTATGCTGATGTGAAACAACTTACATCAAAAAAATCATAAGCACAACAGAGATCCTCACTGTTAATGCACCAAACATTTGCTTTACTAGCTCATTAGTTTTAAAGGTGAAGTTTGTAGTTTTCAGCCCTACCAATGTCACCAGAATAGCACTGTTTCTGTCTTCCATTGGTTGATAAACAGAAAGCCCCGCCCTAAGTCTCATGCCATTGGTTGAGCCAGTGTTGCTTTGTCAGGCTGGTTTGTATTATCATACAAAAAGTGGAATGTGCCACAGAGCCATTTTTATTTAATAGGGAAATACTCAGCCCTGTTTGTTTTTGTATGTCAAGCCGGTATTAACAGATAAACTACGATAAGAGGTAGTATTTTAACAAAAATGCAAATGACATGCATTACCTTTGGTTACACTTTAAGATGTCCTTGTTACAGTGTAATTATACAAATTAAGTACTGAGTAACATTACTTTAGGGTTAAAATTAGGGTTTGGTTAAGGGTTAGTTGCAGGTAATTATGTACAGTTTACTATTATTCCTATTATACAAATACATGTAACAAAGACACTGTAAAATAGTGTTACTTTACCTTTAATATCTATACCATTAACTGCCAATAGGGTTTTAGCAGTTATGTACAAAACAATAGATCACAATTTGTTACACTGTCTGTCCCTTGATACCTAATGATCTAATATACCACATAATACCAGACTGGAAGAACAGGATTAATAAGATCATAAACTGTCAAGTTGTTATTCCCTGCTGAACCCGCTACTTCCTGTCTGCAGGGCGAACCCAGCGTACCACGAGCTGCTGCTGACAGTGCTGTGGTATGGAGTGGTCCATACATCCGCACTGGTGCGCTGCACTGCTGCCCGCATGTTTGAGGTAAGCCCCTCATTTGCAGCCATAGAAAATGTGTGTTCATATGAAGGCTTTTATTTAGTTGTGTAATCGATAAGATCATATTTTCAATACCACTATCATTTTATATTTTAAGATGTTACCTGGCACTTTCCATAGATAAGGTATGTTTTGGTGTCCCATTGTTTTTTGGAGGCACACACCCCATTTTTTGTCAGGGACTATTGGATTAGGTAAGAATACCTGTTATCTAAAATGAACATAGGATAAAATGGTCTGTCCGTCGCAGAGGTTTTGACTTTCTTAGGTGCATCCAAACATTAAAGTGTCACAACAGTGGTAATTGTGGCATGCATTGTGGTAAAACACATTAGCAATTTTTAAGCAAGTCATGGTTTTATGTTTTTAGCTCATATTAGTTTGACCTTTTGAAATTTCGTTTGAATAGCAACGTTTTCTTAAATTCGCAGTTTGTTGAAAGAGAGTGCTAGTTTGTACCCTATTGTGGAAAGTGCCTCTGTCCTTTTGGCCAGTCAAATGTTATAAAATACTGCTTTTGTTTTTAATGCCAGTCAGCCAAGTTACTGTAGATATGATGTATTTAAAATGTTACTGGTTGGTGTGAGGTAGTACATTTGTCCTCAGAACCTCTCCACACTCCCTCTAGGGCCCCCCTGCGCCTCTTCTTTCCTGATACCTGTCAAGCCACTGAATGTTTACGTGTATTTGAAGTTGTTGCTTTAAAGCATTCGTATGTCTTTGCACCACAGCACGCTTGCCACTGTCATTCAGAAATTACGTAACAAACCCCCACATTTCATTTCCTTCCCCCTTCCTCCGTGTAAGTGTAATGAAGGTTCAAGGAGTGGAAATAGATTGGTCCATCTGAAAAACCCTCTTCTCCTCATCTGTGGTTGTAGCTTTAGTTAAATTTGCCTGGCCTTTATAGTCTTTATTTTTTAATTTACCTGTATAGCGCCTCTTTGGGCTTCTGTCACGTTTTCGTCGTATGTCTGCGCTATGTTTTTAGTTTGTTACCGTTGTCTCTCTTTTGTGTTCTTTTATTTCTTTGTTTCTCTCTCTCTTTCTCTCTGCCGTGTTCCATGACACTGTGCTCGCTCTTTCCATGCATCCTGTGTGACATCACCCCTGCTCTGACCAATCAGCTGTTGGTGAAGGGGGTGAATGAAACGCTAGTAGCTCAGAGAGTTGTTCCAGCACTTATCACTCTCTCCAGTGATCCTGAAATGTAAGTCTCCTCCTGCCTCCTTCATCCATGCACCTCCCTCTGCCTTGGTTCTCTCAAGAGGCCACACCTTTATTAGCTCCTCCCCCATGATGCCCCGCCCATAAAGACCAAAAGGTGGGCAGAGCCAAAATGAGCAAATTGTGTTTTGAATTATTTATTGACCTTGTCAGATTCTGATGCTACTACAAATGAATGTAAGGATTTTTTTGGTTTTCAGTTTTACCTTTTACCTTTACTTAATTAAATATAATTAGTACTTAGTAATGTAAATAATTTGAAATGAAAGGTACATCTGCTTCTCCTGATGAAACCAAGGCCTGAGAGACAGTGTTTATTTTGTTTGTCTTACATGCTCAGTGTACTAACATCTTTCATTCAGGCAGCACTAACCATTACACGCTTAAAGAAGCTGCCCGTTTTCCACCATCCATCAATCAATCATATTGTCAATCCATACCATGTGACTCACGGCATGTTTGGCTGCCAGTCACTCCCTCCCAAGGCCCCAGTACTATTTTCTTCCCCCCTCCCTGCTAGGTTCTTGGCCATTTGTGTTTGACCCCCTCTCTTTTGCATCTGACTGGTTTGCAGCTGGTTCTTCGAGGCATGAGCGAAGCCTTAATTGACAAGAGAGTAGCTCCAGCCCTTATTACCTTGTGCAGTGGTCCTGAATTGTGAGTTAACAGCTATGAGACATTTTAAAAGCCAAATATCCTCTCCGCATTTTTTGGTTGGATATAACTATTATTTTTTTTATATTTTCTTGGGGGGGTTTGGATATTTGTTGTCTGTTGTGTGTTTTCGTTTTGGTTTTCATACTGACTTGGGAATGATCATGTGACATAAATCATCTTGCTTACCACATATTCCATTCAAGTGATTGATGCTGTATCTCATGGTTCTGTTCTGTTCTGTTCCATTTTTTTATCATTTTAATGGGAAATGTGTGGGGTTCTTTGAATGTATAGTAAGAGTTTCTCTGTTTTCAGTTCAGTGAGGATATCTACAATACCTGCCTTTGGAACGATTATGGAAACTGTAACGCAAAAAGAGGTATGTTTCCCCAGCACATGGCGTATGACAAATTAATCAAAAACTATTTGAAAAACTATTTTCAAGGAAACATATGCCAAACTAAATTTTTGGGATTAGTCTACAAACTGACGTCACGACTGCATACCTCTATACTTACAAACTACTGTAGTGATGCACCGTAAGGGAAAATTATTGGCTGAAACAAAACATGTACGCTGCTTTTTCCTCCATGTCAAAGTTTCTCTTAGCTGACTTGTTCAATTAACATTCTGCTTCTATGTCCAGCCTGTTTTCTGTTTCAGCCCAAAACCGAAAATGGTATTTCAGTGGCTGTAATTTCAGTGCATCCCTATTACAAGCAGAAAAAAACTCTCATTGATTATTTGTGTATGTATTGTAGCTGCTAGAGAGAGTGAAAATGCAGCTGGCCTCGTTTCTGGAAGACCCTCAGTATCAGGACCAGCATTCCTTGCACATGGAAATTATCAAAACATTTGGAAGAGTGGGACCCAACGCAGAGCCCCGCTTCAGAGATGAATGTGAGCGGCTTCTAGCACGTATTTCACTTAAAAAGAGTGCTTGTTTGCACTTTGGTTTAGCAAAGTGAGAACCACAATGTGATGACAGTAGTACTATTTTAGTTTTGTGATTGTTTTTCCCTTGAGTGTACTGTATACTGCATTTGTTTGGCAAGTATTTATTTTCTTCACATTCTGTTCTCTGTATGTTTTTTCCTACAGTTGTTCTTCCTCATTTGCACAAGCTGGCTCTTTGTAACAACGCGCAGACAGTGGAGAGCAAGAGAATTGACATCGCCACTCAACTGTTTGAGGCCTACAGCGCCTTATCCTGCTGTTGTATCTTTCACAGTTTCACCTGATAGTTAAACACTTAGTTAACAATGTGTTTTGTCAAATACTTTTGATTTCAGTGACCTTATTACTTGGCTTGTGTCCTTCAACTACCAGCATAAAGTCTAGTCCACTTTGCAGCTAATTCTGCATTTCGGCCAATCAGGTTGTAGCTTGTCATTTTGCCCAGCCCTTGATATTTTTGGGAGCTGTTTGCATCAGATGGTCCATGAACAGTGTGTGGGAGATATTGTTGGCGTAACATTTGAGACTGCGGTGACTTTTCAACAAATCTTTTCAAGCTTTTAATTGTTTTTGTAAGCCTCAGTATTGGAAGATGGTTTATATTTCCAAAACTGAAGTTGATTTTCTCTTAAGAGGGAACATTTTTGTAACAATTTGGAAGCAGTTAGACAGCACAAGTAGACTGTGCACCTCCATTGCTGGTGTTTTGGGAGCAGAGTTGATCTTTTCACTGGTTCCTTAAACGTTTTAACAGATTTCGTGGCATATGGCAGTTTGCATTGTGTAACCACAATCTTACCTCCAGTTTGAACAAATTCACAGATACTGAACACAGTCTGTGTGGCCACTTTCTTTCCTTGTTTTTGAATTATGTTTTGGAGTTTTTGAAGGATGGTCAACTGTTTAAGCTAGACAAGAGTCCCTATCACTGTATTTGCTCTCTCTCTCTTTCTTTCTCACTCTCACTCACACAGACACACACTTCTGGGAGCTTCTGTGCTTTGAAAATGTTTGTATACCTCACTGGCAGAGAAATAAAGAAAATAAACCTCAGCCATTTTCGTACAGTAAATTGCAGGGTGGATTGCAAAATTTGTCGTTAAATGCTCTGTGATGTTGTCCGTTTGAGCAGAGAGAGCTTTAGCCCAGCCCTTTGGTCAGGATTCCCAGCACACATGCGTCTGCAGATGCTTCTTTTGTGTTCCTCTCCACCATTTTTCTCCATTTAATTTTCTTATGCTGTGCCACAGTTAAGACTGTGTACAGTGGCTTGCCCCCAGGCAGTGTTATAAAACTACCTCTGTATTTTAAAATGTTGCAACATAATTGACAGCCTTAGTTGTTATAAATGGGATAAACCACAGTTCATTCACCGAAATGTAGCAATCCACGTTTTCACTACTAGAAGACGTATGTTTTACAGGTGTTGGACGTTGTCTTGGTCTTTTCTTAACTCTGTGGCTTTAGTTATTTCTGAAGAGCTCATGGTGAATCATTTCCTCCCTGGACTGAGATGTTTAAGGACTGATATGGAACAGCTCTCTCCAGAGCACGAGGTACTAGATCAGTATCTAGAAAGACATCTTGATGTTCTGCATGTTTCTGTTTTGAATGTCTACATTCATTATATTTCTTGCGGTTTTTTTAATGGTTCTTCCATGCTGCATGTCTTGTAAGCTGATTTCTATTTATTTAATTTCCTTTTGCCTGGTAATGCACAGCTGATGTGCCTCTCCGGTCACGTGGTGTATGTCACATTTCCCAGCAGTGCACTAAGAATATTCCCTGCTTTACTTGTTTGTCCTGCAGGTCATTCTGAGTTCCATGATAAAGGAGTGTGAAATAAAGGTGGAGAACAAAGGCATCGGAGAGGCACAAGGGTGAGAAGACAGTATATTTCATTTATTTATACTTGCCTCGTTTTCTATCGAGAGATGTGTTTTCCTTTTATTTAAATAGTGCTCCAGAAAACTATATTATAATAGAAAGTATAATGAATACGAAGAATCAAGAATCTCTTATTCCAACCATAATAGTATCTTGGCCAGTGTGGTGTTACTCAATCAAAAAAACAACAGTACAAGTGCTTTCTCAGTAGCAGAATAAATTAATTCAATAATAAAAAAACTAAAAACTGTTTTTTTGGCAAACCGAAGTACATTTACTTAATCTTGTAGTAGTCAGTAAGTCTTTGTACATGCTTATTTCTTCAACATTTTATCTGTTGTATCTGAGTTCAGCTTTGGTTTGGCTTCTCCAGTTCTCACAAGCAAAGTGAGGTTTCCCATCATGCATTGCAGCCAACTGGCTCAGCCACATGATTATTGCAGACCAGCTTTATACATGCTGTGCTGTGGGCTCAGAATGGTTGTTTCATATAACGCTAATAGCACATTAAAAAAATTGAATGTCTGTCTAAAACTGCAAGAGCTCATTTAGCCAGTTGTAATGTTAGCCAGTAGTTGTTATCTAATTCTTTCTTTCCACATTGGGTAGTACAGTAAACTGAGTGACTTTCTTTAATTTCATATAAAAGGTAGAAGATGTTTTACGCAGTATATATGTAAAGGATAATATAGAGTCAAATATTCAATACTGCTAAATAAACCCCAATAGAATGATCAGATCCCCCCAGAACCTGAAGTGCTTTGTGTTATCCTGAGACCGCAAAGTCATATAGAGGTCAAAAAACCAGCACAGCTATGTATAAAATATATTGCCAGGGGCAACAGTCAAATAAACAGTTTCACTGCCATTTAAAACCAAAATATTTAGAATGCAGTAATTTGACCAATCAAAATAAAGTATTAAAAAAAGCCTCATAATAAGGGTTGTTACTTCCTCAAGTTAGCAGTTCACAGTAGTTTAATGACAGTAGGTGGATTTTGTACAGTCAAATTTTTGCTTGGTAAGGTTTATAAACACAGTTTCCTTGGATTGTAAACGCGTGTGGTTTCTACAAAACTTGCAACCTAAAGATGTGGCTTGATCGTAACAGCCCTTGTCTCTTGAGCAACGCTGCCAGTGGTTTTCTTCCATGGCTGTGTGAGATATTTATAAATGTTCGAACATTATAACTTCAGGGAGCTCTATCATTCTGTCTGTCATTGGGAGCCATTATACGTCAGTTGAATCTGCCCCTGACAAACTGTGTGGGTTGCTTTGCCACGAGTCATCCAGGATTTCTTTTTTATATTTAATTAGCTGGGTGCGTGAACTATATGAATGTCATTGTATTGTCAAAACAAAGCGTAAACAAATGACTTTTATTTTTTGGTTTATTGCTTTTACATTTATTTTATCATTGTTTTATCCTTGTAATACCATTATAGTAAAACACAAACACTTATACAAACCTCAGGTAGTGGGTGGCATTTCTTGAGTGTGTGCTTGGTAGAATCACACTTGAATATGACTGTATCCTGACCAAAACGGCAGGGGTACAAGCACTTCAACAAAAGTGTAAGTCTCACTGCGTCAGTGCCAGTTTTCCTATAGGAAGCTCAGCAAAGTAAATAGGGCTTGAGCTTTCAGAGGAAAGCGGTATTTTAGTTATATAAAAATAGTGTTTATGTACTATTCCCTTGATTTTATTCAAGTAAACTGAAAAAATCAGTCCTGAACAGTCAAACCGCATGACTCTTAAATTGAACTAAACATAATTATGTAATTTCTGCTCCATAAAAATGACTTTTAAAAGACGGACCATACTGTTCCAAATTTGATATCTCTGTAACCCAAACATGCTTCTGTTTCAGGTCCATATCTATTGCGGCCAGTCTGGTGGGTGAGGACGCAAAAACCAAGTTTCTAAGTAAGATGGGTCAGCTGACCACCTCAGGTGCCATGCTGGCTAATGTTTTCCAGAGAAAGAAATGAGAGCAGCTCAGAGTGTTTCCCATGATCCGCTGCTGTCTGGGAATCTTCTACTTGAAATCAATTGTCTGCCTTTGTTTTATTCATCTTTGATTTGATAGGCTATATTTTAACATATTTATGTCTTAATGTATTCTAGCCTCCAAAGAATTTGCACTCATGTTTCCACTTTTTTTTAATTTTATTTCAGAGGCTTATTTACATCACTACACTATTTCTTTTTTGAAAATGTGAACTTTTTGAAATCAAAACAATAGTTCCTTCCTTGTCCTGTTGTCTCTGTGTTGCTGTGTCTCTGGAGAATATTTTCTATAAGTGTGTAAATTATCTGGGGTTTTGTTTCTCTTGTTCTGGATATGTTCCAACCATAAATAACTGTAAAATACAGTGAACTAAGAGAACCGTACCTGATATCATGTATATTTGAAATCTGTGTCATAAGATAATAAAAGGCGAAGACCACTTGTGTACTTATGTAAATCTGACTCCAATTGGTTGTTGTTCTCATTTAACCTCTTATGGATCAAGTACTTTTCAATTGGTTGATTTTCTTTCATGTTCCCCAACAGCAATCATAATACAGCTGCATGCAAGTTAATTTAAAGCAAATTGTTTGTACCAGTTCCTCACACCTAGAGTTCATATCAGTTTTATATATGGCACGTCTCTAGAACTTTATGGTACTACTGCACAGGATTGTGTCGCCTAGTTTAAACTTTCAGCAGGTGTTACTACAATAAACCCATGGCCTTCAAAAATGAGAAAAACTTTAATGACACGGGCTGGTTTCTTGCCCTACATTTGGAGAAATGCTTCAAAGTTCAGATGATTAATGGTCTGTTGATAACATGGTCAGCAGTTACATTGAGGGAATTTTTTGCTTGATTCTACAAAACCTTTTGTTCAGGAGTCCATTTATTGACTCAAGGAGAACAAAATTTGCATATTAATTTTAATCTTTAACTCTTGTGTTTACCCAGTGTAACATTTTGTTTTCTTTTATATACTACATAAGAAGAAACAGAGTGCCAACAGAACTATTTGCATACGATCTATTGTCCTGCGGGACTGGGCCCACAAAAGGTTACACTAGGTGTCTGTGCTCCTGAGATGTGTGCATAACTTGGAGCTAATCTACTATAATGTGTGGAAATTTAATAAGCAGGGATAAGTTACTCACGAGTGCAGGGCAAGAGTTGAAGAAGACTGAGTCAGAAATAAGGAACATTTCCAAACCCAAAGAGCAAAAGAGAGGCAGCTTAAACCACAGGAGCGTTCTGTCTTTCTGTTTTTATTTCTATTGCCTTGTTGACCAAGTATATAACAAGACAGCAAACACAAACTTTAAAATGCTGAGTTCCAGCCAACATGCAACTACTTCTGTGATGATTTTTTAAAGCAATGCATCTGAGAGCGTTTCAGTGCCAATCTGGGTTTCTCTCACTCTCTCTTTGACTTTGAGCACACTTTTATTTTTATGAAAATAAAAATAACACTTATGAATTCATCAAACACATTTTACAGGCGGAGGGAAGCGTATTACTTGGCCGGGTTAGTAATTGCATTCATTTATAGGTAGCTGTGGCATGGTATCCCAGATGGGGCGTCTTCAGAGTCTTGGTCAATCTTTGCAATAATATTCCAGATCCAAAACAATACAGTATAGCATAGTTTGCAGTGACGTCACGCTGATGCCATGTCACGTCACAATGACATGTTTTGGCATTAAACATCTGTGCTAATAATTTTTATTTTTCTATGTCTGTGTTGGTTTCCTTGGGAGAACAACTGGTATGTTGTGACACCTCCAAACTGCTTGTCACAGCAGCTTTTTGAAAGGCCTCCAGGAACGGAGGACAGCATGTACCTTATTTGCATGCAAGGTAGCTGCGTGGAGAAGCCATGGATGCCAAAAAATGCCTTTCAGCTTTACCACCGACTGTTATTCAAATCATACAGTAATTTAGGCTTAAAAGCGAGAGGATCGTAGATTAGTGAAACTTCTGGCAAAGTTTCAGGCGCACTTCTGTACCGAAAGCATTTATTTAAACGGAACATCGCGATCTCAACATTTACCGACCCAAACAGGCGATGTAGCCTGACAGTTCATCAAAATAAAGATAAGAAAAATTAGATCCAGGTTATATCAGTTTTCTTACATGTCCATTATGTGCTACAATATAATATGGACTGTTTTTGAATATTGGAGGTGTGAGCTTTAAGTCAATAGCATTACAACATAGCATGAACTTAATAGCGTGAATTTTCCTTTATGTTCCTCGTTTATACACTATTCTGTCTCACTATTTTGTACATGTATCCTGATTGATGTAAATTGTTTGTTTACAATTTGTTGTTGTTAAGCAACATACACTGTATTTCCTGTTTCCTATGCCTGTAGCAGA
This sequence comes from Chromobotia macracanthus, assembly GCA_036877525.1. Taxonomy (NCBI): domain Eukaryota; kingdom Metazoa; phylum Chordata; class Actinopteri; order Cypriniformes; family Botiidae; genus Chromobotia; species Chromobotia macracanthus. Next base: position 1,147,844 of record JAZGTH010000100.1, on the reverse strand, counting down.
TCGTGCATATATACAATCGCTTTCCTGTCAACACACAAAAAAACAGGCAATATGAGTTTACAAAATGCAAAAATTCGTTTATTCTGATAATAATTGTTAATAATATATTCATGTTGCCTTTCTTCATTAAAGCGGTCCTCGTTCTGCAATTGCTGCGACGCGTGACGTAGGTTGCATTGATTGATTGCGTATTCATTGCATTAATGCATGCTTTAATTATTTACAATTTGATTATTTTAAAATACAGTACAATTGTTGCTAAATGAAACGATGGTGGTGACTATCCAGGTGTAGGAATATCGACTCACAAAGTGGAGTACTTTGATGATGAGAGATGGGAGGGACTTCCGAGCCTCTTCCACATGACTTCCCTGCCGTGGAAACACGGGAGAGCGGCAGTCGAGGCGTGGGTGACCGGGCATCATGGGACATGCTCCCTGAAAACAAGCCACAGCAGTCTGGAGCTTGGACAAGCCCCTCATCTCTTCCCGGTGATACTAAGAGGACTGCCGCCTATCCTTAGCGGACAATACAGTAATACTAAAACTGATAAAGCAGAGTCCAGTTTGATCGGGCCGTGTTTTAAAACGTAGAATAATGAGACTGACTTTTTCAGCTAGTTGGATATTTCGGGGATGGATCACACACTTGGCTCTTGCTCTGTGCCTGCAGGTAGGTTGTTTACCGATCGTGTTACGATCACAGTCCGGTCTTTATTTTATATATTATAAAATGTTATAAAACACCATTTTATCTTTAATATGTGGGGCATTTGGAGTCGGATATAGAAAAAGGATCGCTGTTATGGTGACGTGATTTCGCACTGCTTGCTGGAAATAGTTTAGTATAGTCTTCCTCTTCACCACTACGACAAACCCCGTTACCCTGTTGCGGGAACAACTTGTGTACGCTACATAGGCTGATCATGTCTCAATATCTAGTAAGCTGCCTTACTAGAAAGCATGTTTGGACAGCCCCGGTGCGTTCCAGGGGTTCAGAAATGCGGTCTAGGTAGGGAGATCACCAGGTTTAGAGACGCAGCCATTCTCCCATTCTTCTCCAGTTTTCTGCAAAGCAGATTTTCTCGCCACTTTTTCCTGGAGAATAAATTGTTGTGCACTTTCAGGGGAACTCCATATGGAAGCGAATGCCATCGGGATGTGTTTCATTCACGTTGTTTTGAATGGTCTCAACCATAAATGTGCTGTGCGTGGGATTTTTCCACAGAAATGGAAGTTTCCCCCAAATGTCAATTTTGTCTCCATCTCCTTTTAATGTCAATATAAATTGTAGCAGTAATATGTAGTTCCTCAAAAATTCCCAGTTGTGTAGCGTTTCATTTACATATGTTATCAAGCCATGGACATGCTCATAAAGGATTACTTATTGTTCAATGTTCACAAATTTCCTTACATTTTAAATCACATTAAAATGCATATTGCTTGTATTCTGGTTTGTAAAAGCAAATATAGATCCAAAAGATTATGGTGCTAACAATGTTACCACTCACTAATATTTGTTTTGATTCATATTCAGTTATTGATTTTTCATTCATTCATTCATTCATTCATGCAGTCATTCAAACCAACAGCCAGGCAATTAGTCTTCCAGCTGTCTTGCTAAGTTATCTAACGGCCTATCAGGTCAAAAGTTGTAACTTGTTTAGTGTTGCATCACATGCAGGTTTGAACCTGCCAGGATGTGAGTTATAAAAGAAAATTTGAGTGCATCTCGCAACTTTATTTTCAAAACACTGAGTGCTTCTTTTTCAACTCTCCATTGTGAGGAAATGTTATTAGTGTATTGTTTAAATAATGAACCTCATAAGACCTGCCAAGTTCTTGGTGTGGCTGTTTACCACAGCTGAAAGCCATGTTTCATATAATATAGTTTGGTAAGTTTTAAAAAAACACCCATCTAAAGCTTTTATTCAATTAAAATCAATTAATTCTATATTATTTTTATTTCTAGTTTCAGTATTATGCGACATATTTATAAGTATGCTTGTGGCCTTATTACCCACTGATTTTCCTAATGTACCTTTCTTTCTTTGCACACACAGAATACTGAAATTGTAAAATCTTTAAAACTGCAGCGCATTTTAGCTGAACATATCGTGCAACACGCGTCTAAACATAGTGATGCTCTGTGAGAAAAGACATCTCGTGTCCGGCGCATATTTTCTAACGTATAATTTTTCAGGGCGTTACTGACCATGATCTTATATATTTAGTCAATGAAAATATGTTGTCGTTGAGTGCCCTTATGTTCGTATGCAGAGGGGTAAGGAATGATTTCTGGACATTCCTTTTGGTTTCCTGTGTTTTTTTTGTCATACATCTATCATAAAGACTTTTGGGTCTTTCAGTAGGGCAAGAAAACAGTCCCTCACAGTCATATCCTTAACTATGTACTGTGTCCTAACAAAAACAAACACAGATTTTTTTTTATTAATTAATTCACTGTACATGTTTCATGTTATACAATCACTGTTAAAGTCATTTTTCATCTGAAATGTCATCAGGAGAACTATAATAAGAGTAATAAATATTAGTTGTTGAATATTGAGTTCCCACAGGGCTGTGGTTGATATGCATAACCTGTTTATCATTTGAATAAAGTTATTTTATCTTCCTGATAAGTAGCCAGTTTGTTTTTGTTTAGACTGAGCTTGTCAAGTTACTTGTTTAGGAAAAGGTTATGCCCTTATCAACAAAAATCTGATAAAGACATCTTTCCTCATGAATTTCCAGGATACACATGGATTTTTCCCATTGAGGTGATGATTAAATCCACTGATCCATGAGTGATCTCAGGAAACTGGAATAAGACTGGATATGGTCACATAGGAAAATGTGTTTAGGTTTTCAGTGTTTAAGGGCCCTTGTTTTTGCGAGATAAAGAATACTGTCATAATTCATAAATCATGATAATTCATTGTGTATGTTGGCTGGAATACAAGAATCTAAGCATCACCAGTGGTGGTGATTTAGAGGCATTTTATTTTTTACTGCGCTCTGCAAAAAAGAAACTGGAGTATTAATTTCAACCTATTTTAATGGTCTACTAAGAAATATCTACTTGTTCAGCCAAGTCCTTTCCATAACACTGCTCACCTCCACTAAGAGGTTAGTACGCTGAGCTTGGCACTCGTTTTATTGTCCTGTATAGTGGCAGCTGAATTAGAAGATTGCATGTAATTTTGCCCCGCTGTTAAACCTGGAATGAATTTGTGGTATCTGGAGGGATGTGGGTGGTGTTTTATGGTTTCTTTTCGATGTATGTATTTTTTGTTCTTTATACAGAGTTGAGTCATATCACCCCACATACACACACACTGGTTTTCATGTTTAATGGGGACATTCAATAGATGTAATAGTTTCTATATTCAACAAACTGTATATTCTGTCCATCTACACTAACCCTAAACCTAACCATCACAGAAATATTTCTGCTGTTTTAGATTTTCAGGAAAGACCATTCTTTATGATTTATAAGCTTGTTTCCTTACAGGGTCCTAAAATGTCCCCAGAAGGTCAAAATTTACTGGTATTTCTATACTTGTGGGGACATTTGTTCCCCATAATGTAGTGAATACCAGGACGACACACACACACACACAGTCTCTCCGTCCCTGATGGTTTTACCATTCAAATAAACATTGTGCATTAGAATTATCATGATGACCAGATTAAGTGTTACTCCATGCCATATGTTATGTATTTTTGTGTTACTATGCAATCACCCAGAGACAGTATTTACAGTACTTTTAAATAGCATTTGGACCCATACGGCACACTAAAAATGTACAAATGTTGTTGCATTTAGCAGAATTTGTTCAAATGTGAATTTATTTATTTAAAATAAAAAAAATAAGTTTGTTAGGTTTCAAATGATAAAGCAAAAGAAATACTGTCAAAAACTGTTTTGGGAAAAAGTATTTGGATGATTCTGGAGGAAAACTGATGCAGCCACTAAAGATTACCGTGGGACCAGATAGTTAAAAGTAATTGCAAACATCAGTAAGACAATGTCTAGCATCTGTTTTGAAATGCCACCTACTGTAGCTGTATGCTCTGTAATACTCTTTGAAAAAAATTAGCAAAGAATTGAAATGTAATACAAGAGTAAGCAATCTTTTTCTATCTGGTAGTTTCAATTACACTGTTTAATCAATATAGATATAGATTTATATAAATAATTATAAATTATATATCTTTATTATATACAAATTATGTAATATATATATATATATCTCATACTTTATGACATTTATTTTTGTTTCAGACAGGATTGGCCAAAATCTGCCTTCAACACGAGTATGAGCACAATGGGGTATGCTGCAGTAAATGTGAACCAGGTAGGTAGTACATATAAACTAAATTAGTATAATGGGTAAGACAATTCAGAACTAACTTAATGCCAAACTGACCACTGGATGTGCTTTTCAAATGTTGCATGTGAAGCACAAGAAACACAAGATCAGGTTTAAATAAAACTGTTACTGCTTTTTTTCCAAATTGAAAAGCAGAAGAACCAAAAAAAAAGGAAGAGGTCCACACAGACCCACACAAACTATGACCTATAAACACTTCCACCACCATACTGTCTTTTGCAATGTGCATGCACTGCCCTTCAGGGTCAGAACGAATCACCAGAACAGAAAACACAAAGTAATGAGATCTGTTCTCATGCCTTTAATTGCGCAACTGATTGTTTTGAATGCAGGAAAATATGTTTTCGACCATTGCAAGGGCAGCTCGGGCACAAAGTGCCGTGACTGTGCTCATGATGAGTACCAGCCGGACTGGAGCAGTGACGTAAAATGCATCCCTCAAAAGTTCTGCGATGAGGGTCAGTCATCTATTATCATGTAATGTCTGTGCATGGACAGAAGCATGTTGCGTTCTGTTGCAATATTGCATGATTGTTTTTACATCAACCTAATTGTCCTCTGCAGGTAAGGGCTTCAACCGCACGCGTCCACACAACCCCACAGCGGCTGAACCCTGCCGGTGCAAACAGGGTTTCCACTGTTCTCGAATCAACTGTGAGTACTGTGAGGCCATTGAAAAATGCCCAACAGGAGAAGGAGTTGTGATGCACGGTAAGAGCCTGTTGTGACAACAGACAACAGATCAAACTGTGATTCTCATCTCTGTGATAGAGGAACATTGGATAAACATAGTGTTTCAGGTTTTGGTGGTTTGGAAACGTTCTCTTAATACATTTGTCATTTTGTTTCTTCTGTCAAAGTACTTGTAGTACTGTAAGTGCCTTACAAATAAATACAGCTGTACCCGTAACTGAGAGTGAATCCGTGACTGCTCGGGCTCTGTGGTTAGAGCACAAGCTTTAGTGCCAAATAGAAAGGAACATTATGATCACAGAACTGGATATGAATACTGTAGTTTGCATTTTATTTATAACCTAAAACAAGATCACAATTTTCAGATCACAAGTTACTTTTAAAATCTGTCTGTCTGTCTGTCTGTCCATCTGCCTGTCTGTCTGTCTATCTAAAATAATATCATTAAGATCAAATTACATTTACAATTGGTCTGTCTATGTTTTTCTGGACAGTTACAAAAATCCTCTAATTCTGTCTCCCTCCATTTAAGACCCTGGCAGAGCATCCTGTATCCCATGTCAGTATGGATTTTTCTCAGATTCCTTGTCAACCGAACTCTGCAAGAAATGGACAGAGTGAGTATCTGAGATCATTCACCAAAAAACTCAAAACAGTAACAACTCCCCAAGTTTAACAACAGTTGGGAGTGTGTGCCACAAAGATGCTTGTCCTCTGACTCACACACAGAGATTTGCGCCTTCACAGCACCCACAGCTCTCCTTCTCACGGGCGCACTGTTTGTCCGGGAAAGGTTGCTGGAATGCTCAGTCATTTTTTAAAGCCCCCGCAGTCTTACCGCACTGGTATTATGATTAATTACTCCACCATTTCCCTTAGAAAGATCCCGTTTTCTTTCTGCTTTTTTGTTTGTGGTTACTTTAAGCAGAGAAAATTAGGATTGATCAAGCCAAAAGTGACCAGGCTGTTGAACCACCCTGTATTAATATCTCTAATTCTTTTTCAGCTGTAAAGCCATTGGCAAGACTGAGAAGCAGCCAGGAAGCAGTAAGACAGATGTGGTGTGTGGACTGCCGTCACCCGGTAGGTTACATAAAATGTTTATGTATGACCTTAGAAAATGACGTATATTAAAGGAATTTGAATTATGGCATTTCAGTAGAACAAACAAGCTCAAGCTTAGAAGGGAAAAGTTCCCACATGCATTGAAAACAAGGAAATATCACAGAGTTTTAAATATGATTTTCCAGCCTGGAAATGTTATGGAAGTGAATAAAATGTCATGAAATTTCTATGGGAGTTTTTCTAATCATACTGGGCTCTAAAATACTTCATAGGTTAGAAATCATTTTTGCAAAGACAACCTCTATAAATGTAGTTTTAAAAATCCCTATCCAGTAATAACGAATGACTGGAAAAGTCACAGAAAGTCAGGGAAATTTATTGGCCTAGAATGTGGGAACCCTGATTATTTGAGACTGAGACTGATGTGTTGAAAGTCTAGTAGAAGTATTCTGTCCGTGTTGCTCAAGCAGTTTTGACACTCGTCCCAGTGGCTTCATTAGATGTAATTGTGCAACAGACAAACACATCCAGTTCCAAAATCTCTACTAGACACGCTGTGATGTGAATGACCAGAGTTTTTAAACCTTCTCATGTTCTCCTTCAGGTCCTATGACACCCTGGGTGCTGGTGGCCATCCTCTCAGTCATCATTGTGGTCTCTCTGGTTGTTCTCTTTCTGTTCTGCTGTAAGGATAAGCTGAATTTTCTCTCAGGTAAATTTAGTTCTGGATTAAGTTTGTTTATTACTCTTTGTGGTAGATTCTTGTCTATGTTGTTGATTAAAGCTTTTTCTCTGACACCTCAGTAAATCTTCGTACTTGTGTCCAAAACCTAAAAGAGGGCAGAAATCATCAGGTAAGAATGTCAAATGCAAATACAATGAAATCCAGAGATCTGATTAGACATTTTACTTAAATTGTTAAATAAAGTAAAATGCAAAACTACGTATACTGACAAGTTTGTATTAAATGGAAATAAAATGCAACGTAGGCCCTTAAAGCTGCAATCCATAACTTTTGCCTCTCTACCGCATCTCTGTTTGAAACGTAAAATTGCAGCTTCCTTTACATACTTTTCTTTACGTATGTTGGGGTCAAATTAAGCCAAATTGACATTTTCTAGGAATCAGACACAACAGCTCCAATTATAAATAGTATTTTTTTTTTTTTTCATTTAATTTTTAACCCAAAAAATTTTATGGAGTGCAGCTTTACTGTATATTATATAGCTGGAGACCTGATCTGCCTCATTTTAACAAGTGATACATCATGTTTATGTTTCTTTCTTTTAGGAGACTGTGATACCATCATCCCACTGTAGGAATGGTCGACAAACCTGCCCTCTGATTTGCCAAGAGAAAACCCCCCCAGAGTCCCGGATCATGTGTCCCAGCACCACATTAACCATCACTGATGAAACCTCAACAGGCACAGACCCGGATCAAGACCATGACCAAGCTGACACATCACTGGGCAGCTGCAGTGAGAATTCTGGGAATGGCCCTGCGTCCCCTCTGTCTGGTAGCTCCTGCAGCTGTGTGCTTTCCAAGGAACCTATAGAGGTGGGAGAAAACGAGGACTGCAGTCAGCTGGTGCCTACAGGCCTGGCCACGTGCTGCTCCTGCAGGACAGGAGTTGCTGCTGGTACAACAGGAGAAAACATACAGGTCATCAGCTTAAAAGAGCCTCTGCAGTGTGAAAACTGCTCTACCGAGGGCCTGCCCGCTTGTGCTGGCAGCGCTGACTGTAAATACGCGGATCTGCAGCGTTCCCAGGAACTCTATCTGGACTACAGCAGCCCCACTGGTAAGGAAGCCATGTCTGAGATGAGAGGTTTCCATGGCGACCAAGGTCAGGTAGAGGGGCAATATAGACAGAATGAACCCTGTTGCTGCAGCATAGACTCCACCACCCTTCCACCCTTGCCGTCGGTGAGCGCTAATGATCAGGGCCTTTCGTTGATTGACAGAGATAATAACAAACTGTCCGACCCGGATGCAGACCCGGAGTACCAGAACCAGTGCTCAGAGGCTGCTCTTACATCTGGTAAGCAAACACATTCGTAAATAGTGTGAAGGCTTGGATAAAGCAGACTGCTGTCAGTGCATTTAAGGTATTGTAGAGTACTGTTTTCTACTGGAATGCATGGAATGCTGTTAACTCAGAGCACATGAGTTTATCCCATATTTACCAGCATTGTGATATGACTGTATTCCTATAAAAATATAATGAAGATTGAAAAAGATAAAAGTCCTGATATTTCAGGAATAGGTGTACAAAACTGCATAGTGTAGAAATTGTTTCAGTCTTTGTAGTTTGATTATGCAACATATGGCACCATCTGAAGTTTCCTATAACCACTATACAGTAATAGTGCAATGTACATATAGATATACTTTTTAATAACAATATAGAAGTATATACATCTCAAGTAGTTATTATTCACAGTAACATGATCACTATGTAAGCATTAAATAAAGTGTGACCTCATCTTTCTTTACTAATAATTAGAACAAGCACGTTCAGGTCATGTGCATTCCAGTAAGTAGTGTTTGTGAGTGGGTGTAGAGTCTTGTTTAACCCAGCAGTAAATGACTAAAAGATGTGTGAAACGTGAGTCACAGATTGTCTGTGTGTCTACCGTATGTATATTCTGAGAAAAAATAGGAACCGTTTAATCTGCCTGCATTCATGTTTTGAGCAGGAGGAAACAGTTAAGTCTCTTAAAAATAATGTCCACAAAAACAGGCTTAGTTCATAGCTGATGTGGTGTTAATAGTTGCTGATTTTTGTAATGTCGACTAAGCATGTAGGCACTGTATTCATGTTTCAGTGAGATTAACAAAGATTAGCATTCTGATATGACTGTATTCCTATAAAAATATAATGAAAGATTGGAAAAGATAAAAGTCCTGATATTTCAGGAATAGGTGTACAAAACTGCACAGTGTAGAAATTGTTTCAGTCTTTGTAGTTTGATTATGCAACATATGGCACCATCTGAAGTTTCCTATAACCACTATACAGTAATAGTGCAATGTGTATATAGATATATACTTTTGACTGAATAACATGGAGCTGGTTACAATAACATGCAAAAGGTTTAGCCTTCAAAATGCGCTTGCCTGTTTAACTTCACCAAATGTAAATAGATTTAAGTTTGTGTCCGGGAAAGGAAATAAATTTTTTCCTGGAAACATTTCTGTTTCTATTTCTGCTGTTCTGCCAACAACACTGATGTTTTGCCTATTTTTGGCAGGTCAGGTGACAGGAAACAACAACACTACCTTTATTTCCAGCGGGCAGGTAATGAACTTCAGTGGTGAGGTCATTGTGGTGTACGTCAGTCAGACGTCCTTGGGCAGTGGAGGGGCAACAGAGGAACCCTTTAGTTGTCCAGTTCAGGAGGAATCTATCAATGACAGCCTTCAAAGTGAGCCCAAATCTAACACAAGCACAGTGCCACAGAGCAAAAACAGGGTCGCCCCTTCAGAGAGACACCTGCCTGTACAGGAAGTGACCAATGATTGGTCCTGTCAGAAATGAAGATGCCAAAATCTATCAGTCTTTTCTACTGGACTTGGATCTGTGTTGTGTCTTTTTATAAAAATATTTTTGATTACTGTTTGTCAGCCCTTATAGCAACAAGAGTGCTATTTCATAAAAAATGCTATGCATTTGTTGACCTATGTATTTATACTGTATAGATTAGGTACTTGGTTTGCGGTAAGCGGTTAAGCGTTGAATGGATTACAGTGGAGCATGCGATAAAGATTTGATGACAGTGGAAGTTAAGAACACTGACCCCAGAATGCTTCATTTTCAGTCAATCTGTATGTTGAAGAGCCAAATAAAGAGTGGCCTGGTGCGACAGTAAGCCAAACTCTGGCCAAACACAGTGGTAACAAAGCCAGTGAAAGCACAAATACTGCAAGGCCACCATAAGCATGGTCCCAGCTAACAGGGGTTGTTCTCAGAATTGTTGGCTATCATTTTCAAAGTTCTCTCAGCGTTAGGAATAATGTTTTAGATATACGTTAAAAACATTCTACTAAGTAGTTGGTGGAACGTTTTGAAAGCGATACAGAAAATGGTTGAATGAAGTTCACCTCAACATGCAATAGCGTGTAAAAATGGATGCTTTTTATTACTTAATGAAAACATTACAGAAACATTCTTACAACCTAAAATTGTTAGCTGGGGTGTCGCTTTCGCTGTCTTTCTGAGTCATTGCACCGTACCTCATGGCCAAAAGCATTTCAGGGCCAGTGTTCAAACAGAGAACAGTTTGAAAAGCTACAGGGATGGTAATTTACTATGTCTACTTTTTATATATAAATTTAAGCCATAATTTGTAAATGTTAAAATCATTTTTGTTATTTATCGGGCCATTTTGTGCCGCTAACCTGACAAATCTGTCTGACTGGAGCAGAAAAGGATAATGTAATCATGAGTTTTATTTACAAACATTAAATGTATATAGTGATTGAAATCCAATGTTCTAAGTAGTCATCTATGAATTAAGCTAATTTGTATAATACTATTTCTTTCCCTAAAACAAGTGTGATGTAATGAGACATTTGGTTCGGTGATAAGCAATGTTTGTTGCAAGCTTCTCACTAACTGCATATGCGGTAAAACTCCAGTGTTTAAGCAAAACCAATGTTGATACAACAGCTTTAAATATAGAAGTCAATCACTACCAGCTGTTGCAAGCTCAGTACAAACACGGTTTAACCACGAGGTGAGAATTGTACCAAAGTGTTGGTGTTTAGCCATGATTGGAATAATCACCAACTTTGGGGTGGTCTTTCGGGAACAGAGAAAAACATGGAGTTCTGTCTGCCACAACAGGAAGTTATGACTGGTCTTAATGTGGCTCAAGAAGCCTTCAGGCACATTTGGTTACCCGTGAGTCGTGACAAGCACTGAATGTAGTGTTATTTTAGTGCCATCCAGTGGACTACTACTGTAACTAGAGCAGGGATCCTGCAAAGTTTAGCTCCAGCCCTAATACATCTCACCTGTCTGTAGTCTTCTAGTAATCCTGGTTCAGGTGTGTTTGATTAGGGTTGAAGCTAAACTCTGCAAGACACTGGCCCTCATGAAGCTAAGTTCCTCATCCCTAAACTAGAATACAGGATAAATTGGTTGCCGTGTGGTTGGGCCTAGACGTGGTCCTGAATCAACATCTTTACTGGTCCAGGTATAACATTCCTGTGTAAATAATTAAATTCAGTTAATAAAGAACAAGTCCTAACCTAGACATATATATCACTCAATCCCTAACCATCACAGACCCCTAAAAGCATCAGGCTAATAATAGGTTGATAGGAATGGTATACAAGCCCCAAACCAGTCCTTAACTTAAATCTAACATTGACCCCAAACCTAATCCTACAATCTGATTTGTTGATAGAAATGCTGTTTCAGAACAACATTGTAGTTACCATGTAGTAATCAAGTTCACGGTATCCGTTCACTAATTTCATATAACTAAAAAGGGCCTTTAACTGTCTTCCACCAACAGCATTTCACAGTTCATCCTATACCTTCTTTTCTATAGCAAACTTGAAATTTGGGGGAACACCTTTATAAAAGGAGTTATGGATCATTCTATATTCTTTGGTCACTGCTGTGATCCTGATACAGTATATGCTCATGTTCGAACAGACCATATGCTATCAGGTGACGGGAGAAGACCAAGATTTAGACAGGTGAGCTACGATCTGGTTTGGCTGGAAACTACATGATTTTTTTCAAGATGAAAGATTGAAAAGACTTCCCATCTTTTAAAAATAAAACAGTTTCAAAACAACACTCATGGGCATTGGTGTGTAATTTCTAGCTATTTCTAACTGTTTATGCCAGAGGGTGTTTATAGAGTTGCTTTAGAAAAGGGACATTTGACAAAAGGTCCTTGTTTTAATGCTTTAGAAAGCAAAGTCCTTTCAAAATTAAGTGAAACATTTTGCGAGTAAGAAATATTTTGTTTAAACGTTCCCTGGAAAAAAACTTTAATATTTTCAAGTGCAGGTAGGTGCCAGAAGGTCACACGCAGCTTATTTATCAGACTGGCCCTTTAAATATATGTGGAATACAAAGTGAGCTCATTTTGCACACCAAACATAATCAGTTCGTCTTGGCCTCAAAAAGAAGAAAGGGGATTTTGTGTTTGTCCTGATTATTTACGTATAAATGAGACAGCATTTACCAAAACACTCATTATGAGCAGCTTTGACAAAGATAACTGGCTGGTTTACATTTAATAAGACTGCTGCAAAAATGAATGCCTTAAGGTAAGGACCCGTTTGTGCTTGAAAACAGTATTATTAACTTTTTTGTTGAATATATAAAACGTACATTTAAATCAGTATCATTAAGGATATTGTGCTTTCAGGAATTGTACTTATTGTCATATTAATTCAGCACTCTTTATGTCAGATGACATTCAAATACTGAATAAATTAAACTAAATACTCTTATAGAGGGCTTTTCTTCAAAAGCTGGTCATCTGATGTCCGGTTAGATGGAAAAACGGCTATAGTGACTGGAGCAAACAGTGGCATTGGGAAGGAAACAGCTAAAGACCTGGCCAGGCGGGGTGGGTAACAAGTTTAACCATTTTTTGTTTGCCAGCAGATGAAATTTATCGGCTCTTAATGCACAAAAACATTTGGTCTGATATATATCCTTAATGTTTACTCGGAGATTCCTTGAAACAAATAAGTCACTAATAAATTATTCAAAGATGCGCTCGTTCCTGTACAATTGGAAGCAATAGCAATCATAATAGCAGCAGTAATTGTGGGAGGATCATAACAGTAAAAATAAATGCTCTTGTAATGGTTGTCTGTGTATTAGGCTGCTTTTAATGTGACTCTAGGTGCACGAGTGATCCTGGCCTGCAGAGACATTGTGAAAGCTGAACAGGCAGCCAGTGACATCTGTAGAGAAGTGGAGAACGCCACAGTGGTTACAAGTAAACTGGACCTGGCCGACACTAAGTCCATCTGCGACTTTGCTGAGTTGATTTACAACAGTGAGTTATGGTCTGGTTTAATTCTGACCTGATCTTTTAAAAGAAACAGAAATAAAGTATGACTTTCTGTTGCAGCTGAAAAATCTCTTCATTTGCTGATTAATAATGCTGGCGTGGCAATGTGCCCGTATTCCACAACAGCAGATGGCTTTGAGACACAGTTTGGAGTGAATCATTTAGGTCTGATAAAGTCCCTTAATGACCCTTATTCCTTAATGAATACTATTGTCTTAAATGTTCTTTAGTTTTAGAAGCTATAGAGGTTGTTTACGCTTGTCATCTATTTAGAGACAAAGATGAACGACCTCTTTTCTTCTCCAGGACATTTTTTTCTCACATTCCTCCTTATGGATCTGTTGAAGCATTCAGCTCCTTCCAGAGTGATTAATGTCTCCTCGTTGGGCCACAACATGGGAAATATCTACTTTGAGGACCTGAACAGTGAGAAAAGCTATCATCCTGTGAAGGCCTACGTACAGAGTAAACTGGCCAATGTGCTTTTCACAAGAGAGCTTGCTGCAAAAGTGGAAGGTACTGTAAGAACATCATATGATGAAATATTTTAATGTATACTGTATGTGATGTGGCATGCCATATATATGTATGTGTGTATATATATATATATATATATATATATATATATATATATATATATATATATATATATATATATATATATATATATATATATATATATATATATATATATATATATATATATATCAAACACACACATACACATATAACAGGTTTCACGCACACTTGTTGAGTCCATGCCAAATTTCAAGTCAAAATAAGAAATAAACAAGACTTTTCATTTGCAATAATGGTCTTATACTTAAGACATTGGTCTTAGACTTAAGGTCTTAGAACTCAAAATGCATTAAAAAAATACAGAGTGCATAATTAATGCAGTGTTATCTATTTTATTGAATTGTGTTCATTCCTTTTTTAATACAACAATTTTAAAGTTTTGTATTATTGTAATTTAAGGAACAGCAAACTGGAAATTACAATATTCTATGTGTAAAATGGAAAGATTCAGAGATAAGCTGCATTGTTTAGACTAATGTAGCTGCTTGCAAGTCACATCCATATAATGGTGTTACAAATTCATCAGTACGCTATTTTAACTAGAGTCTCATGTTTTACCCACAAGCATTCTGTATTAAGGCAATCATTTCTGTTCTTGTCCTTAAATAACATATGAGGTCTTATGATATCACATGAAACTAGGAAGGATAGGTTCTTATTTTATCTGTCTGTAATTAACAGTGTGATGAACAGTCTTCTTTCTCTGACAGAGATGGGGGTGAGTGTTTATGCTGTGAACCCAGGCTTAGTGAATACGGATATTATCAGGCATATGAAGAGGTCTCTACAGTTCTTTATCAAGACATTTGGCTTTCTGATAAAAACCCCTGCAGAGGGTACATATACCACCCTGTATTGTGCTGTAACCCCTGACCTGCCCAGTGGAGCGTACTACAGGTTTGTTAGATCTGCAGGTTTGAAAAATCTGGACATTTTGAACATTCCTAGAACCTTCAAAATTACATTTTTGTTACTTAATGGAAATGTTAGAGAAACGTTCTTACAACCTAAGATTATTAAGCTGGGTCTGGTCCTCATTGCACCTTTATTTGTCTAAGAACTGCCCAGTTAGACAGGAAGAGACTATCTGTTAATTTAAGCCAACGCTTACCATTTCACTAAGTCTAAGAAACTAAGACTATCCTTGTTGTCGCCCTCATAAATACACTAGCCTTGTTGTCACCCTCATAAATACACTAAATGAAAATCACAAGGAGACACTACAATATCCACCGAAATCTTTTAAGAACATCTTTCACATTATTGTTAAAAATCACAGGACACTTTTTTGCATGACTGATAGTACAGTTGGCAGAAATTAAAAGTACTGCACTGAGATATTTGCCCCCACACTAATAAAGTCTAATGAAGTTGTTTCTCTGATCATGTCTTACAGTGACTGTGCTGTGGCCTCTTGCTCCAGGGCCGCTAATGATAAGAACACCGCCAGCAGATTGTGGGCTGACAGCTGCCACCTGCTGGGTATTCATTGGAAATGATAAAACTTCCACCACAGCTTTATTTTACTCTAATGCACAGTATTATAATATTCAGTTTTCCACAGCAGCCCACCTGTGCCATCTCTGTATGCCTCTGCAGATGTGTCATACTAATGATTTGTGATATATTGGTTTTTATTGGTTCAGAGTTACATATAATAGACAGTTATGACTCTAAAACTGTTGTGTGTCATGTTATAAATGTCTGGAATGTGGTAAATGCTAAAGAGTGGTAAGAGGTAAATTGATCAGTTTGTTTCACTGAACAATTTCCTTACCCTCCTTCACCTTCTCTCTTTCTGTCTCTCTCTTTCTTTCTACGTGTCTGTCTGGCGTATAATACCAATAAAAATCTTCTAAACATTCAACTTATGCAACATGTTTTTTTTAACATGGTTGATAGAGTCACAGAGTTTGGTGTGTTGACGCTACAGAATATATTTTCCAGCATTGCAAAATAACTTCCAAACACACTGAGCACTGAATGAATGCGTCAGCTTCTTTATATGGGTTACATTGGCTAGAAGACGATGAAGGAGAGGAGGGGACTTGGATCTAGAGGACACAATAATATCATTCATTATATTCATTATATTCATTATATTCATTATATTCATTAATTACAATGCTTTTCCTTTTCTGCGAAGGAAAGCTTGCCAGTATATTGGAACAGTGCACTCTGTCATGCAGGCAAAGTCTACAGCAACAATTACTTAACTAGACTTTTTATTTTTAACCCCAAACTGTCAACCAAAGAAATAAATTGTTTGTGTTCCTGTAGCTAATTCCACATTAGCAGCATAAAGGTTGTGGGTTCGATTTCCAGGGGAGTACACATACTTACAAAAATGTCTAACCTGAATGTACTGCAAGTCGCTTTGGATAAAAGTGTCTGCCAAATGCATAAATGTAAATTAATATTTTATCTGGCCCTTAATTACTGTAGTATTTATAAATGTTCTTTACATATTTTAAAACAACATTACAAATCTGTAATACAAATGATTGTGTATTTGCAACAACTTACTGTTCAACACTTTCTGTCTGTGATCAGAAGTTTCTTCTGTGGTCAGTGGAGCTCTTCTGTAAGACTTGATGATAAGACAGTTATAACCACTGGAGCTAATACAGGTATAGGCAAACAGACAGCCAGAGACCTGGCGAGAAGGGGTAAGAATCCAACACATTTTCACTTAGCAATCTGAAATTCCAGTGCCTGATGTAAGTGATTTTTATCCATAACACAACAATATTTTAGAATGCACATTCTGTCAACACAGTCTTGATCTTATAAGAAAAATGCTCTGTATGATTGTATTTGTTCCATTCATTGCACATGAAAAGCAGTGGATGGCATCAACTGCCAACCTGTTATGGGACAAAATCATGTCTGTTGCCACTTGTATTGAAACAAAGTAAAAGTTTATCTAAGTAGAAGAAGGTGTGGTGAGGTTAGTTGGAATAATTGCAAAATGATCTATCACACTCCTGATCTCTGCAGTGAACAGATTCATTTTGGATTTATATTTATTTTAGTTAGTTAAAATAAGCGTTATTTTAGTTAGTGAAAGTTCTGGCATAAAATACATGACAGCAAAACAGCCGATATTTCATTTTAAACTGACAGGCCCTTGAAATCCTTCAATGTGTGCTGATAAATAAATAACAGGATTATAATACTATCTGCCAGACAATTATACAACTGCAGACTTTTCCACATCAACTTGCTGGATTCCAACAAAGAAACGCTGATGCTTGCCAACCAAATTGCTCTGAATAGTATAATAGATGTTCTGCACCGTAATTACCAGGCAAACAGCTATTGTGTCAGTTCATCAGCCTTACATACCAGTTTAGCACCAAGTTAATTAGTTATGCAAGGACATTTTACAGCATGGGCATTTGCTGGAATAAGTAAACAGTTATTTAAGGTCCATGAAGATTTTCTTCTCTCTTTTTTGTGTGAAATGTTCCATGACTGAGCCATGGAAAGCACATTAATAGTAACTTTTCGATGTGGCCTCCTGAGGAGCATGTGTCATCATGGCCTGTAGAGACCTGGAGAAAGCAGAGGCGGCCAGAAAAGAATGAATGGAGGATTCTGTAAACCAAAACATTGTGGCCAATATACTTGATTTATCAGATACCAAATCAATCGGAGTTTTTGCAGAACACACAAACAAAGGTGTGTAGGATATTTCAATTACATTTATAATCTTACATTGTCAATGTGGTCTCAGATCTTTAAACCCCACTGTAAAGTTAATCAATTTTAACAGTTTTTTATTCACAATTTTATTTGATTTTAGAAGAGAAACAGGTCCACATCCTTATCAACAATGCTGGCATTATGATGTGTCCATATTCAAAATCTACAGATGGCTTTGAGATGCAATTTGGTGTCAACCATTTGGGTAAAGACTTTTGTGTTTTTTTGTTTGTTCTTTATGCTACATACAAATGACATGTCAGTGAAACATTATGAGGCAGACTACTATTAGTAAAATTCAATTTCTTGTTTACTTACCAGTAAACAGAGTATTTCGGTCAAATTAATTAAATTAGTAAATTTCACTATTTGAGTTTGATTTTAGACTATTAGTATGTAGAAGGCAACTTTGTTGTTCATAAGATGTCCTAGACTTCCTAGCGAGGTTGAATAGTTGAGGACTTAACTTATAAATTGACATAACATGCTTTTTACTGTTTATCTTTATCAGCTCAAGTTGGTTTTCTGTTGCTTGAGTTCACCTGCCAGGACCCAAACACTTACATACGATATACATCCTCTCCATATACATCCACTTCCACCCATTTATTGACGGATATGTGTGGTCAAGCAACTCCTGACTATTTTTACCTTTCCTAAAACACTGACAGGTCATTTCTTGCTTACCTACCTTCTGCTGGACCTCATAAAGAGGTCCATCCCAGCCAGGATGGGGCATCATCAATGTAGCTTCTGTTGCCCATATGTGGGGCAGCAACCACCTGGTTGACATAAACAGTGTGAAGAGTTATTCCTTGCGGAGGGCTTACGGCCAGAGCAAACTAGCTAACATCCTCTGCACATGATCAATGGCAAAAAGACTGCATAGCAAGCAGATAAACATTCTTACAAAAAAATACAGTACCATTTATCTTTTGTTCCTAAACTGTTTGATTTAGTATTCAGTACAATATAACATTAACTGACATAAAATACCAGATACAGGTATCTGGTCATTTTCTAAACTTTAAATTGAAATGTATATAATTTAGGTCCAAATTATTTTGTTTTTTTTAGAATACCCTCTTAAAAATGGCTAATACTGTATGCTTGTATGTGTAATCTACAGATTACATAATAATAGAACATAGAACCTGTTTCTAGGCACAGGTGTAACTGTATACTTCCTCCATCCTGGTGTGGTGCAGTCAGAGCTGTTTAGACATCTCAGCAAGCCTTCACAGATAGCAGTCAAGATCTTCAGCCCCTTTATCAAGACCACCGTAAAGGTGGCCCAGACCAGCATCTACTGTGCTGTGGAGCCAGAGCTAGACAAAGAGAGTGGAGGATATTACAGGTACAGCACAGTATTGTAGAAAAAACCCTGTCTGCATTACACATTATAGAATCTTCCCAGTAACAATTTAAGGTTGTAAGAATGTTTCCTTAACGTTTGCTTTAATTGACAGTGAAAAAAGTTAAAACAATTATTTTAGGAATATAATTAAGTTCTAGGAATGTTCTAAACATCCAGTTTTTTATATGCTATATCAACGTTATTGCTTGTTTATACAAAGAACGTTATTCAAACTTTTTTAATTCTGTAACATTTTTGAAATGTTCATTAAACTTTTAGAGAACATTCTAAGAACATTTGCTGTTAGCTGGGTTGACTCCCATTTGCTCCCATATAACAATATGCATCAATATACATTATACAACAAGAAATCCACCTTTCTACTGTAAGGATCTGCCTTGTTTACAGTGACTGTGCACCAGCAAGGTGTTCAAGAGATGCTATGGATGATGAAATGGCACAAAAACTATGGGAGCTCAGCTGTCAGATTGGCATTACATGGGACTTTCCTCTCAGTAATATAATTATGAGAATAACAGAATGAAAGCTTTGTACTAATGCCATATATAATGCGAACTTCAGCATTGCAATGCATGACTGAACCAGCGCTGTTTTATATTGTAAATCAAATACTCTTTTATTTTATTGTCCCGGCTGTTTATATTGATCTATGCTGTTATAATGCAATTAGAATGAATTTACTGTTATCAATTAAAATGTATTCTGGTCTACCGAATCGCTATATCTTATGTATCTTTATTCGATATCTTTCTGAATAGCTATTGTTATATCCACAGTTAATGAACTAAAGAAAATTGCTAATGATTTTCATGAGTTCTGGAAAGTTTTGCCTTCTGCCAACCCATAGGCATAGAAAGAAATAGTTTATTCTAGTATATACTTGGTCTGCTGTTGCCGTTTTAGGAAAGTACAGTGAATTGTTTACGTAAACTGTGAGAAAGTCACATTTTCTTCAGATGCATACATATTTCTTCATGTCATAATTGTTATAAACGATGCCTTGTTTTGTTCTGCAGTAACATGATGATGTGGACAAGTCATTGTATTGTTAACTCCAGCCGCTAGATGGCGGTAGTGACGTAACTGTGAGCAGCAGTGCGCATGCGTCTGTCTTAGCGCTGCGTCAGTCCTTCCGCAGTTAAAACTACGTGGCTTAACACATCGCAGTCAGTTTACACAGCAAACTCAACAGTTTCTTTGATTTGCTAACACAGGTAAGCGTCTTTATCTTAATTTTATTTTATTTATAGTGTCCTGTGCTGTGACACTAAGTGAAGAATGTAGCTGTTAAAATACAATTAAATGCAAATCGTGTGTGTGATTTGGTATTTGACTTGCAGCGTCGGTTCAGTTAGATCAGATGGGATTGCTGAATAAATCTGAGTTTATTTACTGTTTGCGTTAAGTTACTTGTATTTTACTGGCTTATAGATCAACTAACACATAAAAACAAACATCTGCAAATCTTTTTGTCCATGTAAAGTGAGTAGCGTGTAGGTTGACTGTGCTAGTTAGCCAATCGGTACATTACAATTCATTATAATGACCATTAAAGACCTGCAGTTAGTCAAGCAAATGATCTTTAAAGCCCATATCGTCTCTGACTGGTTTACATTATTAGGACTCTGTTTTGTGAGATATAGAAATGATGGATGCTGGTCCCGTTGTGGCTCTTCAGATCAAGATGGATCGAGTCATGCTGATCTGGTTTTTTTCTCTTTAGCTTTATTGCAGGATGGATCAGGTCATGCAGTTCGTGGAGCCCAGCAGGCAGTTCGTCAAGGACTCCATCAGACTCGTCAAAAGATGCACAAAACCAGACAGGAAAGGTACGTCTCCACCTCAACCTTTCCAGTGCTGAAGATTTGTTAGAAACTAACTTCCTTAAGAGAATATCCTGTTTTAGGAAGATGTGATACTAGAGAAAACGTCTTTTAATGTTTTGCACATGCAGATAAATGTGCTGTAGATTCTTAAGGAACACAAAACCAGTGTGTACTTCATACACACACACAAACGCATGCATGTACACCACATTTAAAAGCAAATGAAATCATGTTTTCTGTTTCTAAACCTTTTATCATAGCTGTATACTTATTTCAGGGGTGATGTTTTCTTATTTAATTTTCTCCACTCCTTATATATAGGCTGTTTTATGTCTCTCAGCCTGTAAGAATGCTAAATGTAATGTTTTGCATAATTGCATAATTTGTTTTTTGCCTCTGTACCAGAATTCCAAAAGATTGCTATGGCGACAGCGATCGGATTTGCCATCATGGGCTTCATTGGATTCTTTGTCAAACTCATCCACATCCCCATCAACAACATCATTGTGTAAGTAAACTTGCATCAACACACAGTTTTTCATTTAATCCAGTTTTATTGTGAAAAATTAAAAAAAGGTTCATTACAGAAAAATAGAATATCAGTATTGAATATATTACTGTAATACCATAATACTGTAATTTAGGCTTGGACCTCAAGTGATAAGTTTATTGGTCCTAAGTGCTTCACATACTAATAATAATATAATAATACATTGTGGTATTCATTTGATATGATATTAAAGCAGGAATTCTGTTTTGTTTACAGTGGTGGCTAAATCAGATTTGTGATCCCATACAGACCCTCGGCTGCATGAACCGTGTTTGATTAATGGATTAAATGCATAAATTTTGTACATTTTTGTGCTTGATATTTCTATTTGGCTGTGTTAATAAATCAAAGGTAACGTTATTCATTGTCTTCAATAATAAAAGGTGGTGCTGAACAAAAAGGCACTTCTAAAGGCTTGGTGCTCAGGTGCTCCGTTTACATTTTTCGGATTCCCATGCTCCATAAAAGTGGCTTGTCAGTTGTGACCATCACAGATTTTCTGCCTTTGGGGTCATGGTCCTCGTAAGTGTTGGATGTGCTCACTAGCTCTCCAAAAGCCAATACCTGATTGTCTAGAAATGAGAAAAGAGAAGGGAAAAATATAAAAGAAAATACATTTGTGTGATCTTTTGTGAGTCTTGGGTCCTGCAGTACACCCCAAACAGCTAATTAAGATGTTTATTGACCTAAGGTTGCAAGGAAGGGTGGAGGGGTAAGGAAATAATTTGTCCACCAAAAGCGTTTTGGGAAGTTGTGAATACACTGAGTATTGCTTAAACTGGACACTTGAGGTTTTTCACCAAGCCCTTCAGGAGGCATTTGTGGAGATGTTGTAATGAGTGAACTGGGGAGAGAACAACAGTGTTTCCTCTCTTATTCAGCTTGACTGTTTGCTGGATATCCATAACAGCAGTAGGGCTGTGATCTGAGTGCCAGCGAGAGTTCAATGCTTCTCAGTTCACTGGCCCAGCTATACAGGAACATTTGATCATTGAACATGCTATTTCTGTTGATCAAACCCATTTGCAGGTCAAAAACAAGGAGTTATACCTGTTGGATGGTATAAAACCAAATTGGGATTTCTGTTGCTGGCCACTTAAGTATATGAGAGACTGACAGATTATTTCTGCCCCAGAATATTGAACAACAAAATGTGGCTAGTTTGAAGCAACCAAAGATTTAATATGAAAAATCATTCTGATTAATATCTACTTTCATTAAATCAAAACTGATCGTATGACTTTTCCAACAATTGCTGCCGTAACTAGTGATGCAGTGTCCCCCGGTGGGAAAAGTCTGCATTGCAAAGCCATTAAGATCGTACACGTTAACCATTTCATATGTGCTGTTGGATATATAATAATGTGCCGTAAATAACGTTGCCATATTGTATCTAAACTTGATTTTATAACTTCTTTGATGAAGTAAAATCACGGTCATGTCTGTTTTCTGTCGACGCATTTATAATAATAATAAATAAACACGAAACGCCGGAACAATTTATTTTCCCTAATATATATAATAACCACAGAAAAGGTTAGAAAGCGGCAAATAAGGCAACAGTTCTTGAATCAGCTTTTACTTTTTCTTCATATCAACGAACTTCAAAGGCATCCATGAGAACAGCAAACAAAACAGTTTCATTATAGGGACTGACTTTAGTTTGTCAAAAGCGGCTTCCAGTTTATCGATGACTGCACGCAGGCAGTTTTAATCAAACGAAAAGCTTGAGTGATCCAAAGCACTGCTAAACGACTAAAATTTGCTATTATTTTTCTCTCCCTTCCCTTGAATGCCACCGTATACAGACGCATATTTAGTGGGGAAAATAGCATCAAATGTTTCCTGAATCCTCTGCAGTTCACTGATTCACCAGTGGGGGCGACAACGCACTTCAATCGGACAAGCAGACCCCGCAGTCCTCTTGAGGTCCTTAAATATTACCAAATACATCTTAACTTCGTGTTCATTAAATATATTTTTGCCATATATTTTCGTTCAGCCAATTCAATCTTTAGCACTAAAATGAGATTTATTTTCAGTTCATTTTTCATGTTTTAACAAACATTTTTTATTAGGAACAGTAGCACTACCATAACCATAACTTATATGGTTATTAATAACTAATAATCATAACCAACAAATAAGTTAGACAAGTATTAGCAGCAGTAGTATAAGCTTTTTTTAAGTAACTCCAATATGTCATAATAGACAGCGGGAGCATTAATGGACTATTCTTTCATATCTAGGTAGTAGCCTATAGAGATGTCACTTTGCATTCCTATAATATGCATGCAAATTGCCTCAGAGTATATAATGAGTGGCAGACTGTGGAGGTTGGTCATCACTCAGTGTGTATTGGGGAGGTATGTGTGGCTGCAGATGTGCCTCATGAGCACGTCAGAAGAGGACAGTGGATCTGAGGCAGCATCCAAACAGAAGGTAAGACTCAGACTGGAGAGAAACGGTCTGTTAGTACATTACATTAAAGCTTCCTGGAACCGGCTAATGTAGACATGCACAGGAAGACATTAACAGACAATAACACACCTTAGGGACTTCTGTAGTCTATGTATATCATTTATTATTTTTACATTTGAAAAAAATGTGAGTTGTGCTAGGCCATACAAAACTTGTGACCAATATGCTAATGACTTCTGGGTGGTTGCCAAGGAGTTGCTATGCAGTTGTTAAGGAGTTCTGTGTATTTTAGTGTGTTGCTATGCACTTGCTAGAGTACTGCTAGGTGGTTACTCGCTGGTTGAAGTCAAAAGAGCCAATCCCAAAAATATCTACACCTGATGGTTGGAAGTCGGATGAGGCTCATCTTTCAATCCTACCTGGAATTATTTTTATTATTCCACCTTTGTGTTAGAATGAGTGATATCAAGGTTTGGACAGTGAGCTGGTCTCATGCATGTGTAATAAGGCTGGCTTCAACACAAGCTGATTCCCAGGGTTATCCAGGAAGCTTCATTAGCAATCCCCTCAGTCTGATTCAGATCGATATCTGACGCTGCGGCAGGAGCAGAAATTAATGCGTGGCTGTTATTGATAACAATGAAGATGTTTGCATGCAGTAATTGCATTTCCAGAACCAATGTACTTCACTTAAATACCCAATGTTTACAGAACAAATTACACAGAGCTCCAGTGAGGAACCAGCAAAGTTAAAATCATGGTATAGTCATGGGGCTGAGTCACAGCCCGTAATACTGAGGCAAAAACTGCACCCAAAAAATTCAGCTGCTTCTGTGCTTATCATGTGAGGTGAGGTGTGCTGCTGTACTAGCCATCTGGTGTGCATTGATAGTGCTTCTATTAAATGTTTATGGCTTCATTGGAGGGAGGTTACAAGGCTGAGGTGACAACTCGATGCTAATTCACCCTTCAGATAACAGAGGCTCTGTGCCCGAGTTTCCTACGGTTGCTTTTCTACAGGAAAATGACTGTTTGGTTTCCCAGAAGAAAACACATTTTATGTGTGTGGGCTGAACTCTCGCAGAGTTAGTGCGGTACATCACTTTCTTCAAAACAGAGATGCTAAAGTGACATCTCAACAGTTATAAAGAATCCAAATTTAAAACAATAAAAGCTGGAAGCTGCAACGTAGGCCGACTGCATGCAGAGAGATGAAAATGTTCCAGCCTTTTCTTTAACATAAACCGCCTGAACCGCACAAGGCTGCGCGACGGCCAAGGTTATACATTCATGCGTTTTAAAGTGAATATGCCTCATTGAACCTCGCAGACAAAACTGAACAAATGAGCCTAATTCATCCATTAGTAAACACAGAGGCTGTTTGATACTTGCCTTTGATAAAAACTCACCCCACACACATCTGCCCCTCCAAACAGCACAGCTCATAAAAACATTTCTCAAGAGGAACACAGTGACAACAAAGAAAAATCACTAGTTTGTCTTTTGAACTTCGGTTGAGGACGTGAGACCTTTTAAGAAGGTGGAAAAAAGCCCAGACTTGAAAAATGGAACTGTCTTGTTTTATAGTTATTGGGGTGACAGAAACTGTCAAGAAACTGACATAAAGCTATAAAAAACTTTTAATGTACTTCAACAATGATTACAAACATTAAGAAACGGCAAACACTAGGGATTTCTGCAGAGTCAATGTATAATAGCTTTTTAATAACTAGATTTACATTTTCTGAATCAAAGAAAAGTGCTTGCCCATGCAAACACTTTTAAAATGTAGGTTTATGGGATTTTCTTGTGATTTACGATTACGAAAATCGAGTCACTTAGAAAAGTAATTGCACACCTCTACTCAACAAGCCCCACAATTTAAAGTATAATTTAAACCTGTGGAATAATCAGTGTGAGGTGAGTTATGTGGTGAAGTGTATTACTTAGTTTGGGGTATTGTTTGGGATTTGTAGGTATGAGCAAAACTAATTTTGAATAAAGAGATTCTTGCCCTAGCAATCACTATTAACTTTATAAACCAACACCAAACAAAGTTTGAAAACAATATGAAAGAATAATGCATGCACTTATTATTTATTAATGCATTACCTGTTTGAATCTGAAACTATACAGAGTCTGTGCCTGATTACTCAGTAAAAATAGAGAACTAGACAGCTGATCATACAAAATGTCTTTTCACATTCACAGCATTGATTTAAAACTGATGCTTTTCATACATATTACCCCAGATGGATTTATTTGACCATTGAGTCTAGCAGTGTTTCTAACGTCACATTTCAGACTTCCTATGACTTCCATACCATGACATCACAGACCTCATGACATGAAATTTAAAGTCATCATGATTAGGTCTTTAAAATAACCCTTCTCAATGTAAATGAGTTTGTATCACTGTATTATGAACTGGTAACAAAGCACAATGGCGCCTATAATTGATTTTTACTCTGGTAAATAATGCTGCTGTTTACTCTAGTAAATAATGTTGTTTACAGTGCTTTTATGAAAGCAGGACTCTAATGGTTGTTTTAAATGTCTCGAACTGGATAATAGAACCTATGATTAGCCTCTTTAAATTCAAACAGCTAACACCTTTAAACCTTATGCACACAGAAACCCAATCTGGCTTGTATTTGTATTTTGAAAAAGTTCTTCTACAGCCCTGGGCTCAGATTTCTCTGCTGACGTTTCACGCTTATTGTCCTTTTGATCCTGTCTTACAGCATCTCAGATGATGGTGCATTTTCTCTTTACACATCTTCCAACCCCTAAAAGCATCATTAAAATTCAGTGCAAAGAAGTTCTGTCTCACAGGGCTAAGGAGCACATTAACGAAATGGGAAAAGACACTTCTGGGACTCCTACAAGCACGAGTCCCTCTAAAGTCTTTTTTCCTGGGATTTGCGTTTGACAGCTTAATATTATAAATTCCCACCCGCTTCCTTGACGCTTTAACAATGAAAATTATGGTGTGCTCTAAAACCTGCCGAGTCATGCACACTTTACCTTAACAGTGAACATAATATGGGTCTGCATTCGGCCCAGTGTGAATTACTGTTGTGGCAGTGTTAGGGTATAAGAGAGACGGTCGCTCTTTCCGGATCGGAACAAAACCTGTCAGCCAATTTTTGATGCAATTGAAGGCTCTTTCACCACTCAAAGTCATTTTGATATGCAAATGAGAATGCGGAGCAAGAAAGCTTTGTCAGGCATTGTTCCATTAAAAGACCTGACATCTTTCAAGACCTCAAAAAAAGCTTTTCTGTGTGCTGCTGGAAGACCATTTGTGTGGAAGTAATTGCGTCTTTGACACCTTCCCAGAAATTGATGTGCCTCAAAATAATGACATGCAATTTTGGTCAGTTTATTTTGTCAGTTTTGTGGTGGCAACAGCAGCTATTTGTCCTGTTTTGACCTACATTTATATACGCTAATGACATTAACCCGTACAACGATACTTATTCTGTGCGATGTTGTATTGATTCACAAACACGGGTATGCTTAGTAATCTTTGATCGCTGTACCATGTGACATCATAGCCAGAGCAGACAAATCATTTGTTGTTATCACTGTGGGTGGAGAGGTTATGATTTTAAATAATTTTATTTAGATTTTCCATTTCCTCTCACAAACAAGGTATTAAAATGAATACATGTATGGGAGTGACTATTTTCAAATCCATTATGGAAACGTGCAATTCCGAATGGGTTTGGCATTGAGCTGTTTTCAATTAAAATTAACAGGATGACAACTAATTACAACAACAATCCCATTTGCTGAGTTTGACTTTGATCTACACCATTTTTACATCATCAATTTTCATTTATTTTGTGACAGAGTTTTGATTAGAATCTCTGTGAACAGCCTGGAGTGGAATATAAGCAGCAGGCTGTTATTAGAATATACAGAATTTTATTCTTACACTTTTAACCAATTTAACAGATGACCTGAAAAGTCGACCCGCTGCATGGTGATTACAGCCAACCTGCTTTACACCAAAACCCAATATAAACCCCATAAATCCCTCAACATAATTTGATCCATTAAAACATCTTTAATCTGCTTCTGACCTGAATGAAGTGGGTTTTGGTGTGGAGGGTAAAGAGGAGCTGTCAGGCTAAAGACAGTCAGACGTTTCCATCAGCTTAATAATACCACACCACTAAAAGAAAACCTTCATATGACCCTTTTAAAAAAATCAACAGCCTGCACATGCTCACTCTGTCCCAACGGGACGTGTTGGTCCGATCTCACTATAAAGTATCAAAGCCAAACATTTCTGTTCTCTGTTCTCCCTTTCTGTCTTTCTTACTCTCAGCTCTTTTCAGCAGACACAACAGTAAAAATCAATGAAGTTTGGATTGTTTTGGCCTGTATTGATGTATAAAAGCACACATATGTACTTGTCCTCTTGGCTCTATAGTGATAAGACCTCCAGATGTGTATGTGTATGTATGTATGTATGTATGTATGTATGTATGTATGTATATATTATAGTACTATATATTATAGTATATTATAGTATTTGTGCATACTAGCAATAAACATAATATATCTGCAATAAACAAACTTATAAAAAGCCATTTCAGATAAATATCTAAATATATATTATATACCATTTTCTTAAAATGCTGAAAAATATTGAGATGTACTTTTATTACTATAGCGCTTGGCTTTGTCCACAGGCTACAGCTCTACCCACAATGCATCCTGTCATCACTACCTATTTCACAACACTCCTCAGCAAACCTCCAATTTTACCTGCAAAAACAGTGTTTTATGTCTTGGTAAAATATCACCGCAGCACGTCGTAGGTACGCTGCTTCTGCGTCCATCTGTGTGGGGAATATAAATCCTCTTTCGTTAACGGCCTTTGCTTATTTTTTCCCAGCACTCTCCTGTTTCAAATGTGCGAAGACGCACACATATGGAGACGTCTCCCATGTGTCTCAATTTCCCTTTTACATCTATACTAATGTTTCTGGCCATACACCCCCTGTCCACACAGGAATGGCTTATGTTTGCACGGTTTTCCTCTCTGCGGTCAATCCCTGATGGTGGTCTAGCTGCCAGAGTTGGAGCCGAAGTATCTAAGAGCCATTATTCCACACGAATGAGCTTCATGACTTCCAACCTACAATCTCCATGTTTTCTGCTCTGGAAGGGGTCACAGATGAACTGTGATACACAGCAGCTTGGGCAGTGAGAAAATGGGCTTCTAGTTGTAGACATGGTGCAGTCGTGTAAGTGTGTGTGTGAGGACTTCTTGAGTTCAGACTCACTTGAGTTCAATCATTTCCCCTCAGAAAATCTTTATTTTCTCCTTGGAGACACAGACTGGCTGAGTGAAAAGCTAGTAAAGCAAAATGAGAGAATGAGAGAGAGAGAGAGATACAGAGAGTAAAATAGGAAAGGAGGGAGCAAAGGAGCAAAAAGGAGACAACCTGTCCTTTCATCTTGCTACAGTGAATAAACACATCACACAACTTCTGTCCTTCAGAGGTCTTTAAGGTAATAACTGAAATCTGACAGCAAAGCTATAAATGCTGCATGTTAACCACAGTAATCACAATAAATATTCACACTGGCCAATGTTCTGTAAAAACACACCGCCAACAACTGTTCTACGTCACCCTGCTGAGAAGTTTATGGTAATGCCTCGCATTGGATCATAAGAACGCTGCAGTCTGGAGGACACTGCAGATCTATCATAGGGTAAACCCAGAGCAAAATGACATCTTACAGTATGTTATAAAACTGTGAATAGTGAGCCCACCCACCCTCAAGGCCTTCATCACCGACACTGAGACAAGCACCGCTGCTACCCAGCCAACAGGGAACGTTCCTAGAACGTCAGCTAACATTCTCTAGAAGTTCTTTGAAAGTTATCAAAAAAGTTCTTGCAGTAACATTAGTAGAAAGGTTTTTTAACATTATATATCGTATATCAAAAACGTTATTCTTAATTTGTTAGTGGAATGCTTTAAAAACATTCCTATAACCAAGCAATAACTTTAATACAACTTAGAAAACTGGACATTTTGAATGTTCCTAGAACTTTCAAAATAACATTTTTATAGTTTTGTTGCTTAATGAAAAAACCTTAGGGAAACATTCTTACAGCCTAAAATTGTTAGCTGGAGAGCCATCTGAGCAGAGGACAGCATGGGGTGAATATCGCTTCTAAGAGCTACAGAACATGAGAATTTTTTTTTACTTCCTGTTGGGACAGTAATGAAATAAAACAGACAGTGTGATAAAGATTTTGTAACTGTAGTTTCCACTGATTGCTTGAAATTCAATGTCTCTTGAATTCCCAAATGTAATATTGATTTCAACTACACTCAGCAGCCCTCATAAAGAAAATAAAAAATTACCCATATATGAAAATTCTGTCATCATTCTGCCATCATCAAAAACATCAAACCTGCCTTTGGTTTAAGAGAAAAGCTAATTGATTAGTCAGTATTGCTAAGTCAGTAATACTGACTGCTAGTCAGTAAGTAAATCAATGTAACAACGTCTAATTTAATGATATTTATGATAAAGCTGCATTATTTATAGTATTATGTGAGTTAAAAGGAACACATTTCTGGTTTGGTCTTAATGAAGGGGTACTTAAGTCTTACTGATGAGACTTTGTAAACATATGACAGAAACGATTGGGAAGAACTATAGCAGAACATCTGCTCACCAAGCGCAGCTGGAAGAGTGATACAGCATTCAAATAATCAAAATGTCAAGCTTTCTCATTCTCTCACTTAGACAAGCTCACGCTGAGGTCTCCTGAGAAGGACAGGTTGATGTCTTCTTCAGTATCCTTCAGATTTCTGCTATACCACAACCCACAGATTCAGCCCCCCAGCAAAGACACACAAACATGACAATGTCAAACAAGAAATTGCATTATCAGGCTAACTGTGCGATTAGCATAACTTTCAGTTCAACAGTAAGATAAAGACACTGTGACAAAGCAACAACTGAACTCATTTCCTGGAACTACAAATGTGTTTGCAAATGCTGCATGAATGTTCTGTTCATTTTAACAATCTAGACGTGTATCAACTTCATCAGCCGTTTGCAAGGCTCATTAAAATAAATTTACAGAATGGTACATAGAATGTTATTACGCAGCTGTGCCAAGTCATTTTTAAGTTCTCTCCAGGTATTAGAAGATCTCTTTAAGTGCTCTACAGAATTCCTGTCAAAAACCAAAATGACGCCTTGATTACCATCCCACAATGCAGCTCTTTTCTCGGCCTGATGACTAACTTTAATATTTGGCCTTGGTATCTATCCTACAGCAATCTCAAGGGAACAGTAATGGGCCGTAAAGTCATCCCATTCTACTGCTATTACCAGGAATGAGAGTTTGAGGTGCTAAATCACTCGGGGCCACAGCAGGCATCCATTAAACAGCCTTTAATGAATTACCCAGAACCCCCAGATGCCAATGTCATCTCTCAGACAAACCACACTTTCCAAACGCACACGAAACTTGTATCCACTAAACACAGATGCTTATGTTCTTATCACCGGGAACCTTTGGTGCTGAAGTTGAAGAGTCTCTACAGTAATGCCCAGTGCTGGATACATTGCAATTTGTGGTCAGCGGGGCTTCTGTTGACGATGTCATTATCTGCCGACCTGCTGTTGAAGAGGAGGGGAGCAATATCCCTCTGTATGTGGGCTGTGAATGTTCTTCTCTTGATCAGATGCTGAATTGAATGGTTGGAGTGAGTTTTGCTATGAAGTTGTAACCCTGATGTCAACTGGAGAACAATGCTGCTTGAAGCTCTGAATCAAAGGTTCAGTTGTGACACGTGTTTTATATCTTTTAAGAAAACATTTATTTGTCAAACTAAATCTACAGCAAATGTAATAAATCTTTTGAAACAATTAACCGCAGTTACCAGTGATTAACAGTAACTTTACATATAAAATATAAAATGAAGCATCAGAAAGCAAAATTTATAAAGGTGATATATACGTTATCTTTATCAGACAAAAGAATTAGCAGTTTTTTAAGTGAAACATTTAAGTACCACCAGGTAGCCCCAACACTTGTGTGGTGGTTTTGTGTGATGTTTACCTAAATTGCCAAGCCATGCATATACTGCATATAAATGCATCTTGCATGTGATTGAGTAGTCAAGAATTTGATTAAAATGAACCGGTAAGTCTTTTGGATTGGAAACAGACCAACGCTTCCAGGGTACACAGCAGTCATCGCTGAACATTTGGTGGGCTTCTCATCTCAAATAATTCTAAAACAAGTATGTAAACAGAAGCTATGCATCGTGGTGCTTCACTCTGTTAATAGATCAACATGATTAGCTTAGAATTGCATCTTATTTATATATACACATATTCCCAACGGGTTTATTAACACACATACTCTGGAATCCCTTTCAGCTTATACACATGGCCATGTCATATCTGTGTGTAACTGAGTGCTGTTAATGATGCTTGGGTCATACAGCTGCTGGTAGTGATAACTTGCTTATGGCTGAGTTTTTGGCAGATCTTCTTCCCAAGAGGAAGCTCTGAATGGAGTAACTCCAGATAAAGCATGTGGAAACCTTTCACGCCAAGTTTAAATGCACGTGCGCCTCGGGCTGTTTGTGAGGAGCAAAACTGACATGTCAGCACATTATCTGAAAGCATTCACTAGCGTTTAAGTAAATACGTTTGTGGTCATGAATAATCCATGAAATATTGGCCATAATTAAGCCTGGCTCTGCTTGGAAATCTTCGTCATAATATGAAAAGTAGGAATGCAAATATGTCGCCAGCAGTGATCTCAATTTTCAGATTACATTCATACTTTGAACGTACATGAATTACAGCTAATGCCAGTGCAGTTCCAGTGCTGAATGCCGTTTTCATGCTAGCGCTCTAACAGTGGAAACAGCAGCACGTCTCTGAACACAACTCATGACTGAACAATCCTGTGTAACATTCAGGATTTGCTTAGATCATTTATTCACCAACTTAACACCGCACTTGTACCTTCTTAACATCACCCTCCACTAACTACTTAAGTTCAAAGTGTAAACAGAGCTAATATTATCTGGCTATCAATGTTTAATGAAGCTCATTTCTGTAGCTGATGAATGAGAGAGAACTACAACTGGATTTTCAGTTGTAACTCGATTTAATGATCTAGATGTAACGTAAAAAAAAATCAATGCACAATGTAAGGAAATTCATAATCTGCACAATGTAAAGAAATCCATAACCTGCATAATGTAAAGAAATCAATAATCTGCACAATGTAAAGAAATCAGTGATGTTGATGAAGTTGATATACTCTATATCGAATATATGGAGTATATTCTGGGTGACAAAGCTTTGACCTCTTTTGCTGGGTTTTGCTGGGTGACAAAGCTTTGACCTCTTTTGGAACCATTTTCATTGGTGAAAAATATATATACTGTACAAAATAACTGGCCAAATTGTCTGCAGTGTAATTTACCTGAGATTGAATGCTTGTTTATAAAACTGCTGCATTAAAGCACATCACACTCAAATCAATAATGCTGGGAAAAACATCACTCGTTTTTGTGATGCTGCTTAAGTATTCTGTCAGCTGTGGGTCCTACCCATAAACTACGCATTTTACGAAATATTGCTAAAAATCCAAAAGGCGGAATTATTCAAACTCGTACAGGAAATTACAAAACTGATTACAGGCCGTTATCTCTGGCAGAATATATTTTTGCCTAACATTCCCCATTATCACACTCAAGGGAGTCTACGCGAGAGCCGTGTGTAATGAGACAAAACATAATAATAAACGCAGCATCGAGAGATGCGACAAATGCACGCTGTTATGTAATTTTTATGTTCAGTACTCGTGCTGTTTCGAAATGCATATGAGGCCTCTCAGTTGTCATGTGGCTTTTAGAAATCTCACTCTGATGAACGCCACCTGTTGAATGTTTGTGCTCTTTTGAAATTTAATTAAATACAATTAAAGTTTTAAATACAAACACTGACTTCTAAAGCAAACGATCAAAGGATTTCTGTTCTGCTGATTTGTGGTTGAAAGAATACCATCTGCTAGTTCATAGGCCATCGTGAGCATATATTGTGAATATTATGTAAATGAGCCTCACTAAACTCCATGCTTAACTTTCTCACCTAATAGACATTGAGTCTGCACATGACTGCACTGAGGACTGCAGTAAAATGTGCTTGCAGACAACGTTGTCCAGTGTTAAATCTAAAGCTGGAATTTGGCGTTAAATTGTTTTATAAACAAATAAAAATCAGATTATAGAGCAATAGTGTTAAAACTGGTGCGGTGGTTAAAGATCTGGACTAGTAATCAGAAGGTTAATGGATCAATCTGTGCAAGAATTTAGCCATCACCAACTATATCTTTGAACAAAGCACTAAACCACGGTTTTAATATCTCTATAATAAGTGCAACGTAAAGTGCTTCGGATAACAGTGTCTTAAAGTAGTTAAACTATCTAAATAACTACTTATTATACTCTGAGTAAAGTTAAGTAAATAGTCAAGAAATCAAGTGCAAAGGGCAGAGCCTCGAACCATCAAGATCAGATCAAAATTCGGCACCTTCAGCCAGTGAACAGCTGAAACAATAAAGCTAAGCCTCTCAGTCATGTATCTGTCACTTTAGTCCCACCAAAACAACACCCCGTGTGCCCTCTGCAGGATTTAAACAGGAGGAGGGGCAGATGCCTTCTCCTTCTGGATGTGAACAGGTCGTGTATTTTTCACAACGGGCCCTGGCTTATTCTCTGTGACAGCCTGCATTAGCAGATCAAAGGCAAACAGTTGGGCAACATTACTATTCCTCCTAATGTCTTCAGTCAGAGCATGCATTTTGGCACACTTTTAACATTTAATGCATGCAGAAAGAGGTCGAGTTTCACCCACTGTGATCTTCTCCAACCCTTTACAACCTACCAGAGGAATCAATACAGAAACTACAAACACACGTTTAGACTTCAGATTGGAAATATATATGGATAAATACATCATTGTTCGATTATGCATATGATTAAATGAAAAAGAATTAAATTATTTTTCTGATGGCAAAATACATTCAGTAAGGTTGATTCCTCCAAAAAAAAAACAGAGTGAAAAATCAGAGTGACTGTAAACAGAGTGACCATCTGATGTTAAATGTTGCAATTTCAAAATCCTGAGCAGTCTGGAAAAGCAAAATTAACAACAGTTTGGGATGGGATCATCTATGTGGCCAACCATTGGTGTGAAACCTGTCTGAAACTTGCAATTGCATTTTATGATGGTGGGGGTGCTATAATTACACACTTCACCAATAATCTCTGGAAAGCCTCCTTGTTCCATTATATATTTCAACAATGAAAGTAAACATTCTCTTTAAGGTGAAGATGGATTGAATGAAACAGTAACTCTAGTAAACAGCACAAAACCAATGTCCCCAAATTGTTTTTTTTCATCTGCTGCCTTTCCTTTGTTTAATGAAAGACTCGTTGTCAGTGGACCATCCCTGGAAAAAATTGCAGTTTTCCAAAACAAAATCAACAATTCAAGATCAAATTCCATTGAGAACTGAAAATACACTGATGTAAATGTGAACTCTTTCTAAATGTAAGCCTGACAAACTGAATCAACTGTAACATCAGTGGGGGATTTCAGCTGTCAGGGGTAATGAACGTCTGCTGTCTGGGACAAGCCGTACAAATAATGCACAGAGGATGGTGCTGGCTGGGAGACAGTCCACAGGGACGTGTGCATATGTGTATGTGTCTGTGTGGGTGAACAGACCCGTGGCCTACAGGTTTGCAACTCACCCAAGTTCCATTTGAGCCCAGAAGTGGTGGTGAGACAAGGGCAGCCCACTGGAACCAGACTACACCATTTACCTTCCAAACCAGTGTTCACATTCAGCCGATGCTGTCTGCCCTGATAGTGTGTGTGCAAGAGAGAGGGGGAGAGAGGGAGTTAGAGGAAGAAAAGGTAGAAGGGTCATGAGAGAATGAGTAGGAGACAGTCACAAAAGCTCTGTTCGCAAATTCTGTAAACTACCTACCTAGACAGACATCATTACTGCAGCATCATTAGTCTGTTCCAACAGGTAGATATTACCAATTCAGGTGCTAAAATACATACTTTACCAAATTCTAACTGTACATGACTGCTGGCATGGAATAAGTGAAACTGAGCTGGTGCTTTAATTTCATTTACTGGATGGACAATTAATATTCATAAGGTATGCTGATAAAATTTGTGTTTCCCTCACATGCAAATCATTTCGATGGCTAGCCCAGCCCAAAACCAGCACTCATACCACCTTAAAACCAATCTGAAAGAGCAGGATTTATCTGTTCTGTTCTATTCTGTTCGGTTCTGTTCTGTTCAGCAAAGTCAGAGTTAATCAACTAACAGTAAAGCTACATTTCAATATGTTCTCACCTTCACAGGCACTGGCAACCCACCATTTGTTATAAGGTTCTCAACTTTCTCCCACAAACAAGTCTGGTTCAAAATTGGGATAATTTCAATTATCACTTTTCTAAAGTGGTGCATTATTGTCTACATACACAACAACTTACTTAAAAGCAAGATGAATGATGATGAGCTTTCCAAAATTAAAAGACTCTCGTAAATTGCCAAGATGTTCCCAGAACTATTCTGTACTGTGTAATTACCACCTACTACATTCTGCATAAAGTTAGACACTAAATATAAAACCTGACGTTTTATTTTAATCTGAAACTGAGTTTGTGCAAACTTCAGAGTTTGCCAGTTCCAAACGTGTTCTGAAAGCAAAAAAGCTAGGGATGGCATGTATCATATGAAATAAAATATTTTTGGACAAACATTAATGAGACCTTCAGAAAATGGCAGCAAAAACATCTTTGTTGCATATCAAGGTAAGTGTTTATATGTTCAGTGTGTTTTCAGTTTTCAGTGTTCAGTGTTTTTTATGTCCTGTGGGTTTTAAAGCAGTTTGACAAATATAGAATTTAAGCATGAATTATTAACATTGAATTATTGAATATACAGACAGCTCTTCTTTAATTTCATCACTCGCTCTTGAAGGCTGTTGAAAGGTATTGATTAAGCATCGATACAGAGGAACCGGAGGCTGCTGTCATACCAAGGCCAAAGTTCTGGTATTGATCCAACCCTAGTGTCTGGCTACTCTCTGTTTGACATAAAAACCACTGGCCTGATGCACACTATATCTGGTAAGCTAAAAAACAGGAAACGAATCTGAGATCTTCTGTGTATTACAGTTTTCTTGAACATCACTCAAATTTCAACATTGGCCAGTAGGGGAACAGTGAACATCAGAGCTGTAACACCACACACACACACACACACACACACACACACACACACACACACACACACACACACACACACACACACACACACACACACACACACACACACACACACACACACACACACACACACACACACACACACACACACACACACACACGTTCTTTTCAAATATGTGACCCATGCTGGCAAAATGAGTCATAATGAGCAAATTTTCAAAAATGCATTCTTGTAATTTTCACATAACAACTTTTAAAATAATGTATGATTTGTTGGAATTGGACAAAACAATGAATGAGTTGCACTCGAAGGAAGGAAGGAGCAGAAAAATTTGTCATGGATTTTTAAAACAAAGGAAACATTTAGAAAGGTTCATTTCTCAGAAAATGTACAAATAAAGATGATTTTAGATGTTTGTTATTTGGAGCATTGGATCGCAAGAAGAGGGCTTAATAAACTCGTTTTTGTAAAAACCTAAAATCAGACCAAAATCGACTGCTTTCACTTGTTTTGCCTGTAGCTTGTACCTAGCCCGTACATATTCCGACTCATTTTGCCAGCACAGGTCACATATATTCAACTACAGACTTTACAAACATTGTAACACACACCCTGCACGTGTTCATTGCTCAAATGCTTTTATTTACTTTTGAGAAACCTATAATTCTATGATAATGTTGATAAGCACAACATACTGTGAGCTCAGTGCATGTAATTCAAAGATGTGACCTTTTAAAAGAGCACAAACAGGAGATAACGAAGGAGAGGAAGCAAAGCGCCTCTGCAGTTGTTAATTGCTTAATATCACGATTGGTCGTTAAGTGCTGCAATCAGGGTGTCAACAGCACACAAGTGAAAACACTGATTAGTACATGCTAATGTGAGAGATGTGTTTACCTCTTGGAGGAGGTAGGCCAGAGAACAGCCTTGTATAACTAGCACAGGGAGATCTGTCATCTTCTGGGCATGAAACAAGGTCTCCACAGAGGCCATGATCTGATCCAAGCGACCTGCAAGACCACCCAGTGTTACTATTGTGTCCACCTGCAAAAAGATGGTAGGAAAGTGAAAAACAAACAAACAAACAGATGAACAAATTAAGGTACAGTATAAACAACAGTTCATAAGTAAGAAATGACAATGAATTAGTGAGTGACAATAAATGATGAAATGGGATACAAATGGGATAAATAAAAAAATTTATGAGCAAAAATTCATTATTTATAATAATGCATAAGTGATTGTTCAAGCAAAGCAGTAGATGAAGATTCTTAATTCCAGCATATGTTCTAAACGTGCTGTTGCACAAACAAATGGACACACAAACAAACAAAATAAATGAATAAACAAATTAATAAATGAATGGCAAAACAAGTGAATGATGTTACTAATGTTACACAAAAATAACGAATGATAGAACAAACAAACATGAAAAATAAAAATAATGAACCAATAGATGAATGAATAAATGAATGAATGGTATGAAGGAATGAACAAACTAAAGAGTAAGTGTTTGAGCAAAGTGATGATGATTTATGTGACTCCTGGATAAATAAGTGCTGTTGTGAAGTTACAGCGATGCTTTTCCTGTACCACTGCTGCCTTTTATGTCTGTCTTCACCAAACAATACACTCATTCATTATGGCAAGTATTCCAGGGGAACAGTGTGAGCTAGAAAACGGTGACTTGGCAGAATCTCTTTGATATTTCCTCCTGGGACTATTTGTCTGACTGTTGCAATGTACTCATCACCTTGTGAGATCCCACAACTCCATGTGACAAAAACTCTTTAAGATGCACAGAGGGTAATCAACACTTCACAGCCCACATCGCCTCGTTTAAACAGCAGGACTTTATGAGACATCTGACACATAAATTGTTCATGTTACAGCGCCTCTGTAATTAGGTGAACTGATTGCGAAACTTTTTAAAAAGCAAAGTAGAAATGATGATCTACTCATAACTTGGATTCCGAGGTCAAAGAACATCTCCGCCTTACAGAAGTCTCACTGTGAATAATACAGTAAGTGTGAAGAACTCTTCAAACTTTTTCTCATGTTTTCTCACAGCAAAAACAAGGTATAAACAAGCGCTATCTAAAGACATCAGCCAATAGTCAGACTGAGAGCCAGACGTTTAATTATCGGCATAATGTCTGGTCAATTTTGCAGCTTAATCCGGCCCTTACAGGAAGGGGCCCGTCTGTAAAACAACCAATCACAGCTTGTTTTAAATGTGACATTTAAGAGCTGGATAATCCAGAAATCAATAATTGCACAATAATAGTTCAACCTGTAACAAAAAGGCAGCTTGTTCAATTAATAGCACAGCAGTCTCCACAAATGGTTGTACAGACTTTGTTTTCTTTGTATGCCTGAGGAATAAATTGTGCTTTTTTTCTTTTAGAAGGACAAAAACCACAAAGCAGAAGGTACCCCAGGTAATGTGAACATTCTCAAAATGTAGGCTAACATTCTCTAAAAGTTCTCACAAAGTTATCAAAAACGTTCTTGCAGTAATGTTAGTAAAAAAAAATGTCATGTATCAAACGCCATGTATCAAACGCCATGTATCAAAAACTTAATTCTTAAGTTGTTAGTAGGTTTTAAAATGCTACAGAATATAAAAAGTAACCATAACGTAATACAATGTCTAAAAAACTGGACATTTTTAACATTCCTAGAACATTCAAAATACATTTTTTTGTTACCTAATGTAAACAATAGGGAAATGTTCTTATATCCTAAAATTTGTTGTTGGGACAGTGTATGAGGATACCCCATTTACCTGCTATTAAGTGCAACATTCATAACATTCTTAAACTACACCGTTTTCCCATTGACCAATACAATACAAAGACAGCCAATCAGATCAGAGCTTGTGATTGTAAAAAAGCTTTTGCTTTTGATATATCAGACGGTCTGTGAACATCTTGTCTGAGGCCAAGATTGAGGTTGACACTCTATGACAAATTGATAAATAAATATGTGTTTCCTTTCATGTTTGGACACCAATAGACTGACAGAAAAGTAAATTATCTCACTTGTTACCTCAGTAACCCTCAGCCCCAAACTTATTCAGTTCTTTAAGTTCTTTTCTTGAAAGCTCAGAGACAAAAGTGGAATATAAACACAATAGGGAAATAGGAAAACCATAGTGTGCATATAGATAGAGCTTGTATGTTGCTAGAGTCTAGTATATTGATAAAACCAGAGTGTGTGGAAAAGTGATGGGCAGCTCTGTGAGGACCAATAGACAGTCTGACAAGACTCTAGCTCAGTCTAGGGGCTTTGAGGGGAAGCAACCAGACACACACACACAATATCCATACAAAACCTCTTTGACAGCTCCTGGAGGAGGTGAATTCACACTGAAGCTGAGATGTGAACTTACCTTTTTATGTATGATGGGTAAAACAGGAAGGAAAAATGCAACCCACCAACTTTCCATCTCAGATTTAAAAAATAACTCAAGATTACACTCTTCTGTTTGTTGTAGACTGTAATGTAGCACTAAATGCCTGTTTTGGGTTTTAGTTTCCAGGCCTACATCATCAGATTCGGATGTAAAGATCTATGGCATATGCTCTTTTTTTAAGTTCAATAAAATTAGTAATTTTAAAGTGGACATATATTCCTGCCTGTACTGAAATATGTCTCAGGCAGTGAGGCAAATAGTTGACAGCCACAGTGGCTGTCAATGAGAAACATGCATGTTTAATGCAAATAATTAATTCAAACTCTCAAAGGTGATTTGGTGGGAATTCTACCAATGTCAGTTGGTAGAAGTTACATTAGCCAAATTATATTAATGTCAACAAGGTCATATCCAAGTCTATTCTGGATATACAAGTATATTCTGAATATTTCAGAGGTGAGAAAAAGAGAACGACACAGATACATGATACACAGCTGTGGAGAGAAGTCGTCCAACCTGCAATTTCTGTTCTTTGATCTTCTCCAGCATAATGGCCAAGCACTTAGTGAAGTCCGTGAGGT
Organism: Chromobotia macracanthus; assembly: GCA_036877525.1. Lineage (NCBI taxonomy): Eukaryota > Metazoa > Chordata > Actinopteri > Cypriniformes > Botiidae > Chromobotia > Chromobotia macracanthus. The sequence goes on along the minus strand of JAZGTH010000100.1, from coordinate 1,106,839 downwards.
CCTGGTCTGATGTTTCCATCAGCTCACAGTTCTGTAGCAAAAGATATTTTGGAAAATCAGTTGAAAAACCATTACCATTTCCACTTTAGAAGTGGAAGTGTTATCAATGCACTGATATTTTCAGAAATGAAGTGACAAATGAGAAGTATTTGGAAAAACTAGGGTTAAAAAGAAAATCTCCTGAATTACAAAACAAAGTTGAGGAACTTTAAAGATGCTACGCTAGTGCACACTGTGCCTATAAACAAGTGCCTTATTTAGTGTGCAATTGCACATTGTGCTTTGTAAATGGGATCTCTTGCTGTGGGAATTCTTTGAATGTCAGAAAGGACAGAGGGAACTTTGTGCATCTTCTGGTCTCAGTTCCGCTGAATGGCTGCATGTACACGGCCCGTCGCAGGTGACTTCTCACTCGCAGCAGGTACCCCAAAATCCCGCATCCAGACGTCAACTCAAGAGCATGTTTCTGTTGCGCCTTGATCTCTACTTTATCCTCCACAGAGCATCACCCTTGTTTTCATTCCTTTTTCAAGCCCATTTAAATTCAAGCGTCATGGCCTGTCAAACGTCTATTCCCCCCAAACTTGCATACGTTGGCTTAGGAATGAAATAAAATGCATGTATGCAGGATTATAACAATGCAAATAACCCCTGCTACTCATTATTTAGCAGATGGTTTTCATTCAAACCAATCGACTTACAGGACACTAATTAAAAAAAGACTTTTTTTGTCTTAAAAGGACAAATGTGCAGTTAGGTGCTTTTCTCAAGGGTACAGGGGTGTCTCAAAGCTTCGTCACTGGACTTTCAGCATGCCACACTTGTCAAGATTGACAGAAAGCCAGTAAAAATGAATTCTACATGAATTTTTTGAAGACTTAAGTGCTGTCGAGGGAGGGGGATGAGTTTGGAGGTCAATAACATATGAATCTGAATCAAAAAGTGAGCCAGTTGTCTGAGGCCAGGCGTGATGGATGGTGCACATGCTCCAAAACCCAAGTTTAAATCTAGGTGAGGTCATTTCCTCAAGCTAGCCACCCTCTTCTAACTATAATTTCCTGTAACACATGGATGTAGAACATTTACTGTCTGAATAATGGTCAAAAGCCCCCAAAATAAGAGTGCAAGCACTTGAGCTTACATTTAAATTAATATTAACTGCATGCATATCAGTGGTTCTTAATTGGTTTTGCTTCAGGACCCAGTACCAAAACTGTTTATCGTACAAAAGTAAACAAAGTCTTAAAATCACACAAAATGAAAAGCTATTAACATGACATGAGGCTGAACAGTTAAGTGGACAATTTTGGTTTCTAAATGTCTTTGGTTTCTGACTTTTTATGGCTTCGTTATTTTGGCAGCCAATAATTTAGCACGCCAAAATTGTGGCCAGCACAAACCAGCCATTTATCTTCACTGCAAGTGAACCCATATTTAATGCAGTCTGGGTTGTATTTTGCTTTACTTACGTGTCAACCGACCTCGCTATGTTGCCAGTTACCTTTTTACCAAGCGACAGGTGAAATTGCGCCAAAATGCTGTGGAATTTGATTGGATGCACAACAACAAAAGTTTCAATTAAATTTTATTTATATAGTGCTTTTTACAACGTTACATTGCTTCAAAGCAGCTTTACATATAATAAAATAGAATTATAATAAAGAACAGAACAAATGCCAGACATGTTCAACAAAGAATAAGCTTTTATTTATTTTAGCTGTCATAACTATGCAAAACTATGTGGCTAGTTGCATTTTATCGTTTGCATTCAGCAATGTTTTCCCTGCTGTCCACGAGATCTGTAGACCACCAGCTGAGAACCACTGCTTTATATAAAGCAAGTACAGCAGAAATCAGTCTTAAACAGAACAGAATTTGTGATAAGGGAAACCCAAGGAGAGAGAAAAACAGCGGAAGAATGTGAAAATACAAGTAAGATAGAGAAATTAAAAGAGAGTTGCAGAGAAAACGTACCTTCTCTCTGTAGAAATCCTTGACCTCTGGCAGGACGGAATCAAAATCTCCGCTGATGTAGTCTGGGAGAAAACTTCATGTGAAGAAAGAGAAAAAGACAGGGATGAGGGAGGGTGATGAGTTATAAAAAGGCTCAATTTGTGCAGCCATCGGGCCCTTAATTCATGTGAAATGAAGGTGGGAGTCTGATGAGGCCATGAAAAACTTCAGTGACAGGACCTCACCAGAACTAACCAACTGCTGCCAGTCACAGTGTTATCTACTCCCTGTCATGACAAAAGCAACACAGATGGCCTCGTTGACACAGCTGGGGCTAAAAAGAATTAATACACACTCTGCTTTGTCTGTGTATCTCACCCCAGACCTGATACTACGTAGATTTACACTGTATATGGAAGAAATGACAAGATTTTCCTCACTCAGACAGCCACAGCATTCCATCTGAGGGAGGAAGATCATGTTGAAGCGTCTTGCTTTTTATTCCTTCAGAGCAGAAAGGTGGTGTCGGTACTGGCAGGCGTTAAAGCATAAAGACTTGAAGCTGTGATTTCACGCTCTGCTGGGCAGTGCATGTAGCCGGTGGATGAGCTGAAATGCGTTGCTGTGGTATTTTAACAGTAACACTGTGGCGGATTACAGCGGGGCTCTATCTTCATCTCACTGCTGTGTCTGTGGCCCCACTGTAACTGGATTACAAGCAGGCCATGTATAATAAAGGAAGTTCAGCAATACAAAACTTTTCACCATTGAAGCTGCAATATGTAACTTTTGCTTCTCTATCGCCATCTCGGTTTGAAAGATATAATTGCAGTTTACTTTACATATTCTTCTTTACTAATGAAGCCTAACTGACATTTCCTGAAAAAATCAGATCTGAAAGCTCCAATTTTAAATTATTATTAAAATCTTACAGTTGCGAATCGAGGTAAGGAAACCATGCTAAATAGTGATCTCTTATATATTTGCTTAACAACTGTTTTTTGTATATTTTTAACCAAGAAGTTACAGACTGCAGCATTAAATTAGAGCTCTGCATTTGTTACAACCAGCAGTGACAGGTCTGTTGGTTATTAGTGGTGTTTGCTAAGGGATGCATCAGTATTATTATTACTTATTATTGAACAAATGCTGTGACTGTGAATATTAAACTTCAGTATGTACACTTTCCCTCATTATTTATGTCATTAATCATTCACTGTATGGATATGAATGGATTGGACGCCCTACTTGAAATTTCTGCTGATGATAAAATCTTTTATGAGGTGTACTGTTCCTTTAACAGATACTATGGGCCCCTGTACATGTACATCTTTGATCCAGGATTCAATGTGCGGGAGAAAGTGATTCAAAGCAACAAACAGATTTAAAGTTCCTTGTTCTGGGTGTTGCAACAGACCCCGTTGTTAAACAAGAACCAATAAATAACCCTCAGCAGTGACAGTTCTGTGGCCACATTAGTGTGAAGCCAAATGAAATCGTTCCCTCTGACATTTTATCAGCAAAAACACCTCCATCCTACTGCAGAGCTTAAATTGGAGGCAAAACACACCTCTTTTACATTCAAATTAAAGTGTCACTTAAAGTTAATCGTAATGCAGGGACTCTACCTCGTTGGAAAATAGCTCAATTCGGAGCGGTGCCAAGAAAATTAGAATTAAGAATTGAAGTAATTCTAGAAGGTCAAGACGGACGCCAACAGGACAGCGTGAGACGAGATGCCCTGTCGCATCAGATGGTTGATTCGTTTTATCACAGCACAAAGAGACAACACATACCACAAGATCACAGTAACTGGCCCAGGCTTTCTTGTTTTGTCCTTGTTACAGACTCTAGAACAACATCTACGAGTATATCAAAGCAGCTACGTAAAAACTGGGCTCCTGAGTGACATTGAAGATAAAAACTACATACAGATTCACAAAGGTCTTCTAATTTGATGCAGCTTCTCCTTGCTAATAAATGACATGACTGTTCATCAACAGGGAAGCTCATATTGGCTTGGTTTCGTGTGGTGCAAATCTCACTCTATTTTGTACGTCAACAAGCTCACTCAGGACTAAAATAACAAATCATCTGCTTTATGCCCGCCGGTTTTACATGGCTCTCTGAATATCAAGAGACCTCTTCAGCTGTTGCTTCATTACAGACAGTCTGGTGAAATCATGAAACCTTCCCTCCTGAGTGGATCTTCTGAACAGATGATCAGTTTTTGATTATGCCTCCAAGTTCATTTTCGACTCCTTTGTAATCAGCAAAGGTCACACAAGTGCTTCAAAACAACAGCACAACATGTACCAGGCTAAACAACAGTACATACCAAAGCTTGTGCACCCGTAGAGTCTAATTTGTACATCTATCAGAGAAGATGTGTAAAAGTTTTACCTATAAGACATTCTGTATAGTAGGAGAAACCTATCATAGATGCTTTGACTGAGCTGTAAAAACAGGTTGCTTAGAAACAGTCATGGTGCTGATGTCACAGTCATTATTATCATCACATGACTACCTACAATGCAACATAGGCTGCCTAGTCACAGTAAAATAATAGGAAGAAGGATAGATATGCTTATTTTACAAACCAATAAGAAAATCTTATTACTCCAGTTAGTATCTACCTAATAAAAGAATAAGATAAGTCTCTAATTTAAAACCAAATTAACTGTTTTGGGTGTAAAAACCTCAATTAACTTTATAAGCAAACATGACAAAAGGTAAACACATGGTGTGACATAAAACAGTGCGGAAGGATTTTAATGAAAACAGATTTTTAGAGCTTTAAATTTACATTATTACATGATTAAAAGATATCTTTTAACCTTTCAGCAACATTTCAAAGGAGCTCTGAAGACTGTATCTATGGGCAAAATACAGCAATACAGCAGGGGTCTAAAATGGGACAGTTATATACCAATTTAACAGTTAATAAGGCATTTGAACATTTGAAGATTACTCAAGGGATCACTGGTGATAATTCAGACATTCTGGAGCCAGAAATCCACCCATAATAAGTCTATCTGTAATGGGCTGAATTTTGCGCAGACTGGCGTGTTTCACGAACTCCATGTTCCCAGCTTGGGTTCAAATAAAGCTGAGCTTTCTAAGCTAATCAAAGAGTACCGGGAAAGGTCAATGCAGTAATTACATTTAAGGCACTGTGAGATAATAACAGGACATGTCTTGATCTGTGCACAAGCTCCTCTGAAGAATTCCGTCCCTGTCAGCTCCTGTTTGGGCAGGGAGATTAAAAATGAGCAATCATTGTGGATACATGTAATTAGGCAAGGCCAGAGGTCTGCCAGACTCATGAAATGCGTTCTGGCTCTCCACCAAAAAGACTTATGGGAAATGCACAATTGCTAGTCAAAACAAATCATGTTCTGCTCACAAAAATGTGCAAGACAACAGAGAGATGCCACAACGTGCCGTCTGGTTTGCAAGTGTCATTATTTTCACAATATGGGTTTTCGAAAAGTTTCATTCTTAATAACTTGTAATTAACGCTCCGTAACTTAATCCATAACCTCTTTACTGCCATCTGTGATTTAAACTTAAAATTGCTTAAAATTGCAGGTTACTTACTTTTCATTACGTTAAAAGTCAAATGAAGCCAAACTGTCATTTCTCTGGAAATCGAACCTGACAGCAAATTATAAAAACATTATTATAAACTTACCAATGGGAATTGGGGTATGGTAAGCAGGTCACGTTGAACACTGATCTGTTATGTATATGCTCAGTAAATGATTTTTTTACATTTTTAACCAACAAAGTTACAGATTGCAGCTTTATTACCCTTAGAAACTCTATTTAGAGAGAAGTCAAACTCAGCTGCATTTTCACATACAGAATATTTTGCTTGCTGCTCCTAGGCAATAAATTTCCAACGAGTAAAAAGTCCCAAGGGACAACACATATGGCTGAGAGTCTGGAGAAAGCTCCTATACTCGGTTCTGGCAGCCCTGAGTAAAATCTACAGATGACAACAAAAGCATACAAAGCAAAGAAATGACAGCTACAAGAGAATTGATGGATGTGACATGGACTGACTGCACATATGTGCATTCAAAATATATTGTTTATTATTTGGAACGTCCTTTGAGCTGTCTTTGGCCGTGCTGCTGCAAGCTGATAAGCTGAAGAACACAAGCTTCTGAGGTTTACAGTCGAAACAAACTCTGCTGGCAGTGCGCTGAATGGATCATTAGCGCCTTACAAAGCCTTCTCACTTTTTAAAATATGCCTGCCATTACAATAAACCAGCTGCTGGAAATAAGTTCAGTCTATCTATGCGGCTTAAACACGTCTGTTTTATCTTCTCATTTTTATCTTCTCATTTACGTTTTCAACCCCATCTAAACACACAAACCTTCATTTTAATGGAGTTTTGAGTTCTTAAAATGATGTTTTTCAATAACTCCATGAAATTAACATTGGAGTTTTGTGACTCCTAGTCCAGATTTTCTAGTTTTGTGGCCATCTATATGTAAGTATTGTATACCAACATAGAAAAAATAAACATTTAAATTAACAGATCATTTAGGTCATGTATTTGCCCTCATGTTGTATCAAATGCACATGGCTTTCTTTCTTTTAGCAATAAAACAAATAAATAAATATATTTCCCTTAACTAATTCAGCATACAATCATCATTAAGTACAGAAGAAAATATAGCAAGACTTGAATTTCTTGTAACCAGTCACTGACTTACATTGACTTACAAAAACTCCTGACTGGCCATCTCAAAAAGTCTATCAGACAACTACAAGTCATACTGAATGTGGCTGCCAAAATTCAGATCACAACCAAAAATACTGAGCCAGTTCTTAGGTTATTACATTGGCTTCTAGTCACATTTGAATTGCTTTTAAAGTACCAATTTAAAAATCACTCAGTGGCCTAGAATCTAAATACATTAGTGATATGCTTATTGAATAAAAACCTAATAGACCTCTGAGATCATTAGGATCAAGGCAGACAGACACACTCAATATTCAGCCAAAACAAGGCGAGACAGTGTGTAGCTGTAATCCTGTTATGATCTGTTTTTTCTTCTGCTTTCAGAAGTAAGTTATGTGCATTTAAAATGGGTAAGTAAATAATAACAAATTGTTAATTTTAAGTGAATTATTCCTTTAATAAACAAATGCACCTGCATGTGTTTTATCCCATCACTCAGTTCCAGTTATCTGGAATAAAAATTCTGAATGCTATTTTTAGATGGTGAATTCAGAAAGGGACCAAACAAAAGAAAACAACTGAAAAAAGCTCAAGAGGGGAGAGAACTACCCAATTTAGAGGCTTGGAGATGAATTTAGCCTGTCAGGAACAGACAAAAGGTGATGGATTAAAAGTCAAGTTCTCTGATGGCACTCTGACAAACAGGATACTGCTGTTGTCTCCATAAAGTCATGCAGCTGTGTGAGAAACTTTTTATTACAAATAATATTTTGGTTAAATAATTTTTTTTACATAGTTTAGGTACTCTCTAAGAGCCTTGACGGTTCCTCTCTGACTAGATCCATCTCTGACCTTGCAAGTCAACAGTGATAAGGGGCCAAAAGTAGGGGTTCTCACCTTTCCTGACGACCCTCTGTAAGCCGGTACAGCTGATTGGCCCCTCCGTCTGCACATGCCCGGATCTTGGCTGAAACAACAAAACTCATAAGGGCCCTAATGCACTCACTACAACAGACAGCATGTCCCCTGCACTTTAAAACAGGAAGAATGCTTGATCGGTTTCATTACAACACAGATCTTAGATAAAAAAATGACAGAAGTGATAAATATCATTGAAATCACATTATAAGACTATAGGTTTGAGGCTATTATAGACCCTATCTCGGTAACTGCTGAGATGCTGAAATAAAAACAAATAGATTATTCTAGATCATGGCCAGGCTGACAGTAATGGTCCCCTTGTGCCTTTCAGCAAAAGCACTAATCATTTCAGGATGAAGGTCAGACTGTCCTGTCAGGATCATCACTGATTCTGACACGCATGCTGAGCCCTGTCATTGTCAAGGTAAGGCTAGTTAGAAAGTGAAATCCTGTTCAACCGGACACTGGTGCTGAAGATTAATATGACAGCCATTCTGTAAATGCATAATGATTCTGGTGCATGCCACCACATACACTACTGTCTTGTGACATCTTCAGTTATTTATAATACCTTTATTTAAAACACTGATCATTTGTTAAAAACAATTTAAAAGCACTGTTTTCTAAATATAATATTAAATTCAATAAAGTTTACTTTAACAAACTGTATATAAAATTATATAGCATTATGTATTAGTGATCCTACAGCTGAATTGGTAGAGCATTGCTTACTGTAATTGTAGCCACAGTAATACATTAGAAAGACATATTATAATGCTTATCAATTCATGATTACAACTTTTACGTCTATAATGCAACAAAAGCCATGACCAACGCTTAATTTTGTGTGTTATAATGCATTAGAATATTTAGATCTGTAAGCATGAATAGAGTTTTACCCAATTATTTTTTCAACTTCAGTTTGCTAATTCAGTGCAGGATGACAAATCTGGGAAAGATGTCACACCATATGCTCAATTTCAAACGTACACAAAAGAACATCAGAAAGTGACATTAAAATGATAATCCTGCAGACTCTGAAGTTAACATGAGCAGAAGTTCAGAGAAAGTGCTCTTGACTTTTTTTGTAGCTGTGAACTAAAGCGCACAGATGTGGGATTCTCTCTCTAGACAATAGCAAAAGGTAACAAACATGAATTTAAAGTATTGTGCATTTTCACTGAATACATTAGTTATTTTAAACCAGGTGCTTTGAGAATGACGGTTTCCTTTGAAGACTTCTCTTCTTGCATTTATCAGGAGTAGGTTGGTTATAAGTCAGAAATCCTATTATTTAAACCCGCACAAAAGGAGCCGTACTGCTTTTATAAACAAACAGATGCGAGTTTATGCCTTTTATGTTTTACCAAACATGTTCCGAGAGTGAACGTTTTCATGGCTGCATTGAAAGGATTTTCTGACACAAGCACTCAGATGTTGTCTTTGTGAGAGTGAGAAATTGTCACAAAGATCATGTCAAGAGGAATGTAATCTTGTCAGCACAGTTGGTTTATGGCCAAACTTCAAGAGAACAGAATCGCATGCCTCATGAATAATGGAAAGTGTTTGCAAGACACCGTTGGCCTTGGGTGTATTGTTCCTGTAACTCAACTGTTCATGCTGCTAGCAACACCAAGGCTATGGCTCGAACCCCAATGAACATATAGTACAAATTGAAATAATGGATAAAAGCATCTGCCAAATGTGCGATTGTAAATGTAAATAGCTTTCTCTGCTTTCTAACAGAGGAGGGGGTTGGGCTGTTTGAGGCAAGCAGAACATTCACTTTTACGGTAAGCCATCTTCAATAAATCAGAAAGAGAAGTCACTCTTACAAAGTTAATATGCAGTAAAATTCAGTCCTATCTTACGAGGTTGTCTTGCTTTGGAAACCACTTACTGTACCAAAACATATCTGACACCTTTTCTGTCTGCTCTCCCACTTGTCTACACTAGATTCTACACTATTCTAAAAGTCAAGTTATGTTTTTTATATCATTTTAGCCTCTTTGCTGTCTAAAGGCTGTTTTTCTGCAAACAGCTAAATGATTGACTAATAATATTGAGTGCCTGATGACATGAGCAGGGCATAAACTAGACACTGTAAAGGATCAAATCAAACACCTTTTATCAGGTATAATGGTACAAGGTTCATGCCTTGTCTCCCTAATGATCCAGATAAGATGCACTTACGAAAACACAAATAAACTGCTAAATGAAATCTGCTCTTCACTTCTGAAGTAATGTCTCAAGATGGTGCATCCATGCTAGTTATTCATTAGCTTCCAGACAGCTAAATTGGTCTGGCAAACCCATGATCATTTGTGCACACTGCCATTATCATGCGTTTTCAATGCAGTCTTGGGAGCTGAGTCAAAAGATTCTATCAGAGTAAACAGCATGTTACATCTCTAACTGGAAAACAGGGCGTGATTTAATGTAGCAGTAAACACCAGCTAGGAACGAGAGTTAAAAGCATCTGCCTGAATGCAAATGAGTCATTATTTCAACATCAGACAAATGTATTAATATAAAGATCTCTATAAAATGAAGACTTTACATGCAGAGGTGAAAAGCAATTATATAACATCTATGGCTGTGGATCTTGAAGCACTTACTTAAACTGCTTTCTCTTCTAAATGTGCTGTGAATAGCTAACCTGTGGCTTCAGTCACAGCTACAGATTGTGTGTTTATCCTTTATGGAAAACATTTGCTTTTGCTGGATTTGGAATTTGTTTCAGATGCTGGAACATTTAGATGTGTAACATTAACATTTCAAAATGTTTTTAATTCTATTAGTTTCAACGTCATGATATTTGCTGGATGATCACCTGTAACCGAAGACACACAGTATACCGCTGCAAAATGCAAAAAATGAAACCTTATCATGATATATGATATATATGTAATATTTATACATTTGAATGAAGATATTGTCTTCTTAAATAGCTGTAATAAAGGTGCTACTTGTTGTTAGTAAATTATAGTTCGACTATAGCTGAACTTCTTACCTTACTTTACTTAACTTACTTCACTGTAGCTTGCCAACCTAAAAAGCAACATGTAGGCTAAGAACCCAGCTAACAAATTTTAGGTTGCAAGAACGCTTCACAGATGTTTCCAATAAGTAACAAAAACAGTAAAAATGTTTTTTTTGAAAGTTCTAAGAACGTTCAAAACGTCCAGTGTTTTAGACGTATTAATGTTACTGCTTAGTTATAAGAACGTTCTTCAAACATTTTTAAAATTCTTTAACATTTTAAAAAGTTCCACTAACAACTTAATAACATTTCTGATATATATATATATATGATATATAATTTTTATGACAACTTTGAAAGATCTTTTAAAGAACATTAGCCAGCGTTCTGAGAATATTCTCTGTTAGCTGGACTAAAGCAGCTTCGATGAACAGTGGTGGCAAGACCTGCAACAGTATACAACAAGACGTTCTCAGTTTTTGGTGAGGCAGCATTAGGTTAGCAAAAGGTGCTGGATGGGGTAAATCATTCATGAATGCTCTTTAACTGAATCCCTGGTGCAGGACAGATAACCTTGTAAATAAACACTTCATAATCCACCATTGGTGCTTCCTCTTTCTGTCGTGAACTTTTGCTACTCGCCTGGTGTTTTATGGGGGACAAATATTGATGAGGCAGAGTTTGCTGTCGCTGATTTAATGTCTTATGGCAGTGGAGGTGAAGTGAAGCTTCAGGCCCCTGTAAATCAAAGAGGGCCAAGTGGCCAAAGAGCAAATAAAAGGTTAATTTGCCTTTCAAGTTTGTTCCTTTATCCCGAGCTGAGAGGACGCAAAGGATGCTGAATTTGTAAACCATGTCTAACTGTATTTAACAGAATAAATAAGGGTTTGCTATCGGTTGCTGCCTTTATCATATAGGACAAAGACTGTGAAGTGCAAGACAGACAAATGTAAGCAACACAAACCCACAATTCGATTATTGACCTAAACTGGAAGCTTGAAAAGATTTCAAAAGACTGAGGAATAAAAGAGGTCCTTTTACCACAGACAACTTTCACAGAGAAGCAAAGGATAATGATTTCACAACACAATAAAGGTTTGTGGAGAGAAGAGAGAAATGGTGTACTATGTCTGTCTGTTTTTGTCTTGTATGTCTGGTTTCTGTATCACTACCAGTTCTTTAACACGGAAAGCTTTTTTAAAAGAAATTTGAAGCACTATCTTCAATAAATACAAGTACCAGAGGAGAATGGAGAGGAACACCTTACAGGAAGTAACTAAAATTATATATATATAATTTTAATATATATGTGTGTGTGTGTGTGTGTGCTGTGTGCCACTGGCTGACAAAACTGGTCTCTGCATTCAGCCATAATGACACAACTGGATTTATCAGCTCTGACCTTAGGCATTCTGAAAACAGTCCAAATAAGAAAACAGTACAAATAAAAACAGTCCAAATGAGCTGTCTTTGATCATGCTGTTCTGTAGAACAGACACTGATGGTGCCACGGCCCCACATGGCTTTACTTCTGAGGCTCACTAGAGGCGAGGTGGAGCGTCGGGCTCCAGTCTCCGGTCCCTCAAGGTATACCATCTGGAAGAGTTCGCTCAGCTCCAGGCAAAACATTTGAGTCCCACCTGCTTTGCCTCCAGAGCTGAGCTGCATGAAAAATGCACAGGTTCTCTGATGCAATGGGAGAGGAATTACATGGCCAAGTGTTGGAGTTCTGAGATAAACTTATGAAATGAACAACAGCTACGCAATATTGACATAAACTCTTGCCAATGAATCAGAAATGTGTTGCATGAAGCTTTTTTTATGAAAACAAAGGTTAATATGAGAAAAAATGAAATTTCGTAAAGCAAAATCACAGTAGTCCACATCAAATGCCTGAAACAAAAGCTTGTTTCAAAGAAATCAAGAATCAAATACAAGAGGTCTTAGATACCTCTCAAAGCATCTGACATGTGAAAACTCCTGTGAGACATTATAACATTACAGAACTACAAGGAAATGTCTGTGTAGCTGGTAATGTTCTATGCTACAGTTCAGACTTTTACAAAAAATTTACGTTGGGTAAGACCAACAAAGAAAGGCAGCTGAAAATCATAGTGAACTATAAAGGACAGTTGAGTTATATGATCATGACTCATCCAATGGTGGACCGAAAAGATGACTAATGCATTTTGGGATATGGGGGCCTTAAAGCGTATAGTGTCCCTATATACCATCAATTAGGCCTGTCTGACCTTTTCCAAAGAATTTTATGCCAAGCTGCGTCACTGTTCTGTACTGCACTGGCAAGCCAGACAGCCAATGACAGCATCAAATTAAAGACCAATGTCTGATATTTATCAAAAAATCAATACCTTTACTCCACAGGACGTAGAAATACTGCTCATCCAATGGCTGATTTAGGATAACCAAGCAGATTATCTGTTTTCCTGGGGAAAGAAAGGAGAAAACAAACACAAAATGAATCCTCTTGTTATGGCGAAGAATTCAGATTAAAGCCATTCTTTTTCTTACGTGCAACTGAGAAAAAAAAAAACATTCTAATATTATTTTCATCTGATGAGATACTGGTCTAAACAGGAACAGCTAATGAAATCTGCAAGAGTAATAACTGTGATAATAGAGGCTAATGTGTTTTGTAACTGCCTAAACACGAATTCTGTTTTTTTTTGTATTTTATGTGTAGCAATAAATGAAAACTATGTAATATTAACAACTTCAGGAAACATTGTCAGGAAACTACTGGTTTCATTTAAATCTAATGTTATTTTTTGGGGATAAAGTGTGAATTTTTATGAATTTATTAATTTTTTGAAGATTCACCCAAAATGTTATTAGATTTTTGTAATGTTATTACATTTTTACATATAACATTTTTTAAACGGCATTCAAACACATCTCCCGCATGAGCACCACGGCTTAATGTGTCTGCAGCACTGTTGTGTGCACAGTCCCAACATAAGGCAAGGCACTGACAGCCACTAACCCAATTATAAAGCCTGAAAGACTGTATGTTAAAAAACCAAACAGAATTTGAATACTCTATAATTCTGTTTTTCAGCCTTCTGTGAGTCCATTTAGCACTGCACAGTCTGAAATTCAGACCCTTCTCCATTTAAAGCTCATTTACTTATGCATTTTTTAAATGATAGTCATTCTAATATGAAGTTAATCAGTCACTTTTCTGCTGAGCATGATGTTTAATCATAGGACATCTCTGAAGTCTCTCATTAATCACATAAAAATCACAAAAACATCACAATAAAACAATGTTTTTAGTGCACAATTTTTCTGTATTTGAAATTCACCAAAATCACAAAAGATGATATTGGTGAAACAAGATTGGAAATGGGACATGTGGGACACAGTGTATGTGTCAAATGGGACACAGTGTATGTGTCAAAACTGCCTACAAATATATCACAAGTGTCTGGATGCAGGCGTGAACAGAACACATCTTGTGGAGCAGACTGGGAAAATATCAAGGTCCCGGTGTGTGAATGCGGAGTATAAATGAATCAGAGCTATCATAACACCCTGTGCTGTGTGAATGGTGCCTCTGGCCAAAAAAACAACATCTGTATTTGCAACATTTGGAAAACATCTGTGAATTAAATAACAAAACTATTGAATTCCTGTAAATTACATTTTTGTCAGCACACATGTTGAGGTTATTTTTGCGTGTTTTGATTTTCTGGCTGCTGCTTCTACACTGTTAATAGAGCAGCAAGGACGTTTTCCACAGTCAAAATTTTTTCTCTGATAGGACTTGGGGATCATCAGTTGAAATACACAGAAATTATCAGACACCAAATTAGTTTAGGGCTTGCTGTTTACTGGGATACAACACATTTGCAATTCAACACATAAACAAGCTCTGTTTAATTAGTTCACAAATTGGAATGAAAAGGACATGAAATGCAATTTCTTATTCTAAACAGCGTTCCATTAAATACAAATTTATTAAATATGTATGAATCAAATATGTATAAAATAAAGAATAGTAACAGGCCTAGATATTTGGACTAGGCCATATCTGGGTCATAAATCAGAATCATGACCCAGATATGGGTCAGAATTTTACTGATGTTATATGTAAGTGCCCAGTCCTTTTTCTGGAGGGCCAGTGTCCTGGAGTTTAGCTCCAGTAAGACCTTCATTAGCTGGTAAGGTGTGTTTGATTAGGGTTGGACCTAAACTCAATAGGGTTGGATCTCAACTCAGGGTTGGATCTAAAACAATATCAATTTATTAAATAGCCTTTTGCATCGAAAGCTTCAACTGCTTCAACCCTCTGAGTGAAAAATTAAACCTTATTCAGTGCCATACTGCTGAAAAATTTCTGGAAAGATAATAGTATCACTAAACTAAATATGTTAGTTGTTGAGAATGCATTCATTATTGAAATGACCCCAAGCAGCCTCAGACAAATTAAATATGTGGCTACAATACTTGGCCAGTCATTAGAGCTTGATTACTTTCTTTCTGGTATTTTTATTATGTAGAACTTTCTCAGACAAAAAAAAATATTTTAAATAAGATATTTCTCCTAGAACACATTTAATATTGTGGCTTCAGGTTGGCCTCAGATTCTTAAAAACAGAGATGTTCTGTATTTTGTCACAGGCTGTTATGCACGTCTGCAGTAAGGAAACTTGACCAGGCTCATTAGCTGCATTGCCAAATTGCTTTCACCATCCTGTTAAAAACAAAACAGCCTCAGCCTTGGCTGACCTTTCGAGTAAAGGATTCAATGAAGCAGTGTTAATTTGGCTAGTTTTAATACTTCTATTTTGGCTTGAGTGAGTCTTTCCTAAACAAAGTTGTCATCTGACACATAGTGTTGTAAATTACCAAGACGACACTGGCTCTTACGTCTAACTCATATGAGCTCATCTTTTAATAGTTTACAATAAAGTTTTAAACTAAATCAACACTCAGCCTGTGCATATCTACTTGACAACCTCTAACACATTTCCACAGAGTGAATTAGATTTTTTTATTAGAATTAGACTTTAAACCGGTGTAACTGCATGTGCATTCTGTGATATTTATCAACTATGTTTTATTTTCTTTAGAAAGAGGTGTAAATGCATTAATGCATGCATGCATGGGCAGGAAATGCTACGCTAAATGCATTCAGACTTTTAAACAAGTTTAAAATGAATAAATACCTGAAGGCAAAAGGCAGTCTAATGGAGTAAATCCTTCATCCATGGCCTTGGTTATAATCAGCAGAATTCATGAACTGAAGAAAGAAACAAGCAAACAAATACAAATACAAGACAACAAATTAAAACATGTTCTGTAGAATGTCAAAGGTAGCAACAAAAAGGCTTTATTTTCGCAACGGTGAAGATCTAATAGATTACATTGTAATAAAACAGCTTTCAGTTATTATGATTTCAGTTATTATGTTATAATGAAAACACTGAAAACTGAAAAACAGTCATTTTGATTCTCACAACAAAGTGTAATACACTATTTGTTAAATGGACATAAACATCATGCACATGTGTACATGCTTACTTACCTTTGTTCATTTAACGTCTTGTCTACATTAACTTTCTGCCCTTTGTGTCTACCACCCCATCTCGTGCTCTTGTCCTATTACTGATATATATTACTAGTTTACCTCAGCTCTCTAACATATAGCATGTGTTTATTCCCTTCAAACTGATCTTCAACTGAATCAGATAAACTGAAAGTTTACAGATTGAAAGTTACAGCTTGCTGTTTATTGATCTGTTTATTAATCTAAATTGAACCAGTGCTTTGACCAAAGCCTACAGACTTTTCAGAAATTATTATAGCAGGTAATTTTTGTCTGCTGAACCATGAAGTTAATTTTGGACCCTGATTCTTTTTGACACAAAAGTGTCAAGACAAAAAGAGAAAAGTGCTTTTGTCTGGCCTACGTAAAACAAATTAAGGCATCTTTCCATTGTTAATACAATTTACTTTTAAAAAACATGTCACTTCTAGTCAGCTGTCTTTGAATAACATCAATCACTGTTTATCACAAATGTGCATTTAGACAAGCCAGCTTTGGAAAAACAAAACTTGAGAGGATAATACCAGCTGGCTACTTTAATACTGTCAGAAAAAATGAATTTATAAATAATAAATCTTGAAGCTTCAAGATTGTTCAGACAGGACAGAGTGTGTCATTGACTGTCACGTCTCACCCTGAAACAGAGATTCCAGAGCTGTATTCAAGATAAATATATAAATACTCAACACACAGTACAAAATGTCATTACCAGGATCAATTCAGTTGAGAGTAACAAATCAATGCAGGTACAGAGGTATCCCTAACACTCTGCCAAAATGGATCAACACAGCAACTATAAGTGGCTAATCCAACCTGCCACCCACAATACATTGATGCCAGTGAAGTGCTGTCAGAAAGAGATTGCACTGGTGCCAGGAGGAGGAAACACTTTTTTCTAGCACACTGGCCTTCAACAAAGGAATCATTCACCCAAATGATCATTCTGTCATTAGTTACTCACCCCCATTTCATTCCACACTTGTTCTTCTGTGGAACATTGAAACACCAAAAAGTGCCACTGAACTAATCCTTATGACTCTGTGTTTCTCAACCAGGGGGGCGGCCCAACAAGGGGGCCTCAACAAACTTCTAAAGGGGGCCTCAAGATGACAACTATTTTTCTAGTTACACCAAGCTCTAGAATATTTTAATGGGTAGAATATTTTAATGGGTAGTAGCCTCTGTATGGGGCTACATATAAAGTCTTCTGAAGTCATACCATAGCTTTGTGTGAACAGACTGAAATCTAATTTCACTGATAATCTGGCCTTTCCATTAAATCGCATTTAACTTGTGCACAATTTGTATGGACTACTTTAATTGGTGTTGTCCATACAACTCCATTAAAGTCAATGAAAATAACTCCATGAACTGTTGTTGTATGGCAGGAGATGCATAACAATTCTTAAAAGATTTCCATGTTCCATTAAATATAATGACAGAGAGCTTGAAATTACAGGTGAGTAAATAATGGCAGAACTGTCATTCTTAGGTAAACTGATCTTTTAACTTCTTTGGAGGCATTATAGTGAAAAAAATATAATGCACCACAAACTTGTCTAATATTCACACAGTTCTGAATGTTCTGACATCACACAGCTATCATAATTTTGTGTCGATCTCCAAAGCTAGTGCACATACTAGCTAACACAACAGAATTCATACTTAACACTGACCTAACACTTGTGATGTGTGCAAGTCCCAATGCGAGAATGAGCAATTGTAAACAAGGATGTAATGAATGTATGAAATAGATGCAATTAGCATAATTACTATAATTAAATTCTTGATGCATTCAGCGTCACAATTACAAAGCGGATTTTGTTCTTTAGGCCAGAAAGAACAGTTTACTTAAAGTAAGTGACATTTTAAACTCTAGGAAATCTTTAAAGAGAACTCATAAAGAATGTCAAATGTGCAGAGTAGTTGCAAAAATAAAATCATATGGGTAATTCTACATAAATACAAAGACTTGGCC
Source organism: Chromobotia macracanthus (assembly GCA_036877525.1). Lineage (NCBI taxonomy): Eukaryota > Metazoa > Chordata > Actinopteri > Cypriniformes > Botiidae > Chromobotia > Chromobotia macracanthus. The sequence goes on along the minus strand of JAZGTH010000100.1, from coordinate 1,088,733 downwards.
TTAACAATTAAACATATTTTTATTTCAAATGTATAATTTTGTACAGGGGGAAAACTACGTTTTTTGATGTGTTTTAAATAATTATTATATTATTCTCCATAGAAACATGTCCTTAAAATGACCTTTATCTGAGCATTGTAGGATAGGGGTTCTTAACAGATGTAGTCTGTACTGATGAGGTACTGGCAGGAAAACAATGATAAATGCCAATAATAAAGTACCACTGTATGTTCTGGCATTTTATATTAGCTATTTAAGTATGTGTGTATATATTTTATATATATATATTATATATATACACACACACACACATACGCGCACACACAGTTTTTAAAATCTTTTGTTTCGATATCAAAGCATGGCCAATCAAACTTTAAAGTAACTTACAGCAAATTCATGTTACTTAGTAGAATCCAGGTGCCTTACTTTCACAGAAAACAATGAACAAAACTATGCAAAGAAAGGAAAATGCAACCCATACTACAATAAATACTGGTTAACTTGCAACAAAGACAAATAGTCTGTGCCGACGACAATGTGCAGTGAATTACTGGCTGCCGAGAGCATGAAACTATAATTATTCAATTGACATTTAGAAACATAACACAAACTATAAAGACTGTAAAGAAAGTAAATCACAATTTAGCTGTTGTTTATGCATTTACAAAGCATTTTCTATTCAACCTATGTTAGCGTGTTGGGCCTGTGCATTAAATGTTAGATTTTAAAGTAAGAAAATAATGTCTTATTTTTTCAAGGACATTGAAAAAATTATTATTATTTACTACAATAAGCAAATTTTGATACTGTATTTGGTTGCCACTTGGCTTCAAAACAATGTCATATTTAAAACCAACCACTGCTGTACAACTCCAGTTGCTTCTGTGTGGTTGCCATTACTGTTAAAAATCTGCCTTGTCAATAACTAAAGTAAAAGTTTTTACCTTTCTTTGTGTCTGTAATTAATTTGGCCCCTTTTGTGTAGTTATTCCCCTCTGGGTGTTTTTTGTAATTAGTCCTATTGACGGAAATTTCAAAGCTCTCTGACTTTGTCTGGGGAAATTCTTAGCCTGACATTAGTTCTTGTTTTACTTTAAAGAAAAGCCTGGTTCATTCTCAGGTTGCCCAAATTATAATTTGTAAACTTCACTAACACCCTCACATCCCCAAAAGCAAATAACAAAGCAAGTGCATTTTAGAGACAAATATATTCTTCACTAGATTTCCATTTCCTAAAGGATATACTAGTTCTTGCAAGGCAGCATAAGAATAATGTTAACACTTTAAGAAAGTTTAAGTCTTTGGTACTGCGTGTATGAAACTCTTATATTTGCCTTAATACTAAGCGGGCGTCCGCTGTACACAAGAATAAACACAAGTGGCGTGTAAAGGCTGCCAAATGGTTAAATATACAAGGAAACAGGACCATTCACTATGCAGTATGACAACAAAAAGTCAGTAAGATTGAGTTTAACTTCAATATTACATTTTTATTTTATAATTATGAACTTTAAAAAAGAAACCACACATAAGGCTGACATAATCCACAGAAGAAGTCTGAACGCAGTTTTAATATTTGTTAAGCAGTTTGAGTTTGAAATAATTGCTTAAGTTTAATATTCAGGGTTTACCATAAATACAATTAAGCACTATAATGAAAGTCAAACATAATAATTTGCAGGCACAAAGAGGGTTGTTTAAATACTCTGAAAGTCTCACTATATCACGTTTTAGGCCTTAATTTGAAGGGAAAGTGTTTACAATCATGTCTCAAAATAAACCTCTTAATATTGTGAAGTATTATTGTGAGAACATACAGCTGCACTGTGTGAGAAAACAGCCCCACATATCTGACATTCAGCGAAACATCACATATCCACATATCAAAAACAATCGTCAAAATGTTTCAGATGTATAATTACAAGAGATACCGTCACAATCCAGCGCAAAACAATAAACATTTTCATTTTCATGCTCTACATTTGCCACCTTGTGAGTAACTGGCCGTGTCTCAATTCATAGAGAGCTGCCAAGTGCCAACCAAGACAGCATTTCTGAGAAGTGTATACACGTTAAAACGCAGCAAATCAAACTGTTTGGGGGCATCGGACGAGCCTAAGATTTCCAAACATGCTGTCTAGGTAGTCAACTAACTAGGTTACTAGACTCTGGGTACTCACTGTCCGCACATGTATCCGAGCAGCATGGGTCCAATGAAGACTTCCGCACAATCGACGAGCTCCAGCAGACGAGCGCTTCAGCTCGACATGAAACTGCGCGACGTTGATCACAGCGACATCTAGAGGCGGATGGTGCAACTTCACCATTTACAGTCATGCGATATTAATAAAAAGCATACAGTTTAGCAAGACGTGCAATTGTGTAATGAAATGTATATAAGCACAATTCATATATGCCTACAAAAAGAGTTATACAAGGTAAATACCACTGGAATAAAATCAATGTACGGCATGGTTTGTTAAAAAGAGCCGTGCTGTGTCTAATCAATGCTAGTTATTTTGTATTATTTAAAGTTTAGAGCTGCAGTCTGCACACATATTGTACATATATCTTCTCTAAAAAAATATTGTCACTAAAATAAAGATGGTTGAGGTGTACTATTACTGAAATGAGGAAAGGAACCTGAATCATATAGGAATCAGTACAGTACATAGTCTTGAGAAAGGCTATTTTGACTGGGCCCTCATTTAACAATCATCTAATAACCACCCACAACAACCTAACAACCATATATCAACATGCTTAAAAACACCCAAGAACATTGTAGCAACTGTATAGAAACGCTTTGTCAACAACCCAAGCAGGTTTAGCATGCAAAAGCAGCTCACACATTTACCAAACCAGTTATAAGTGAATCTGATAAAAAAAAGTTAGAAGTTTTTAATAATAATATAGCAAGAAATAGAGCAAAATCCACTGTTCTAATGTTCTGGTTCCTCAATCAAGTATCAGAGACACTGTTACATCAGAAAAAAACAAGATGGTTCTGCAACTCCAATAATCTGGTTATGTTTATCTATTTCTTGCCAGGCAGGATATATCAATGTGTACAAAGTGGCATGCAGCTCAGTGAATACAAGCTGGTGCTTTTCTAACCAGCCTGTCTCGAGAAATCAGCCTTATCAGTCTTGCCCATGCTGTCATATAGCAGAATAATTTTACAGCTGGCTGAGAAAGCTTTGGTGACCCTGAATTGTGTGCTGTGCAGGCAAAATTTAACCTTCGTGTCCCTTATCAAATAAGAGTTCACCTTTGTTTACCATCTGCTAAAAGAAAGCTGTATTTGTGTCATGCCTTTTCTCTGGGTGAGACCAAGTGGCAGCAGAATCGCTGATGGATAATTTATGATTTATGTATATGTGGGCAAACATACAGCAATTCGTATGGCCTTGACATAACTCTAGAGACTATGAGCATTTCTTTGATAAATTCAATATGTTATACTAAAAGTAAGAACAATGGAGGTTGTGTCATATATTTCCTTTTTAAAAATGCAACTAAAATGCTGGTAAAATGTTTAGACTAACAGGCCTTGCATTAGTTATAACAGTGATGCTGTAGTAATAAATTACAGTTATATATCAAATAAAGTGATATAATGTTAGCCTATCTTTTCCCAGAGACTGACTAAATTGTGAATTACTGCTAACAATCAAGTACATACTATATGTTTGATCTATTGTATTAGTCAAGAAGGTGAAAGTGTCATACCATGTTGCATTTACCATACCACATGTTTGAACTGTGTTTTGAAAGGCGATAACATCAGTTCTGTTATCTTTAACACCTGGCTTCAATTTGACATTTGTTTCTCTGGGTACTGACCTCCAGATAAAGCTAATTAAAGTGAAGATGAAAGCATGACACATTGTGCAAAACAAGAGTTTCAACATCAGATAATAGATTCATTTTAGCACTAAAAGCAAAAGCCTTTAACACGACAATTTGAGGAGGTTCAATGACTAAAAAACATTCAATGAAAATAAAACTTTATTATGAAACAGGAACTTATCAGGAAATAACCACAGTTTAATAAAAATAAGTGCTATACATTGAAGAAAGTGCTATACATTGAAGAATACATTGGATTTCATTACATTCAGAAATTGGCAACAAAAATATTCATGTAGCCATGCATATGCTTTAAGTAAACCTCCATTTTGCACAATTAAATTGGGTTGCATGCTTCAAAATTAAGTTATGACAAAATGCTCATGAACTGTTTTAAATTAGCTCAGCTAAATAGAAAAAACAGCAAAACTAAATGTTTTGACTGTTGGAGTCCTCAGCAGTTGCTACAATTTCTCCACACTCTCTTCTGCATTGATTTGTAGGTACTTTCAGTTATTATTCTTTTGCCTCTAAAAAAATCTACTGCTGACAAATGGGGGCAGGCCAAAGCAATGTAAAGTTTGCATTAGGGTTGGGACTTAAAAATGAGTTATGACTGAGAGTTTGAAGATATTAATGAGCTTGTCACTGAAGTGGCTTTAAGGACAGGTGGCAAAGGACAGGTGAACACAGCATACAGGAGGAACAAGGCCAGTGGCTACACTTCACACATCCCAGCTAACAATTTTGAGTTGTAAGAACGTATCCTTAAACATTACAAATTCTAACAATTTTTTAAAACATTCCACAATCCTTTAAAAAAAGTTTTTGAAATATGATATATAACGTTTAAAAATGTTATCTACTAACATTACTGCAGGAACGTTTGTCAATAATGTTGAGAGAACATTTAAAGAATGTTAACCAACATTCTGAAAATGTTCCATGTTAGCTGGGATAGTGAAAAGCCTTCAGTCATACAGTACAGTTATGTACTGTATAGGCCAATTAAATGTAGATTGGCCTTAGAATTGTGAAGAATTAAAACAATATCTCATCTTGGTGTTTACCCTTTAATAATTTATTAAAAGCTCTCAATGATCAGTTAATTTTGCTGGGATTTCTCTCAGTGCATTTATCCCAGTCAGAAAATATCAAATTTTATCTGGCTCCTAAATGTATTGCACATACAAGGTATGTGTGTGACTGCTCACAGACCTTGTGACTGCAGTTCGGTCAAAGTAAAATGTTGATGATACTGGATTAAAGTGGATTAAATTACATTAAAGTTCTAATGATTGCAGAGTGAACTGTTTGTTTATAATTACTATCTAATAGCAGTAAATGATTCAATAACAAATGATGAACGACTAAGTGTATCAGTCACACATAACAAACTAAATCTTGATGGAAGTTCTTTGTGTTTGATTAATGTATTTATTGGAGCACTTGAGGCTGTCTTAACCTCTGCCTTCTGAATCTGTTTTGAGATTAAAGTTATGACAGGCCAACAATATTACATTTCTACAGCAATGAAAAATGAGAGAGAATATTCATGAGAGTTAATCAAATGTACAAATGCTGTTAAAGACATTGTGGCAAAATACATTTAGTGTAGAGAGAGATGCAGCTGTCATTCTATGTTTTTTAGGTGTAAACAGAAAATGTGAGCATCACATTTTAGAAAAAAATGTATTTCACTTGAAACAATTTGTTTATTCTTTGGAAACATAAGAACACTGCAGACTGAGCTGTATAATCAACTATATACCCCTATAAAATACAAAATATTGAGAAAAAGCTTATCAAATGTAGCATAATTAGCAAGAGAATATCTGAAATCTATAAACTCTAAAAGATAATAATAGCTTCATATGGTAAAATTTGGACTTCCTACATTTCGATTCTTATTAAATAATTTAGCCATTGAGTCTAACCAGCTGACTCATGCAGTCTAAACCATTAAACTAATATGATTCCTAAAATATAAAGCTGATGTTCAATATTAAGGCTTGGGAATTTAAAAAGCAATATCATCTTTTTCATATTTAGCAAATCTTATAAAAATATGAAGTCATAAACATTCATACTCATAACTTAGAACTTTTAGAAAGTTTGGACATCGTGCACAGTAACTTTCACAATTGAAGGCTCTCGGCAGGTTAATAAAGTTTATTGGTGTGTCTTCAGCTGCTGTAGTGATTCTGTATCAGGCACTTTTTAATGGATCCTGCCTTTGAGTAACTTATATTACTGAATGGGAACACACACAGATTAAAGTATCTGAAGAGAATGAAAGCATATGGAGATGACGCACTTAAGTCTCAGATCATTCGCTGTTGCAATAAGTAGAGCTGAAAATTGTTTCAGAAATTATATTTTATGGTAAATTTGCGATAATCTTCAGTAATTTAAATTCTTTCCATTTCTGTAGCAAAAAGATTTAATGTCCCAGAAAAGGCTCTTTCATACTGTAATAGCAATTGTTCAAACAGCTTCTCTGAAGTTTGAGAAATGCCACCTTAAGGTGCTGCTGTGGAGATAGTCAACAAAACGGGGACCAAAAAATGATAACCCCCCAAATCAATAGTATTATGTCCACAATGTCCACATGTTTATATAAATATATTTAGACCACTTAGTGATTGCTATTAGGATGTGAAGAGACTTTAAAACAGCATAACAAAAATAGTCAATGTTTGTCAGTGTTTCCCCACCCACACAAACTTGGTTACATGAGCAGATTAGCTGAATTAACCAACTCCAAGATAGTTACTTATAATACTGATGAATATGAAAATTTGCCTTTTAGTAATGTGCACTGATAAAGTATTTAAACTAGGGTCCATTTTATTTCATTTTGCTTTAAATGATCTTGGATTAACTGGAAGGCTCTTTGTTCAATTCTCAGGGCCCTTTGCCTATTAAAGAAATGAAATTAGCATTTGGATGTTGGACAATTACCTCAGGAATCAGGCCATCCGGCATGGATCCCTCATCTTGGCAGAGAGATGAGAGGCCATTCATGAGCTTCTCCATTTAAAAAGAACAATACATACATATAAGGGGAAAAATGGAAGCGTATTCTTAAAAAATGATACATAATACATGAAGCTTCATTACGCTCCAGAAAAATATTCTCTAATTTTCATTTTCACAAAGAGCACTGAAGGGTCACTGGACAATGTTAGCACAGGTGATGAGAAGGTTGCTCAGACTGCAGTCAAATAAACCTGAGCTTATTTAAGAAATGAACCTCAACTATACACATATATATATATATTGAAAAAAATGTAAATAATGTTCTTATAGCAATAACATCTAAATACAACGTTTAAAAAACCTGATAATACAAAACGCAAGAAGGATAAGAGCTCAATGTGATTTACTAACAGTGGGCCAGATTTTACTGTTGTTAAAGCATTAACACAACTGGCTGTGTTATCATGGAAAATCGAATGCTCTAACTCAAAATGTCTGGAAAATACTAAAACTATCATTGTCTTTTATTGTGTCACGCTGTAATATTTTAAATATTCAAAACCAAGTGTTACTTTCTGCCTTTCTTTCTGTAATTTTTTCAGTTTTGTTTTTCCATGAATTTTATCTGCACAAACACTCTAAAGTTCTAGAATTACTTTAATATACTGTAAATATTTAAATATGATCATTGCATTACAGAAGAGTAAACAACATTATGAATGAATGCTCATAGAGAATTTATGATAGGGATATGAAGAAATAAAACATTTGCAAACAGAATCTGTTTCTTACGTTTCAGGCATATTTAGTGGTATCTGACTATATCCAAGAGGCAGAGGAATGTGTAAACTGAAATTACTTTTTATCTTCAGAACCCCAGTGACTCACAAAATGGAGCATGTTGCATTTTTCATATTGTATTTTGCAGAACATGATGAATTACCATGTTAAACTTCTTCAAAACCACAATAGGGTGCATTTTTCTCATTTCAAGTGATGAATAAGTTGGAATACAACTGAATGTTAAACTTACGCTTATTGAATGTTTAACATATTTTAAACTTTTATCTCATGACTGCTTATCTGGGTCCTTGGGTGATCTGAAGCAAGCCACCAATCAAATAAAAACGACTTACACTTCTATTGCCATACCTTTAACAATCTTCCTCTATTATGTTTTTCTTTTGTGTTGTATGTACACTACCAGTCAAAAGTTTGGAAACACTTACTTTATTTTGTTCATATTTTTTTTTTACATTTATGAATAATAGTAAACTTTTCAAAACTATTAAACAGCACAAATGTAACTTTAGGAATTATGTTGTGACTAAAGAAAATTAAAAATAAGGTAAAATAGGATATATTTTAGCATATTCAATATAGTCACTCTTCATCTAGAATTTACAAAAATTTTCTTGACATTTTCCATCACCCAGTTTCATGAGGAATCATCCTGAGAAGACTTTTAAAGAGTTTTGAAGGAGTTCCCCTCTATCCTGCGCTCTTATTGGATGATTTTTCTTCATTATTTGGTCCAAATCATCTATTTTAAAAACATTTTTAATTGTAGTTTTTAAATTTATATGTTGGCACAATTATATATATATATTTTTTTATATATTTTAACATTTAATCAAATGTCTTTAGATTAATTTCAGTCAAGTTTTTCCAAACTTTTGACTGGTGTAGTGTATTTGTTAAATCCTAGGTTTTGCATCTTAGATAGAGTTCTGACCTGAGATAAGACCCCAATAAGACTTAGATAAGACTTAGAGCCCATCCCAAGACAACTGTGATTGGCTGTTTGGCTGGTCTTTTCCTAACTGGGCCCTGATGGAGAGGAAAAAGGCAATCAGTCTATCTGTAGCTCCACTAAGAGTTGTCTGACTCAGTCATTATGGGTCTGTCACAATGCTGAATGAACTACCTTATAATTACCCTCACATGTTGACAGAGTTACACGTCCCTGAGCTGCCAATAGTATTCCTGTGGTAAACTGCTAACACTCAGGCAACTACCCAAAACAACCTGAGTGTTCAACCTGATCTTGTTTAATCTATAACTTTCTCCCATTTAGGGGTAACCGTTGTTATGCATTATCAGTGCTTACATAAATTAATTAGTCACATTTGCATGGAATTCCAATTGCTTGTGATAAGGCTTAAAAACCTGTGAGTGCAGCAGTCTGTCGGAGCAATTGGAAAGCTCATCAGAAATGGATGGTACACAGGATGTAATTGAGAACAGCAACATGTGATTAAATCACAATAACACAGGGATTCAGTCACAGTCTTTGTGATATTAGAAGCATTGAATATAAGTGTGGAGTATAAGGATGTTTTGAACACCTTAACCTTAAAGTTTAAAATCATGATTTGTTTTATGTGGATATTTCAAAGATGCCTTAATTAGCTCTTCTAATTAATTCGTTTCTCCCATCTGGGATTAATGTGATCCCATCTCAGAATTCCATCATTAGCTTGGTTCATCAAATTAGGTGTGGAATAATTTTATCCGCAAAATCCATTATCAGTAAAATCCATTATCACGTTACGCTCCTTACAAAAATATTGCTGTGATGTCACAGTGTGATTCTTACCGCAATACTTTCCTTGCATTATTGAAAATACCCCCCAAGCTTTGTAAACAACACAGTCATATAGATATAAATGACATATTGTGGCCATTAATCTCAGTTTCTCTTCTCAATTCTTATTCTTCATACAATAGGTCTTAAGAAGGCATGATTACAACACAGACCGCTCCTCTGTTGCCTCCCTAAGATTTATAATGTTGTATTTATGATCAAATTCACTGCAAATCAAAGGAAAATAACAGTAATGCATCAGCTTTTGCTGATTGCTACTGATCAGCCAATAGCTCATGGCCTGAAGCTCTAAAAATCTCATTATAGCACTCTTTCTTTAGATATCCCTGTTTCAGATGGACACTGGCCATCTGCAGTGGAATAACAAGGAAGGCTGCTCTTTTGTAGGGTCAAGCCCATTGTTTTGCTCCTTCTCCTAGGCTTTGTGGACCAACAATAAATGCAGCTTGATTTTCAACTTCACAAACATGTTCTGTCAACCAAAATTGATTGCAGCTTGTTTTTCCACTTCACAAACCTGTGGATGAGTGACTCAAACCACTGCACATATTTAAAGGAATTTATAATTAAAGTTGAAAAAATCATCAACTGACAAACATTAATAGAATGTCCAACATGATTGTCAAATTGTACTGTAATTGCCAGCAATGACACATCACAACATTTGTATCTGAATTGTGATTTACGTTCTTTCTTGTATTTTTTGCATATTGACTTGTAATTGATCCTGTATTTCTTGCACATATTTAACCATGTACAGCAATTGTTGTTTACAATATGCAGAAGTGTCATAAAGAGGCTCTGATGCAATATTTCATTGGCTAAAACAACTACAGTACATATTTTAAAGTTTTCGTGCTGGACAAACCCGGGTTTAAGGTTTTTTTTTAAAGATACTATGATGCACAGTTATGAATGAACCTTTATCTTGTGTGAATGCATGAGTCTGTTAATAATAAAGCACACAAAGCATAACAGGTTTGCCATCTGATCAAAAGATATGTTAATTACAGCATAGATGATGTTTTGGCATTTTGAAAAGTGTGACCCACATGTGTTGTACAATACACACCTATCATTGTCAGCTCAAGATTATTATGTGACAACTTTCCAAAAGCGCACATCAGCTGAATAAATAGATTTGTGCATTTCACACTCACATTTCGTTCACTGCTGTAAATAACTACTTTCTCTCGTTAGAGTATGAATTGAAATAGGTGTCATCTGAAATGTGAGTGCCAGAACAGATTCAAAGTTAAACCTAATTTAAAACTTAAGCAACAATACATTTTTTTATTTATACACCATAAACATTATTGCTTTATACAGACAGGTCAGAGAAATTAGTGCTTCGCTAATCCCAAATGTGTCTCCGATTGCAGATTTTACATTTTCACAATGCTTTTTCACGCATCCAGCGCAGGTGATTTGAAACGGGCACACCCAAATCTGTAATGAACAAGATCTCAGTTCCCTGTATATAAGATCACATACGTTGGGTTTTAAGAATTGTTACTAGACATATTACTATTACTATATATACTATTGTTACTATAGACAAATATTTCAAAATGAGTCCCAATTATGTTTCTGTGACGTTTACTATGAAGTCCACAGTTGATGAGTGAGTCAATGGTTTTGCACACAATAGGCCTGTATCCACTGCTGCTTGACAGCTACTTGTGGTTGACAGCTACTCTTGGTTTAATGTGAACAAAGTGTCTTGTACTAACTTTTACATCATTACTATACAACAGCAGCCAACGATGACACATCAGATATTGACCACACTGTCAGCTCATAGTGAAAAAATCTCCTGCAAAATGACAGTATGCATAGTTAGTGCTAAAGGTTTAAAAAACAAATCAGATTTATGTGCATTTTGAACAAACACTCAATTCATAGAAGTAAAACGATGAGTGTGGTCCTTTACCATCATTGTAAGGGATCTGAGCACCTGGACAGGAGCTCAATATGGAATCAAGTTTGTTTTGCTTTGTTTATCATTTGTTAAATGAAATGTGAGGTTTGGGCAGGAAGTTCAGGAGAAGATTCATTTACACACCTCTTGCTTCTGTTTCTCGTCAGCATTTGCTGTAGGAGACGTTTTGGGCAGAGTGACAAATTGGTTGGACAACTGCTTGTAACAAGCTTGAAGGAAAATAGGGCAAAATACTAATACCACACATCTCCCATTCCATTCAGCCAACACATATTTTTCTTTCTCAATAATTCATAACATGTACCGAGAAAGCTACAGAGAAAGCCTGACTACTCTGTTTTTCCTTCTAAAAGCACCCCTCTTACCTCCTCATGGTCAGCTGAGGAGAGGGTCAGTGGATAGTTGTCAAATTCCAGGCCTGTATAAACAGACATTCTGCTTTTACGAACAGAGCTTGATCCTGTTTGGGTTCACCTACTGCCCATCTGGGTAGCTATAGAAACATTGCACACACTGAATTTTGTTTCGTTGGGTTTTGTCCAACTAATTTCCCATAATTCCTTTCCTTAAGGGCAGGGTAGGCGATCTTTTCCAGAAACATTTTTTGTTATGTTGGTTGAAAGTCTCTCCACATCCTGACAGCAATCAGTAAGTAAAGTGGTACAAATATTTTTTTCTTCTGTGGAAGGTGCAGGACCATAAAATGGTCCAATTATTGCAATGTCCTACTTGCCTGTCAATCTATGTGTTTGCATACCTCCACACACTATTGAAGGAGGCGTGGCTTTGGAACAAAGGGCGGGATCTTATGCTTCCAAAGCTCGGTTTCTTTTGCAAACCTTTTTTGAATTTGCCTTCCTCACCTTTAATACCTACCTGAATTCAATAACTAAGTGATGATTTTTGTAATATTCTGCGGTACTTATTTTTAGCCCTGCTGATTATACATGGATATATTTTGGCCCTCTGTAGTTAATGAGATTACATTCTTGTTGGATGATTAAGAATGTTCAGAGGAAATGTTTGCTATCCCTTATTATCCTGAAAAGAATAAGAGATTAAATAACAGGGTTGTACGTCATTTACAATTGAATTGGGAGTGCCAGTTCTCTTCTAATTCAATTCCTTAGTCTGTAATGTTGTTGCGGACAGGATGCAAAGTTCAATTTGAATTTAAAAATGTAGATGGAATAAAATTTTGTTGTCATACTGCTGTTGCCATTAATAAAAGCATTAAGCCACTTAAATTTCACAGTGATGTTACAACATGTGTCTATAAACACCCATGGTAAAATCACTGTAATACATGGACTGCTTTACCATACACATACCTTCATATATCTGTTAGAACTTAGTTCTTTCCTGTGCTTGTACTTTGCTGCTATACACCAAAGGTTGAGAATGATTAAGTTAACCCCTGCGTTATATTTGATACTTACATTTATGTAAGTAAAACTACATGAAGGTCAGTGATATAAATCACACTGTTTTTGAAACAGATGATTTATCATATTTGCATTAGGCTCCTCTTGCTTGCTCTTGTGATACGCTTACATTTTAGAATTTTGGTGTACAGTACTCTATGGTTAATGCAATAACAGCATAGAGAAAAGTTCCCGCACATGCTGAGGTGCATCAAAATTAATCAGCTGCTGTCAATTTTAATCTAGAAAGCTGGTGCCGCACTGTCAGGGCAATACATTGTTAAAGCTCACAAATAAATCACACATTTGCATAGGGCAAATGGTGCAAGCAACCCTCAACAAAAATGGCACGCAGGAGATCTCGTCTGTTCTACCTGGTGAAACAAGAAAATTAGATATTGACTGAAGAATAATGCTTTTCATTTTTGTGCAAATTATAGCTTGGAACAAAAGAACAGCTGTGGGATTATCCAAAGTTATCACAGCTTTTGACCGCACTAAACGATGGTTTATAAATAAACCATTTTATGACAGTCCCAATAATCCCATGAAACTGACAGATTCCCAGAGAAGGAACCCTGAGCAGCTCTAAAGACTTATGGAAGTGTTTAGCTAGATCTTATTTATTGAGCAGTGCTTCACGTTTTAGCTGTGTTTAAAGGTTAGAAATGCGTAATCAATACCACCTGTCACCTTCCAAGAAGCAGCACGCCTTAACATAATCTGAGCGGACGTTACGTGCCAGACTTTGGCCTGGAATTAACAAACTTCCATCAATTTCAGCAATTTTTATCAAATTTTTGTATCAACGTGGTACTGTTGTGATGATCTGACATGGTATCCAGATTTTTAACTATTGAAATGGCTGTAAGAAAGTTTGTGTGTGTTTGTGTGTGTCTGTGTGTTTGGAGCCCTTAAAGATCAAAGCAATTCTTCTCTGCATGGACAATATTTTCACCACCCTTTGAGTTATGTTCAATGTAAGACTAGCTAAAAATAATTCAGAACAGATCTGTTGCAAAATGTTGCAATGTATCTTCAGATGAAGGCCAATTTTGCATAAGAATATCAAGAGCGAAATATATATACAGCGATCAGACACACAACAGCCTACAAATTTTGCAGTTCATTCCTCCAGCATCTGTGGATATTTTTATTATTCTTTGGAGTTTGTTAACATTTTGAGATTTAACATTAGTTTGGTACAACATCTTTTTTGGTTTATCATTGATCTTGGCTTCATTGATATGAGGGCAAGCATTTCATTCCTCACTCTTCTCTGAGAAAATCCACACTGGATGGTTGTAAACATAAATCAAAAAGTGAGATACCAAGCGGGTAAAACCAGAGGGGAAACCAGGACACCTGCACATAGCCACAGAGATAAATCCTTCCTGTCCACTCAATTTAAAGACTTTCATTTCACTTAAATAGGAATTGAAATATCCATGGCAAATTCAAGCCACAGAGACAGAATTATGAGACTTACTAGAATGTGCCCTAAGGGTCTATAAAGATACTGCAGGGTCCAGGGGCAGATATAGAGCACATCTACAAATTCTATATTGTTATATTCTATACATTTAATTTTTGTTTATGTGGTTAATCTTTTCCATCTTTTTTGCTTTAAAAAAGCAGTCTGTTATGTTTGCAATGCCCTGTCTTGATGTTTTGAACTGCAGACATGATATTCCAGCAGCTCTAAATGAATACATGAAGCTTTTAATATTGTGCAGACATATGGAGACAAATCACTGCAATATTTAGTGTTTTCAGGGCATATTGCATGATTCTTTAAAGAGAGCAAACTGTTCTAATAAATTCTGATATATTATCTGTCAAATGATATAGCACCAAGATTAAGCCTCATGGCAAAGGACATTAAAGTGCAGTTAATGTTACAGATGTAAGTTATCAGTGGTGCAGAGTTTGAGGTAGGATAGTTACACTGAATGTGCAAAAAGGGGTGGGGGGCCTCTGTTTTGGTGTGGCCCGGTCTGACTTGACTCAACCAATGGCTTAAGTTTGGGTAGCTATCTGTTTGTTCAGCCAATGGCTGATGGAGGGAGTGTTTAAAACTTATTTGTTTGGAAACAGGCATAATTTGGTCATTCTGTTTACTACTGAAGGCCATACAAATTCAAACACTTCAGAATTACCACTCACTCAACAGAGTGTGTGAGTGTGCACACCTCAATTCTAAAGTGCCAGTTTAATTCTTGCTGCTGTGACTGTTATGATCATTTTCCTTCGCTTGAAGCGTGTGCCTAAATTTGTTTTACTAACTTTGCACATTGAAATCTAGCTGTTGACTTCTAGCCAAAAAGCTTTGGAGCATTACTTATAAAACACTGCCCACTGTACAGAGTTTATTACATTACCTCTGTCTCTTGGCTCATACTCAGGGGTTTAGAGTGTGGAGACGAGTAGAACAGGACAGTACTGTAAAAACAAACACCTTAATGTTTGTACCACACACAGTGCTTTTTATTATTAACCTTTTAGAAAAATGTACTGCAGCCCTTCCTCACAAAGGTTTGATTTTATGAATGAGTATCAATAAAACTTTTACAGATTTAACCATTTCTTACCTTATTTGCACGCTGATTGTGAAAAAAAACGTTAAAATGTTATCTTGAAAGTTGTAGGAATGTTTAAAATATTCCTAACCCTAATGTTTTTAAAATGTTTTTAAGAATAACATCTTCCTGGAACCACATTTGGGCCACAGCAGCTGCAAAATCGATGTATGTGAGATTTATTTTATGTACAGGGTTGTGTGCCATTCAGAATTAAATTGAGAATTCCATTGAAATTAGAAGTTTGTATAGAGGCAGGATGCACAATTGTAATATTAAAAAACATTAGTTACCTATATACATGTTATCATAACACAGCGCAGCATCATAACATATCTGTTTATGGAAATACTATATTAATGTTTGAAATAATGTTGGGAATTGTGTTTGTCACACAGTGAAGCAAGCAAACGGTAGTGGGGTTTAATCATCTAAAGAGGAAGCAAAACAAAGCGCAAACACAAAACCTAACACAGGAAACAAGAGGGCTTAAATACATGAGGGATGGTAACAATATACAGGTGGTGGCGAGAACAGGAAAAGAAACAGGAATCAGGAACATAGTTCAGTAGTTTTCTGATATCGTTCATCATCTTGTTGTGTTATCTGAAATGTATCTCCTGTGTGACTGTTTTTACTGTAATTAATCTTTTGGACCATGGCCTCTTCTTAAATTCAGATTTTTACTCATGTAGAATATTATAGCACATGTGTTATCAAATCTGATTTATGAAGATGATATCATTATCATTCATTCTGTGAAAAATGACTAAATATGATAGTTATTAATGATAAGTAGTTAAATGCTCACCTAAGATGTTTTTACCCAGAAACGTACAAATATAGCTGACTATGGATATACAAATGGTTGAAAGGAAGTGTGTCTTGTGTTCTTTCAAATGCTCATATTTTAACAGTTTTTAATGATATATGTATCATTCAGTACAGCCCAGAGTTTTAAATGGTCACGTTTTCCCTCTGCTTCTTCATGTGGCTGCATGTATTTTTGTTTATATGGATGAGAATAGAATGTAGAGTCTGGTCTCCATGGTTACCATTCTGTCTTTTAGGACAGCTAGACCTCTGCGAAGCACTAATTGCACTAATTGATAATGAATGTATTTGTTGGTAAAACATGAACGTTTACATAGCTGTTTAATAGTGCTATTGATTTCAAAAAAGGTATTGAGAGAGCAGAAAGTATAAGATTTAGTGGGAGAGAGACAGACAGCAAGAGAGAAAGGACTGAGGAAAGAAGAGGCAGCAATTAATAAAGAAGGAGCTGTTTAAACAAATGATGTCCACTTCGAAGAGAGAAGAATTGTAGCAACTGTGTAAGTTGGTTTAACATAGGACAAAAACTGACTTATAAAGTGTATTTTTCTGAATGACTCATTTCCAAACCCTACAAACTTCAACCCCCTAAAGCTCTCAAAAATATTTGCCTCTCAGACTGGTTACATGTACACTCACTGCTGGGTGTGTGTTTTTTGTAACGTCTGCTCTGTTTGTCATCCTCAGGTACTGTACTATGCTGAGCTCAGGAGCAGTGTGCTGTCACCCTGCATCTTGGGACAGAAACATTTCTCATCCTCTCCGCATAAACAGTCGTTTCTTTGATCCGGCTCAACTTATCGCTCCAGCGGCGTGCAACATCCAGGCCAGCGCTCTCGGTTAAATTAAACAGGCTCATGGGCCAGTCATCCTCTGATGAAAGAGTGCTGCCTACATATTTATCATAGTTTAAATATTATAGTTTACTTTAGTTTTCATCTTTTTGGAGGTTTTTGGAAACTTTTAATCCAGTTATTGGACTGTTGGGAGTTAAAGGGGGATAAATATTCTTTTTCTTTCTTGGTTAATAAAGCTTTAGGACTGGTTTATGGCCTCAAGAAACATTTTCGTTCTGTAGTTGGGTAGCATAGAAGTAGGTCTTCGCAGAAGAAATCGATGAAATAATAACAAAATAAAATAACATAAAGCAGGCTTATGAAGGTTATGTATCCACAAGCAACTCCAACACAGGGAGAAGAAACACTGCTGTTTTCTCGACTCAGACAAATGCTTCCAATTTTCAGGTTATTGTGCTTAAGTGAAAAGCTTACAAAGTGCTTTTCTTCTTTATGAAGCTTTTTAAAGTTTATGCCTGGCGTGTGGCTCCCACCAGTCAAATGTAATTTTTTTATTGTGGCAGAGTTTTGTGTTTGACACATTGTATTCTGCTGCATATTTTACCTGCTTAAGTGCTAATGGAATGTTTTTATAGATTTTATCACACCTGGATGTGAAAAAAACTGTCTCAGCATCACTCGTCTTTCTCTGCTTTACGTTCATGAACACCTTTAACCGCAGTCAGCCCTCCGTCCAGCCCTCTTCCCAAACAAACTGGAAAAGTGCCAGTGTAATGTGACTCTGTGCTGCTTCCGCGCCAGCTGCTGTTTTCTGAGAACAAGGGCAGAGTGAGGCTGCTGCAGGCCCTGTCCTGTGGAGATTACTGGATGTGGCCTTTGAACCATTTTAGTTCAGCAAATCTGAACTGCCAGCCAGTCCCAGCAGAGCCTCTGTATGCCCCATCAGTCACAAGTAAAAAGGAGATTCTCTTATGGCTGCTGTTATCATATTTGTGATGGTGGATGCGCTCTTGAACTGTATAGCATAGGTAAATTGCACAATGTCAGAGTTTCTGCACTGTTGATCTCCACTCTAAAATCTTTGGGTAATAGCAAGCATGGCTTTGGACTAGTTGGACAATGTAGTTCTAATTCAATCGTTGTGCTACAGAAATTAAGCAAAAAAAGTAATTAATTCCTAAATTCATATGATATCCAGATCAGTGGTTTCCAAACTAAAGTAGGCAGGGTGGCGATGGGGTTACACAAATGTTTAAACACGGAACGTTTTTCATAATTGGTAAATGAATTAATGGTCTAATAGGCAGGTTTTGTTTATCCATGGTTTTGTAAAACAGTTTGATGTAGGGTATTTTTTTTTACAAAGTTAAGTGTGTTGCATGGTTTTAAGTTTTAATTTTAATATACTATACATAATATTGCAAAATAAATGCTATATTAACATAATATGCTGTAGTCTATGTGAGTGAGCCCAGAGAGAGGGGTTACACAGAAGGAAATTTATTGTTTGTACGCCACTGTCAAAACTTTGGGAAACACTGCTCTATATATTCAATACAGTAATAAATTTCAATTTTGCAGAGCTCTAAAAATGAATCAACTGTCGTGTTGTGCAACTGCCGATGTTTATAATTAAAACCTTCTTGTTGAATGCATTAACTGATACCAGGCTGAAGAAATAGCAATCAAAACTGAACCTCTGGAGAAGTTTCTCCTGACAGATATGCTAAGCAGTCTTACTATAGAGCCAATTTCTACTTACCTTCACTTCTCTGTGATTGGGAAGGTCTGCTAGACTAGACAGTTATTAAATACCTAGCTCACTGCTGCCTATAATAAGGACCTCTGGGTGATGGCCAGATCGCCTTGTTACCGTGGAGCATTTAGTAATGGATTTTTCTTCCATCCCATTCTACATACCTCCTCTCCTTCTCTCTCCCTCCCCAGTTTTCATTTAAGTTTTTGTAAAGCTAGAAATGTTAATAAACTAAAATAAATGCTACATTTGCCAAAAAATACAATTTTGTAGTTTTTCACTTTCAAATGGTTAGTTTTTCTGTGGAACATAATAGAAACGTTTTTGACCCTTTACATATTACACGGATAAAAAAAAGCATACATTATGATAAACACTGCGATATTTCATACAAAAATAAGAATAGTATATTTTGATTTCATGGTGACTTTTTTCTCTTTGAACTAAAGATAAAAATAAAACTAATAACTAATAATGAACTAATAAAAAATGTCTTTGTTCCCCAGAATTGGTCATGCATAATGGTGTGTAAGAACTTTCATTCTTAGGCAAACTGTCCCTTAAAGGTAAAAAGCATTTTAAAAATCATAACATTGTTCTGCTGTGGTGAAAGATTCATAGCCTCTAAGCTTAAACCGTGTAAAAAAGCTCATCCATTGTATGGAAATCAGCTTTCCTCTGCTAAAACTGTTTTGTCTTATAAGTGCATGAGACGGCTGCCTACTTATATTTCTCTTTGCAGGCCTTAAAGAAAAGTGTGATAAAAATGTTTTTGACACAACCATCCAGTGCCACGCATAGGTCATGGCCTCTCAGAGGAACATCTGACATATCTGCTTATTAAACCAGTGGACCCTTCCAGGTATATATCCCCTACATGATAAACTGTTTGCCCCTTTCACAGTTGGTACGCTGGGCATTCGATATAGAAGCAACAAAGCCAACAGTGTATAGTGATGGAGCCACTCTAAATAAATCTCTTTTGTGGTAAAGAATGATTGGAGCATGCTGGGCTCAATACTCATTGAAGTATATTTAATAGGACTTAATTGTTCCCACAAGCTCAGTTAATGTTTAAATGCTGGATGATGCTGTCTCCTGCTCTCTCTATCAGCGTCCCTAATGGCTATACAATTGTTTGGTCAAGATTTAAAATGGTCCTCATTATCACAGCATGAATTAGCTAAATCAACCTGCTTTTGAATTGATGAAAAATTTCATTTATTTTGGCTTATATCAGTTCAGTTTTCATAAAAAGTAGAACTGCAGGATCTAGTGTACCTCAGAAGTGATATTCATATAGTTATGAGGCTGTGGGACCAAATCCCAAATCTACAAGCTTAGGCGAAACTCATATCAGTGGCCTTATATTTAGACAATCACATGATACAACGTGTATAAAACGCAGACACTTTTTATTACAGAATGTGTTTTGAAGGGCCAAGTGTGAGCTTAGACTGTAATATTAATAGACCTACGCCTAGAAAACTATATTACGGTTATACCCAGTTTATGTAGTTCATTTTCAATGTCTGCTTACTATCTTTCAATAAGTGACAGACAATAGTGTTGGAACACAACTGCAGTGTCACCGGATGAAAAAGAAAGATATGATTTACATTAGGGTCATAAGCTTGTCATGTTTCTTCATAATTAATAGAGAAACTCCATTTGATCTGTATATTCCCATTTACTCTTTGAAATAACGAAATAGCGTTTCTTACATACGTTTTGTTTAAGTCTTTAAAAGATTTATCAGAGCTAAATGGGAAGAACTATTCAAATAAATTCTGGTTTTAGGAACATTTTGTTTAGAAACATAGAACATCCTTCTATGCTTTTTGTACATACCAAGACCAAGAATATAATTAATTTATAATTATAAATTATAATAATTTATAATTAATTATAATTTATAATATAATTATAATTAATTTATAGAGGTTTACTATGGCAGAGCATTTGAGGAAAAATCTATAGTAAATTAAGTTAAAAAGTCAAAATGTATATACAGTAAGGATGATAAAATACACACAACTGACTCCAAAATGAGGAGTATTACCTCACAGAACATTGTGCATCAGTTAGCATCAGTAGCATTTCTGTGCAAGATCTCCTCTTGTTGGATTTTCATGTAAAACATGCACACCAAGCTGTCACACACTATTACTGTATGAGTAATATCTTGAGATACCATTATATATGCCTGTAACAATGCATTTTAATATGTTTGAACAGGATGAACAAGATTAAATAGGGTCAAATTATGTACATTATGCATAATCATAAGGATCAGTCACAGACAGTTAATCCCTCAAGAGTATGCAGGTTCACATGCATGTAGACCAGATGGTAATGACGCAGATGTTTGATTTCTGCTTCCTACGACCCAACGAAAGTATTTAATCCCTTAGTGGTTCTAGTACACACAGAACATTTTCTAAACAGTGAGTAGAGCTCAATTTTTCACATACAGAGAAAGCTTATTCATCATTTTTCAATCTGCCAGTATATAAGGGAAAGAAACAGCCCCTGCCTCCTCTGACATCACAGAGTAAACACAGCATTAGAGTGATATGCTGAATATTGCTTGTCTGTTCCTCTGCAAAATTATACATGGCCCATCAACATAGCAATTCATGGAAGAGATAAAGTATAATGCGCTGCAGAGCTGCTCAAACTACCTGTGCTATTGTTCAGCATTGCCATTATTATATTTCTGCTGTGAACTAAGAAATATATATTCTAAATGTAAACTTTTAATTCCGGGATAAATGTAATGCTGTTACCTTGTTCCATTTTTCACACTGTTCATACTTTATTCTGGGTTAGTTAGTAATCCTTGGTTAGCTAGGTTTTAAAATCCACACTGTACCTTTGCAAACACTTGGTTAGTGTTCATATTTGTCCATTTATGGTTAAAAAGATTGTTTAAACAAGTACAGTATGCAACTAGCACGTAAAAACAGAGATTACAAATGTGACAGCTAAAGCATAAAAGTTTATGTGACTGTACAAAGTATGACTATTTAATAAGGTAAGCACTGGGGCAGTTTATGATTGGTTTTCTGTTTCCAAGCAATACAGTGTTAAAATCTCACACCCAATTGACTTACATTTTATATCTCTGGCAACGCAATTTCGGGCTAGCACCATGAAAGCTTCATAAAGTTTCATAACTCAGGATTAAAAGCAGTGCTAACCCCCTTTCAAATTACAACTGGGAAATGTTATTTAACCCAGGGTTAATACTGGTCTTTATCTAGGGTTTAAAACGACAGTGTGAAAAGCCCTTTTAAGAGGCTGTGGCAAAACATCTATGACTTTACTTTCAAATTTCATACTTTTATTGTCTTGGTTGTCAGGTTTATCCACCGATGCAATAAAACTGGAACATCTGCCTCTGGCCCATCTGTCCACTGTCCAGTCATGTGAGAAATGTGTGTATGTAGCATAAGGCTCAGGTCTTCATTAGCACCAGATTTATAAAAGTATCAGAACCAGGTACATTCATGTTTCCCAATAAGTTAAAACAAAAGCCTGTTTCTGTTAAGTGCAGAAAAGTTCTACAGAAACATTTTCCTCATATTGAGTGAAAACAAGGTATGATGTTGAAGCAATTCTTAAATAAAAATCAAGAATAAAAACATCGGATGTAGCCAATAGATCATGACATTTTTCATTCTCCACTCATATGATTCAAACTTGAGCTCTGTTTTCCAATATATGATTCCCATTACATTACTCTGTTTTTGTTTATAGTGGAGTGCCACAAAACTCAACATCAATCTGAGATTTTGTCACCAGAAACAGATAGCACTTTATGTTGAGAGACAATACACTATAGGTGACTCAGTCGACTGAAACAGCTAAAATTACATTTTAAGTCAGTACCATTTGCAAGACCAGCTCAAGTGAAAGTTTTGTGACCAAGGCATTATTTGATATACGATCAATATTAAAGCCATGTGAGCTATGAGATACCACTAATTCACTTCCCTTTTCAAGAACAATATACAAACAAATCAATATAGACTGCCAATGAGTGGCCCACCAGTCTCGTTTACTTTTATTGGTTTAGAACGTGCGGTATATCAAACTTGTTCCTTTAATAATTAAGAGTGATGAATATATTTGTGGGTGTCTAGCTATTTAGCTGAGGTTAGCAAAGATGCACCACAGAATCTGTGAATCTTTAGTAATTGTGTCACAACAGAAAATGATGGATGAAGGATGGTCGCCTCCCACTTTCAATACAGTTATCTCAGATGGGCTAACTTGTTCAGTCTTTGGCAGTTATAAACTGATGTAAGTATATTTAACCAGATAACCAGATTTAACCAGATCTTCCTTATATGTTTGTTCCATAAATACAGCTGGGCATAACTGATCTGGCAGTGTCTGTTTCTGAAAAATCAAGTGAGCCATGAGGTGTTTTCTTAGGTAAAAGGTCAAATATGCGTAACTATTTTTGCTGTTAGTGTTAAATGAGCAAAACCAGATGCTTGAGAAGGGATTTTAATTAATGGACACAGACCACATGCCAGTCCTTTGGACTGAAAATGAATTGCACGTCTCAAGTGAGAGGTAAATTCTAGCAAATTCCAAGGCTTACACACAGATATAAAAGACCACAAACACAGTATGCCAAGAGCATAAGATTGACTGAATGTGAGCATGTCTCCCTTTTAAATCCAGATTAATAACAAAAGCTCTTTGTAAACACTAAAAACGCTCAGGCAGCAGAAAAACACAATGCTCAGAGGACCACAATAGGCAACAGTTAAGCTTTGCTCCACAGAGAACATGGTTGGGCTTTTGGTCCGCACACTCATGTGGTCTGAATTGAAATCCCTGCCCACATCACTTTAACCCTGTTACTTTTTGGCAGCTAAAGACCCAACACTTAAAACACAATAGCTTAAAAAATAACAAGAACTCAAATAACAGTATAATGAAACATAATGGGCAGCAAATAAATATGAAAATCTCTTGGACCAGTTGGAAATTAGCTACCAGCTGGATTTTCCAGCAGTGTAATGCACATTTTTCCTCAGCATTATTACCACATCTTTAGGATGGAGATACATTTTGTAAGCAAAAGCAACAAACAATGACATATAAGAAATTGTATGTAATGAATAAAAGCTGTGTCCCTCTGCATCTCAGCTAACAGGGAATGTTCTCCGAGTTCTCACAAAGTTTAAAAAGTAACATTAGTAGAACTTTTTTAATGTTATATATCAAAAATGTAATTCTGACAAGTGTTACAGAATTAAAAAAATGTTTGAATAATGTTCTTAAATCCATAACGTTAATACAACGTTAATAAAAAATCTGAATGACTTGAACATTCATAGAACTTAACATATTAAACATTTTAACGTTTTGTGACTTAATGGAAACGTTGCAGAAATGTTCTTACAACCTAAAATTGTTAGCTAGGATGATCCTTAAGAGGCACCAAAAGAAAGAATAAGCAATCAAATGGTGGTCTAATGAGCTGGATATCTGTATGTTTGTTCATGTGTATCAGGGCACCAGTAGATCAACCCTGAAAAGCTTCATAGCATCAGAGGTGTGGAAATAACAAGCATGGCACTCACGAGCGTGGTATTTAAAGGCCAGGAATGAAGCCTGGTGTGCAAGGTACTCCAATCAGACCACTTTTTTTTTCAGGAAATGCGGTTCCACACAAATGCCTTT
Organism: Chromobotia macracanthus; assembly: GCA_036877525.1. Classification (NCBI taxonomy): domain Eukaryota; kingdom Metazoa; phylum Chordata; class Actinopteri; order Cypriniformes; family Botiidae; genus Chromobotia; species Chromobotia macracanthus. Next base: position 1,064,253 of record JAZGTH010000100.1, on the reverse strand, counting down.
GAAACCTCTCATTTCAAAGACAAATATGCTTGCCCTCTCATCTGAACCCAATGTAATAAGATGTAAACAACAAAAACAAGAGTACAGCAGCTCAGGAGATGAAACATGGCTATTCTTGGTGAGATTGTTGGACAGGGGAAATTACACATTATCACATGGCAGCCATATAACCCATAACAGAATTATGAGTGAAAGCATTCAATAACAATACAAAATAATATTTAGCTGATTTAATTTGGCTCTGTCTGATTTCACATTTTTGTGTCATTTTAGATTTGAAATATCAATTTATATGGTAACACAGTGCCACATATTGGGAATTTGTGGTTGCTTTTCTGTAATGAGGCACGTCTGGTGTACATTTTGTATAAACTGTATTACAAAGACTGTTTGAGAACCTCACTAATGCAAAATGAGAGTGTCTGAAAAACTGAACTCTAACACACAGCGTGTAATCTAAATCTGACTGTGATATACATTTGTAAAACATATCTATAGTTATATTAAAGCTTTTGAGAGGTTAGGCTACATTTTCAGTGCAGATGATGGGGATTTTTTGATAAACGGAATCCAAGACAGTAAATTGGCTTTATAAAGTAAACATAAAAAAATCATAATAATTTAAAGCTATAATCCGTAATTGTTTTTGGTTAACAATACACCAAAAAACAGTTATCAACCGAGTACATAACAGATCAGTGTTAAAAACTGTCTCCTTACCTTACACCAACTCAGAATGCTAAGCTTATAATAATCATTTATAATTTGAGCTGTCAGGTCCGATTTCCTGGGAAATGTTTAACTCCATTTGACTTCAGCATATATACAGAAAAAGTTCATAAAGTAACCTGCAATGTTATGTTTCAAATAGAGGTGGTGACAGAGAGGCAAAAGTTAAGGATGAAAATATAAAATTATCTTTTTCATGTTGTTACACCAGTTTGTTTTGCATGCACACATAGTAAATGTTTGCATTTGTTTTTCATTTGACCTCATAACTACCACAATAAGATTGAATTGTATTTTTCGATAAATATGACATACCAATAAAAGTTTTCAGGTGTGTAAAAATACTCAAAATACTTTAAAGTGAAGTCACAAAAGTTTAACTTGGACTTGAATACTAAGGTCTGATCTCTTTGAAGAGGAGAAAAAATGTTTAAGAAGTCAGTGCTAGGGAAAGAGGAGCTTTCATGTCAGCTATGATGGCTTTCAAATGTATCTGAGACTATGAACAGCGAAGATAAGAATCTTGACCCGATATCAAAGGGAGGGATGTTCATAACCTCACAGAATCCTGATGTTATTCAAATCAATTGAAGTTTGATTTTCAGTGGAACATGGAGCAGTGGAAGTCCAATTTACCATCATGTATTATTGTCTGTTACAGTATTTTCAATTGCAGTGCAAATGATGTAAACAATAGCTGTGTATCATGAGATCCCAAAAACTAGACCATTAGCTCAGATCAATGTTGATTTTATAATGTTAAAATCTCTTCTGCAGTTCTACAGGTCTACAGTAGACAATACATTTGTTGAAGGACTATTCAGCTCTGAGATGAGGTATTATGATGCCTATCAGCTAACGTGTCTTTTCTCCCCTGGTCTCCCTGGTTAATTACGGTTATGCAATATTTCAGGAACCAATTATTCTCTCAGCCCGGCAGATGAATACGCTCACTGCTGCAATTCAGGTAGTTTCATTTTTCTGAGACATTTGTGCAGCACTTAGGTCACAAAGAGTCAGTCTATTCAAGATTTATAATTCCATGACATTAGCGTTCCTACCCTTGAAATCTGATTTCATTCCCAACTCCTGATTTATATGAGTGGGCCCTCATTTGAATATAACGAACAGCAGGCTTTTAAAGTGTAAAATATTCTATTAAGAATAACACAGAAATAATGCAGGATTTGAATTTAAGTGTTCATTAGCGATGATAGACTTTGCTAATTTGTCTACGTAGAGGAATACAAAAGAAAGAGTTAAAGAAGAGTTAAAAACAGTGATCAAAAGAGCCTAGTCTGTTAAATATACCTTAAACCTTTGAATTTAGCCTATACAATGAAACATTTCTTAAGATTAAGAGAGTTAGCTAATGATATTAATATCAATATGGCATGATTTTTGTGTTTTAAAGGGTTCATACTGTAATCCTTGATCTAACATGCATTAACTGGGATATTATGACATGCTCTTTCATGTGAGTCTCCAAGTCCTAACCAACAGATGCATTAGTGATTTCCATATGCATAATTCTAATGTAATATATCTTTTGGGTGTTATGCTTTCAGTGCAAGATTATTTATATCACTTAAATCACTTGTGCTACATGGAAAAATATTCTAGTGTTGTTATTGACTTTTTTCCTGACTTTTTTATTCCGACTTTCCCAACTACATTTTTTTATTATATCTACTATATCTACTACTATATCTACTATATTATAAACTATATCTTTCTATAATCGTTCTAGCGATATATTAATGATCCCTATATGTAATAATCCTTTTGATAGTACAGAAAGCTTTATTATAAACCATATTTTGTAATTTCTGTGTGACTTAGGTTTGCTAGCTTTATTTTGCGTGTTTATGCTGTGCAAAGCAAATGTTTATCTCCGTCCTGAAGTTATTACAGGAAACACCTGCTCGGTGACAGGAAAATCACAGGATAAGACGTGCTGTTTTCACTGCTTCTGTTTTTGATGGGAGAGAACCTGGAGAAACATGGAAGTGGATGTTGATCTCTCTTGCTTTGCACAGATGGTGTTACTCCATACTCTGCTGAGATGAGAGTTTGCTTCTTAAACAGGTGGGTAAATATCACAAAAAATCAGAGCACACACAAGTGAGTACTGACGGTCAGAACATCAAACTTTTGTTCCAGATATGACAATGCCATCAGTAATAATATATAGTTAGTAAATACATATAGTCAGTATATAGTCAGTAAATAACATATAGAAATAAACTGGAAATGACAGAATATAACCATGATTAGTTATACTAATGTATCTTGTATTCTGGTGCAATACTGTATATATGGGAGACTGGGGCTGTCACGCTTTTCACTGCAGTAAATATTTCTCAAGGTAGGTAATCCCTTTTATCAAGCCTTAATGTCTTAAAGACAAACCGTTTTTGCCCAGGATCAAAGAAACAGTTTATTTTGCACACATTGTTAGGACATATTGTCATATTTTATGAGCTAAACTGGGACTAGGGTGAGAACCTGCCCTCAGACATCCTAATGTATTGTTTTCAGCTAAATGTAATAGTAATTTATTGAATTCTTATCATTATTCATCATTCTAATCATTCTTCACACTAAAATATCTGGTATGAACATCCTTGGTATAAACATTGCAGTAAACTTCATGGCCAAAATATTGTCAATTATTAGCGCTTCCACAGAAGCAGCTTATTAGTTATAAAGGTATTCAATCTCTCTTTCAACCTGTTACGTATTGTGTGGTGCCCATAAGAAGGCGCTCAAAGCAATGGGCCTGTCCCGGGAGGTTTACTCCACTGTTTCGTGGACTGTACCAAGGCGATGGAGAGGGGGGTTAGTATTTATATGGCCAAGTCTCCGGGACAAGCGAGCGCTGTGTGTAGTAACTTCAGCACCTGGACAGCGACCTCCGCGAAACAAGCGCCTGATGGTGACGCACCCGGCGCGACTCGCATCGCATCGCATTTCGTAACGAAATGGCTTGAAATACTGCGTTAAAGTCCTCCTCCGAAGTAGTTTGTTGTTTCAAAGCCCGATTGTTGCGCTGAAATATCTCGACACCGAGCACCGCTGCCGAGAAGCGCTGGTGTGCGCGGCGTCTCCCTCATTCAGAGGCTTCGCTCCGCGGAACTGCTCTTCCGGGCGGCGCTCGCTGGCTGAGGCAAGACGAGGAAAAGTGACTGTCAAGAGGTTACATCTCATCACCGCGGTGTACTCGATCATGCAGCCACCCGTCGGGATTGGATGGAAGCTCTTGCTGTGGATTTTTAGCCACATCAGCATCTCTCAGGCAGCTTCTCCATCATCCCGTAAGTTGCAGATGATACGTGCCGTGTTAGGGCACCGGGAGACGCGAAGTGCCGCGGGGTCAGAGCTGCCACTCCGGTGTGCGTAAGTCAGGCGGGATGCAGTCCAGAACTCTGTTGTTGTTAAAGAATTTGAGTGTTTTAGTTATATGAAGGTTTTGAGTTTAATGCATGCCTAATGCATTGGCTTTTGTTGTATTAACGCACTTTTTAACAGATGTTTAGGCGGTCTGCGTGACATTTTAACCCAAACACAATCCAAAGGCATGGAGAGTCGCCGTAATGGTTTCGGCACCAGTATAGAGTATGTAAAACTAGAATACCAAGCCGGAAATGTATAACAAATCCTTTGTATGGGAATGCAGACGTTTGCAGACGCAATATCTAAACAACTAAGAAGTTTTGTTCTCAGGTTGGGATTTTATGGATCATTTGTTGAGACAGAGCAGTAATGGAGCCGCTGTGACTTCAGCCCGGCTTCTGTTCCGCTTTAAAACAGGTGGCTGAGTCGTATACCCAAAGGTTTTTGTTGCCTTTACAGCAGTGAAGGGAAAACTGTGGTGGTGTGGCGCCAACATAAGGACTAATTGACCAGATCTGAACTATTTAAACTAAGATTTGATAATAACGTTTATTAAAAAACGTGAACAAAATGTTAATAGTTAACACCTAATAGTTAACACCTTTGCTCACAACTTAAATCACTCCAAGGTGTCATAAAACTTTACAAAATGCTTAGTTCTTTAAAAATCTTTTTAACTTATTTTGTCTGTTTAGACTGTCTGTTGGTTAACAACTACATGTACTCCCTTTTGACCAGAAGGCTATTAGAAAACATTGATATTTTAGGAACACGCTTTCTTTAAAAGAAACATGTTAAATGTTCATGGATTAGGACGTTTTTTTATAGCCTAGAACATTTACTGCTTTAATGTTACTACAAAATTGTAATTACTTGGATAATTGTCTTGCAGAGAGTTAGCACTGCAAAATCAAAGAGAGATTGCTTCTTATAAATTATTGGATGCCAGGTATTATAATATGAAATCCATGTTTGTGCAGTATCAAAACTTAAAGCATGACATAGTCAACAATTTTAGTCAACAATTTCCATGGTGAACAATAAATAAAAGATTAATTCCAGTAATATTGATTGTAATACACTTTAAAATGGTGCCACAAACATGCATGTACGTGATAAGTTATTTCACATACAGATTATAGGTAGCTAGTAATAATAAGATTAGGTGCCTGAAATAGTCACTTATTTAATGGACCAAAATTAGAAGCAGCCAAGACTTACTTGAACAAAACTGGCCGAAATTGACAAAGAACTTTTAATCAACAGATTGTTTACTTATGTACATTTTCCCAGCTTTATGGCTGTATGTGGGAGAGAATCTGAGTTATTAAGATTTTGCAAAATTTTGTAAATGTTAATTGAGCTGCAGAGGTTTTAAAATCTCTGACTCTCTTTGTTAGCCGAGACTGCTGAAGCGTTTGATATAAACATCCATCCCCCTGCCAGTTCTCAGAAGTCTGATTAAAACGAAAAGGTTTCTAAACTAAATTCATTCGGGTTAGATTTGCTGATAAATATGTTTTTTTCTCATTTGAAACTTTTATCTGACTATATAATTGTCAAGGACCAAAAGCACAATCATTTGTATCATTATTGGTCTGGTCATGTCCTTCTCACGACCAGCGAGGCTTGCTATGGAAATCCTGGGCTCTCCATAGCAGCCACAGAGAGTGACAGCTCAATGACTTGATTAGGAGCAAAGTTATTTCAGTGGAATGTGAACATGCCATTGTGGATATTCCTCTGTGGAGACTCCCATTGCAGGCTGCCAAAGGTTTAGAAGATGTCACACAGGAAATTTGTATTGAGGTGTGAATAAAAATTGTGTTATGGGGAATGTCTGCTTTAAATAACCTTTTCGAAATCGTATTATCTGAGACCCAATTTTATTTCTGATGTAGATTAAAATCACATTTACACTGTATTTTGCTGCAACATGTCTGTTCTATAATTAAGAAGCAATTGCTTAGCACTAAACACTATTGTTATTCATAATCAACATAATGGCTCTATTATTTGGTAGACAGAAACAAAGGATTTGCAGAATACATAGCAATTGAGACTTGAACCACTCCTGTGCAATACAATACTAGGAAAAAAAGTGAAATTAAACCTGCTCGTCTGGTTTAGTTCCTTAGTAGCACACCCTGTGGAGAAACAAGACTGCTGTCCCAGGATGAAACACTTGGTCACCTGAGTTCAAGCCAATTTGCATGTCCTTACAAAACCCATTGATGAAGCAAGTCTGTTTGTGCTAGACTGCGAGACAGGTCAAGAGTTTTTGTTTTATTATTATTATTATTATATTATTTATTTTACTTATCCAATACCACAACTTTTCAGCTTAAAAGCAAATGATTGCTAATATCTGTGCAGGTAGTTGGTGAAAGATTAATTCACTTAATTTCTGCAAGTAAATTGGGTATTAGAGGATTGACACGATAACTTTAATGCAATGCTGGGCTGTAATGACAACATTTGTCTTAGCGGAGCTGCAGAGATTCTCAAATCTTCCTAATAATCTACCATTTTAGTTTTGTATGACTGATTTGAAATCGATTTGAACGGAAAGCTTCCAAGGCAATCTTGTCTTATAATAATCAACACAAGTTTGTACACGGTGTCGGAAGGTCAAACTGACCTTTAAACATTCTGTGTACGAAATGGTTTGTTTTGGCCACTGTGCGTACTGTCCTTTTGACATTAAACAAATGCAGTCTGCGTGATAATGACCTTTGGATATTGTCCAGTTACAACAGTCATGCAGCAAGAGAATGATCAGAGAAAATGTGAGCATATGTGAGCCAGTTTACTGAAGAGTCAAAGCAAGGCCCGAATTAGCTCTTCTTGATTAATGTCCCCGGCGAAACACCACGGTATGTCATGTCATCACTTATCAACCACCTACTTTTCTCTTTGTATCTGCTGTTGCTGCTATCAGCTGAATTAAACTGGAGCTTTCGTTTTGCTGTTGCATTTTAGTATATCTTAGCTTTCGATATCTGATAAATTGCCCTGTTTATGGGACTGATGATCACCAAAGAATCTTTGGTGATGGATGAAGTTATGTTCTTTGGTATTGGATGTCATACCCTGTGTTTGACAGACTGTGTTTACTGACACAGTCAGGCTAATTGTGTTAATCATGGTGTGTTTAAAGGCTAGGACATCATTTATGGAACACCAATGGAACGCTGTCTTTCAATGGACAGGATTCTTTAAGCTTTCAGGTCAACGGTCCCCTGGTGGAGATGGCGCCTTTTATATATTATATAAAGGGAAGTCGGACCTATTCATGCATATAGTAAAATCCTGTAAATGTTGGTAATTACATTTTACTTTATAGTATCTAACGTGGGAGGCACAATGAAAATTCTGAAGTTTTGGTTGAATTTTAATTAATCAATTTTTCACCACAATTCTTTTTATTACAATTTCTTTTATTACAATTTTTTATACCACAGATGCCCAGTATAGACCCTTGCTGTAAACCCACATATATTTTTTGATATGCGTTTAACAGGTGAAAACTATTCCCTTTACAGACCCAAGCTGTGTCTGATCGACTAAGAGCAAAGAAAAAACAACTTCCAAGCCTGATACCTTGAATAACAGACACACAGTTCTCGCTCTGCTCTGATTTCCTCTTGTCCTCCATCTGACTGTCTCTTATATACACACCTATATTTTTTTCTCTCTGTCTAGCACCCACACTTCTATAGCCACACATATACAACCATTCAGACACACACACACACACACACAATTTCTCATCCTTTTCTCTAGCCAGGGGAGACACTGTTATGACTATACAGGCTTTAGACACAGCTGCATACAAACTCTAAAATCAACATTCACAAAGAGATGTTTTAAATGGAAATAGCTGTTAGTCACAAAAGATAGTTAAAGAAACAGAGACACTTATATTTAGGGACCCTGAGGCCAAAACCAACCAAACAGAGATCTTTAAAAAGCCAGTTAAATATCAACTAATTGAAATGGGGAGGGAATGTTTGGGGCTGCTCTGAGCTTCCTAGATACCTTTACATTATGCTAGAGAATAAATACTGCATGGCCAAATATTCAGTGCAGTAATATATCCCAGGAAAAAAACTTGATTGACTTGACTCTGGTTGCAAGAATTAGCATAACGTCAGGATTGCATGTGGATTGGAATGGTTCAGACCCACAGACAGGGCACGACCAAGCAGCTCTTGTGCTATCTGGCTATTATTTCTGCAGGATTTATTCCACCACAGGCATGCAGGTCAAATCCAGCCCAGAAGGTGCTGTGCTTTTTAGCAGAAATTACTGTACACATCACAACATCCACTACAGCATTTCAGACAGGGTTTTATGGTCTGCTCTCTAATAATTCCCCTGGATTACTGTGGTAAGAAATGTTGATGATGGGAATTGGGACAAATCTCAGGGAGTATGAGGGATGTGTGTGTGTGTGTGTGTGTGTGTGTATGTTTAGGAAAAATTAACCTTTTTAAAAATTAACCTAAAAGTAGCCTTCTTAGTGAGGAATTTGTTATGCCATAACTTCTTTCACTCAGGAAACACATCCATATACCTCTGGGAAATATGCAGCCTCATTTCCACAATAATAATCTGAGCGGGAGATTATTTATATCCCTGTGTCTGAGTATCCAGACAAAGACTGTACATCATTAAAAACACAACATTTAAAATTGTCAAGTTTAAGACACCCAAAGCTTCTGTGGTTTTTGCCAGCACGGGAATGTGATTAACCATCATTTGCATTTTTAGTCTTTTGACTAAAGATGATTATACTCAGGGTTTAGCTGGTTAGAATGGCCCAGTTAGCCCCTGCTGGTAGATTGTGTAACTACCCCATTTTATGTCAAAACATCTTTCTCCATTTATCTTTCTTATCAAAATTAGCTGTTTATTCTGGCAGGTCGTTTTACAAACACTCTACATACTGTAAGTTATATCTTCTCTGTGCTGCAGTACTCCTGCACTTATCTGTATATATAAATCACTGTATTCTTGCACTTCTGGTTAAATGCTAACTTCATTTCATTAGCTCTGTACTTGTACTCGGCATAATAACAATAAATTAATCTAATCTAATATGATTTTATTATAGCATACATGATGTTTTACTTCTGCCAGATTTTAAAGGCATGTAATATACTTTTTAAAAAATTTTCTTTGCCTGCTGCGTTTGACATCACAGTAGGGTTGATTTGGGACTGTACACATTCTTGTGGCCCCATTAGCCAATCAGCATAGCTGTTGTGACATCATGGGGTGATTACGCACATGGCATTTATTCTGTGGTTCCATTAAAAACAATGTCAGATCACACATTTCCACAGTGCTATTCAGGTGAATGAGAATGCTAATGGATAACTTTTCAGGTTTTAAAGAACTCCTCATGGTTAACAATATGCAAACATTAAGAAAAAAATATTAAATGACTTCTTTTTTATCATGGACTAACCAGTTTTTATGTGTGTATATTGAGGGCACATCTAATCACTGTTATAAAAACTGTACTTCTGCTAAACTGTGACATTGTGCCCTTTGAAAAAAAATTAAATAATGGTCTTCTAACTTAGAGCAAGAGAAGAATGTTAGATAAGTTTGGCTTCAGTTCTTTATAGTGATAGTATTTTTGTATCTTTCATCTGTATCTTGCCCGTTCATAAATGGGTGACATATTTTTAAAAATTGTAAGTTTCACAGAACGCTCCACCAAGTTACTAGAGAGCAAGACGTGAGATCTAATTGGATCAAAAATGAAATCATTTCCTCTTATCATGCCTTATTTGTAATTGAATTTTTCATCAAAGGCAAACTTTCATTCTTTGAGGGCACAACCAATTCGCTTCATTTAATAAACGTAGCCTGGATGTACCAAGTCCAATGACAGGATCAAATTAATGGCAGATTTTGTAATATATTCGTTTTTGTAATTTGCTTCTTTAAATATTTGTTTGGAATTTTTTTTTATTGATTCCCTTTCGAAGTGCTTATAATCTTCTCATTATAACAGAGTCCCTCTGTTTGTGTTCTCCGATCTTCACCTACTCTTTCATGTCTGAGTATGTTCTTCATCTCACTTGGTAGCACGTCAAACATCTGACAAATGGCACCTGAGAGTTTATCTCTCAGTCTACTTTGCAATTTCTCCTCAGGCTTGTGCAATAATCTATGTGATAATTACTAATGCAGTACGCTGTACAGAAAGGATTCTTTGCAATACTTTGTTTTAATGCGAGTGCCAGTACATAGACCAACTCTTGCAAGCACTCAGCCTCCGCAAATCAAAGCAAGCAGCGAATAATAAAACAAAAGTGCTGCCTGTATGTTTCAAAGCTGCGCTGTCACTTCCTATGATTGGCTATGACAGGGTCACTGCCCCTCCCCCTTCCATTGTGGTCCCTATAATAAAGCTGAAATGCAGTGGACTGACTCAGACAAGCAGTTGTGGAGAGAAATCACCTCTATATGCTTCTGCAGATTGCATCTCTTAACAGACACACAGGTTCGTGTATGAGAACTCTTTTTTTTGTCTCTAATGTCAGTCTGTGCACTCTACCCTCCTGCATGCTGAATGTCAGTGGGCTTTAGCCACCACTCTGCCTCTGAGGTAAAGCAGGAAATTATCTTCCCCCTATAGATGTCAGCGACAAATGGCTCTTGTGATCTTTCAGATGTTGCTTAGATTTTTATGTGTAATTTGTCTGGGGCATGTTTTTTGCACTTGTGTTTTTTTTTTTTTTGCTTGGTTACAGATGTACTGCTCACAGCATATCTGAAAGTTAACATGCACCTCAGTTGCAAATTTATTATGGCTACATAAATAGACAAACAAAAGACAATTTCTGCAGAGATGTTTTCTCTACCCCTCTGATAAAAGCTCTGAGAGTCACATAAGGCTTTATATTGTTTACTGGTGTGGCTAGCAGGGTAACATTTTTATTAGTCTGTGTAATAATTAGCTGTTCCCAAACTTGTTTTTGGGACCTGATTTTGAAGTGAGAGATGTTGAGACATTTCTGTAGAAAAATCCTATATCCCTCCTCAGACCTTAACCATAACTCATCCCTAACACCAGAGGGAAATGATAGGTGAATAACAATGGTGTACAAGCACCTAACCCTAGTTTAAAGCTTAACGTACTTCATAGTAACTGTAAACTTATCCCTCAAATCTGATTGGTTGATCTCAGGATCAACAATGTTGACTTAGGAACATCTCTCACTTGGCAAAATCAGGAAGGCCTTGACTTGTTTACACTTGTTGATGTAACCCATATGAGTGGCCTACTTGGTCAGCACAGAGTATTTTTAGTGTGAGAAGTGTGAGTTGGAGAATAGCATGTGCCGGTCAAAGCTGTAAGCCGTAATGGGAGATGAAGAGGCTGTTAGTGGACTACTAAAGTGCCATGTGCTACATGTAGCCTGACAGAGTGTGAGTGTGGGGTGTAGTTAAGAGTAGGACCAGGGTTGTAACTCTGACAATAGCTCTATTGGCAGAAGCTAGATCCCGCTAACCTGCCCAGCACTTAACAAGCAGTCAATGAAGGCACACAAGCGTAGTTTTTACGAGTGCAACAGTATATTTGGCCCTTTCAGACCCTGATAATTAACACGGCACCTCAAGATTATAATAAAGATGTGTAATTTGCATTCAGCAAGCTGTTTAGTGTCCACTGAGTACTCTGATGATTATTAGCATATTGCACTTAAGTGTTGTGAGTTGCTGGCCTCATGACTTGGTGTTGTGGATTAATACAGAATGGTTATTTTCCCCTCTAGTTTAGACATGAGAAATGTTTGTCGGTTCAGATCTGAGGTGTTTTATAGTTGATATTTAAAGCTGTCCATTTATTCCTTCAGTCTAATGTAGGTTCTCCTCAGACTTCTTCCAAGTCTTTTCACGGGTTTCAGCCACGGCACAGGTTTAATCTAGTCTCAGCCTCAGATGATATGCCCACGATCTGCCCACAGACTGTTTACTGATGGTCTTATGCATATTGCAAACAAAACTGAAAGCACTTTCTTGATCAGGCAATCTTAACTCCAAGTGGTTAGCAGATTGTTTTTTGTTTTTTTAATCATTTGATCTGGAAACAAAGTTTTAAAATGTGTACAAGGCTTTGGGTTGATACAATGAAGTTTTTGAGGAAAAACGTAATTCCATATTTTATCAGTTTGCCAGGTTAGTGGCATTACATTTTTGAAAGAGTTTTGTTTGAGGCACTTAGTAGCAAGTTCAATTTGATTTGTTTTACTAAGAGAAATCTGTTAAACAATCAGCACTTTACATTTAAATTCTGACCAGTGTACACACATTTTCCGCTATTTTACCAGTGTTTTCTGTATGACCATTCATTGAGACTGCCACGGCATTATTTGCCATAACCAACTTCAGATAAACTCGCACTCACACAAAATACAACAACGCATAAAAACAATACAAACTGTGGTTGGTCACTTCCTGTCTAGGTGGGCAGTCCTTGGCAAAAAAAAGCTGCAGTGAGGACCTGACCGCAATGCTGTTAGCTACGTGCGACTAGTATTAAACACACAGACAAAATTTCAGAGTTCTGCCTTATTACTCAGATACATCATTACCCACTCAAACAGGAGCCTCGAGGGAATTTCTGCCCCTTCACTAGCAAACAGCTATAAATTAACACACTTAACTTGGGTGCATATGTGGACCCCCACATGGGTCTGACTCGCATGCAGCTTGTTAGATATTATATATCGCTGCTCTTTTTAATGGTAGACCAACAAGCTGCCTCCCACTGTGTAATCAGCTTTGATTTATGAATGTCAAGACATACACTTATTTCAAGCCTTAGTATATATTTGAGATTTTTATACATACATGTCAGTTTGACTGAGATTGTGGTTATACAATGTGAGGGGAACAGCAGAAAGAATAACAACATATGTCGATCATCTTCTGTTCTGCCAGCAGGGAAGACATGCAAAAAGAAAACTTTTTGAGGTATTCAAATTAGTGAATTTATGTCTACTGGCTGTACCTGTCAATGCAGACAACTGTCTTTTTTGTGGGCACACCTAGACCTGTGGGCCCCTGGAATCATACATTTCATTAGCTACAGTCATGTGTTTTGTCTAAAACTAAAGCACACAAGCAGCTAGCTGTTTTGTCAGGCCTTTTGTCAGTGACTATGTGGCCCCATTTGAAAATTTGCTGTAACAAACTCAGGGTGACACTGTGTGTTGTTCAGTTTGTACTAGTTTCAACTGTTTAATACCGCTTGATTGTATTTCACGGATTAGAGCAAAGTAAATATACTGATGTCAGTTTCAGCACAAGTCCAAAGAGAGATGCTTGTTTGCACTGAACTGATAATGCAGGAGGTTTAGTTTAAACATGGAGGTCAGTGCTGTAATTAATCAATAACTTGAAATGGAAAGTAATACAATTAAAATGTCCCCCCCTTTTAAATTCGGATTTGGTAACTAATAACGAACGTCCTTTCAGGAGAAAATTAATCAAGCCCCTTATCCAATTATATTATGACAGAATGAAACTCTGTCATTCTAATCTGCTTTTTGCCTTGGGGGCTTACTCCTTAATTATATTTGGTTATATTACTTACAGGTAAATCTTATAAAACTATAAAACTTAATCAGAGATGACAGAAGTGCATATATATATATACATATATATGTATAGTTGAGCATTGTCATCCTACATTTTAAATTACATTTTCAAATTCATTCAAAGTTAACATGCTCCATTAACAAACCTTTGTATTAGAAAGCCTAATTTATTGCCTAATTTATTCACCATCATTGCCCAGCTGTATATAGAGTTAAAAGTGTTCGGTCACCTTTGCTCTGTTCTAGAGATTTAAAATTTTTGCTCTGGTGCTGTTGTGCAATCTTAAAGCAGTTAGAGTAATTCTTTTATTGTTTCAACGAGCAGGGGAGAGTAGGACAGGTATAGACGGTGATATTTTAATATACTGCTGATTTGTGCGAAAATGCTTTTCAATTGTTGTCATATAACTGCAGAGTGAGTCTGTTGGCTCATTCACTGCATCATTGTCATTACTTCACTGATCAGCATCCTTCCCCTAACACAGAAACAGAGCTCAGAACTATGGGAACAGAGAATTTTAAAAATACACATCAGCTTTATGCAGAAGTCAACAAGATCATGCACATCTTTTCTTTTTAAGGGACAACTGTGGTGGCCTTGTTTAACTTGGTGCAAGACTAAAACAAAACCTTTTCAGGAACAGACAGCAGTCAGTCTTTCAGGAAAAGGTGTTATTCCAGTGGTATTATTGTTGTTTAACATGCAAGGGTACCTGGATTCAAGTACTAATATAACCCCAAACCAGAAAAAGTTGGGACAGTATGGAAAATACAAATAAAAATTCTAAATTTCTAAATTTACTTTGACTTGTATTTCATTGCAGACAATACAACAGCACATTATTTAATGTGTTCATGATTTTTATTTATTTTTTTTCCATTTTTTTCCATTTTTATTTTTTTAAAAAAACAAAAATTCCTATTTTGGTTCTTGCAACACCTCAAAAAAAGTTGGAACAGTAAAGCATTTACCACTTTGTAATGTTGCCATTCCTTTTCAAAACACTTAAGATGTTTAGGGACTGAAGACACCAAGTGAAGACGCGTTTCAGGTGCAATTTTGTCCCATTCTTGCTGCAAACAAGGTGGGCAACAGTACAGGGTCTTCGTTGTTGCATTTTGCGCTTGAAAATGCACCACACATTCTCTATAGGAGACAGGTCGGGACTGCAGGCAGGCCAGTCAAGTACCTGTATCCTCTTCCTCCGCAGCCAGGACTTTGTAATGTGTGCAGAATGTGGTTTTGCATTATCTTGTTGAAATATGCATGACGTCCCTGGAAAAGATGTCTTCTTGAAGGGAGCATATTGTCCTCCAAAATCTCTATGTACTTTTCAGCATTAATGGTGCCATCACAGAAGTGCAAGTTACCTTTGCCAAGGGCACTGACACAACCCCATACCATGACAGACCCTGGCTTTTGGACTTGTTGCTGGTAACAGTCTGGATGATCCTTTTCTTTGGTCTGGAGCACACGGCATCCATTCCTCCCAAAAAATACCTGAAATACTGATTCATCTGACCACAGTACACATTTCCACTGTGTGATGGTCCATCCCAGATGCCTCCGAGCCCAGGACGCTTCTGGACAGTGTTAACATAGGGCTTCCTTTTGGCACAGTACAGTTTTAACTGGCATTTGTGGATGTAACTACGTATTATGGTACTTGACAAAGGTTTGCCAAAGTAGTCCTGAGCCCATGTGGTGATATTGCTAGATGAATGACGATTCTTGATGCAGTGTCGCCTGAGGGATCGGAGAGCACGGTTGTTCAGCTTAGGCTTGCGCCCTTGTCCTTTACGCACTGAAATTCCTCCACATTCCTTGAATCTTTTAATTATGTTATGCACTGTTGAAGGGGAAATAAGCAAATGTCTTCCTATCTTTCTTTGAGGAACATTTTTTTTAAACATTTTAATAATTTCCTCACGTATTTGTTGGCAAACTGGCAATCCTCGGCCCATCTTTGCTCCTAAAGGGTTAGATCATTCTTGGATGCTGCTTTTGTACCAAATCATAATTACAATCACCTGTTGACATCATTATTTAACCAATTTACCTGATTACTAGCCATAAATTGCTCCTGTTCCAACTTTTTTTTTAAATGTGTTGCAAGAACCAAAATAGGAATTTTGTTTTTTTGAAGAAAAAACAATAAAAATTACATTAAATAATGTAATTATTTGTGTAAACAAAAAACACATTAAATAATGTGCTGTTGTATTGTCTGCAATGAAATACAAGTCAAAGTTAATTTAGAAATCACTACTTTCTTTTTTTTATTTGTGTTTTCCATACTGTCTCAACTTTTTCTGATTTGGGGTTGTAAAATGTTTTTAATGTTTTGAAATTAACAACACAGATTTTATTTTGATCTGAACTTGACAGATCACCATTCAGCTTTTAATGTATGCAAAGACAGCAGCATTAACATTTTTATAACATTGTTTGTTTTTCATGGGGAGAAAAGTCATAAGTGTAGAAGTTATGAATTGGACTGACAAACCAGAAAATGTTAAATTACATTATTGTACCAGGTTAACACTGTGCTATTTTTTTTTTAAATACAGAACTTGGAAGTAAAGAACACTATGGCTTTTGTGCAGTTTTTCAAAGTTGCCAGGAGACTTCTCTCATTAAAATGACTCCTGCCACCAATTCCTCCAGTTAAAGGGTTTGCATGATCCCTGGTGTGGCTGTCAGCGGCACTTCATGTAGTGAGAGCGGAAAGTGTGGGAGATAGTACACTTGGCCTGCAGTACAACCCCCCCAACTCCCCACTGTGATTGGATCAGGCCTAAAGCTTCTCTTCAGTTTTATCCATTATTCATCAGTACAACTCAACAGATGCTGCCATCCATTTAATGGGCTCAGACTGGCATATGAAACTCTGTGAAACTTTAATGTCCAATTGCATTAGAATGTAAGACTAGCTCTTTCTCTCATTGGACAGAATCGGCACCCGTAAGTAATTAGGGCAGTCAATAGAACGCAAGATAGTTCACACGTTGGATTCACATCTTGGAGTTATAATTGATTTTGTAGTATGTAGCTCTGCATGTAGAACAATTTCATATAAAAGAGATGCTTAATGCTGGCTGCGTAATGTAACATGTCTAGAAACGGCCTTTGCGAATGCAATTTTGTATTTCCCACTTGGGTATTCCTCATGTTATGAAAGATGTCTGCACTAAGATCATATTCTGCGTGTTAGTGTGTTTGTGTGTGTGAACCAACACGATCCCAAAAGACTAACATTTTTCATAAGCATTGTTTGTTTTCTTGTCTGACTAAGCTGTACTTGTGTGTGTTTTACCTCAGACAAATCAGCAAGTTATAGAATTTTAACTTCAACTAGGTCACCTTATAACTGCTTCCACCTGCTCTGAGCAGGTATGAAGCTATGAATATTTACAAAAGCGGTATTTCTTCAAATTGTATTTTTATTCTGCATTGCTGTTCTTGTATTATTAGCGCTTATGGTGCATTGATTACTGTACACGGTGAAATTCAGAGTGAGTTTGTGATATTTTGTCCATTGTTCTTCATCCAAACAAATATATAGATTTTTATCTGTAATGTCTTTAAACATGAGTCATCAGCCTCAAACATTCTGTCATCATTTACTGATTCTTATGTCACTTTAAACTTGTGTTACTTTGTGGGACACAGAAAATGTGTGGAATAAATTATTTTGTGAAGCAGCTCCCACTGCTTATTTTTAATACTACAGTCAGGACAAAAGGTGCATAAAAGCATGAAAAAATCTATATGACTCGCACTATATTACTTTACATAAGTCCTTTGAAGTTGTGCCATAGCTTTGTCTGCAGAACAGAGATTTGTAATTTACAGAAATGGTATTCTTCTGCTGTAGCTTGCAAATTGCATTCAAGTTCACATTAATTCAGATATAGTGCATGACGACATGTTGCCCGTATTGCATCCCAGCTAACAATTTTAGGTTGTAGGAACGTTTCCCTAATGTTTCCATTAAGTAACAAAAACATAAAAAATGCTTGTTTCAATGTAATGCTTGTAAAACAATAATAACATTTAAAATAACAAAAAATTTTGTTTAATTCTGTAACTTTTTTAAACGTTCCACTAACAACTTAAGAATAACGTTTTTGGTGTATATGATGTTTATCTGATATTACAGATTTTTTTGGATAACTTTTAGAGAACTTTTAGAGAATTTTAGAATTTAATGTTCTGGGAACGTTCCTTGTTAGCATTCCCTGTTATGATGTCAATGCAAAACTCTTTTGCCTCATTACCGAACTACTAAGTTTGTGAATGAGATTTATAAAGCTACACTGAAGAATTTTATGACTTTAGGGGTTATTAATTGTTCAATTTATTGAGAAAATAATACGTTCTGTTTTTACATCTTTTATACACAATTTCTTGTGGCATTGCTGCCTAATATTGATAATAAAGAAATTGTTGTTGCTAACATTATATACTGTGTTATGATATTATTGCCAAAGTAAATGATTCAGCTTTATATCTGAGACTTACAAGTAAATAACCCAGGTGCTGTTGGTGTGTTTCCACTGAAGTGTGGTGGTGCTGATGTTGTCCTGACTTGCCCTCTCCAGCTCTTCAAAGGCACACAACCCACTCTGATGTGCTCGGGTGCTCTCACAGCCCTGCAGAGGACCTTTGTGAACTGTTGCTATGGCAGTTGTTCGCACAAGATCTGAGTGCAAATATTTTTCTAGGTATGATGTATTGAGGTACTGCAAGTCATTAAAGAACCCCTCACCTCTCCTTCAGAGTAAACAGCTACATAATCAATAAAAACATTTTGACAGGGTCAGGATCTCACTACACAGAAGACCAGCAGGGTCACGCACCTTCTCTGTTTAGCATGCGTTTAAATGCAGTTAGGTTGTTTTTATATACTAAATTATATTTTAACTGATCCTGACAGCCAGTGATTTTTTTTTTCATGCTTTGTGTGGGATAAAAACAGCCTTGACATTTTGTTCTACAGAAAAATAAAGTGCTTTAAATGACATTGACTTAGATATTGTAGATGATGACAAAATGTTTTTTTAAAACAAATGATCTGCTCAATTTAAGTGTCCTTAGACATCAAATGATGACATGAAAATCAAAACATGAAATTTGAATGCGATTTGTGTCATTTTTTTATGATAATCATCCTTATGCAACTTAATTTTCATAGGTCGAAATATATATAAATATTTGACCTTTTACAAAAGCAGTTAATGCAGTCAGTGTCACAAATTTGCTTAATGACCTGGAAAAAGAGCAAAATCTTATTTTTTCAGGTACTTCATAGCGTTTCTTCATTCTGAATGTGTCAAAATCGTAAATCTCACTGTTAATTATCAGGTCTAAATTAGATTTAGAATTTCATGTTTTAATATGTGGTCCCAGTTGTACCCAGCTGTACGTTCTCAGAAATTAATTACTTGAAAAATGTGATAATGTGAGAGAACTTGTGTGTTAGCAGCTTCACACGTGCACTCTTGACGAAAAGTAAGTCAAGCTTCTGTGAGGGAAAACAATTGAAAATCACTGAAAGTTTCACCAGTCAGGTGAAGCCGGGATATGACAGGCTTGCATTGATGGATGACCAGACCTGAGTTACCCCGCCCCTTCTTGTTGCTTAGCAGCCATGTTTCATATTCACAAGTCATTTTCTACACACGCCACTTTTCATACAGCCAAATGAATAAACCCATATATTGTTCGGTGGAGCTGTAGAGCTCCAAAGGTATTTTATGTTAATGAGGCTTGTTAAGAGTGCCACTGGGGTAGTAAGTGGCATTATTTTCAAAGCTTCATCTAATTCACTGAAATATCACTGAGCAGCTTTGCAGAGGGTGTTTGAGAGATCGCTTTTTAATGTTGTGCTTGTTTGGATTTAATAAACATCTTAGGTCTTGTAATTTGGTGTTATATTTATGGATAATTTTCCAGCTTCGGCTGGGTGGGGGTATGTTTAAACACAGTGGAATATTACAGCTCAATAGATTATTTTTACGTGGTTAGCTACTGTGTGAAATTTCCCAGAAATTAGGATGCTGTTGTTATTAGCCTTGCTTTTCTCAAATATCTTTTAATTTGAGATAAATTAGCTGCAGGTTTTTTCCAGTTTGCAACAATATTAATTATTAGTTGCCAAATTAAATTCTGTCTTCAATAATATTTGATAAACAACCATGAGACCTTCATTAGTGCACTAATCTGCTATAGCAAGATTTGATTACGAAGATATGATTTATTATTTATAGGACAAGTGTGACAGAAAAACAAAACAGCCATGCATACCGAACACATATTCTGTTAATAAACTCAGTCTCTCTTATATTAAACACAACCATTGGGAATCATAAGATATGATGTTAACCTGGTGTTAACTCTACGGTCCAGTTCTACAAAGGAGACATTCAGTGACATTTATCCGAGCACCAGTGAAACATCTGTCTGTCTCTTTTAACCTAATTTCAGAAGATTCTGTAAAGCCCCACGTTTTAATGACATGCTTGAAAGATGCAGAGTACGAGGTAGCTTGAACAAAACAGTTCAGTTTATGTTCATTAGTCTATTGCTGTCAAAACATGGTAAAAAAGGCCACAGAAAGATATCTATATGGTGCTTCTTGTATGAGCATGTAGGACTATGTGTGGGCTATTAGTTACTAAATATACACGTACAGCACCTAACAGAGATCAGAATACTCTGGAGTTCTCTGGATCATTATGGAAACTTTTTACAACCTAAACTTGTTAGCTGGGTTGTTGATTGCTACAGTTACACATACAGTAGCTAAATGAACTCTAGTTCTTTAGATCAGGGTGAGAGCAGAAATATTGCTCATACTTCTATCTAAAAAGTTTTTAGAAGGTCAGTATAGGTCTCTGGCAGGCTGTGAGGAGCTTTGGAAACCATCTAGAAAGCTCAGCCAGAACTGGAGGCTTCTCAAACATGCACACAGTTTTGTACCTCCCATTTAGCCGAGTCTGGATATTTTATCTGTTGAGATTAGTTTCACATGAGAGAAAAAGGTTGGTGCCCCTGGTGCACGGGGAGCAAGTCGGGGGCTTAGAGAAAGTATCTGTGCCACCGGCTGCTAGAATGTACCAGCAGAGGAGAAAAACGGGGGAGGGAAGCAATCAGCTCCATTAATCCAGCATTCACGCCAGTAGAATGAAAAAAAGATAACCACGTACCACCACCAGCAGATGCATAATCACTCCACTGTGCCATGCCTCACCTAAACAGCTGTGTTCAGTACTTAAGCTCTGCTGCTGGCCTCCATCTATCGTCCACCCTGAAGTACCCCACTGACTTTCCTACCACCCACCAACCTGGATAAACTTGCTTCAGTTATATTCCTCTCCTGCTTTGATGGTGATGTCTGGAGAAACAAAGGAGAACTGCTTCAGCACCTTATAGACTATAGCACCTTATAGAACTTCAGCAGTAGTCAGATAGTGTTTAAGCACAGTAGCTCTTTAATTTAGTACTTTAATTTTTTGTGTTTACATCTACTCTGTGTTTTGTTCACGAAAAAAGGTGATATTTGTTTTTACATCTGTCATTTGTAAAAGTCAGTTTGAATATTAAATCAATACAACCAAAACTGCTGAAGGAATATTTTTTTAAAGCTGTCCATGATATATAATATATTAAAATATTTCATTGTTGTATAAATAATGTTTACTACCAGTCAAAACTTGAAGCAAATTGTTAATTTTTATTAAAATCTTGGAAGTATTAGTGAGGCCATCAAAACTATGAAATAACTAGAAATTAAATTACAGGAATTTTATAGTGACAAAAAAGGTTTGATTTCCAGAATACAGTCACACATAATGAGTTTATGTTTGAGCCCTGTAGCACAAGCTCCACCTATTTTCTTTCAACTGATCTTTCATATCACCGCTCTGCTGCACAAACACTCACAAAAAGAGTATGTTCCCTTATTATTTTTTCTTTTACTACAGCCAGCTGTCAGACCCCTGCCCCCCCACACCCACACACTCAAACACAACCCCTGCTGTGCTCTTTTGGCTTTACTCTATCCTTGCTGATGAATGGTACAGTATACACGCGGTGGAAGATTAAGCTCTGTCTAATCGAGAGAACCATAATCCCTCTACTTATTGGGTCACATAAAAGAGTTTGAATACCATTACTCTTTTTTTCTCCCCCTCTTTCGCTTCCTGTCATTGCAGCTTAGAAACCTCTGACACAGAAACACACAAACCCAGTAAAACTATAGTTCGCATGGCTCTACTTTTCCCTCAGGAGATAGAGAGAAATTTATTCTCCAAGGTGAGTGTAGGAAAGAAAAGAAGAGGCCATTTTTTGCATGACAAATCTCTCTGCTCCTGTGTCTGTGCTGTGGTTTGATGTGTTGATCAGATGAATCTAGCTCACTGGTGGCAGAAGTTAGACAGAAAATGCAGAGAGTAGGTCCTTCTCTAAAATTAAAGATCCCAGAGGGCTGGAACCCTTGCCTTTGGGGGTCACACGGGCACACCAGCAGTTGTAGAACAGTTTTGTCTATCTGGTTTTTAAATACACCTGCAGCTCATGCTCTCGTCTGTTGAACTGCAGGGCGGTCGGGCTGTCATCCACAGAGCTAAGCGACATAAATCATCATCCCTACTCAATGCATCATCTTGATAATGGCTGGAATGGGGGCAGCTTAGTGGATACAGATCTGGGCTAGTGACCTATAGGTTGTAGGTTTGAGACCAAGGACCAGTGATTCATGAACTTCTCCAATGTGCCCTTGAACCAGGCATTTAACCACAGTTTTTCCCATTGGGACTGTTACTGTAAATGGGAATGTCAGCTGCTTTGCATTGCAACCGGTCTGCTAAATTAAAACCTATAAATACCCGGTTGGATCATTTTTGTCTTAGATGAGAGGTTGTTTGTTTTCTGCTTATTTTGTGTTTGTTCTGTTAGTATATACAGTAGGTTACTGATGGGCTGTACCAGATTTTTTTGCAATTTTTTGTTTGTCTGCACTATTTGCATAATGTGCAATTTTGCAAAATGTGGTGAAATACAACAAAAGTGACATTACTACACTCATACTGGTAGAAAAGAGCATAATAATATAAAACAAAATATTTAATAAACAAATAAACAAGGTGTGGGGGAACTTTGTGAATGACAGCAGAAATCTGAAATCAGCAGAAATCTTCTGTGGGTGCAGATTTCACAGGGACCTGCTGGTGAGGGATTTTCTGCTGCATTTAAGCGATGTGTACAATTGTTCTGATAGATTAGTGGAGACATGAACAGCTGTTACGTGCCAGAATTTTTGGTAACGCTTCTTCTATCATGAGTTTCAGCATAAATATTTCATACAACTTTTGAACAGTATGTCGAGAATGTTAAACAGGCTATTGTGGATGACTTGAGTTTAGTTGGTCTTCGTGTTTAGTCATTCATCATTGCAGCTTTTAAAATGGAATGTTTCACTAACAAAGCCTGTCGGACAGGACAATGAAGTAATTACTGCAGGAATAAGGAATTGTGTGGTGCATGAAATGATTGGTTTTTGTCGATTGCATTTGCGAATGGGCTGTGTGCAAAGCGAACTACAAGGCATTTTATGGATCCGGCATTGACCCCGTATGACTGCGGGGACATGTCCCCTCCTCAGCACAGGAAGAGAAATTGACTCAGCAGTTTTATCATGCACGTGTATTCATTTGTACATTCTGTCATTCGGGTGTACTGTAGTAATTTGACTCATATTTTTCTGATTCCAGAAATATGGGAGGCTCTTTCTGAGCTGTGCAATTATTGTGTGGGAAATTGTGCGGCAGAAAAATTCCTTTGTTTACAAATGCACACTGTGAGACTGACGCTCGTGGCACTTTCATTTCTCATAAGAACGAAGAATCACAAATGAGATCTCTTTAATCTCTCAGTTATTTCTCCTAAACAGCAGCTAGCACAAAATAGACTTCTGCTTAAGTCTTTCTGCTTTTCAGATTTTACTATAATAATTTCCTAATAATTTTTAAAACTTTCTTAATAATAAACAATTATCTATGTATCTGTCTCTCTGTCAGTCTGCCTGCCTGCCTGCCTGCTTGCCTGTCTGTCTGTCTGTCTATAATTCGTGCATGTGTGTGTAAATATATATATATATATAAGTCAATATTTTTCATGAAAAATGCATCACACGTTAAGCTTGATAGAGCCAAACATCACGTCAAATGCATGACACGTCCAGCCAGAGAAGTCTCAGTATGCTGATGGGATCTCCGCACCTGACCACCAGGGCTTAATTATGATCTTCTTTAGATTTTAGTGTTTTCTATCTCAATCTCTTTCTTTTCTCTCTCTCTCTCTTTGTTCTAAGCATTTCAAACGTGCTCATTGTAGTCTAGTCACATTTAAAAAAGAACTTACTCCCAGATAAAAATTAGCCAATCAAACAACAGCTTGCCACATTGAGAAAGAAATGAGCAATGTTGTAAGCAATATGCATCATATGGTCAGGGAACAGACTGTGGCGGCCTGTGTGCAGGCCAGCTGAGGCTGAGGCTAGAGAGACAGTAACTACAGGTACCACAAAGTACCTGCACTTTTCTTTTAATATTAAAAGATATGTTGACCAGAAAAATCCTAAAAAGAATAACGTCTCTACCTTCCGGCGTACCTATGTTTAGATCATGCACACACGGCCAGAGTCTGCGTAAACATGTTTTTCTTTCCTTTAGATTATGGTTTTATTAAGCTCCTTCACAAACATTCCCTCCTACTTCTTTTGTTTGTAGAGCATAAAATTTTAAAGCAGTGTTCTATTCCAAAACCGGAACCTCTGCCATTTTGTCTTATCAAAGCCAAATCACAGCATGCTATCTTCTCATCTCTCTCAGGTATTGCAGCTAGTCATTAACACCATGAGAGCACTCTCAGAGAAAGCCCAGCTGTAACTCTTTTGGACTCACTTTTAACACACCCTACAAAGGCATGAAGTCACATGCAGACAGTTTAATTGGATTGCAGTGTGCCCTGAGGTCCACCCTGAGGCCTTAAGCAAAACTTTCCTAAAATAATCAGTACGACGCCTTGCTGTTCGTGCCTCAATTGGTGTGGATATTTCATCTACTGCAAAGTGAAAATACTGCAGTTACAAAATAGCACAATGAGGAGCAGGAAGTGACACGATGAAAGTGATTGTGTGCACAGCTTGGCTTTTGAACCACCAAAAATATATAGAGCCAGAATAGAACTAGATTCTGAAGTGCAGGACATCAATTTTCTAATGTAATGTAGAGAGAGTATCAGAGAGAGTGTCATTTTATAGAAAATGTCCCCAGTTTTACTCCTTGCTAAACAAATTAGAGGATCAAATACTGATGCCTGACATTTAATGCCTTTAGGGTTTTTAATCAGTTGATATTAATCTTTCAGGTAAGTTGTATTTTGTTAGCTTTTGTTAGTAATGTGCACCCAGCTAACAGGGAACATTAATGGAACATTGCTTAACGTTCTCTAAAACTTCTCAAAGGTATCAAAAAAAGTTCATGCAGAAACATTTGTAAAACGTTTTTTAATGTTACATATTATTTATATCAACATTTTATTTCTAAAGGTGTTAGTGGAACTTTTTAATAGGTTACAGAATTAAAAAAGCTTGAGTAACGTTCTTATCACCAAGCAATAATGTTAATACAATGTCTAAAAAACTGGACATTTTGAATCTTCCTAGAACATTCAAAATAACATTTTTAGCATTTTTGTTACCTTTGAAAATGTTCTTACAACCTCAAATTGTAAGCTGGGCAAACATTTGTTATCCTCATTTGTTAACATTTAAAGAGTGCCATCTTTAAATGTTAACTTGTGTTGACAGTGGTTTAGTTCTAAAGTCAGGGGCGCTTCTTGTCCTGCTTGGTCAGATGTCTTGGTTAAGCAGCCTTGCTGCTTCCATGTTATTAGGTTGTTTTGGCTGATAACATCCAGGGCCATGGCCAAGATTCTGTGTTCTGCGCTCTTTCAGTAACCAGATTCATGTTCAGCGCAATTATTGAGTCTGTCTTGTCTGGTATCAGCAATCCCTGATGCTAAATGCCCTGTGTGGATGTTGTGCTGGATAAACCAAAGCATTTACAACCTGTCTGATAAGATGAAGGATCTGATCCGAGAATCTGAATCAGGATCTGAGCCTAGTTAAAAGCTTTACCTTCTGGTGAAAAGGGATGTGCAGAGGTTGTGCTTCAGCAATGCACAGTTATTGCAACATCTAAAGAGTTGATGTTAATATTTTGCTCAAGTGAATACCCAGCTAATAACTGTAGGTTGTAAGAACGTTTCCCTAATGTTTCAAATTGTAACAAAAACGTTAAAAATGTTATTGAATGTCCAGGAACGTTCAAAACGTCCAGTTTTTTAGACTTTTTAGACTTATTATTAACGTTATTAAAATATTTTTTTAATTCTGTAACTTTAAAACATTCCACTAACAACTTAAGAATAATGTTTTTAGTATATATGATATACAATGTTGAAAAACATTCTACTAACATTACTGCAAGAACATAACTTTAAGTGAACTTTTAGAGAACATTATCCAAGGTTCTGAGAACATTCTCCATTATCTGGGTAAGACCTCTTTTTGATTTACTGGCTCATAATCGTTAAAATAAATCTAAGATTCAGACTGCAACATACAGAGACTGTGAAATGGATGAATCATTGATCACTCCTCTGTGTAGCGCCAGGCAGTTCATGTATCTGTTCCACACCGACTGTCACTTATTACAGGCCCTGGAGATATTTTTCTTAGCACCCTAATTGTAATCCATTTATCACAGTGGGGTGCTAGTGTGTATTTTATCATTATCATCAGGCTATCATTATTAACACTACTCGATCTCTGGGATTACAGCAAATGTGTTATTGTGGCTGTCTCCTGATCGTTACTATACTTGTCTAAAAGTGAAACACTTACTAGGTCACATCTGCAAACAGTTTTGCAGTCCTATTGCAGTTGTTGTTCTTGTTATCGGGTTTGGAAATCAGGTTTTGTAATTATAAACACATAACAGAAAGTGATAGAAGGTCTATGAGTGTGCCCAGCTAACAACTTCTGACAAGTTCTACTAACGTTACTGTAAGAAGATTTTTTATAACTTTGAGGGAACTTTCAGAGAACATTAGCCATCACTTTGAGAACGTTCCCTGTTAGCTGGGTGTGTGCCTGTGAAGTTCTATCAGTCACAGACATGCACACAACAGCTTGTTAGACCAATGCTGTTTTGAATGCTGACAACTGTCTGTACCACTTTAAATGTCTCCTTTTGTGTCAGATTCAAGGTTGTTCTGTGTGTGTGTTTTTAATCCACTTAAAGGCCAAGCTAGATGAGATACAAAGGTTAGGAAGTTTGGGGTTATACAATGCAATGTGTGTGTGTGTGTCTGTGTGAAAGTAAAAGAGACAGAGAGAAACAGAGAGAGAGAGAAATGTGTGTGAGTGATAAAGTGTGGAGGGCAGTGCTGAAAGATGAATGATTCATGAATATGGAGATGAGCGATCCCTTCTGCTGGTTCTCTGAGGTCTGCCGGTTCAGCGTGTTGGTGGGTGTCACTGCGTCTCTGACCTCACTTCCAGGTCCTCAAGAGATTTATTTGGATGCCTTGAGGTTCACGTCTACTTCACCCAAATCAAACTCATCTCTTGTGGAGTCTATTTTAATTGAACTTGAATGTAACAGGTCTGTTTTGGAAATATTTAGCAGTTATTATAGCAATATGATCATGACTAACAAACTTTGAACTTTGAAACTATGCTAATCTGGTCACTTTCAAAGTCGCCTTAAGGCAAGTCAGTTCACTCTGCAGTTATCTTAATAAAGTTAATGTTCTAATGTTTTTTATGTAGTATTTCTAGGCTTAGAATTAGTAGACGAGTATAACTCCATTCTACTTGTATAGGCAAAAACCAAAATCTCTGTTTATCTTATACAAATATTCATCAAATCACCTATAAAATCCAACAATAATGGCTTCATCAGGTTTGCTCAAAAAAAACTTTGATTAAACACTAAAGCTGAAAAACTTTAGTACAGTCTGGTCCACCTAATGTGCTTGTTCTGGAGTAAACAAAAAGGTGATTGGCTGTTTCAATTGAAAGGCGGGGCTTTCGTTCCCGCAGCTGCTTTATTCAATTACAATTCCTCACATTCATTTTCCTACAAGTGGCCTGTCTCTTTCTCCTGTTCCCTCTCTGGACATCTTCCATTTACTCTGATCATAAAAACTTCTAGGATCCTATGGGAGTGCTACTGATGATGGGCATTGTTTGGTACTGGTGTTTCAGCTTGTTAATATGTCTGATTAAAGTGGTACAAGCATGCTTACTAAGACCCTAATGAAGGCTGATAGAGATGCTGGTTTAATCAAGTGAGACTATAATTACAAATTGTTTTTAATGTTGAGGGTTATGGCCGGATAGAGGGTGAATTGATTCAATGGAAGAAGGCAGTGGCTGCTGGTGGTCAGGTGCAGAGACATCTATTGTTTCATGTTTCTGGTTAGTTTGAATAAAAGTGAAAACATTTTATTTTATTACTGCTGACTCTTCTAGTGTGCCCAGCTAACATGGGACATTCTCAGAATGCTGGCTAACATTCTCTAAAAGTTCTCTCAAAATTTTTTCAAAATGATCAAAAAACATTCTTACAGTAATGTTAGTGGAACGTTTTTAACCTTATATATCACTATATCAAAAATGTTTTTGTGGAACATTTAAAATATGTTACAGAATAAAAAATGTCTGTATAAAATATTTGAAGTTGTAGGCTGATTTACCTGATAATATCAAAACCAGTACTTTTAACTTTTAACATCTGAACCAGCTCAGCACATCAAAATCGGCTCAACCAATGACATACGTTTGGGGCGGGGCTGTCTGTTTATGCAACCAATGACTGACAATGTTCAGGAAACACTTTCTTTTGCAATACATTTTTTTGCCCCTAGTGGTGCATAAATTACACACTTACCCTAATGAAACTGTCAACACCTTTCTGTCATCACTTTTATTTTCTCCAGGATCACCTGACCAAGTGCTTAGCAAAACTTGCTGTTAATGTCAGTCTTCTCTTACAAGTAAATAATGATCCATTTGCAGGGTTTAGTGCTAGTAGTATTTAGCCTCCTGCAGGGCTCCTGCTGGCTCCTCTAAAGCCACACTGGCAGGCTTCGTTCTCCTTGAAGTCCCACTACGCTGCATGTTTTTTGGCCCTGCTCTCATGTTATGCTCCATTCTCCATGCAGTCCATTCATCCTGTGTTATGTCTGGGTTTGACCGCTGATCTTACATTCCGACACTCTTGCTGTAGAGCTCTTTAGGTTCTCCAGAAAGTGCTTTGCTGACTTGCCAGTTTGGTCAAGTAATTCTTCAGTGACTGATGGTGTGGATTTACAGATTCTCTTAGATGCATCAGATAGTTATTGTTGGAGTGGTAGGGTGTAGTTATTTGTCCATGCTGAAGCATGTGTTAGTTGTGGCCCCTTATAGTCAAGTGTTATCCAGCTAACAATTTTAGGTTGTAATTTTAAGCAACAAAAATGTTAAAAAGGTTGTTTTGAAAGTTCTAAGAACATTCAAAACGTCCAGTTTTTTAGTTTTCATTCCAGTTTTCAACATTGTCTTCATTCTGTAACTTTTTAAATGGTCCGATAACAACTAAACAACAGTGTTTTGATACACATGATATATAACGTTAGAAACTAACATTACTAACATTACTGCAAAAATGTTTTTTATAACTTTAAGAGAACTATTAGGGAACATTAGCCAGCATTCTGAGAACATTCCCTGTTAGCTGGGTACTTGTTGCCAGTATGCCCTCATCCAAATCCTTCACCCCAGATTACTCAGGGAGATTGTCCTTGTGATAAGTGTACTTTGGCTTCGGATAAAAGTGTGTCTGCTAAATGTAGTTACTGTGTCCTCAGAAAACAAAAATGGCTCTGTTCTTTTTTCTTCTGAAGAACGTCCTGTGCACTAACACCAGGCTCAGCTGATCCACCAATGAAGTTAAAGGTCACACTATTTGCCGGAACAGCACAGAGTTAAATGCTAAACAGAGCAAATATCTGACCTTTTATCTGATCCTAACCTGTGGTATTTTCATTAAAGTGAGTTTGAGCACATTGACCAAAATGCATTTTTGTGTGATGTTTAAAGAGGATTTAAGATGGCTTTATGAGTCTGAGAAAGTATGCAAGGGGTCTTAAGAGGGTAAATTTATATAACATTTATAAATGACTGGCATTAAAATTATTGTTAACTCCGCATTCAATGAATGAAAATCTAATCTAATCACAGTGCACCAACAAAATACTGTGAAACGGGTTACAGATGGCAGTTTTATCTTTTGATCTTAAAAGGTTGGAAAAGCTTCCATATTCCATTAGTTTTTCTTGACTTGGGAGCACAAATGTGTTTTTAAACATCCCCATTAGGCTTTTGTTTGAATTGTGTTTGTATAGCACAATGGACAGAGTGAGAAAACAGTTGTGGCCCACTAGTTAGTGAGTCAAGCTTGAAATCAGAAGGTTGCTGGTTCAATTCCAGTGCCGGCAGGTAACAACTGAAGTGTCCTTGAGCAAGCCACCTAACACCCTATTGCTTCCCGGGTGCAGCAGTGCTGCCCACTGCTCCAGGTGTGTGTTCATGACTTGCAGTGTGTGTCCACTCCTCACCAGTGATGGGTTAAATGCAGAGGTCACATTTCAGATATGGGTTACCATACCTGACAAATATGTCACTTTCACTTAAAGTCTACACTAAGAGCAAAGGTTATGCTTTTATGGTACCCAAAATGGTTGCTGTGAGTCACACGAAAAGAATGACTTCAGAGAAAAATGTCACATCACATCCCACACAATCCATACCTGTTAACATACACCAAGTAAAATGGATTTTCTCTGTTGTTTCTTCATTTGAAGATTCAGTATAAATGCACTTACCAATAAATCCAATGTTTATGTGATTAGACTGTAGGAGCCGTGACTTCAAGACATTTAGAGTAAGCAAAACATATTTTTCAATACATATTAATATGCATGGGCTGTCTGACCTATAATCAGAGATTATGATGTAAAGAATTGTTGGATGCAAAACCTTCTTAGCCATCTGTTTATGTAAAACCTGGTTAATTATTTTTTTGGCACTAAAACAGTGCATGCTGTCTGACATACCGCCGTACTATTACAAACTCCTGCTGTTCCTGTTACAGTATCTTCTTTGCTACCTTTGGTTGTTTCATATATGATTTTGAAGTCATCAGTCCTTGTCTGATGTTGAGCCACTTTAAGCAATTTAAGCAACCAATTTCATTTATTCCAAAAGAGATTTGAAACACAGGCCTTTGGAATATGTTTCAGCCCAACTGCCGGCAGTCTAAACACCTGTGGCCTGCATGTCAGGGTCTTTTAATTTTGACGTTAACAGCATCTCATGACAGCTTGCAGTTGATGTATTACTTATGTTGTATGGGTCAAAAAACAAGCCAGAGACAGTTTTCTGTTCATTTAACAGTGTAATTGATACCCTGTCATGTTTATCAGTGTCAGAGGGGGTATTTTATTTTGGCCAATCATTTTTCTCAATAACTGGTCTCAAATGTAATTCTTAGAACTTAGACTTTGTTACTTACTTAGAATCGTAGACAGTTTGTTAGAATTAATGCATCGTAGTATGACGATAATAAGAATTATCTTTTCTTTTTCTTTCTTTTTCTTTCTCTCAGATTTTTTCTTTACTCTCCTGGGTGAAGGTTGAGGGTCTGCTCTAATGCCAGCAGGTGTACACTGTCTATCTCTGACAGTAAGCTCGTCCCTCTGGGCTTGACAGATCAGCCTGTCTTTCATCTTTGCTCTCGGGCTCTCTGTCAAAAGGGCAAATTGAGTGTTTGCTTTAATGTTTTAATCAGGTGTTCAGGTTCTCCCACTGTGACATTAACCAACTTGTGGACATATAACTTTAATTCTATATAGGTGTCAGAGAGTTTCTAGACATTTCTTGTCATGGATTAGGTCCAGTCCTCCACTTCACTTTGGTAAGTGTGAATGAGCCACATGTTCACAATACACATTTTGTCAATAGCACCTTTAAAAGGAATGCTGCGTAATAACTTTAAGGTAGAACAACAAGGCAACAGTGGCAAATATGTCTGGGATCTTCTGAAAGCACCAGTGCAAGTCCTTTTGGCATTACTAATTTTATTATAAGCTTAATTATTTCAGTTATTCTGACAGCATCCTTTTGATCTGGCATAAACTCCGCAAGTTTATTTCAGTAATGATTTAATTATGTTCAAAGAGCATCTTTTGTACCTCAGTAAAGGCTTGAAAATCTGACCTTTTCTATAATTCATGGTCAGTGTCATAAATTGTATTTATGACCTACAAATATTAATTTTAAAATATATGTTTTTGGGTAAATCCTAAAACAAATAATTAATATTCAGTTTTAAATTAGATTGTAAATTGTTGTAGTAGCTCCTGTAACTCTTAAACTTTTAAATTGTTGTGTGGTTTGATTTAATATCAGTAAGCTAAACACACAACATGGTCTGGCAATAACATCCACCCTTGTGCATTCTCACTGTATGTCATTTTGTATATCCGGATTCAAATTAGGATTTTTAGTACCTTCACCGATGGTCCAGCTGTCCTCTTGCTGAACTCCAGAGAGAATCTCCTGTTTTGGTTTGGTTTCATGTGCTTAAGTTATGATCACACACACACAAGCTCTGACTTTCTTCTGTCTGTCACCATCTGGCTCTTTCAGCACCCATTGCCCAAGATAATAAGCCCTCACTGACTTCTCCTTTCCTCTCTCAGACACCAGGGTGACATGCATTACCGTATGTCAAATCTGCACAACTTCTCTGACAGGTTGCCAGCACCAGACCCCATTCATCCCTAGTGTGACGGAGAATGAGGGAGACTTGCTCTCTAGCAGAAAGTAGCGCAGTTACATCTGTCCTATTAAGAGAAATGATGATGTGCTACGTTTCCATAGCTGTTACATATGGAAACCTCTTAAGATGCAGATTCGGTGTTGTCAAGGTGACTGAAGTCTTGAAGTTTGTTCTTTTTTCCCCTGCTGTAGTTATTGAATTAGAAACTCTGATTATTTGATTGAATGTTGTATGAAAGATAATTCGTTTTGTTGTTAGAATTTTACCTCTTTTATAGTCTCTTGATAGTACTGCTAAATCATAACATTGCCTGAGGTTTTGCTCTAGTTTGCACGCATTCATTTTATTTGAATTGTAGAGAAGAGACTCGAGAGCAACTGCTCTGACAATTTGATGAGCCCAATGATGTCAGTAGATTACATTAGTTTTTGTAATGAGCACTTTGGCTCATGTTCAAGATAACATTTGGCTCTCTTTACAAATTGGGCCCCTACATCTTTGTTAAATATCTGGCCTTTTTAAAAGATGAGCTCATAAGAAGCACTTTAAGATGTGTCATTTTTGGTAATTTGCTTTCCTTTTTATGTCCAGGTATTTTATCACAACATGACAGTGGGGTTTTATTTCTAAAGTAAGAGAGGAAATGTGATTGTAATGTGTTTGCAGCTAAGAAACAATTGTGAAAATGTGTGAAAACGATGTGTGCATTTTGAAAAGTGCCATACAAATAAAATGACTTCACTTGATATACTGTTATTGGAAGCTTTCAATGGAAGACATTCAGTTTACCATTGTGTTTTGTTGGTGTAAATATAGTCGATCCACATTTGAACGAGTGATTTGATCATCAAAGTTTTCCCTGATTTCAAGAGAAACAGAATCCATTCCAGACTGAGCAGTTTGACTTTCATATGTGTACAGTGGTAAAGTGACTCAATCACAAAGTAATTTAGCATGACAATGGCATTCCTCACTTCCTTTTTTCATTTTAGAAGAAAGCAAAGGGCCTTGGAGCCTGACACACTCATGAATACAGTATGAAACAATTTTACACGAATGAGAAGCACAGCAATTCTGAAGTAATTCTTTATTCTGCAATGTGTTGTTTCCTATTTGATGTTTTGTTTACAAAGTACACAAAGCATTATTGTTGTAAATGTTTTTCATGAAAAATACACTGTAAGAGAATATACATTTACATAATGTATATTCTCTTACCAGTATCCTCATAGACATTAAGACAATGATTCTAGTATCTATTCAAACATTAGCTTTTAGTGTCACATTGGTATTAATTATTAGTAATATTGAATATATATATATATATATATATATATATATATATATTATCATATATATTTTAAATAAGGACATTCCATAGACTTCTACTGTTTTTATACTACTAGTTATAAACACTATAACCAAACCCACACTATTTTTTTTTTTTACAATTTTACAAGTGTTACAATTTTACATTCACAAAAGGTTTTGCTCAGATTTGTCAGCTTTTGCTGACTCTGGGAAAATATTTGTCCATATTCTGTTAAGTAAACCCACACACACACACATAAATATACATAAACATTTTAATACTGTTTCATCCCCTGTTAGTTCAACTATTCAGTTTTCCTCATTGTTTTCAGAAGTTCTAACCTTTACAAATGTTTGAACACTGATCAATGGCAGTAGATATTGATTATAGATAAAGACCTCTCTCCCACACTGACTGTTACTGCGCTTGCACTTAATTGAATTTTTTGTTTGTGTACTTATGCAGAGATCAATACAAGAGAAACTGAGAAATGTCTTTCAGATTAGCATTAGAGGTCAATTGGTCTTTCATAGCCAGAAATAGAAGGAAAGGCCTTAACTGAAACAATGATAGGTTGATTTGCAACAAAGTGGAAACTTTTTTCTTTGTTTTTTAATTTTAATAATTGTGCAGAAGTCTCGGTTAACGGTTGTACAGTCAACACCAAAGAGTTTAACAGAAAGTGTGTGACCACTTTGTGGTCAGAAATTCCATCCACTCAAAAGTAATTATTGTATTTCGTGGATCTATTTCCACAAAAAAGTTATATACAGTATTGCCACTCCCTATATGCGGAGTATGCAGTTTGTGTAAGGCATCAACTCCTAGGGGGGCACCATCCCAGTTGCTCAAAAAAAATAAATTAACCTTTCGTTCTGTATTAATGTTAACATATACATAAATAAAAATATAAACATGAACATATATATATATATATATATATATACATATATATATATATATATATATATATATATATATATATATATATATATATATACATGGAGCTGTTCTTAAAGATTTAATGTCAATAAATGGAAAAACTGACAAATCCATTTACTAGATCTTTGTAAACCATTTGTAGTGATAAAACTGGACCTGATATAGAATATGATATAGAAATTATATAGAAGCTAACCAATCAGATTAAAGCTTGAGGATTTTGAAATTTATTTACCAGAGGTCAAACAAATTGTCCATTTCACCTGAACACCAAACAGTATCTGTTTTTCAGTCGCAAAAACAAAAAGTCAATGTTTATTCTGCAGAGTATAATTTTATCTGCTATCACTAATTAAAATGCAGGAAGATAAAGATTGTAGATGGTAGTGATTTTCACGCCCTCTGTAAACGTGTTGTCAACGGGTCCGTTCTGGATTACCATGACAAATCAGATAAGGCTGTTGCTGCATCCACTCAGTTGCTTAGGCAAAATATAGGACTTAAACTAGACCAAACTTTTATATGAAAACAGCCCAGGGTAAATTTTTGCATGAAATACAGTATTTTCTAGATTTAGGATTAAGGTTCCAAAAAACACAAATAATATATGAACAAAATCGTTGCAGGAACACACTTTGTTAATTCTTCAATTCACTTTGTTAATTCTGATTTGACATGAAGTGGTTCTGGAGTGATATTTTTAATGCACAGCACATGGAACAGGATGGTATGTGATTTAATTTCATGCTTGTTTTACAGGAGATATGTCTTCAAGCATCACTGAACATATATCTCGGCTGAACATGTGTATCTGTGCATATATGTGTAAGAGTTTGAACAAGCAGAGGACATATATTTGCCATGCATAGACAAAATGTTATGTCTTGCAGGCATTACATTATGGATGATTGTTTTCCTTTCATGGGTATTAACCCAGCTAACAGGGAACGTTCTCAAAATGTTCAAAAGTTCTTTTAAAGTTACTAAAAACATTTTTGCAGTAATGCCAGTAGAATTTTTGTTTAACTTTATATATGTTATATATATCATATTTATCAAAAATGTTATTCTTAAGTTGTTAATGGAATTTTTTAAAAACATTACAGAATTTTAAATGTTTGAATAACGTTCTTACAACCAAGCAATGTTGTTAATACAACATCTAAAAAAATGGACATTTTGAACATTTAAAATAACATTTTTAAATTGTTAGCAGAGAAATCAACAGTTTTCTACACACGTATAAACAGACACCTGCACTCTTGCACACACACGAGCACACAGCAGATTGTGTGACGTAACGTATCACACATGTGCACTCCCCACCAGGCCACGTCCATGTCAAAATAAAAAAAATAAAAAAGGGACCCAAAGCAATTTGCAGCCAGGGGCCTTAGAATTCATAACTACTGTACTGAGAGCAGCAAGGTCAGCATTGTACATTTTTCTCAGTCAGTCACTGGAGCCTAGCAGTGCTGCCAATGTCGAGCTCTAATACTATTACACACAATCATAAACACATACACAAACAGCCCTAATGAAATTTTAGGAGATGCCAAAAGCCTCATCTTAGGCTGAGTCATTTCATTCAATATGGCTTAAAATACAAATCGATAGCAAAACGGAGCGGAAAACCCATTCCTATACTTTGAATTGCGCAGATACAGTTTCATTCTTACATGTAAATGAAAATACATGTATAATTTGATTAAATCTTTCCAGAGGGAGTGCCATTCAAAGACCCAAACCCATCAAAGCCATAAAAACCCTTTGATAAATGTTCACATCTGACTAAACGGCGCTTTGGATGAACCAGGGACCGGGTATTGAATCAGAGGTGGGTAGACTAATTATTCATAATGGAATCAGATGAAAAGGCTAATCAATAAGTTGAAAGGGCCCTGCCCCCTCTGTTATTGAATTTACTTCCTGCTGTGGCACAGCCCTGAATGACACATGGTATATGCACAGGGACCGGCAGGCATATCCATTCTGGATTAGGAGCATTAGTGTAAATGAGTTTTTGGAAAGTGTGTGGGCCTGCTTGACGCCAGCTTCAGTCTAGCTCCTACAGATGGTCAAAGAAAATCGAAATAAGGCTGGACAGAGTTTAATAATCTCTCATTTTCATTCTCTATTTCTTGCTGTGTCAATGTGTGGTCAGTTGTGGCACCTGGCACACTGTCCCCTCCAGCTAGCTTTGGAAGGGTTCCAGTCCCACTGTAATCCACCTACACATCTAACAGGGAACATTCTAAGAACATTGGCTAGCGTTCTCTCAAAGTTCTCTCAAAGTTATCAAATATATTCTTGCAGTAATATAGCGTTAATACAACATCTAAAAAAATGGACGTTAGTAAAATGTTTTTGCTACTTAATGGAAACACTTGGAAAACATTCTTACAACTTAAAACTGTTAACTGGGTAGACAGAAGACAAAGGACCTGTCTCAGCTCTAAGAGAATTAGGTTTAGCATATACTGAAAAGTGATTTTTCATGATTTTCCTTTCTAAATGCATGCATTATGTTTAATATGCAGAACACAGCACGTCACTGTACAGCAGTTAATCTCTAATCATGTCAAACTTTTGTCATTATAGACGTTCACAATATTTGACTGCTGTTATATATAATTGACAGGGTAAACAAGTGAAACCCGCCTTTTAAATTGACAATAAATTAATTGTGATGGCACTGAAATATAGATATGTATCAAAGGTGCCTTCTAATTCATTTATGATGTGTTGTCTTTAGAATAACAGTGTACTGACTAGCTGTCAGCGTAGCGGTTGCATGGACAACACAGAGCTATGGAAATATATAGCTGCATTTTAAATTCACGCTAACATATTCATCAGATTACATTTATTTAATTTTGTGGCTGGAAAATTGTTTTCCCTGGATGAGTTAGGAACTCAATTGCATGCACGCGTGCTCCTGTTTACGCGTTGCGATTTAAATGCACACATGCACACGCACAATGATTTTACTATATAAACTGTTTGGATTTGGTTGCATTTTTAGGAATGTATAGGATTTTCCAACTGGGTAGTTACTGTACGTGTTTTTGATGCTGGGTGTTTTAAATTACATAGAGTAGATGAGTTTTGTTTATGCTGCGATAATGTTACAATAGATGTCTTCGGTTTAAAAGAACAGAATAGGCATTCAATTGAAATAAATAGATGTCTTCATAAGTTTAAATAAGATCATAAGTGGCCATCGAAATGTTTTGTCTGTTGTGACTCACGCTTTTGAATCGACATTAAACAAGCCATGCTGTCATAGCCACAGACATCTCATTGGATTTGGAGGTCCTATAACCCTTCCTTGACCTTTTCTTTCTTGTTCTTTAATGACTGCGATCTGTTTTTATAGAGTGATGTTGTGTTTGGTTTGAGCTGGCAGTTGAGCAGAGAGATGGTGCTAGGTCTGTTGGAGGCCCTTATGAAATACATCTGTGATTGATTCTCATAGTCCTGTACTTTACACAGCAGGAGCTGATAAGGTGGCCATCGTTTGACCCTTTATCGTTGAGAATTTCTATTTTATTGCCTGTGAGCTGTTGCATTGCAAAGTTTCCTGACTTGAATTCTCCATCTTTCTTGCTTATTATTAATGACACAATAAAAATTTCAAATGGCCTTTCAATGGGTACATAAATAAATCCTGGATGGCCTGTCAGCCAGACATTCGCAACATGTGTGGAAACAAGATTGTGTCACAGTGACAGTGTGTTCACAGCTAACAATTTTAGGTTGTGACAATGTGTAACATTTCCATTAAGTAAAAGAAACATTAAAAACATTATTTTGAAAGTTTCAGGAATGTTTAAACATCATGTTTTTTAGCTGTTGTATTAACATTATTGATTGGTTATAAGAACATTAATCAAACATTTTTTTAATATTTTAAAATGTTCTTAAAACTAACATTTTTGATATATGTCTAATATATAACGTTACAAAAACACTCTGCTAACAGTCCCTGTTAGCTGGGATGAAGATTGTGTGTGTGTGTGTGTACACTTGTGTGTGTGTTCCAACACACAATCAGTGCAAGGAACAAAACAAAATCTAAATGAACAAAGGATTGCAAAAAAAGTTAATTGTGCCATGGCTTCCCAGTGGAATTCTTGACCGGAGATGCAAAGGCTATGACAGATGCTCATGGGAGATTGCAAATCAGCTCTCACAATTTACAAAGAGAAATTGGCACATTATGCAAATAGCTGCATTATATTGCATTGGCATCTTATGATTTACAAAGTAGTTTAGCAATTAACCTCAGAGATATTCATTGAGAACTATGCAAGGACAGCATTTGATGGCACTGCTCTGAGTTCAGAAGAAGTTCAGTCACATCATCTTGGGCACCATCTCATCAGTGCTTGTACGAGTAATCCTCTGACTTGTGCAGTAACACCTACTGCCTGAAACTTCCGGAAATTGTCTGGAAATAGAGCTGAAATAGATTTAGAGGCAATTCAGTCCAGTGTAAGGTCTCCTAACCTCTAGAGGCCTGTGTCCAGTAACTTTACCCAGAATGCCTCTGTAATCAAATGAAGAACAATGCATTTTTACTTCTAGGTGTAGTATGTGTCTCAGTGTGTCAGAGGATGTGCATTAATTGGTAGCCAGTAGTTCCTACATAAATATGTTTCTGATGAAGCCATGTTACTTCACACTGTTACTCATAATAAAATCAGGCAAAAGTGTGACTGATAAGTTAAACTTTTCATTTAATTATGAAGTTAGGGAGAACTGAGACTGAGTTCTTCTGGACAAGCTCCTAATGACCCCTCTTGATTTATTATTTATCATGAAGGCCTGAGGCCCATGCTGTGTGCCTGGTTTCGAGGTTGGAAATTTTATGTCTTTAATAAAAGCAGCACAACGGCACCTATTGTCATTAGAGGTGAAATTAGGCAGAGCGGGAATTGTTTTGGAAAGGGACCGTAATTTATGCGAGTTGCCAAAGGAAAGTGAGTTTAATTCCTCTGGGCTAATGAGCTATAAATCAGTCGCTAGTGGCTGTCGGAATGTTATCAGTACACCATCTCTAGCCACACCTCTCTCTGTCTGATCAGCTCTG
This sequence comes from Chromobotia macracanthus, assembly GCA_036877525.1. Lineage (NCBI taxonomy): Eukaryota > Metazoa > Chordata > Actinopteri > Cypriniformes > Botiidae > Chromobotia > Chromobotia macracanthus. The sequence goes on along the minus strand of JAZGTH010000100.1, from coordinate 1,024,193 downwards.
CCCCCCACACTCTTTTGCTCTGTTCTAACACCTAATAAGATGCCTACTGAGACAGCGTTTTAAGGCATAACGGACGTGCTACAGACTTAAAGCTGCTGAAAGAATTTTTGTGTATGTGCATTTGATCAGGCAGCAGTTTTGTCCAAAACTGAAGGTAACATTGCATGTGAACTTTGCAGAGAACGTAATCCCAGAATGCATTGCATCAGCTCAATGATATATTTAAAGTTTAATTAATGAAAAATATCAATAAAAATAAATATTTTGCCCAAAACGTCTGTCTGCCATGTATATTGGTTTATAAAAGCATGTCGTTCATTTTTGTGCACTTTGTTTGAGGGGTGCTATTTGTATGGTGTGTGAAGTTGCTGCCTATGTAGAGCATCCTGTATTGGCTGCTTATGAGGTTCTGTTATCGTTTGGATACCTACGTAGGCGTTAAGCAGCAAGGCAGTTCACTGGATTTCGAAACAAAGCTTTTATCTCATCCTCACCCTGCATGATCCCTTAGTCACTGCAGGAAATCATCACTCACATATGCGTGTGTGTGCATATATATATATATATATATATATATATATATATATGTCCATCCATTATAGACCAACACACATTATCCTGAAGTAACCTCTTACTGATTTGTGTCTGTCTAAATTATTACTGGTTTTAAAACGGTCTGTGTTGGCAATACATTACACATTAAAACCCTAATATCTTGCTTTTCCAAAACCATTACATCTCAAAGGCCATTTTTGCATGCCAGTTCAATATTTTCACACCTGAGCAAGTTTGATTAGTGTGCTTACCCACACCAGACACTCAACTTCCTGTCAAGACCTGAGAGAAAGGAAATTGATTACATGTTTAAACTGTCGAATGCAAGCAATTTATCTTCCTTTCTCAATGAAATCAGGAAGTTCAGGTATGAGTGGAAAACTCAGGCAAGGGAGCATCACATGATTTGCATTTTGGCGGGCAAATTAATTCACCTTCCTCTCCACACAAAGCACAATGGGTCATCGTCCAAGTTGTCTCTTTGTGTTGTGTAGCTAATTGACAGTAAACATTTAATTAACAAAACAGTTTCACACTCTCTGTTTCTCCTCTATTTGTCTTTCATATTTTGTAAAGTAGGAAGTAAATCTGACCAAGAGGTCACTAGCTCCACCGAAGTGTGTTGTTTCAATAATTTGTGTGGTCTTGACAAACTTCTGCTGCCCTGGACTTGATGTTCCATGCAAATATTAACTCAGTCAGTGATAAATCAGTCATGAAATGTTTTTAAACAGAGAGGTTTTGCACTGTTTGTGCAAAGTTGTTTGACATATTAGCGTGAACAGGTCCATTTTCCTCATGAGAAATGTCTTCAGGCCGTCAGGATGCTTAATGTGAGTGCTGTCTATTGAGTGCACTTGATCGCATGCAAAAGGTCATGTATTTTAAATTCTTTCGAATTCTTTCAAATATAAATGCTTTAATGTATTTTCTTTCATCTGTTATACCATTACACAGCCACTGGGGGTGCTGTTAGAATTAAAAAACATTTCACTGCCCCTGTGCATGTGAAAATAAAAGCTTAGAGAGTGAACATTGAACCGTTAAAGCCTTGAATGTTGACAGACTGCATCAGTAAGAGCTGCAATTGCTGTCATCTAATGTTTCCTCATTATTCTGGAAGATAATGCCCGCCTACACAGTGCTAAACAAATTAAAGCCTGCTGGATGTATTCCCAGACAAAGTCAAATGATTTGGCTTCGCCAGTCACATCATTGAGCATTTTAAGGAAGAACTTCAATATGTTTGGAAGACAAAGGGTGGTCCTCCTTCTTATTAGGTCCTTAATATTAATATATTGTTTGGTGTTTCCATTATTTTTTCACCCCCTGTAGGTAGGCAAAAATAAGCACTGGTGAGAATGTTTATGAACTGCAAAGGTTTCATAAATCCATCTGTCATGACAGACAGCTGGAGATGAAGAACGCAGATTTAATTTGATGGTTGACTGCCCTCCTTCAAACTCACAAGGAATTATTCCTATAGGACTCTTCAATTTGAACCACCAAAATGAATGAATAAATGGAAAAAGTAAACCAAATATTTTAAAATAAATGGGAAAAGAATTCAGAGTATTAAAATTAAGAACAGGCTCTTAGGAAGTGCTCCATGCTCATTGTATGTTCCGAGTGTGCTTTTGAAGTGGGTGACATTTTGTGGGAACAGTCTGTTTGATGTTCATTCTTATTCCTGGTGTTCCTGCTGTGTCTGCATGGAGGAAACAAACTGTTTTCATACCATGTCAACAAAAGAATGTCGCTCAGCTCATAAAATTCAACATTCTTTAAAAGTCAGAGACTGCTTCCCTGCAATATAAAAACCCAGCTCAAGCTGGTTTGAGCTTGTCTGTCTGATCGTTTTGCCTAACCAATCTAATCTTTTCTTTTTAAGGTGATTTTCTCAGCCTGGCCAAACTCATGCTCAGCTGGTTTAGCTGGTTGTTCAGCTGGCCTCCCAGTTTCACCTGATGAAAAGTGCACCAAACCCCTTTTTGCACTTTATGTAATTTGCTTACTCCACTAATAAGATCTTGTTTCAGCACCATGGACAGATCCTAAAAGATATGTATTTCAATGCTGCTGCCCAAAAGACTAGACAGTCATTCTGTACCTTTATTATTTCCGCCCTTTTTCTCCATTTTGTTGGATTTATTAATGTAGCATTTCACAACTTTGCTAAAAAAATTTGCTGTTATTTGTCATTAGGACTTTGCTATTGTTCTACTCTGAGCTGTCCTTTGTACTGTGCTTCTTCTCAAAAATACACAGTTGGCTTTGGCTTTCTGTTTTGACAACCCAATGAAGGCCATCATCATTTAGGATGGAGTAGTTCTCAGGCTGTTAATTTTAAAGACATGCTTCGTTAAAACCAAACTTGACATGAACAATTCACGGTCACCCTCCTGCAGTACTCGGGCCAAATGTGTCTAGGGAAATGCCTGCAAACTAGGTTTATTTTGATTAATGTTTAATTTCTGAAGGTAATTAAAGCGTAGGTAGATGTTTGATGGAGTTAAGTCGTTAATTCCCAAGGGCATTGTTCTCGTAATTTAGTAAATTAAATGGAATTCAAGCCTAAATATGAAGCAACACCTTATGAATATCTAACAGTCTTATCTTGGCTCCTTAAACATTTCAATGTATAAGGGGGTGCAAAAACCTCCTTCAGAGTTGGTCGATGCTACTGTTTCATGTAGGTCATGTTTAGAGCCACTGGAGAGGCAGGCATAGAGAGTTCACATCCTTTTGTACATTATTTTGGAGTGGAGGCAGACAGAGGCCAGCTTCCCGAGCTCTTCATGCCTGGGGCTGTTTAGTGCTTTGGGATGGAGTTTATGGTGCAGGGTAGGAGTATACTAGGTCATCTGGTTGACAGGTTGTCCATTCACTGATGTTGCAGGAGGTTTGTGATGGGGCTCTAATTCAACTTGGCAACCGTGGCAGCTTTGCCAAGCCAGTGAAGGAGAGACTTCGATTCAACAGCAAACAGCTTCTGGTTGGCAGGCCATGTCACTAAGCAAAGATATACATGTCTTATATACGGACACACGGACGGACACACGGACGGACACACGGACGGACACACGGACGGACACACGGACGGACACACGGACGGACACACGGACCAGAAAAAAGTTGGGACAGTATGGAAAACACAAATAAAAAAAAGTAGTGGTTTCTAAATTTACTTTGACTTGTGTTTCATTGCAGACAATACAACAGCACATTATTTAATGTGTTCCTCATAATTTTTATTGTTTTTTCTTCAAAAAGAAAATTCCTATTTTGGTTCTTGCAACACATTTCAAACAAAGTTGGAACAGTAAAGCATTTACCACTTTGTAATGTTGCCATTCCTTTTCACAACACTTAAAAGACGTTTAGGGACTGAAGACACCAAGTGAAGAAGTGTTTCAGGTGTAATTTTGTCCCATTCTTGCTGCAAACAAGTCTTAAGGTGGGCAATAGTACAGGGTCTTCGTTGTCGCATTTTGCGCTTCAAAATGTGCCACACATTTTCTATTGGAGACAGTTCAGGACTGCAGGCAGGCCAGTCAAGTACCTGTATCCTCTTCCTCTGCAGCCAGGACTTTGTAATATGTGCAGAATGTGGTTTTGCATTATCTTGTTGAAATATGCATGGACGTCCCTGGAAAAGATGTCTTCTTGAAGGCAGCATATTGTGCTCCAAAATCTCTATGTACTTTTCAGCATTAGTGGTGCCATCACAGAAGTGCAAGTTACCTTTACCAAGGGCACTGACACAACCCCATACCTTGACAGACCCTGGCTTTTGGACTTGTTGCTGGTAACAGTCTGGATGATCCTTTTCTTCTTTGGTCCGGAGCACATGGCATCCATGTCTCCCACAAAATACCTGAAATACTGATTCATCTGACCACAGTAGACATTTCCACTGTGTGATGGTCCATCCCAGATGCCTCCGAGCCCAGAGAACATAGGGCTTCCTTTTGGCACAGTACAGTTTTAACTGGCATTTGTGGATGTAACTACGTATTGTGGTACTTGACAAAGGTTTGCCAAAGTAGTTCTGAGCCCACGTGGTGATATTGCTTATAGATGAATGAAGATTCTTGATGCCGTGCCACCTGAGGGATCGGAGAGCACGGTTGTTCAGCTTAGGCTTGCTCCCTTGTCCTTTATGCACTGAAATTCCTTCACATTCCTTGAATCTTTTAATTATGTTATGCACTGTTGAAGGGGAAATAAGCAAATGTCTTCCTATCTTTCTTTGAGGAACATTTTTTTTAAACATTTTAATAATTTTCTCACGTATTTGTTGGCAAACTGGCAGTCCTCGGCCCATCTTTGCTCTACAGGACTAGATCTTTCTTGGATGCTGCTTTTGTACCAAATCATAATTACAATCACCTGTTGACATCACCTGTTTCAAATCACATCATTATTTAACCAATTTACCTGATTACTAGCCATAAATTGCTCATAAATTTTAAAAATGTAAAAATAAAAATATAATATAATTGTACGAGCATATTAATTTCTACAATTTAACAAAACTACAATTTAAAAAAAATAGATGATTTGGACCAAATAATGAAGAAAAAAGCAGCCAATAAGAGCGCAGGAGAGAGGGGAACTCCTTCAAAACTCTTTTAAAATCTTCTCAGGATGATTCCTCATGAAACTGGGTGATGGAAAATGTCAAGAAAATTTTTGTCAATTCTAGACGAAGAGTGACTGTATTGAATATGCTAGAATATATCCTATTTTACCTTATTTTTAATTTTCTTTAGTCACAACATAATTCCTAAAGTTACATTTGTGTTATTTCATAGTTTTGATAAGTTTACTATTATTCATAAATTTTAAAAAATATGAACAAAGAAAAAGTAAGTGTTATCAAACTTTTGACTGGTAGTGTGTGTGTATATATATATAATATATATAATATATAATGGCAGCATTTGTTTTTTACATCCTCATTTTGTGCATGTATATCTAGATTCCCAGGAAAATACAGAAGTCACTGTGGGAATAACTGTGCAGAATGTTTTTAAAGAGCTTGGCGCCTTATTAGTGGGTTTGCTGTCAGAAGGAAGGGGTTTGTGTAGTTGAATCGGAGCACATAAACAAATATTTGCACAGTTATTGCATCATTCTCATCATTCAGAAGGAGCACAGGATTGCCCTAAGGCCACGCCTAACTCAACGCCTAAACCTAACTTCACCCGTAATTCGCTGTGCGGTGACACATTGCGTTATATTGGCTATGGTAGAAATATGGATCAGGTCCTAACTGCATTCAAAGGATATTGGTTCCACTGTATAGGAAAGGTCATTTTTTAAAACAATACATAGTAAGAGGATTAGATTAGTGGGGTGTGGGGATAACTTTAAATTAGAATGCAGTGGCTCCTAATGAGTTAAAAAGTTGTTACAGACTTACTTTGATAAGTCAACTTCGCCTAAGTCTAAAAAACCAAAGGTCATGGAAAAGTTTCCCTCCTGAGAAAGTGTAAGAAAAAAGAAAAATTGACTCAAAAATGTGAATATAAGAAATAAAGAGCTTAAAGGTACTATAAAGCCCTCAGGAAGTGGAGGACAAAAAGGAAACAGGGAAGTGGGTGTAGGCTTGATACTCTGCACAGCGCCATGAAAGAAAGAGTCTTTGAAGTCTTAAAAGAATGCAGTAATTTTCTGATAATTTCCACTACAATCGCCACCACATAAGTACAGGTTTAAAATTCTGTACCTTTACTGGCTGTAAAGAGCTTCCTAATCAATCCATTTTAGTGCTCATTACACAACTTCTTTCAATGGATTACCAGGAGAGGATGAGGGCTTAAACCCTTACGGAATGCTGAAATGAAATAAGGGAAAGCCAAATGAAATAACAAGCCAAATTTGATCTGTGGCCCTGCACACAATTTTCATTTCCAGCATCACCACTCTGCTTCTCCAGGGCAGCAAAATGGGTTTCTAGTCTTGAGGGACTTGTTGAAACTGAATTAGAACTTCTGTGATGGTTTGTTTTTAAGTATGGGAACTGATTACATTATGATTTTAACAGTTCACTGATGGGCACTTTTTTATTTTAACAATTTTACAAAGTTTAGGTCTTGTAAAGTTCTGATGGTCTTTGTTTTTGTGGTTTTTGATTGTGTTTGCTTTGAGCTTTATTGAAGCTTGGATTACTCAGTGGTAGAGCTGGTAAGCATGTTTTATATGTGTCTATTCTATGCATTCTCCTGTAGCTCAGTGGTAGAGCATTGCGTTAGCAGCGCAAGAGGTTGTGGGATCGATTCCCAGGGAGCACATGTAGTGACAAAAATGTATAACTTGAATGCACTGTAAGTCGCTTTGGATAAAAGCGTCTGCCAAATGTATATAGTGCTTAGTTATCTGTTTTGCTAGGGCTGTAGCCTGGTGCCATGATTGATAAGCCACAGTATCTACGTCACTTGTACATACACCATAGAGATTTGCCTTCAAAGCAGTAGGCTGATGAATGAGCCAGCTTCTATTTCCAGTTCCCAAGAGAGACAGCGACAGGGAAATACTGCGAAGGCAGAATACTTTTCCATGTGGTAGTTCAATATCAGGAAAAAACAGCATAAAGAATCTTCTTTGTTTGCTCACCTAAGATCCTTAATGCTATTTCTTCCAATACGTTTTCTCAGCATTCCATCAACTTTTGTCTTCATATGTGGCAGTCAGATGCTTGGTGGGAGGAATGAGGTGAGTATAGAGCTTCTCTGAAATTGATTGCTTCCACTGATTTGGTGAGTTAACCGGTTGGTGACACTTCTGTCCCCACAGCATCTGCAGTTAAGCATCACAGTCCAGTGGATATGACACTACAACTGGCAGAGTAGAGCTCTACCAAGAGCCTTCAGGGACACAGGTTAGCAAGAGAGAGAGAGATCGACATAGACAAAGACGGGAGACAAGAGCGATCTCCTCGGCTCGTGTCTCTTCTCATCATTCTGAGATGGCACTACTCCCTTTACTTTCATTTTCATTTCAGACCCTCTCACTCATAATGTCCTCACTTCGCTCTCTCAGGAGAAACTCCACTGGAAACACTCATAACAAATGTTCCCTTTTGAAATATTGAACCTGCCCTTTTGAGGTCAATATAATGATAATATATGAACTGACCTGCCCTACCTTAGTCAATGGGACATTGTACTCGCATCTGCCAGTTCTCACTCTGACATCAATGGCTTTAAGATTAATGTCAGAGTTTCTTAAGTAAAGATCAGAGAAATCATGCTTTTCAGTGTGGGTTCAGAATTTCAGGAATTCAGAATTTAGGAAATTTTAATTCATGAGTAGGAATTTGAATTGACCTGACCATGCCTTACAGCTCTCAGAATATATATATATGTGTGTGTGTGTGTATATATATATCTCCAAGTTATTACAATTCTTCATTCTGAACCTGCATTCTGTCTAAAAAAACACAACGACGCAAGGTGACACACACTCTTACTCATTGGACATGCCCACACTTGCACAGGTCCAGGATGTGCAGTTTGCAGCCAGGCAGAGGGAATGTACTGAGACAGGGTGCTGTGTCCCTGTCATGACATGAGAGGAGTGATGTATGATGACTCACTTTAGAGCTGATGGACAGTGATAGATACTCACGAGAAGTGATACATGATTACAGATGGTGGTTATAGTTTGTAACAGTGAACAGTACCAGCACAGCTAGGCTGCTGTGACCCTTCAATATTCTGTCATAAAAAATTTGCCAGACAAATGACTGTCTAAATCTTTTAGTAAACGCATAACAGATGTTGAATTCTGTTGAATTCTGATTGATTCATTGATGTAACAATGTTTATTTGCCCGTGCATGTTGGTCCATAATTCAATAGCATGTCATAAGGTCTAGTCCATAATGCAGCTTATTCTGGACAAGAACATGTAACAGCCAACCAACATGTACAGTTTGGCTTTATGCCACATAGATTATGCCACTGTAAACCGGCATGGAAAAATTGTGTTTAGATATCAGCATCTCTGTGAATAAATGTACAGTTGTTTTGTTTATGTTGGTGTTAAATGTTCAGCAAACAAAACATTGAAAATTTCTGGGATTTCTGTCAATCCCAGCAACAGGCCCTCTCATCCACACTAAAACACCAGCACTGAACTGTACCGAAAAACTCTCTCCCTCTTGTACACTCTCTCACACTTACCCTCACAATACACTCTGCCCAAAGCTGAAGACTACTTCAATGGTTTCTCAACAGACTGGCCTTACTAACAGAGCTGTTGGACCCTCATGCCTGTTTGTGTGTGTGTGGTCCTGGTATTCACTATATTATAAGGATCAAATGTCTCCACCACAAGTATAATAATACAAATAAATTTTGATCTTGTAGGGACATTTTTAGGTAGCCACGAGGAAATAAGCTTAGAATAATCTATTTTAAAAATCTACAAAAGCAGACTGTTTTCTGGGATGGTAAGGTTTAGGGGTAGGGTTAGGGTAGAAGGCCAGAATATACAGTTTGTACAGTATTAAAACCATTACCTCTATAAAACCTTCATGTTTAATTACCCAATTAGACATGAAAACCCAATGTGTGTGTGTGGCGACACAAAACTCTGTCAGCTGCTTGTAATGACTTCCCCAAATCCTCCAGTGCTGCTGAATGTGACTGTATTAGTGCCCTGTGCTTGTCACAAGTGTGTGCGTGTGACGTCATGAATGTGTTTTTCTGTGGAAATGCCACTCCTGAAATTAGGTTGCTCAGATGATAGACGTTCCAATTTAACATACTTAATGTATTCATTATTAATATCTACCATAACATAATCTGCAGCAATTTACCAAGCAGACATTGTGTAACATATGTGTGAAGAAGCGAGTCCATTGTCTGGTTATATGTTGTTAATAGTTTACCAGTTTATTTAACTAAGATACTTAGATATCATCCGTTTATCGTCTGTTTCACTTCACACTAATGGCATTTTCTTTCATCTCTTTGCAGTCGCTGTCTGTAAATGTCAATGGGCATTTCCTGTGTGAAGTCAGCTTAAGTTAATAGAAAATAGCTATAGTTAGCAATTGCAGTTTGATTTCAATGATCCTTACTTCAAATAAAAGAAAATGAAAAAGAGGGGTTGAATTAGAGGGAAATAATTCTAAAGTACATTGCTGGGTATTTTAACACCTGACCATTTCCCCCTTGCTATTGAATAGCACTTGTGTCCTCACAGTCTCAGCAGATAAGAAGCTCTAGAGCAGCGCTTGCTGATCCAGGCAGCATCGTGACTGGCATTAACATCCTGCCATTTTCACTGTCATGCCAGGCAAAGAGAGATTTGTGATGCAAATGAGTTAGACAGCCCCAGTCGTAGGGCCATAACTCTGCTGGTATTTATGGTCACAGAGGTATAGGAAAAACCACAAATGAGATCCCTTTAATATATATCAGATGTTTCCCATAAACACAGATGAGAAATGGAGAGCGGTTGAAGCCTATTGCTCAAAACCCCTTTGATTTCCTTAACTGAAAAGGATGTTGTGTTCCCATGTATCTCTGCTTGCGTTTTAAATGAGATATCAACAGTGTCTCCAACTGTGCTGAGACGTACAAAATCTGCAATCAAAACATATAAATATGAACTTTATAATATAATAATTTAGAAACATCTGTGACAAAGTAGATACCTAAATGAAACATGACTGAAACTGTAGAACTGTCTTATGAGCTGTAAAAAAGGCCCTTCTAAACAAATACATTTTTCCTTTGGATATTGTCGTAATATTGTTGAGGGTTTATTAATTTTATGGTTGGGTTGTGTAATGGTTGTGCTTTGTGTACAATGGATTGACTGTGCCTGTTTACAGTGCAGTGTTCCCATCACTATTCCTGGGGTGTTGGGACCCAGTCAGACCACAGGGAGCGCACCCCCTGCTGGCCTCAGTAACCGTCATTCTGCAGCAGTGTTAGTTGTCTCCAGAAGATCTTACTCCAGGCACTGATCAGGCTCAATTTTGCCTAACTTGGAAAATCAAGCAAAAAAACTGCTCACTGCACCATACAGCAGAATAAAAGAAAGTGGAATACATGAGACTCTGATTTTAATTTTATGTAAATCTCTCAAGTTCTGTTGACTATAAGTGACACATGGAATGTTCCGCAATTAACTTTAAGGGCGTTCTGACTGAAGTTGGACATGCTTTGAAGGGATTTCAACTTAAAAAACCTTTTGCTTCACAAAGAAATTGTTAGATAAGCAAAGCCACTCAAGTGAAGCCAGTCACTTAAATACAAAGCAGAACATAAGGCCATTGTTCACCTCACACAAAAATACAGAACAGCCAGTGACAGGAAATGCCTTGATTTTATTGTTTTATCCTATTTCTCTTCAGGCAAACGTGTGGTAAAATAAATCCTTTGCTGTTTGCAACAAGGCTGGAATCGGAGCTGTGGCATTTTGTTGGCATTTGCTATCCGGTCTTTACAGTCCATCACAAGGTCTGCATCAGCCCCTTTGCCCCCCCCAGCCTATTACATTCACAGACCTTGTCTCTTTGACCCAAGCGGAGGAACCAACAAATGGATTCTCCATTATGCAACTTCCATTTATTAAAAGCCTCTTCACCCATTACTTCTCCTCAGCCAAGAATACATGAATATTCATAACGCTTTTGACAGAGGCCTCAATGTGTATCAATGACGCACTTTGAAAAGCCACCTCAAAGGAAGTGTGCAGAATTCTTCATGTGGAGAGGACTGGATGGGGTGCATTAGCAGGAAATATTCACAACAATAATATATCAGAAATGGTACAACACAGACCTTGAGTATGTTGTGCTATATTTAACAGTGTTTAATCAGTCTTAAAGTTAAAGTTGCAATCCATAACTTTTTTAAACACTGTTAAAAATAAAAATCAGTTATAGAGCAAGCACATAACAGATCAGTGTTTGAAACAGTTTCCCTACCTTAACTCTGATTCGGAGCTGTAAGTTTACAATGATTTATAATTTGAGCTGTCAGGTCTAATTTCCGAGGAAATGTCAGTTTGACTTTAGCATTCGTAAAGAAAAGTACATAAAGTAACCTGCATTTTTACATTTCAAGCAGGGATGGCGATAGAGAGACAGATCACAGCTTTGAGATTCAAACTTTCTTGACAGGTTTTTGTGCACGCGAATAGCTTAAAACGTCTGAATGATATTTTAGATTAAGAGACTGTGTCTGTGTTAAAAAAGACCGTTTATTCTAGTTAGTAATAAGGATCATTGCATTCATAAGGTGACAACTAAAGTTGGGATAACATGGAATTTGGCCTAATCTCACACTGTGGGCTTTAATATGTGTGTAGATTAGAACGAGCAACAGAATTTACAGAGGATCCAGACTGTCTCTTGCTAAAGTCTCTTACATCAATGATGGAGCACAAACTCTCGCCTCAGAGATTAAAAGTTTTGTTTGCATCTGAAGATGAAAGACTGGATGTGTTCACTGGCTAAACTTTCTTTAATTCTTGAGCTATCTTAAATCTTTTTTTGCTTACAGACAAGAGCTCTAATGAATAGACTTTGACTTACAAAGTTTGTGATAACATTATAACATTAAAGGTGATATGTAACTTCTGTATTAAGATAATATTGCTTAATATGCAGAAACGTCTATAGGTAAGGTGATGAGTTTGCGGTGGGGCTATCTGTCTGTCTGACCAGTGGCATATGGCGGGAGCTTTTGGCAAAACCTGTTAAAGATCGCTTTTCAAAAAACAAAATTGCAATTCTGTTTGGTACTGCTAGAGGCGTGACACACTTCAGATTTAAATTTAATTTAATCCATTTAGTTCCACCTCAACACATTGTTGTGAGTGAAGCTGACAGAATATTAATGATTTTTAATTAAGCCAGCAGGAAATGTTCATCATTGTATTGGTTTTATTGTAGTAAGTTTTGAGAGCAGTTTGGTGGCAGTCTTTTCTCTCCAAACCTTGTTAACCTTGATAGCTGTCAGTGATAGAAGTACAGCAGTGTTTCATTACAAAGAAGTGTCCACTTCATGTCTTAAGAGACACTGTACTTCAAGTCATCTCACTACAGCCATATTCAAAACAAGTCAGATGTTGAAAGCGTCAGTCTCTTGCCTTTTCAGTTTCTGAACAGGACAGGATAGCATATGGCCTCTGGAGGATGAGATGCTGATGAGTTTCAGAAAAAAAACCCATAGGAGTTTACTGAGGTTTTTGCACCCACTTGTCTCTGGTACAGTTTGGCAAGAAGGTCTGCTAATTTCTGTCAGTCTGTTCTTTGACTGTTTTTTTTTTGTTTTTTTATATCTCTTTTTGGGACTTTAGATGCATTTTTCTAATATTTCCTAGAAAACACCTACCCATTCATAATGCAAGGCATCCATGAATATCTTAGTATGTGAAGCATACAATGCTGTACTAATAGCGTGAGGTAGCCTCTGCAATCATATTACAAATTGTGCCTACAGTATATACGTACATTTGTGATAATTAATCATGTGGGGATTTTGCATGAGGATTGTCAACAACAGGGAGTCATTCAGAGGAGATGGATTTCTGTGAAAGAGGCAGATACCATTTCTACATTTATAGGCTAACAGTATTCTTGTTTACAGTTGTAAAATTTTACAAATTTTCTAATTTAGTTATATATTTAGTTAGATTTTGTGTCTGCTGGTCTGTTCTTTTAAATTAGAGATATTTAGATTATATCATGGTCCACAGTCAAATAAACTGATATCACGGTTCACAGTCAAATAAACTGAACAGCTTGACTTTGCAAAACAGCCTCCTATTTCATTTTTAGTGGTGATCAGATGTATATAGCTGTATTTTAGCATGAAAATGATTTGATCTCTTTTTCTCACACACATACACACACACAAATATGCATATGAGAAATCACTGTGTCCTGCATAGATCCTGCCTTTGTTGAATCAGGTTGTGAATCAGATTAAAGGACTTTTGTGTTTTTAGTAGTTAGTTATTCTGTAGCAAAGCAGTACCTAGAGTCTGCATGCACTTACTGAAACTTGTGTTTAAGGATTGCTCTCCACCTATATATGATTATACTGCAGGTTTCCACTTTTATCACAAGCAAAGGTTTGATTGAATGTGAACCAACAGCCGGAGGGTGTGATGTCACTGTGATTCACAGAGCATAAAAGCATCAACACAGCAAAGGGTGTGAAGACACGTAGTAACAGAGAACGAGAAAAAAACAAGAGCTGTGTCTCAGCGGTGTAAAAGAGATGCTGTGAGCGACGATGTGGGATGTCAAGAAAAGACAGTTGAATTATATGCCTTTACTGTCCTGAATATTTTTCACGTTGTTAAAAGCATCAAGGTGCTATTTTTTAATGCAATTCTTAAATCTATTTCTGTCACAAGCTTGTGTCACTTCAGCAGGTCCAAAACAAAAAGCCATGTACCGCTGAGCCATTTTACAATTATTTTCGGTGAGGGACCAATCAATTTAATTAGATCCAAATTTAAAAGCAGCTCTTATTGGCTTTTTGATTGTTTTCATTTGGTCAGTCATAGGAGACATTTTAATTGCTTTTCAATATTAGTCGTTGGCATGTAAAGTTTTTAACAACGTATCTAGCATGCGCACACATTCCAGAGGCTGCACTGAACCACAGCAGTTTGCTTTCAGACTGATTATATTTAACTTTTTGATATTTAATATTTAAATTGCCTTTCTGTCGCGCTGCCTCGAGAATTACTATAGTACTGAACTGACAATGGTAAAGTTCTCTTATAGGTACACACAAAAAACAGTTGAGGGGTAAAATCTAGTTTAAATCCATCTTGTAAAAATAAACAGGAGCTACACTGTGGGAATTCATGCACATTTCCCTGCCAGGGAAAAACGTGAAACGGCATCGCCGCATAAGAGAGCTTTTAACATCTTACCCTGCGAGAGGTTTTGATTGATTACTATTGAAGCCAGCAGAAACTCACTACAACATACAACAGTGATAGAACCCATTACGTTTAATAGCGCAGTCTGAAGTGTGGCAGTTTAATGGACATATCCTCTGTGACTTTCCCCATCTAACAGCAAACACTAGCCTTATGCCAATTTCTCACAGAACCGCCCTCCAACAAACGCTTAGATCAACCCCAGTGTGGTGAATTTCCAAACCTACGTCTAAGATAAAAGGGCATATTTTAGTCACCGTTCAGGAAGAACGCCAAGCACAACACAGATTGGCAACACCTCAACTGTTTGTATTATGGGTTTGTTATTTTCTGATATTGCCCCATTGTGTCTATAATGACCTGCTGTTCCAGCGATCATATTGTTCTTTGACATTTGCATTTATTATTTCTGTAAGGTTTATTTCAAGCTTGTAATTTGTTGTGCTGTAGCTCTAGCTCATGTTAAGGTTTTTGTGTAATGCATATCACAGTATGACCAAGCTACATTAGTTACAATATCTTTCCTCCTGTGTTATGTAAAACTGTGACAACTCTTATTCAACACGAAGGGTAAATATTCTGAACCGATCGCTCTAAATCTGGCTGCTTCAGGGAGAAAATATCTGTAAGGCTTGAGCCAAAACACACATTTAGTCAGGCTTATTATGAGATCAAAGTCTGTTTCCTTCCTTTATTGTACATTACAATTCAGACTACACACAGAAACAGGAGGGACCCAATAGATGAAATGTTCACATTTGGTTTACTCTCCAGCTCCAGATTAAGTCTCAGTCTGCCTTCAGTTGTGCTGTCTGGTGATAATTCTTTGCCAAAGCTAATTGCCCGAGAACAATCTGTACAAACTACTTTGTGGAGATGAAGACTTTTTGGGTGGTTTAGTCTGTTGTCTTTGTCCTGAAATGAACATGTACTTCATATATACTGTATGTATATGTTTATGTGGTGGTGAGTGTTTGTAGTCTAACAATTTGAGATCAAAGTCATCACTTAATGTTTACTACACAGCAGTATATTGCCAAATGTATGTGAACAAAGACCACACCGATGCATGTTGAGCATTTAATTTCAAAACCTTTGGTATTAGTAAGAGTAGAAGCTTTCAGAAAGGTTCAATTCTCTAAGAAGGCTTTTCTAGTGTTGGAGCATGGCTGCAGGGATTTGCTTTCATTCAGACACAAGAGCACAAGTGAGGTTCAGGTGCTGATGTTGAGCAATGCAGTCGACATTCCACTTTATCTTAAAAGTGTTCAGTTGGGTTCATACTGTACCTGGGCTTTTTTTTTTGCATTTTGGGCTTTGCATTTGCATTTATGGGCCCCCCTGTACACAGGACCATTGTTGTGTTGAAATTAAAAAGGCCCTCGAAAAACTGTTGCCAGCAAATGAACAATTACAGATTTGGCTTTCTTTTTACTTACCGAGAGTGAATTTGGATTGGACACACTCCACAGGAAGTTGAATTACAATAACCGGAAGTGGAATGCACTGAATTAAAATTCAACAGGTAATGGCTTTCTGGGAAATTAAGTGTTCCACCCTGTCCCACCCTGTAAAATAAGTTTTAATATAACAAAAATGGAATACACATAGGTGACATCAAATTTAGCTATCTGGTTTATCCATTTATTTGTTCCTAAAGCCTTTAAAACCTTAAAAATGTTTTGTAAAATTTCAAAGCCAGCAAAGTTTGTTTTTTATGACTTATTGCAGTTAAACAAGCTTCTTTGATTTTAATTTTTATTAATTAAAATTTGATTTCCAGTTCTAAATCCTGTGTGCAACCACGATTCAAATACTACTCAAGCTCAGGAATTTAACTGAAGAAAAAAGCATTGAAAAAAACTGAAAAAAAGCATTGATCCTCAGTTAGCTTATGAATACCACATAACCTTGATTGCCACAAAGTTAATACTTTTCATACATTTTGCATTTTTAGCATACAGTGTAGATAGCTATGCATGAAACATGGCTTCAAGTTCAGTGATTCCCAGATCAAAGTTTCGTCTTTTTCTAACTTGTACGACTTTGTGGAGGTATTTAATAAAACATTTCTTTATCTAGTTCATTTAAGAGTTAGAGGGATCAAAGTGATTTCCGTAAATCCAAAAGTATATTAAATGTTGGATCTATTGTAATGTTTGCTAGCAGACTATAGGATCAAAACGTTCTTGTACGCTAATTATAAAATTGTATGTTAGGCTTCAAAAGACTCCTCAAGGCTATGAACTACTAATCCTGACATTCTAATACCACAGTAAATGACTTGAATGAGTTGTCCCATGTGTGAAAGCAGCGAAAATGTCACATAATTTAGTGTAATTAGTTTGTCCACGTAGATCGCTTCATTGCCTTTATTCTTTCTCAAGAAGAGCAGTCATGTCATCCAGAAACTCCTCTTACTGTAAGACAACATACAGCTCTAATTAATCTCTTGTTTTCTCTGTAAGTGATGCAGATGGTAATCAAGCCTCATGCTTTTGGATTCCACATTTACAGGAGTTTAGGAAATAAGCCTCACATTTGAATGTGTTTTAAATGCCCGTTTTTGATCTTATTGTTTTGGTACGGTGCTGCTCTTACTCCCAGGAGTCCCTTTGGGGAATAGTTTGCATTATTCCGTTCATAACACCTTTAGTTCCAGGTTACTGCTTTCTGTTTTATAATTAAACTATGATTGGCTCACCCAGCTTTGCAAGCGCCTTCAGTTCTTCTACATGAAACAAACTTGTCTTGGAAGATTTTTTAGCATAAGATTGAACTAAGGTTCTGGTTCAAACACATCTAACTGTCAAGTCCCAAAAGCTTGGGGTGTTAATAAAGATATTGCATCACATGAGGGTAAATCAATGATAACTTTCATTCCTTTTCTTTAAAGCTGCAGTCTGTAACTTTTTTGTTAAAAAAATAAAACGGCTACTGAGCAACTCTTTAAATTTATCAAAATCAGAACTCTGCTGTCTGTGCAACAAGTATCAGCTGGCATATTAAACCGGGGGTGACATTTCCATCTTGCCAGGATAAAGACCAGCCCAGCATTTTGTCACACCTGACTGGTTGCCATCTCCGAGCTCGCTCTCTCTCAGACACCACGTATCTGCGCCCAAGGTTATCATCCCCACTTCATTCTTAACCGACTCCCCCCACCTGCCTTTATTTAATGCACAGCTTGACAGGCGCCTTGACAAAGGTGAGCGAGGGCATATCTAAAATGTCAAAGGACTGTCAAAGGTCGAATGGAAAGTAAGTGTCTCCCCTGCTTTGTTTTGGCCGACTGCTAATCTGCTCCGGTTGTTTTTCCTTTGTTGTTCCTCAACATTGATGCAGCCACAGGACAGAGAATGTTAGTGTTGGTGGAACATTCTTAAAACATTGCAGAATTAAAAAAGTTTGAATAACGTTCTAATAACCAAGCAATAGGGTTAATACAGCATCTAAAAAACTGAACATTTTGAACATTCCTAAAACATTTTTCATATTTTTGTTACTTAATGGAAATGTTTGGGAAACATTTTAACAACCTAAAATTGGGAGGCCAGAAAGAGCTCTGAGCTTTTGGTAATTCTGGTAACTGACATTTTCCAAACCCATGCTGATTAAAGCTTGTCACAGTTACACATGCCCTGACCAGAACCCACTCTTCAGTCTTCTGGTGAGTCTGTGATTACCATCAACCCCTGCCCTCATGCTTGTGGAAAATTGGTCACGTTATGTTGCAAATACCCCGGTTCTGAACTCTGTGGGGAAGGCGTTTATCAGCTTGTGTGGAAAGTGCACACAGCGGTTGTTTCTGGTGGGCCCCACCACTCAAACAAATAATATCATTTAGTAATCTGTGCTGAAACACCCGACTGCCAGAATATTATATTCTCATAATGCTAATGCAGTTAGTATCAGGCCAGCATCTGAAGCAGTGAGGGGGAAGATTTCATCGCAGGTAAAGGCTTCCCTGCTGATCACTGTGCAAATGGGAATTGGCAAGTTTAAGAGAAGAGAATTATGTGTGAGAACACACAGACAATGCTTAAAGATTGTAAAGCCTGGAGAGATTGTAAGCGTTTATCTAAACTGGGATGTTCTGTACTTATTAATGGAGAGTGAATTTTCAAAATCCAGTTTAATTTATGCACAATGTAAACAATATGGCAAGTAATTCACAGCCCATAGATGAATATGACCTAGATTTAGTACATAAGCTATTCACAATTGAATCAAAAGACTTGCTAAGAAAAAGCTAATTACAAAAAAGGTCCTAGGTCGCATTTGTTTGAAAAAGCTTTGTACCATGGCATTGTTTGTACAGGATTCTCATTTGTCTAAAGTCTGATTGGATTTATATTGGTAGTCTGAAAAAGAGGAAACCCAAACGTGTGTAGTTAGCTAGGCCTGTATAATTTGTATTGTTGTTAAGGCAGTGAACTGAATCTGACACAATGACTAATTTTCATGAATAGTACATTGTATTGTTTTCAGTGATGGTCTTCCCTAAACATGATTTCTACTTGATGACTGTAGGTTTAGTTTGTTGGCTACCCACTGGGCAAACTTAACTGGAAAAAAAGCCTTTTTAAAGCGTTATTTAGGAACTGAAACTGTACTAATATGTAGAATATTTCTTGGAAGCAATATGTAGAATTGCTCAGAGACTTCTTATGCCATTTGATGAAAGATTGTGGTTGTTATTTATTGTTATTACTTTTATTATCATTAAAAGGTTTGTTCTGGATTTAAGAGATACAGTTGTCTATAAATGATATTTGAGTTTATTTGTTTGAAATTGCTCGTTTAAAGTTTAATTGAATTGGGATATGGTGGTTGTTTTGAAAGGAGCCCTCAGCAGTCAGTCAAAGGGCAGATATGAACAAGGTAGCTTGGAAAATACAGTCAGTGGTAATTATGGAGGGAATAAACTAGTTTAGTAAGAGACCAAGAACAGAATAATTTTAATTTCACCCAAACCCTAAGGTTAAATTGATTATACCTAGGAAATTCCATTTTACCTAGAAATTTGTGGTATTGTTTTTTCCAAATGTTCATTGCACAAAGGTATCTCTCCTGCCCAATAGGTGCATGTGTTTTCCATTACAGAGTTGCTAATTAATTTCCATCAGGCTGATATTCCGTAAACATATGCTGCACTAAATGATTCATCTAAACACTGAATGCTTGTAATTCCATGTAATGGGGGTGTGGAATTGCCTCTTTGGTTTGAAACCAGTCCACAGAAAAAGAAAAGCTGATAGAAAAAAATCAATTAATTATCCAGGATGGAAACATTATTTATGATAGGACTAGACATCCAGTTTAACTTTTATTCAGTGTGTGCTTACTAATGAGGCTATGGTGGTACAAGGTTTCCACAATTAGCTTGAAATGCTCATGTCAGCTGATGATTATGTCTGTAAGTGATTATTAAGCGATTCACATCCCTGATATTTATTTGTAACATTGGTGCATTTGTTCAGAGCAATGTGCTGCTTTATTATGTAATAAAAAATAAATACTGGCTTTGCATTACAAACTTACTGTATGCATATGAACTTCTAATATAGCTCAACTACTGTGTGTTTTTCAGCATATATATATATCATCTTTATTAAATATATTAAATGTGTAATTAAGTCATTTATCGACTGATTTTCCAGAAATGCTGTGGCTCTATATTGCAAAACTGTTTAAGCATCAATATACAATGTGAAAGTGTTTTATCAAAAATCTGTGCCCATTTGGGTGCCCTGCATTTTTTTAGGCCACCCCTAGGGGGTGCTTTGCTTCGGCCTGTTTGGCTCTCTCTGTCTCTCTCTCTTAACTTTTTCAGCTCTCTTTCATTCTCTGTCTTATTCCCCTGAATTCCTCGCTCTCAATTCAGACCGAATCTGCCATCTAAAATCCAGCTGTGTAAATGTCAGGCAGAATGTGCGAGTGAAATAGGTAATGTAATCCTTCTCAGGGGAGTTGCTCGATCCATATTAAAGATTTGATAAGGTAAAGAGAGGAGCCGAGCCTCATGGGGGAGAGCATAGCTTTCCATGGGTAGTCGTGCATGAAAACATCATTGCACTCATGCTGGCTTTTCTGTGTAGAACACACTGATAGCATCCACACGAAAGGCCTACAATGGATTATTACATGACCCTGCTGCAAAAGGAGGAGTAAGAGCTTAGCTAAAATCAGAGTGTTCTGGGTTTTAAACACTCTGTGCTAGAATAGGTGACGTCCTAATGATTTCCTTTGAGAGAGGCAGTCGCGCCTTCTTTATATGCGAGAAAGTGTTTAATGCTATTGACACTTTTTTATCTTCTTGTGTTGCCTTTTATAAAGACAGCCAGTATTCTGCTACAGAATAGGTGACATTTCTATGGTGTAGATGTTTAACAGAAGGAAATCTTCTGTTCGTGAAGGTCAGGGGATTGTATCATGGAGAACACCTGTAAAAGGTCTGCCTGGCCTCCAGCACTGTAACAAGCAGAGATGCTTAACTCATCTTTGGTGTGGAACAAATACTGCATGGCCCAAATATGGGAAACCTGTATGTTTAACACTTAATTGTAAAATTTTATTCAGATTCTCTCATATTGCTTTCATTCTTCTGGAAACCCAGCTAACAGGGAAAAGTTGTCTAAAGTTGTCTCATGGTTTCAAAAAGCATTCTTGCAGAAATGTTAGCTGAACTTTTTTACCGTTATATATCCTACATATAAGGCGTTATTCTTAAGTAGTTAGCGGAATGTTTTAAAAACATTACAGAATTACAAAATGTTGGTATAATGTTTGAATAACCAAGCAATAACATTAATGCAACTTCTAAAAAACTGGACATTTTGAATGTCCAATGTTCTAAAGGACTTTCAAAATAAAATTTGTAACATTTTTGTTACTTAATAGACATGTAAGGGGGACATTCTTACAACCTACAATTGTTAGCTGGGAAGGTTTTCCTCTAGATGTTGGAACATGGTTGTGTGAATTTGCTCCTGGAGGAGCATTAGTGAGGTCAGGCACTGATCTTGGATGATAGGGTCTGGCTCACAGCTGCCATTTTAATTCATCCTAGAGGTCTTCAGTGTGGTTCAGGCCTAGACTATTATTCTTTTACAACAGATTCACTAAACCATCTTTATAGACATTGCTTTGTGCACAGGAGCTTTATCTTGCTGGAACAGGAAAGTGCCCTCCTCAAACTATTGCTCAAAGTTGGACACACAATTTAGAAGGTCATTAGTGTTAGAAGCACGTAATGATTTCTAAAATGTCTTTAATGGGCTGTAGCATAAAGGTTTAACTTTACTAAAAATGAAAGCCATGGAATTAGCAGGTTATGCTTACAGTATTTTTCGCCATGTACTGTATGTGTTTAAGATGTTGGTTCACTGTAGGTCAGGGATGGTCCTCCTGCAGCCACAGTGGCAGAATAGGGCAGTTTGTGACAGGGACGACTGATCTAATTGACCTTTGGTGTGGTTTGAAGCATTCGATCAGTCTGCACTCTCTGCTGACACAGCCACAACTCTAAGAGGAGGTTTCTCTCTCTTCCACGATCTCTCTCTCTCTACATCACATAGATTCACTCACTGTCTGCATCCGCTCAAAAATGGCAAAAACAGAAACCCATGGGTTTGCAGCAGGCTGAGGTGGCACTGGGTTTGGTTACTGTAGATTAAAACCCCTGACTAGACTGCTTACAGAATCCCATAGGAATCTAAATTGTTTACTGACACACTAATGGGAATCTTAAAAATCCACCATTGTTTTGTCCCTTGATAGCTATACAGCACAGAAACTCAAAACTCCTTTCTTTTTTTAATTCAACAACAAATCTTTCAAGAAAAGGGCTTAAACTTTATAGTGACCTTTGTCAACTCACTGCAACTAGATTTTAACATTTTTTTTTATTGCAGGCTTCTTGAGTTAGACCTTAACAGCCACACTTAAACTCACATAGTTTCTTAACCATGCATGGCATAATTCCATGCATGGTTTGGGGTACTATGTTTGCACGCTTTCCTGCATTTTTAATGCACTAAACATTCTGAAGAGCATAAGACTAGCACATGCTTTGTAGGATTAGTAATTTGATACCTACGATACAAGTAATACGATATACAATGTTTCTCAAATAACCAATTTCTTCTAAACTTGTTCATGTTTGAAGTTTCATATACATAAGTGGGAGTGGTTTGTGAGTATTTGTGGGTGTGGCTACCCATCATGATGCCACACAAATACAAACCATGCAATCCACCAAATGTAGTTTTGCAGTAGCTGAACAAAATACACACAAAAATAGCTTTAATTTTCTGGTTAGGACACTAGCATTTATCTGAAGTTCTAACACTGTGTGACACATCAGGGTATCATCATAGCTGGGAACTAATAAGCAGCGGATGTTTTCTGTTTGTGTGGTTCCTCTGAGATTTGCAGTGTTTTAAAGCAGAAGATAGCAAGAGGGGATCTTCATCACTCTGGGTATCAATCAGTTTGCACCAGATGAGAGAAGGTGCCAGAGGACCTGCCAGATGGCTGAGAACATGAGAAGTAATTAAGCCCTCCAACTGAAAAGTTCTCTAATTGATCGTCCGATGTACGTGCCCTATGGAGATAAATTAAAAAGAGGTGGATGGATGGATGAAAAGATGGAAAGATTGATACATAATTCGGTCCTTAGAATGAAGTAATATGTCAATTGGAAATGATGTGTGGAATTATGTGAATCCACTGTGACGTGTGTGTGTGCGCGCGCATGATGGACGATCTCATTGGCAGCAGCCCAGAGCCTAATGAAGCAGAACAGGCATTAATGAGAAGAATGTTCATGAACGCATTATTTAGCCTCTGACGTGCATTCTGATACTAGGACATGCACTGTTTAAAATCAGACTTTGGAAACAGCCATTGATTACCAGATTATTATATATTAACGGACTCATTTTTTATCTTTTGGTAATAAAGAAATATGAAACTGTTCAAAAACGAAAAGCAAAAGTTTTGATAAATAGATCTGGCTGTAGGGTTGAATAGAAATACAGATTTTTCAATTCATTCCTGTTTTCATTTGGTCGATTCAGTATTGAGGCATAAAATTCCAAGACCATTCCAATGTTTTAATCTATGCCTTTTTACAGTGGAAGTGTCAAAGTAGTTGTTAAACATTATTTGTAGCATGTTGGCGAGATCGTCGCAGCTAGCCTTGCTCAGACGCACCTGCCACCTCTGTTGCAGCCATATGAGTTTTATGGAATTGTGCCCGCTCTAAATTCCATGATCGTTCACACCTATTCAAAAATACATTGTGTCCCAGCAGGGAACTTTTCCTGGGCAGCTCCCTGTGCTACTTTCCTGCCCATTATCCTGACCCAGTTCTCCTGTCTGTCTGGCCATCACAAAAACCTCCTCACCTAGAACCCAGTAAGGGCAGAGTGCTAATGTTAATGAATGAATGAATCGGAATTGGAATTAAATCAGCCAATACATAGGCCCATACCTGCTAATATTGGTTAAACATTAGAATACTTTCGCAACATTTCCATTAAGTAACAAAAAGTTAATGTTATTTTGAACATTTTAGGAGCATTCATCCAGTTTTTTAGAAGTTTATTTCTTGTTATAAGAGTAATTTTTTTTAACTCTGTAACATTTTTAAAACATTTTTAAACTGCTAAAGAATAATGTTTATGATATATATGTGTATATATGTATACATTTAATAAGGATTTTAGCGAATGTTCTGAGAATGTTCACTGTTAGCTGGGACTTAGGAGGTGTCATGACACAAGCCAGTTCTTTTTCATAAGACTATTCAGGAGTTCTACGATATATATCTAACCCTCTGTTATGAAGAATGCTTTGTGGGGGTAGGAAGCACGTGCTTCTCTTAAAAGAAATAACTGCATACAAACTGGCATTCATGCATCTGTTTGACAGATTGGACCTCTCTGAGGTCTGCTCTTTGAGTCAGCGCTATCTAATCGCTTCTGTCTGAATGTCACAGCTCTGGCTTCCAGAAGAGTCATTATTTAGCTTTCTTAGTGCAGGTAGACATCAAGTAGGCTCTTGCTGGATGAAATGTCTGCTCATTGCAAAGAAGCATTTCAGATTCACCCGTTATTGTGTTTGTGCTGTGACACTGTCTTTTTAGGATACTTGGTAGTCATTTATTAATTAAAAAGCTGTACACAAAAATAAAAAAGTTAATTTTGGATAAAGGATGTGCTATCACAACCAAGCCCTTCACGCAAGTGATGAGTTAGTACAAATAATAACACAAATAATACTCTTACCTTACATAGTGCTTTCACAGGTTCTTTACAAAGCACAAACAAACAAACAAACAAACCAAACAAGCCAAACAAGTAGATAAGCTACTGCAGTCAGGAAAAAACATAACAGAGTCAACAGCTTAGTCCCAAACTGATGCTATGGATCAGTATGTTTACAATTCACCATATAGTATAAATGTTTAAATGAAAGGTTTTAACTGCAGTTCCTACTGGAGCAATGAAACAAAGACATATGTACTGAATGCACCTTACATATATAAAATATATTGATATTGTTTTCTTTCTGCTTTTATGCTTGCCTGCTGTGTCTGTCTTCTAAATGAACAGGTAAGCCCCTATTTACTGCCTTATTAATTGTGTGCAAATATTGTCGCATGCAGTTCCTGATATAATTGTGATATATCAGCCATCCAGTCAGCCTTTGTTATGTATGAGCGGTGTTTGCGCCAGGAGCGTTGTCTCTTTGTTCTAGTGTTTTTCTGTGTTATCTTGAGGGTGAAGTGAATCATTCGTGTTGTAGCCTGAGGGTTTTTACATAACATGTTTAATTAAGCTCTCACACAGTTCTCTTCATCTCTTTCTCTCTCTTATTCTGTCTCCTTATTTTTCATTTATCTTATCAGCATCCCAACTAACAGGCAGTGTTCTCTGATAGTCGGTTAAAGTTCTCTAAAAGTTATCAAAAACGTTCTTGCAGTAACGTTAGTTGAAAGTTTTAACTTTATATATTACATATATCAAAAACGTTATTCTTTTGTTGTTAGTGGAACTTTAACAAAAATTACAGAATAAAAAAAGTTAATTGAATTAAGTTTTTATAACCAAGCAATAATGTTAATATAATATCTAAAAAACTGGACGTTTTGGATGTTCCTAAAACATTCTAAATAACATTTTTGTTATTTAATGGAAATGTTAGGGAAACCTTCTTACAACCTAAAATTGTTAGCCGGGATATTCG
The DNA here is from genome assembly GCA_036877525.1 of Chromobotia macracanthus. Lineage (NCBI taxonomy): Eukaryota > Metazoa > Chordata > Actinopteri > Cypriniformes > Botiidae > Chromobotia > Chromobotia macracanthus. The sequence goes on along the minus strand of JAZGTH010000100.1, from coordinate 998,451 downwards.
TGTAGCTGCCTGGTAGAGCAGTGCAATAGCCACGCCAAGATCATGGGTTTGATTTGCAGAGAACACACAAATGTATGCCTTGAATGCTTTAAAAACAGTATTTGCATATATATAATACATAATAAAATGCATAAAGGTAAATATAACACTATCCACCAGCGAGGTCAGAGTAATTTTTAAAAATTACAATATTCATCATACTTTTTGAGGTGTAGTCTGTTACGTCTTAAAGTTTGTCTCTGAAATAGTGCTTTTGGTTTTAATCAACATGCACAGCAGCAAAGGAGAGTTTAATGAGCAATGCTGTTTGTTTCTCTGAAGCTAAGGTCCATAACCTGCTCAGCATTCTTATCGTTCTCACAGTGGATAAACCCAAGGCCACAGAATTCAAAGCTCTGTAATCCGCTGCTCTGATATGCTTGATGGGTATATTGCAAGAGTTCACCCTTTTTTTACACCTACAGCATGACTTAACAGCTTGTAAATGCGTGTTGCTGCCGACAAGAGCAGTCACGTTTTTATGATTGGTGTCCACATGTAATACACCTAATTTGTTTCTAGTAATGTTTCCTGTCAAGTTTGTAAACTAAACTCGTGCTCTTACATAAAGGTGGATTCATTATTTGGGGGTGAAAAAAATATGATCTTAAAGGGATAGTTCACACAAAAATCTAAATTCTGTCAATTATTTACTCTATGTATTTATTAATTACTCTACATTATATGTGTTATTTAGATGCAGCTCTTTTCCATACGGTGATAGCTCTAGCTCCAAAAAGGACAAAAAGCACTAAAAATGTAGTCTATACAGTGCTGTATTCTATTCGCTGTAGGTCTTTTGATGTCCTGCGAGACTTGTCCTAGTGTGGAATGTAATTTAGTCACTATTCACTAATAATTTGACATTTCATGTGCATTCTGCTTCCAAGTGCTTTGTCTTTTTTGTGTGTGTTCTATAAAAAAGACAGCATACGGGTTTAGAACGATATGACGGTGGGTAAATAATGACAGAAGTTTCATGTTTGCGTAAACTTTTCTTTGAAGTTCTCCAGTGGATTAATTAAGCAGTTTAAACTGCACAATGTGAAGTTGCCATATGAAATCGGAAATTCTCAGTTGGAACAATGCTTTGATATAATGGTCTGCTCAGCTCACAAATGAGGCAAATCAATTTTCACATTATTCAATTTTTATAATTGAAAGAAACCGAGCAGGCATCAATGTGTAGCGTCAGCAAAACAGATTCACTGCTGTGTGTAACATATGCATCTCCTGAGGGTCCTCACAACTGTCAAAAAACAGAATGTGAATGCTGAGATGAGAGAGCTGCATGCAGAGTCACAGTCTTATCAGGTCATATCGAAACAGAATTAAGCATTTTGGAAAGCACGATTGCTTTCCATATTAGAACAATGTTGATCATTGATATTTTAGATAGCCAAATCAGGGTCAAGCTGAAATCTGATCCATACCTTAAAGGTCATAATAGTTGACTAGTTGTCCAACAATTAACTAGTATAGATGAATCACAAACCTGTATGCTTCTGCAGATGTGCCATGCTACTGATTTCTCATACACTAGTTGTGATTGGTTCAGAATTACATATATTAGACATTTATGGCTCAAAAACTAGTATGATGATAGGACTAGCTGGGAATGTTGTGTCTAGAATTATAAATGTCTTGGAATGTTGTAAATGGGATAGTGCAGAATATTAGTAAGGGTGAAGGTAAATTATATAATTGTTTTACTGAATGATTTTCCTTCCCTCATCAATGTCTCCAGGGACTTTGCAAGTCATAATTTGTCCCAATTATTTAGTTAGTCATTTAGTTTGCTTGATTTATGTAGGTTTTTGTTGTTGTTTAGATTTTTGTTGGTGGTATATTTCTTCTTATAAAGGTTGTATCTTTAAATGGTTCCTTTTTTTGCTGTTATGTAGTATCTGGTGCTGTTTTTGTTTTTTTTGAGCTTCCAGTTGGCCAATTGTTCCTAACTAGTCACTTCTAAAAATAAGTAGATTTGCACGTCCCTTCCTGATAGATGCATGAAAGGAGTAGAGTTCAGAGACTGCCATTCGTTCTCAGTGATGTCAGAGAAGCCTGTGAGAACAAAGGCAGTCACAGAGCACATGGCTGGTTTCAGCACATATGTATGTACAAATGTCAGTACAAAAGCACAGAGCCAGGGTTGGCCACGGAAAAGGTCAGAGGGGGCTTGTTAAATTGAGAAAAAGTTTTTGCTTGAGTGGCACCCTGCGCATCAGAGCGGCAGTGGATGCATGTCATTGGAAAATTGGAAGCCTTAGTTGGATTGTTATCGCTAGGGATGACAACATGTACAGGCGGCCAAAACCCGCTGCCCAGCCGACTTGGCTTAGAAACATACATGCACACACATGCCTGTTTGGAGCGTTTGCTAGCTTGCTCTGCTAGCCTGCTGGTGCTGGGTTGGTGACCTTTTCCAACTGGCACATTAAAGGGTCTGAGGGAGGTTAAGGCGGCGTGACTTTTCCAAGCTGTACCAGCATCCTGCTATCATCACAGATGCAAACTCATTAGCCATGACACTCTGAAAACAATGCAGGCTGACAGCAGGCGGTAATTGTTAGCAAATACATACATCATCATGGGGGAGGTGTCTGATAGAGAGGTAAGAGGCGTTTTTTGGGCCACCTAAAGAGAAATTTATGAGGAGTACCATACGAGTGTGCTTTGTTGGGTTTTACTCTTATAGTGTTTAAACATTATTCAGAGAGAGCGTATAGATGTTTGTTTCATTGTAACCTTTTTCCATCTATTTCTCAGTTATATTTATGAATAGTGAACACCAGCCAAAAATGAACTTGAATAGTGGCACTGTGGAGTCCTTGTGGACCGAATAGGCAGATCTAAATAGGTCTTATTATGTCATTATGGAAGAAATATCAGTTAATAATATTTATGTAAAATCCAGAGACTTTCATGAATTCCACTTTTTGTGCTTATTTTTAAAATGTGAATTTTAGTCCCTGGAGCAATTTATTTTGTTGGTAATTTAACACGGTGCTTAATGAAGGTTTTAGCCCAGCTCTCCTTTTGAATACTAACCAGGCTGACCCAAAATGTTTGTTGGCCTAGTGGCTACCCAATTCTAGATTGTAAGAATGTTTCCCTAATGTTTCCATTAAGTAAAAAAAATGTAAATGTTATTTTGAACATTCTCTGAATGTTCCCTGTTTGCTGGGTAGCAGCTGGCATGCATGTTTAGTACCTATGTGGGCAATGACAGTTCTAATCCAGCTTGGGTCATTGTCCGTCCTCTCAATACTGTAGATCTTCCTCTTAAAGGTTAGTTTACCTGTTAAACAAGTTGATACAATCCATGCTGGTTCAGAAATGTGCAGTTGCTCTTATACTGTAGATGGGTCTTATCTCTTACACATTTTTTCAGTCCATGAAAGGCTTCCTGGGATTTTCTTGTCAGCAGGTGTTATTTTTTAAAAGCCTGATGTCTTTTTTTTAAGAGAATTTAAAAAATTAAGAACGTTTTACAGTATCATCACAGCCATAATGACTTCTGAGGAAAAGCAAAAGGCTACAGACCCTGCTCTTTTATCTGCAGGGTACTAATCTCTCTTTAATGCTTATGAGGAAAAGACAGAGAGAAAGAGAACGATTATGTGGGGGGCAAGGAGAGACGATCAAGCTAAATCAATAGCAAGTGCTGCCATTGTTGTTTGTGGCATTCCTCTGTTACGCTGCTGTGAGGAGACTCCATAGATTCACTCATTAGCAGCTGTTACTGGGCCAGCTCTCAGAGCTCTCACCAGGAGCTCATCCTTCATTTCTCACAGTGCACTGCTGATAACTGCCCAACACTTGAATAAGTGCCACAGTACAATATGGCAAACAGCTTAGCCAGTGTGAAGATAATATCAGGTGCCTGAAACAGCAACAGATCTGTTGTCTGAAGAGACACTGTGTGTGTCAAGATGAACAAAGCACAGTGGTTTAATGGTGCTTCACATTTTAATTAAGAAATTACAAATGGCTCCCATAGATGTTTTAATAGGATTTTTAATACCAGTGACATTATAGAGGGAAGGTGTGGACTTCTCTTAAATGAAATTGTTCTGTATGGGAGAATAGTATTCTGTATTGATAGAATTAGTTGCATACAAATTAAATAGACCAAACTACAAAATGGTTGTTTTAGTGTGATTGGGGCTACATTTATAATAGCATTGTAGTCAGACTGTATTACTGAAGTACAGACAGACAGACGTTATTTCTGTGTGGCTTTCAGGATTGTATTCTGCACTGACCTGATCTTAGCACTTAAATTGTGGCACTTGTGTCTCAGGGGACAGTTGCACCCTAGAGTTTTAACTAGTTTAATTAATTTAACTAGAGAGACTTGAACTAGTGGCACTAATGATTTCACAGGCTAATTTAACTGCTAATAGATTTTTTTAACAGGACAAGCATTGGTTTGCTGAGGCTGGTGATAACCATTGTTGTCTAACTGCATGAGTACCCAGACAGCATTATAATGAATTTTACCCTTGATACAGTAAATGTATAATCCTGCATGTTAACAGGTTAAAGTATACTGTACATATATTTACTACTTAGGGTAAATCAATGGTGGATGTAAACTCTAACTTTTGCACCATAAATGTCACATTTATTTTAATTTATCTTAAAAGTGCATTGGAAGGTCTAGACCTACAAAGAACCGAACCTACTAAAACCTACAAAGCACCGAAGCTTTAAACAAATCCACAATCTATAAATCACAGTCCCTCAACAGCACATCCTTGTCACTATCAGCTGAGCTCTGGCTTATCCCCATGGTTACAATTAGGAAGTCTGTGATACATAGCTTGGTGCTCAGAGTAGTGAGCAATTATCATGCTGGTTTATCCTCGGATTAAAAATCATTTCATTTCCATGACTGATGTGACTTTGGCTGAGCATCACAATGTCCTTCATGTACCAGTGATGGAAGTCGATGGGGTCATGACAACATCATTCTTGGAACTTTCTTGCTACCCATCTTACAGGAAACGTTCTTAGAACCAAGCAATAACGTTATTACAGCATCTAAAAAACTGAATGTTTTCCATCATTACGTTTCCAGCATTCCTAAAACGTTTATAATAACATTTTAAACATTTTCGTTATATTTATATATATTAATTTTTCTTACTTAATGGAAACATTGGGGAAACGTTTTTACCTAAAACTGTTAGTTGGGTAGTCATGACGTGCAAGGTGAACTGAAATGTCAAATCAGCTGAATTCAAATCAGAAAACATGTTAGACCTGTGGCCTAGCCTGTGCTTCAGTCACACTGAGCTTCGGTGCTCACAGAAGAAACAGGTTAGAGTCCATATAGTCATCTTCCAGTAGTCTCCTAAAATAGCAGACATGCTGGATACGTACTACATAATTGTTTTTTATTAATTTAGTCCTTATTTGCCCCTGGTAAATCAGTCCATCAGCACTAATTGCATTAAATACTTTGTGGGTTGGTAAATGTGTTTTGACACTCCAGCCTTTCAAGTTTATTAAAGCAATGCAGTAATTAAATGAGGACCAGTACTATTGCGGATGATTGCTGTTCCCCTTAAAATGCCAGGAGATATGCATATACATTATGAAGAAAGAAAATGAAGTTAATTTGTCTCAGGGAGCATGTAATTGTATCAGCACTGCTATTTTGTGTGACAGACTGTTTCTTTTATAATTCTGCTTAAGCCTCAGAAGTACTTAACTAACAGCCATTGCTTTTTCATTGACATTACATTACATTTACACTGGGACAGCCATTATATAAACTGCACTGTTTGCATTTATTAAAGATCATTGCACTTATTTTTCTGATGAGGTGTTACATTCTAGGGCTGCACAATATATTGAAATATTGCAAACATGCGTATCGCAGGATACATATCTCAATGGTTTGCAATAACCAAATAATTTTGATACTTTAAAAAGTTATGTATAGTCAAAGTTTTGCAGATAGCAGAGAAACTTAAAGCATTATTGCATATTGCATTATTTAGCAAGTTATCGCATGTCACATTTTTCTTCCCTAGTATATTCTCATAAAGGGTCCTGTATTTACGTCCTAATTTACCCGTTGATGTCTTAGGCATTTATAAGTAGAGAAATCCTAATATATAATATGATCTTGGTATAGATAAAGTGATGGTAATTGGCTGCTTACAGCATCAGTAAAAGCCACTTCTGGTGTAAGCAGGAGATGCAGAAATGTCATTTTCTTGCCCTTATCCTCATAAGACAGCCCAGGGCAGATGCTAGTCACCAGAGAGAAGTGTGAGAATGAGGGTGACCTGCCTCCTCTCCGACAGGGTCACATCTTTCATCTGACCCAAGATGACCCTTTCTCTCTCCCTCTTTCTCTCTCTCAGCTCACCGAGAGACTGATCATTTTAAACACGTGTATCTAAAGTTAATTTTGTCAGCTTTTAGCATTACAGAATGGCAGGGTTAGTGATCTTTTCCAGGAAACATTTTTTGTTATGCTAGTTGAAAATCTCTTCACATTCTAAAAGCAATCAGTAAATAGTCTACATATATTTATATACTTATTTCTCTTCTGTGGAAGGCAGAGGACCGTAAAATGTTTAGTCTGAATGCAATGACAGGATGTCCTGCTTGCCTGTCAAACTCTATATTTGCATTCCATGGTGCACTTCTGGAGGCGTGGCTTTGGAGAGCACTTTGAAAAGAGGGCGGGATCTTATGCTTTTAAAGCTGTTTATTCTTTGTAGTCATTCATTCAGGTTTTGTAGCAGAACCTCAGTATGATCGGGTTGCGCTAAGTGGCAAGCTGTCCCATAGGCCGGTATTCTCAGACACTTCAATACACTTCACTTCACATTCTTTCACAATCTGTCACTCAGGCAAGAGAAAGTTCACTCTCTCACTATTCATGACTGGGTTTGAAAAACATGCCGCTTTGTCAACTGCAGCTTTTTTATTTATTTATTTTTCGTCAAAGCTACATTGGACAGAAAGAATACTGGGTGTAGCTTCCTCCTGTGTGTCTTTTTTTAGATGGCCTCAGTTGTCTGGTTTCACCTATTTCATTTTTTTAATACTCTCCCTTTCAGCTGTCAGAATGACGGAGCGTGAGATGCTCCACTTCTTTCTGCTGAGAAAAAACAATTGACACACTGCTGTCTGGCCCTGGGCACACTGGGTGATGAGAGCAATTTCCCCCAGAAGTTTGGAGAAAACAAAAGAAGATAAAAAAATAGGCTTTTACACCGAACGACTGGTCAGATGAGCTTGTGTGGTCAGGAACCTTGGGGAACACAACTAAACATCACAAACTTGACTAGACATAGAGAATATCTGTTATCTGGTTGTGCGTGCTAGTAAGTCATAGTTGCTTATGGATTTTTAAAGCTGTCAATGGTCAAAAACTGAAGTTCTTGCATGTACATTTTTGGAGCTTGGAAACATAAATAGAAACAGTTTGTGGAGTTGTGCTTTTTTATTCTTTCTATTTTATTCTATTCTTGGAAGTACATACTGTTTTGCTTGTATAGGGGAGGGTGGGTAACTGTTTTGTTATTTGATTTAATGTGCTTTTTCATGGCCTCACAGTTAATAGATAAATACACATCTGTGTAATTCCATAGCTATGGCTGACCTCTTCCGCATATGAGAAAAATTCAACCATGGTAATTGTTGAAAATGATTTCTCGGTCTGACGCTGAAAAATCAATATATCGAGTAAAATCTCATTTCCATGGTACCTTTTCTCATTGACAAACCAACACACATGGCTAAACCTGTGCTTAACGCAATACATTTGAGTCCGATCTCCATGACATTCACAGAACTGGAATTTGCAGTTGTTTGAACTGGAGTGTTAATCCCATTATGAACAGTTTTGTATTATTAGGGTAACATCAAACTGCAACATTTATGGATTTTTGTGTTTATGGTTTCCAAAAGAAGCAGTTTTTGTCTTTGCCTTTCAGTATTATTATTAGTTAATGATTAAATTAATATAACACTTAGTTCTGGTCCTCTAATTCTTTTGGCCAGACAATGTTCCATATTTAGTGGGCACTGGGTCATTCACTTGCTTGTATGTGTTTACATGTGTTCTAGACCAGTGTAATCTATGGAGCGGGGTGTGGAATTGTGTGTTTTGCCTTGGAACAGAAAACCCGGAGTGGATCTGGAGCAGAGTGGTAACTGTGTGCTTTGAGGAAGGAGGGCAAATTGTTGTCACCCCATTTCACTAACATACTCTGTGACTATATGCTTGATTCTTTTGTCTGGCAAAGGCAAAAAGCTACCTGGCCAAAATTTGTCTAAAACATAGCATTAACTCAGCACTCTCCCTTTGTTTATTGTATATTATATTGTATAAGTAATCCCACACTTACTGAATATCAGCACGGCTGTAATTATCTGAAACTGTCTTACAGTCATGCCTATATTCAGAACAACAGTCACATAGCTTGATTAATTAGTGACACAAGTGTATTCTCAGTGTTTAATGCAGAATGCATACAGAAAGGCAGAAAACAGCTGCCTTAATGCAGCAGAGATTTGGGCCATTCCTCACAGCATAGCTGGGAGACCAACACACAACATCTGTTTTAACGAGACGATGGGACAGCAGAAACACCGCCTCACTGAGACAGTGGTGTCAACACATGCAAAGTGACAGGCTGAGATCTTCGTGCTGTGTGATCTCCACTATGCAGCGGCAGAAAGATGTGTCTTCTGGCACTGATGTATCATTTGCTCTCATGGATGGTTACACGGCAGCCGGCAGATGCAGCCCCTGTGGTGGGAGTGATTTATCCAGGCAGAAATATCCACTGATTGTGCTTGGGTTCAAAAGCAAGGACGTTCTCTCCTTTCTTTTACTTTGTTTCTTTACATTTACCCATTTGTTAGATGCTTTTATCTAAAGCAACTTACAGTACATTCAAGTTATACATTTTATCGGTATGTGTATGCCCTGGGACTTAAACCCACTACTTTTGTGCTGCTTACATAATGCTGTACCAATTGAGCTGCAGGAACACTACATTTAACGTGTTTAACAATATGCATAGGCCTGCTTTTGCTCTGCAGTGCTATAGTTCTTTAAAAAGAATGTTTTCAAAGATCTAGTACAATGAGTTTTTACCATCTGGACAACCTTGCTTAATTTAATGATTGAGAAAACCTTATGAAGGATTCTCGTACTTGCAGTATGTGAAATTTGTTGTGTAGCTTTTGTTTTTTTAACTTCAATGTAAGTCATATTTCCACAATTAAATGCTTTTTTGCTGACTTTATGAAAACTGGCTTTATGTCAGTGTCCATAAAATATTTCCTCATCAGAGTGGCTCTATATTAGCACCATAGAGATGTTTAGAAATCCCTGACCAAAACATTGTCCGTCAGTTTCTCTCGACAACTTTTCTCTAGGGCTTGATATTTCCTGTTCCTGTTTTGTCAAACCGCTGTACAAATTTTTAAATGTTGGTGGCAACATAAAGTAGATTTTTGTGCTGTCTTTCTCCAAGCCCTTGCATTGATATGACACTGCAGCTACTGTAAATCAGAGTCACTTTTTTATAACAAAATGTGATTTGTCTGTTTCTACAACAAGCAATCATTTTATTAAACACGTGTAGTTTTAATAAATTCTGATGTATTTGTGACCTTTCGCTTATTCAGATGTAATTAGTAGCAAATGGTCTGTTTTGTCATTCTGGCACATAACTTGAGTAGTTTGTATTGAGTGTAATAATTTTATGGTGCTCATTAAAATCTGCGATTTTCTGATTCAATAGTTAGTTGTCAGCTGCAATGTGAATAAACTGAGTAAATAAACAGTTTCATTAAACTGTCAGCTGTCAGCCTTTGAAACATTCTGAACGCTTAATTATCTGCTTGAGTCACGGTGAATGACTGTTTAAACGTTTTATCAAAAGATTCTTTTTGACCTGTAGATGAGGGTAACTCGGTGTACTCAAATAATAAATAACTTATCTATATATATGTATATCTAATCAAATCACATCTTTGCACAGCGATAACCTTCCAGAGCTGAGGGTTCTGGATTCCCGAACGTGAGATATCACGGTGCAGTTAGCTTGATAAAACAATTAAAACACAGTGGTGTGATCTATTACTCTGACGATTAACCCCATGCCTGTCTATCATCTGGAGATCTCAGAGAAATATGCTCAGGTGTGTCGGTAATAGCTATCCTTCAATTACGCAGAAGGAATGTGTCAACCTAACAGAGAGAGTCTGAAAACCATTAGCAAACCAATCTTGAAAATTTGGCCTGCCAAGATGCTGTATCTAAACTTTCAGAAAAAACAGCTCATGTTATATGCTGCAATATATCTCAAGGTATCAGCTTTTCAAAGCCTTCTGTACCCGTTCTGGGATGGCTGTTATGTTGGATAACTGCAAAGTCCAAGCTGGAATAAACACACCTTTGGAGAATATCTTTGAATACTGATCTGTTGGTTTTGGATATTTTGGAATCCAAGATTTGACCCTGTGGTTTTCACCTTATTATGCATTTGTAACATGGCAGGACTTTGTATTGTCACTGTGGAGGTGTTCCACAAAAGGACATTTAATCATCACATTTGTCAAAAATGCTTTCCATGTGTTGTTGTCAAAACAGTATTAATGCTTCTATTGCAAGAGAGAGGCGAGGGTTTCCCAGAAGTGCACCAATCCACATCCTCAGCACTCACTCATCCTTCTCACAGCTGGGCTTATCTAAATGAAGAAAGCACCAAGGCGGAGCTCCGTTAGATGGGGAGCCATCAGATCTGGGATTGGGTTTGCTTTTCTCTTACCATCTGTGGGAAGTGCTGTGATTATTCAGTTATGTTAAATAACTACACAGCACAGTGTGTAAAAAAATGCAGGGAAAACAAATATTCACATTTCTTATGTTTTACGGAAGAATCAATGCAGAACTGGGGGAAAATAATTATCTCTCAGAGCAGTTTTTCTTCTAAAAAACAGCCTAAAGCTTAGAAAAAAGGAAGCCAGTCAATCAGCCTAGCTTTTTCAGAAGAAACTATTTAAAGCATTTTAAATAGTACAGCCTCTGGGCTAGCGAAACATTGCACATAAAAAACATTTTATTCAGTAGCGTGTGCACCGCAGTTTATCGGAGAAGAGATTTATAAACGAACACAAATAAAAAGCACATATTTCTTTCTATACAGGCATTACATCAGAGCCAGAGACAACAGTTATGTTTTTGATTGGTGTAGTTTAACTAAATCTGCCTCTAAAATCTGGTTGTGAGATTTATGTTTCTGTTTTGTGTATCTGTGTCTTGCTATTTAAAAAAGCTTTTTGAATTGCATGCTGATGCCGTAATTAAATACTGTCACTGATTTATTTGGTTTACTTTAATACAAAATAACAGAATAATTCAGTGCTGTCTGTTGTAAACATTAGATGTCACATGCCACTTCACAATTTCACGTAATTATATTTAATCTATTTTCCCACTTAAGCCTGATTAACTGGTAATGACCAGGTGAATTAAATAACAAGCTCATCATAACAAGAAAACAAACTGACATATTTCGTATTGTGATGTATCCTGCTGATCATCTTTCCATGGAACGGTTTGCAGGCGAGTCACTCAGTGTAATGTACCCAGCACACGCTCCATAAATCTATTCTAATGGGGATTTTTGATGGGTTGTTGCCTTGGGCTTGCAACATTAGAGTTAGGTTAATATAGAATCCATTACCATATCTCAGTGTTTGACTGCTTGTATCAACAACAATACACAAATGTATACAGTGGTGTCCAAAAATCTGAGACCACTATGTTTTTCCTTACAAATTAGTTTAATAATTTGAGTAAAAAAGGGTTGAAAACATTACATGACTTTCAGAATTTCTACACTGTAACATTTTTTGCATGTAAAACATTTTTTGCTGCCGTAAATTTTTATCAGGTTTGATCAACTTGGCTTTAAAAGTAATTTCAACTTAATACTTTAAATCATGACTAGAGTAACTTATAAAAATAAGTAATAAGCAAACACCAGTCAAGATTAAAATAGTAAGTTGAAATGACTTGTGCAGCCAAGTTGACTAAGCTTAAAAATAAGATTAATATCAAAAATAAGGTAGCAATGTTTTTTACAGTGTATTTGGTATGTCCCTCGTTTGCTGTAATGCCATCATGCATTAGATCAAGAAGTTTGTATGAACACCTGACAAATGATCTTTAAATGGACCCAGTTCAGATGAGATTGACAAAGTGGAAGCTAATATTTAATATGTACACCTGTATTATCATCTACACTAGAGACTCTGCTATCAGAGAGATGACACATTGTCTCAGCTGTACTTGCGATGACTTGTTCTAAAGGGCTCTTGATTACATCTATTGATTGATGCAGAAAGATGTTCATTAGAGTATCATACAGGATAAGAAATTTGATGGGGTTGTCATACTGTATGCAGTTCTTCACCACTTTCTCTTGTTTGTGCCTGTTTCAATCTCTCCTTGCATGTATTAGCAGTGATTTATACACATGAATTTGTCTTTTTTTATCTCTTGTGCACGTTTGTGTGTGTGCATGATGTTTGCACAAATGATTTTCGCCCCCTCGCCAGCCTACGTACATAAGCATCTTCTCCACTTTCCCATGTTGACTCATCTTAGACTTTGTTCAGACCTGAACAGCACAGCTATTTAAATTAACATGTAGGCATTGCATTTTTTTCTTGTTTTTCTTGCATATGTTTGTTTCCTGTCAACAAGTCAATCAACAGTGATCACTTGCTGAAACAAACAAAAACATCTTTAACCAGCCTAAGCTAGTCTCCCAAAGGTCTGGTTTGGTTGTTTAGAGGGTTAGAATAGACTAGCTGAAGACCGGCTAAACCAGCTGAAGACATAATTAGCAAGACTTGGACACCAACTAGACTGGCTTAAATCACCTGAGACCAGCACATAAGGCTGGTTTAGCTGTCTCATTCAGCAGGAATGAGAATGCCAGTGGTCTGCTTGTGTCTGTGTCCAGAAGAATGAACTTGTGAAATCTGAGCTGACCTCTGTCTCTTTAATGAATGCAGAACATCTGTTAGACCAGAAGCTAAATTTAAATCTTTCATAGACTTAAAAAGCTCTCCTGTCAGGAACCTTCAGTTACCCCTGACAGTTTTGCTGATTGTTATTTGATTATGAATGCCCAGGGACTGATAGTTATGTCTGATCTCTGAGTGTCACCCTCTTTCAGTCCAGACACGTTTAGAGCTCCAGCACACAATATTTCATGCATTGGTGAGTGATCTGATACCCCTGTCCAGTGAAATATTCAGGACATATGTCTATATGACAGTCAGTCCATGTATGTGTGTGGATAGGGTTTTTCATTTTTCCCAGTCAACAATTTAAAGTCATAAGAACGTTTCCCTAACAATTGCATTAAGTATATTTTTTAGATGTATTAACTTTTAACATTTTACCAACAACTTAACATTTTTGAAATATATAAAATATAACCTTAAGAATGTTCTGCTAACATTACTGCAAGAATGTTTTTTGATAACTTTGAGAGAATTTGAGAGAATGTTAGCTAACATTCTAAGAACATTCCCTGTTAGCTGGGTTAGTACATAAAGTGTGCATGTGCATATTTGTGAATTTTAGTGTCTAACCAGCGATCCAATATCAACCCTTTGACAGCATCTGATATGTACATCCTTTTATTTATGCACAATGTTAGACTAATAAATCTCTATAAATCCTCTGGTCAGACTGATATTGCTGGAGTGTTTGCGGGGTAATGTTGCAGGTGAATGAGTTTAATATTCAGACACAATGCTCATTTAGCAGTAATTGACAATGAACCTTTCCAAGTCCATTTTAAAGACCAAGTTTAGTTACAATTGAAATGTCGATGAGAGTAATAAAAGTAAAGTAATTTGCACTCTCTGTATGACTGAACTGAACTGGTAACTGCTTTAAATGCAATAGTTTATTCATTATAAATACAATAAAATCAACCTTTATTCTTGGAACCTCGCAAATGTCCACATATGTCTGTTGTTTATACTTAAATTATGTTATTCTAAATGCTGTCTGTGCATTGATATTGCATTTCAATATCAATCCAAGCCACACTGTATGTTCAAACACCTACAAATATCACTGAGATCACATTATTACAGTATGTCTGTCATGTGGGTCAGAACAGAACTTTCTATAGGTAACCTATATGTGCTGTTGTGTGTGTATATGATGAATGAATGTAATACTACTTATTGAGAGATGACTTACGACTGAATGTCTTCTGTCTATCACAAAAACATTGCTATGTTCAAAATAGTAAAAGCAGTATAGTTTACAGTTCATGCCATTACTGCAAAATGTGCAAGGTATACTGTCCACAGTATTTGCATTTTCTGCATACATGGATAACCTACTACAGTACATTTTCCCACATATGAAGCATACAGAATAGCTGAGTGGAATACTGTATCCCACAATGCAATGCGCTTGACTTAAACTTTCATTTCCAGTCTGTTGGATAACCCAGAGAAACATTAATTGTACTAATTTTTAATATCCTTTTTCTTGACTTTTTGTCTGACTTAATCTTTTCTACACAAAATTGGATCAAAAACCAAATTACTGTAAGGCATATATATATATATATATATATATATATATATATACTTAAACATGTATATATATTTATTATATATATATATATATAATATAATTAAACTTAAACTGTAATATTTTTATTAGGTTTTAATTTTAATTGTCAGTTAGAATAACATGCAATTATTTCATACATTTACACACTTTCTCAATTATGCAACCTACCATTTTTATTAATCAAGTGTGTTTAATCTGTATCACGTGCAGCAAACATCAAGGCTTCCAGCTGATGGATCTCTTTAGATCACAGATTTATTTCAGCTTGTTTACTTGAACGGCTGAGTCAAGCGAAATGACATTTCATGCTTGACCTACAAGACCACTGTAATGTTTAACAGTTATTACAGGCTTAACAACTTCAGAGTACCTGTTCCCTAAATCCTTATCATGTCAATATCTCTCTCATTCACTCTCTTGCATTTGACCGGGTCACTGGAACAGAAAAATGAACTCATTGTTCAGTGTGCTGACGTGAATTTTGTGACATCATTTGAATGTGTTTTAGAGCTTTTCCTTCTAAATGATGGTTATGAAAGGGATTTAAAAAGCTGAAATTATCCCTCTTTTACTTGAAGGAAGTCTCTAAAGGGTAAACCAATTTTGGGCCTATTTTGAGTTATGTGAACTTGGCAATTTAGTTTAAAGCATTTCCTCTAAGAGACACAAATAAGAAACAAATAGGAATGAAAACCTCTGACTTTCTCAGAGCCATATAGGTTGTGGATGATTTTAAACTATAAACCTTTTTGAAATGTCTTTTTTAAATGTTCAGCCGTTTTGCCATATAAAATACCTCTATATAAAATATTATATCAGCATTATTAACATTAAGTTGACTTTAAGCATGTTGTATGAACTTTTATTTGAACAAAGTTTGGAGACATTAGTACAAATTAGTGTTAGTGCAAATGGCCATTACTTGATTAGCCCTGGGCATTAGTATACACACTTTGTGTTCAGCTCGAGCTCCGCAGTATGTTGTCCAGTGTTGGGTGAACTGACAGCTGCATTGTTGATCTGCAGCCCCATCAATCACTGGACAGCTGCAGAGGGAAAGAATAGAGCAGCTTATCAGAGCAGAGTGTTGCTGAGCTGACTCCAGTCGAACCCTCTGGAGAGCACAGATTTCCAGGAGCACTGTTCCACTGACACTCTTATCTGACATGCTGTAGCATACCGTGTTAGCATGCACACACATGCCAGCTTAGTTTACACGAGTTCCTTTGAATAAACACACATACACATCGACTCTACAGTTGAAGTTACATTATGAATCTAACATTTGCGTCACATTGCATCAAGTAAAGATGTCTCTATCTGTTTTTTTAAGACTGCATAACTGCATCCATTGTTGCTTGTGATATCCCACAATTCTGTGTGTACAGTTGGACAGAATTAAAACGTTTCCTTATATAGTAGTAGAATTAGTTTTTAACTTCCCAGCTAACAGTTTTAGGTTATAAGAGTTTTTGGTTACCATTTTATTGTTAAAACATGCAGGTTTTAGATGTTGTATAAGCATTGTTGCTTAATATTTTTAAAATGTTCCATTAACAACTTAAAAATAATGTTTTGATATGATATACAATGCTAAAAGAGCTCTACTAACATTACTACAAATACACTTATGATAACTGCATACGTTCTGAGAATGTTCCCAATTAGCTGAGTTATTCTGTTTAACTGAGAAATATTTGCTCTGTCTAAAGCTCACATTAACCCGTTGTAGATTATTAGATATGACATTATGGTACCTTAGGACATGAGGACTTGTCTGAAACTAGGTTCTGAAAGTAGTTTCTTTATAGTAGGTACCTAACATGAAAGCATTGTCTGAAGTACTCGACTGACTGGGCAGCGAGTTAACAAGGTGCTTTAAGACACATTCATTCACATATTTCCCCAGATGTTCTCATTACTCTATATTCCTTCCCTTCTTACCTGTAAAAAACACATAGCCACAAGAGCCTTTACTGAACTGTGCACACAACAATGGGGAATTAATTATTTTCAAACGTGTATACCTACTTTAAATGCTTTAGTGTCTCACAGGATTTTGGCTACTCCGTGGAAGAGAAAAATTGAGCAAACATAACCAACCACAGCTAATAAAAGACCCCAGAGGCTACTGGATCACAAAGTTAATTTAGACTCCAGGGCCCTCTCATAAACATATGATTCCTGAGATCTGAAGTTTTGCTGCACCTGTGAGAAGCACTAATCAGGAAACGCATACGCTTTCTTTCTTAAGGCAAATTGTTTATGATGTTTGTTCACAATAAACGAAGTGAAGGATGCCCAAGACAATGTCCCAGTGAGTTTTTATCCCTCTTTATTACCTTATACTGTAGAGGCAACTTTACACATCATTACTACTGCTGTAAAAAGCCTGAACAAGACAGTAAATCACTGCCTCCCTTTGTCATTCCATAGACAGGAAAGGAAAAAAAAGACTACAGCTGATTGTGGTTATGTCGGCTTCTCTTATAATCAGATCTTGGGAAACAGACGGGCAGGAAAAATTACTTCCTGTGCTTCTTCAGTGAAATGAAATTCAAATGAAACCTATGCCATAGGGGGAAAAGTCCAAGATACAAATGATATAAGTTTTTAATTTATATAACATTTTTAGAACGAAGCTAGCATTCTCTTTTTATATTATATATATCATATACATCAAAATGTTATTCTTAAGTTTTTGTTGGAATGTTTTACAGCATTAAATACAGCATTAAAACATTTTTAAGAACTTTCTTATAACCAAGAATTAGTGTTTTGGACGTTTTGAACATTACTAGAACTTTCAAAATAACATTTTTAACATCTTTGTTACTTAATAGAAATGTTAGGGAAGAGTTTTTACAACCTAAAATTGTTAGCTGGATTGTGATATTGTAGATGTTTTTTTGTGTTTAAAGAACAGATTTTTTTAGGCTTGTCATTCTGTTGTGAGCTATGGTAGTTTTTATCAGGACAAGTGAAGCTATGGACTTATACATATGGATGTGTAAGGAAAATCCATATTCGGCAGAAGCCGTGTCTTACGTTTTAAGAAACATTACTTTAATAGTAAAATTAATTATTACTTTGTTGCTTGATACTCAAACAATGTCAAGGATTTTAATTAGAACTCAGTTTTATTATTAGTCGGCTGTACATCGTATTTCACATTTTCTCTCTCTTTGAAGTGTAATTAGGGCCATTATGTACACAGCAATTATTTTCATTAAATTTTGAAGATGGGAATTTTGAAGAGGAAAATGGGTCTCCAGTCCAATTAATCCATTGCTAATAACCTTCAGAATGAGTAAAAAAAGAGCTAATATGCTGCAAACCCATTAGCCATGGACTTCTGTTCCTGCCTTTATGAAACATAAGGTACAAGCAGATTGTGATGGTGCTGTTTGTTTAAGGTTATGGCTGTAATTAGAGGCCGGTGGCTGACACATGGACAAAGCTGCAAAACCTTTAGCGCTCTACATGTTAGCCTGTTAGCTTCACCAGCCTCAGGCTCCCATTAACCTGAGTGAACCCAACTCCTTGGAAACACCATCCCATAATACATCAGCTGGAACTGGGGTCAGAATGAGTAGGGTTGCCAGAAAATAGAGTTTGCCCTTAATTACCTTCAACCTGAGTAGTATGTGAATGAATGGAGGAGTTTAATATGTTGTGGGGACGTGTTCAGAAGTTGGAATGTAATTGTCTGGCAACCTGTTTATCGCTCTTGTCGAATCTGGAATTAAAATCGTACACACATCACAGGATAAAATGAAATCTGTGGAATTAATGAGTCATCTTGTATACCTGATAATGCTGTAGATAGTAATTTGTGCATGACCTTTCATTTTATAATAATAACTTATAATATGCACTTTCCCCATTTCGTTTTTTATTTTTCATGGATATTTATGATATTCAATCCTTTACCACATGTTCAACGTATGATCAAAGTGATATTTAGTTTGACCACAGAGATGTACAGTACTAGAACTACTGTACTAGAAACATAGAGTATTCACTCTATCCAAGCTGACTTACAGGATATGTAAAAATCCAAGCTAAGAAAACTCAAGCATCATCTGAAACAGCTGTTGACCTTGATTGTGGGCATTTAACTCTTGGTATTATATCAGACACAGAGTCGTTTCCTATTCAGGCAAGGCAGAAGGATTGCCTGTCATTTAAGTTTTTATTAAAGTTAACAGTATGACTCATTTTGACATGCTGGCATTAAATATTATAAAATGCAAAGTAAGTACCAGCAATTGATATATGAAGATGGTGCTTTATGAATGCTTAATGATTCAAGTATTTCAGATACCATGAATGCACAGTATTTTCTATCACAGCTAAGATTCCCACACCTTACAGACTATCTTTCATCAGCATGAACGTATGTGATAGAGTCACATCAGTACAGTACAGAAAAGCAATTAGCGCTCTCTCTGGTCCTCACTGATTCATTTATTAATTTCCAGTCATACCTGGTTAAAACACAACAATGGGCCACCTGAAAAGATTGTTTTGATCTTAACGTTACCAAGTCAAGGTTCGTTATTTTAATAGTGAAGAGATTAGTGGAAGCGTCACTGTTGCCCACGGCACCCAGACAGCCAATGAAATCATCTCCCATGCTTGTCATTGTGACTATGAATACTGGAAAATTGTGAATCTGGTTGTAGCTCGCATATGTGTGTCATTTGTTGATAAGCTTTTCTTTTGGACTCTCTTTCTCTCTCTCTCTTTCTCTATCTCTTGATTACATAGAGCTGCTAATAGTGGATGGCATCAGTCCCTTTACAGACAGCCTGTATGAGAAAACTGGTGTCTTTCCTCCTCCGCCCTACCACTGTTCCTCTGATGTTTTTAATTCCATCTCTGCAGATCATATTAACAGTGACCATGGAACAATTTCACACATGAGATCTCGTGCCAAACAGCATATGAATGTTTGCAAAATGGGAATGCGAAATTCAGGATCAACGAAATGGGATGCAATTTCATATTCATTGGAAGATTTAGGGTCAGAGAGATTCTGATTTCAGAAATATCAGATGCTCATTGGAATGATGTATTAAACACAGGGATGCACCCAAATTCATTTATCTAACCCACTGAAATTGAGCTATCTGTGCTACAAAGATGGATTCACTTGACAGTTCACATATTTCTCTATCAATCATTTTTAGTTTTTGTTTTTAAATTGTGAATGAAGGCACAATAGAATCAGCTTGTTCATATGGTGTGACAATAATGTCAGTACAATACAATAATGTATATAATGTAAATAAAGTACAATAATGTCAGATAGACAGACAGACAGACAGACAGATAGATAAATGAAAATTTAAGATAGATGACGATCAGATGAAATTCTGAATACTGAAATTCTTGAAACGTTGAGCAATAAATACAGCCATATATTGGTTGCAAGCTACAGCAAAGTGTGGGACATCTCTGTCCCATGTGAAATAAAAAAATTGTATTCAGTTGTAAAAATGAATGTTTTTCTAGTGTTCTCTGACTTTTAAATCCCCTTCTATCTATGTAAAATTACACTATGAATTGCCTTTCCTCTATCCTGCCTCATAATCAACTTAAAAGTTACTCACTTTTCATATTACCTTTCTTATTTCATTTTATCGTATTTCCTATTATAAATTTTCAGTAGTTGAATGTAAGTTTCCATTACTGGAGAGAGATGAATTATAAACTGATAAGATGATAATCTATTGTTGAACCCAAAAGGGCCCATTACTTATAACTGAAATTGTTGTAATTATTCTTGTAAACTGATCCCACCACACCGTGTGACTTCTGTTGACAGCAACATTTTTCAAAATGCTTTTAATCCTCCATGCGTGTATCCATCATCTTTACCTGAGTTACTAGCAACACACACACACACAATCAGATGTTCCCAGGGGCTTTGGCAAACCAGACTTGTCAGATTCTTACAGAATTGGATGGAGGAAAAACAGAATTTGATCTTGCATAGAGACTGATCACTCGGCTTTGCTTGAGTAGAGCAGTCAGTTGAGACCTGACTATAATTAAAATGCCCCCTTTAGCTTTCTGGCGACACCCAGGTGACAGCCAGTAGCCAACAGGACAAAATGTTCTCATCATGCACAGGTGCACATTAAGATAGGAGACAAAAGAGAGGTGATTAGGTCCTTTGATTTTATGTTGATTTTATTTTTTTATTTATTCAACAATTTTTGCTGCAGGCATTTAATCTAAGAGGCCCGTCTTTGACTGACTGACTTTACGCTGCAGTGCATGCATCATATACAGTACATATACAAGTAAGTAAGTGGGTACAGTAGTGTACCTTGTTTATTTTTAGCAGTTTCAGAAGATTCATTGGCTCAAAAAGATAGTAGAAACTAAGAAAAGAACACATGGTCGGAGCACCTGGAGCAAGATACTGAGTCAAAGCACTGCAAAGTTCACACACCCCAGAGACTTCAGCTAGATAAACAACAGATCTTCTGCTTATGTTCTGCCTCCCTTCTCCCTGCAGACTAAACTGACCACATCTGCATTAAACAGAATCTAACATCAGTGTAATCTTAGTATTCGCAATATCTTTATTACACACACTATAAAGCAGCTTGCAAGCAAATGACTTGTAAAACTTAAAGAGGAACTTGGGGGGTCATTTATTTGCTCTGTTTGTGTTGTTTTAGCACCTGATTCACTAAAGGAATTATGCAAATCAGGCAACAGAGCAAACATCCCCAAAAATAATGTACTGAATGAAATTTGTGAGGCTCAATTCCCATATCTAAGCTGGTTACGAGCTCTGGGTTGTGAAGAATTCAGGAGTCTGCTGTGATATGGCATGCAATACTTTACTGGGCTGTACAGCATCCCTCTACCTCTGTGACCTGGACTACTGAATCTGCTCTTTAATATGCTGAACGTATACTCTGTTACTCAGTGAATTTGAATACGTCTGTGGATCTAATGCTGTCCTTCATTTGATCGTAATTTGATGATGTAGCAGGAAACGCTCTCAGAACATTGGCTAACAATCTCTAAAAGTTATTAAAATGTTCTTGCAGTAACAGTGGTTTAACATATTAAAAACATTCTTAAGTTGCTAGTGGAAGGTTTTAAAAATGTTACAGAATTAAAAAATATTTGAATAACATTCTTATAACCAAGCAATAACAACACAGTGTCTAAAAAACTGGATGTTTTGATCATTCCTAGAACTCTCAAAATCATTTTTAAAGTTTTTGTTACTTCACCCCTTAGTGTTTAGTTTGTTCTTAGATGCTGTTCCAGAATGCTGCAGAATCTTTGCAACTAAGAAATTGAAATATTAGGCAATTTATATTTATTGGCAAGATTTGTATTATTAATATAACATTTTCTTGGTTTAATCACACTGAAGAACATTAAATTGCCATGTTTCATTGTTGTCGTGGCCCACATATCGTAAGAAAATTAATTTTTAAATAAAACTAGATTTACTGTATTAGAAAAAAAACAGCCATCTTGGCAGAATGCAGAGGAGAAAGAGATAAGCATGTAGACCATGCTACGTATGTAATGTGTCTTCCTCGGGCAAGGTGAATCAGACTCATAACCCTCCAGTAACAACCAGCAATCTTTCCCACAATGCCCAGACAAAAAGGTCTGCTCTTAATATCTGTAAATAGTTTTTGTAGCGAACAACGGACAGAGAAAACTAACTTTTCTTAAACACTCCTACACACTGACCCGTGTTACACAAAACAAACAGATAATAGGCATAACAGGAGCCGTTTACAGTGCCATGTACAGTAACTGAGAGTGAGTAAATAAAAAATAAATGTTTTCAGAAAAGGCCTATAGAAAATTGTAGCCTTGTGGTGTTTAAAGACAGGTGCTTCACCAGTGACCCATTTGCTGTCTTTTTGTATGTAATTCTTGTTTAAACTACAAAAATTAAACCTCTTAGCAACCACTATCATTTAAATGCTCAAGGACGCAAGGATCTGGTATTTGAATGATGTTGTAAAGCAGCAAAGCTTAAGCAAAGATGCTTTTCAAAATTTGTGTCGAGGTGAACATTAAAACATACAAAATCAAAAGGCCTTTTGTAAACTTTGTGGCCTTTTTATCATAATATTTTGTTCAGATATTTGTTTTTACTTTTCACTATATTTAAAGCTAAAGTATATAATAAAACTATGTGGTGGATGTTAAAGTACTTATATTCCAGTTTAAAACGCAACTAAGTATGTCATTAGTAGACTGAATTCTATGAAAAGTTGAAACATTGGCTTTCTGTTGTGCATTGATTTGTTTGTTTCAGCAACAAGACTATCCAACATTGGTTCAGCCAATAATGTTCGGGACAGGACTGTTTAATTGGCCGACCACAGGAAGACACGTTTGGGAAATTAGTTTGAAGACAAGTATAATTTTTGCAATTTTTGATTGTAGAGGTGCAGAAAATTGCACACTTTAGCTTTAAAGCTCTATTTCTATTTCTGTGTTATTATGATTTAACATTTTGGACTATTTCCCAAGTATTTGTTTTCAAAAGGAACCAAAATTATGTATGTAAAAAATTATGTATGACCAAAGGGTTTAAGAACTGCAGCGATTATTCTTTGGCGTGTTTTCAGAAAAAAGGGGCTGGTCTTTATTCATCATGTTCTCTTTGTTTAGACTGTAATACTGTCTGGCATACTGTGTACAAATGATAGAACGGACAGCTCATCATTATGGTCATTCTGCTAGTGATCATCAGAGAGACAGCGTGCTATTTGCTCAGGGCTGAAGTATTTGTTCAGAGGAAAATGTCACATGGATGAGTAAATCTATTTTTGTGACACATTTCTCCTTCGTCTTCTTCTCTGGAATACGGTGAAATTTGTTGTAGGATTGAACAACGATTTGCAGGTCTCTCTGTAATGTGTCTTGCCACGATCCTGATAGATGATCCATCTGATTTCCACTGTTTCAGCTCCCGCATTTACCTCGGAAAATCAAGGCCTGTTTTTCTCAGTCTGAGGCAGGCAGATCTTCTCTGTAGTCTCAGAAGCTCCTTTGTAATGATCGCAAGGCAAACAGTGTGTATCGTATGTCAAAATTACGTCATCAGAGGCGAAGCTTTAAAACAAATAATTCAATACAAACTTCTGAAACAATCTGCTACAGTGGATTATGATGATGTCACGAGCATACTTGTTTTTCGATGTTCGCAGCGACTAATGGATAGAAACATTTGCTCATGATAGCAGACTCATAAATTAACTGAATAGCATTGCTAAATTCTTTACTTCCACGGCTTATTTCGAAATGATTTACCCTGAAACATGGAGTATAATAAATGACACTCCAGTGAGTCATTTTACACTCTGAGTCATTCCATGACTTTCTCTTCAAAGTAAATTAAACACATGATCATTTTAATTTGAGTCTTTCCCCAATGTTACAATCAAGGGTGTGTAATCTCTCTATTAATGTTAGTGCTTCATTATAAGAACATTATTCAAACATTTTTTTAATTCGGTAACATTTTTTAAAATGTTCCACTAACACTTTAAGAATTATGTTTTTAATATACATGATGAACATTATTTATGATGATGATATATGATGAACATAAGTTTTTACTGCAGGAACATTTTTTAAGGGAATCAATTCAAGTGAATTTTAGAGAACGTTATCCACTGTTCTCAGAACGTTCCCTGTTAGCTGGGTTTTTGGTTACCTGCCAAGGGTTTTTTACCACTAGGCAATAAAACAGTAGAGTTTTGTTTCTCCTGTTTCTTTTTCCACTTTCCTACTAATTTTGATCTTTGTGTCACTAAACTTTATTGGAACGCAGCCTTCACCCTAAAATAGGATATTTTGTTACTCTTGACAGTTCCTCCCTAGCGGACTTCAAATACCACTACTTTCATGGCTAAACTCAATCGATTCCCCCATTGAAGCACGTCTACAAATTTTAAGCAATGTATCTTCTGGCTCACAAGAGAAATCCCAGGATGCTATTGAGTTTTTAAATCATTAATTGTTTGTTTTCGATCTCCGACCGTCACGGCAATATCATTCAGATTACGGTAATTACTCTCACTTGACACCATAATGTCAACTGTAATTGGGCACTTCTGGTATCCACCAACAGGTTCTGACACTTCCTGTGACAGAGTGCATCATTTCCATGTATCCTCTGGGTAACAGCGATCGTCTGGTGCGAATGTGAATGATAAAAAGATACAGCTATCAGTGAGGACAGCCATATGTGTGCGAAATACATTTCAGTTTCATGCTCCTGGTTAAAAGGCCAATTTGACTTGGGATTTGGAGACAAATAATGCTTGAACATGGCAGATACTCATTAGAAGAGGCACCAGGCAGCAGAAATCTCTAGTCTATGTACCCTCCTCACATATCAACAGCTCCTTCCTTCCTTGCCGGGATAGTGATTGAATACAGCGTGCCGCAGCTGAAGGCAAATATAGAGGATGTGTTGTTTGTACTTTCATGTTGAATACACCAAACTGTCGTTATCAGTCACTTTTGCTGTGGCTGCTCTGGGACAGGTCTGTATCTCAGAGCTGTCTTTGCATTCATTGAAGCGGTTTTCCTGCTCATCATCAGAATGTTTGTGCAGTTCAGTGTGTTCTGTTGTCTTCCGGTGTTCCATTGAAAACTTTTCTCTGTGTTGCATTGTGGAAAATTTGGAACATATTTGGAACCCTTTTTTAGGTCATGTCCCCTTTAAATTAATACCTTTGGTTTGTGATACACACCAAAACGCCTTTGTTTATATGAAAGTGCACCACTTTAGAAGTAACTGTACACAGACTTCATTGTGTGTACAATGAAGTCGGGAGCGTATCAACGAAACCGCAGAATGTGTAAAAGGAAAAAGATTTGTGATATAATCAAAGAACATGTCTGAATGGACCAGACACAGTACCCAATTTGATTTTATATGTATTTGATGTATGTACTGTTTTTTGATCTTTTCCTCATCTAATTAAAATTTGGTTATTTTTGGCACAGACATGACATTGAGGTGTGTTCACAAAGATTACAATCACAATTACATCACTAGAGGTCATCGAGTCGCTGAACCCTTGCTTGTTAACATTCACACTTGACGGTAGCATCCAACTACATCCTGATTTGCCCCACATGAACCTCACTCTCTGCGCTCCCATTGGTTGTTGCCACATCACATTGCAACTCATTTGCATACATTCTGCTCAACTTTTCAGCAGTTGCTGTCACTTATGTTGCCTCAGATCGCAAACTCTCCCTGAAATAATGACTTTTGTGAGGAAAAAGTGATAAATGACACCTTTTCACTGCAATTTTCTTTCAGTGTGAATTCCAATTTACACCTGAGGAGAGACCGGTGTATGCCACACTTCCAGCCAAAATCTCTTAAATTGTGTGTGAAATGAATGACTAAATTAGACCGAGTGCCATTTTACATCTATTTAAGAAGAATGCTCGGCTTAGCATTTTAGCTTTTTAATCATAAACCCCTAAACTTGTACCCAGATAACAAGGAACATTCTTCACTATGTTGGCTAATGTTCTTTTAAGATTATCAAAAACATTTGTGCAGTAATGTTAGCAGAATGTTTTTTAACGTTATGTATCATCTAACATAAACATTATTCCCAAGTAGTTAGTAAAAACGTTTTTAAAATCGCTACAGAAGTAAACAAGAGTTTTTAAAAAGTCTGAATAACGTTCCAGCAATAAAATTGGATTAATGCCAAAAAAGGTTCCTAGAACTTTAAAAATAACTGTAATGTTACTTAATGGAAATGTTACAGAAATGTTCTTACAACCAAAAACTGTTAACTGGGTAATGATCAATGGCCCACAGACCCCAGCCTAATGCGTCTGCTATTTAATATGCCATACTGTTAACATGGGCCTAGTGGTAAGTGAGTCGGGCTTGTGATCAGAAAGTTGCTGGTTTGATTCCAGCGCTGGCAGGTAACAACTGAAGTGCCCTTGAGCAAGGGCACCCTCGTTTGCTCCCCGGGCGCAGTAGTGTGCTGCCCACTGCTCTGGGTGTGTGTGTGTTCACGATTTGCAGTGTGTGTTCACTCCTCACCAGTGATGGGTTAAATGCAGAGGTTTTCAGGTATGGGTTACCATATCTGACAAATATGTCACTTTCAATGAAGAGGTCTACCTTGATGAACTCTCAGCAAACATGGGGCTTACATTTGTCCTGCACTTAGCTTGTGGCAAAGGAAAGGCCGTTCAGAAAAGGATAGATTTGAAATTGAAGTGCTGCTTGAGTGATTTACGTTAATTCATGTGATCATAATGTTTCCATTTTCTTCTTCCACAGAGAAATGTGATGAAGCTCTGGTCACACCACTGCCCCATAATGCCTTCACTAGCTCCTCTGTGTTCACCGGTGGCTATGCACCTGGATACGCCAAGCTAAACAAGAGGGGAGGTAATAACATTTTCAGGAGTTTCACATACTTCCTTATTCACACACACAAATACACACCCACAAATGCGATAATTTGACTAGCAAAACAAACAAACCCTTTTGTTTCATTACAACACGTCAAGAAACACTTTTAGGCTGTTGATTTTATGCAAACGATACAATACAAGCTTCAATTTCACAGGTGCACAGGCTTGATATAATTTCTTGACAGTCCAATACACATCCATGCACTATATTGCACTGTTTAGTTCATAACAACAATAACTCCAACCAGGAGTTATTGTGTGAGTTACTGAATTACAAAAGCTCATTCCATTATGCCAAACCTGTGCTTTCAGAAAAAGCATGTGCTTAAGATTAATTGAGTGAAAATCGACAACAGATGTGACAATGCAGTGATTTGGACGAAAGGCGCATAATATTTTACTTTTGTTCCTTGTGACTTTCTCATTGCAAATGTAATCTAATTAAACAGGAAGTTCTCATGTCCTCACAGGACATCTTTGAAGTTTAGTTTGTTGTCTGTGACAGAACGAGATCTTTTAAGGAGAACACAAAAAGAATTAGGCTGTCAATTTCACACAGTAATATATTGTGATTAATTATAAAGACAAAATAACGCAATAATAAAATTAGCGCTATTAATCATTCCCCCCCAATTGTAATTAGGGAATTTCTTAGCACAGTAGCAACTCAAGCTTGAAATGCCACCTTTATGTTTTTGCAGCAGCTACAGGCAATGGAATGTAGGGGTCTCGAGACATGCTACTATTTTAAAGCACAGCGTCTGGACAGGCCTCTAAATGACTTGTTAAGAGCCTCCTGTCCAATGACATTTGATCTGTGCTCCATTAAATTAATGAAGCAAGGCTTCAGTGGGACTCCGTAAGCCATGTATTTACAGATTGAATGCATGTAGAGTGACATTTAGATTGTATTCGCTAACATATCTATTAAATATCACTCTTTGTGAACTTGGATATTTATTATATATAAATAAGTGGAGTTTTGATGCATTTTTTATTAAGTTTTAGGGGAAGTTCACTTTTTGTCATTCATCTTCTGGTTTAATTTTATTTTACCATCGCCTTTCCCCGTTTGTACATCTTACACTCAGAATAGTGGTCAATCTCTTACCCATAACCAAACAAATTGATTGTCTGCCTCAATAACGTGATGTATTTGAATAAGGCCCTATCCAATTAAAAGCACATCGTTTTTGAGCATGTATCGATATGTTATTAATTAAAATAATCACTGTATCATGTAATTAAAATTTAAATCGATGGACGGCTTTAAAAAAATTCAACCCAAGTTACGATACAATTCCTACTATGTGTCAGAAACAGTGTGCCTGTTGTTTGTAGAATTAGGCTCTCAGAGGGGAGCAGGTTCAGTTCATAATGGAGGTTTTATATGTGGGCCTCTCTGTGGGGGTCTGTGGAGGCTGTGCAACTCATTTTAAAGCATCCAAACGACATGTTATTTCCAAGCACGCTGGGCTCTATTATGTACACAAAATACTGCAATATTAATTGCTACTGTAATTATGCCTCATATTACACATGCTGCTTAAAGCATCAATGCACAATATGTGCTCCATAGTACCCCTGTCAACATTTATATATTTGTGTTCTGTAAAGAAAATATTAGTAGGAAAGGCAATTTCAGAGAGGCTGGCTAGCTTTGAAAGCATAAGATCCCACCCTTCCTTCAAAGCGCTCTCCAAAGCCACACCTCCTCCAAAACATAAACACATTCATAGTTTGACAGGCAAGTTGTACATCCTTCGAACCGAATGCAATGATTGGACAAAAATTCTATGGTCCTGCATCTTCCACATTAAGACCATTTTGCTTAGTGATTGCTGTCGGGATCTGATGACACTTTCAACCAGCATACCAAAAAATGTTTCTGGAGAGAATTACCCACCCTGCCTTTAAATAAAGTCTTTAGAATTATATCTGTATAAATTTGGTTTTAGTTTGCTTGATTAAAGTGTTATAAAACAAGATAGAACTGAACTAAAAGCATCGATTTATTTTTTCTTTTATTGTGTTTGGTCCATTGTTAAAGTTCTCCCATAATCCACATGGGGTCATGACCTCAGGGTTGAGAAGCTCTGATTTAATGCCAGAAGTGAAGATCCTGACAGTACAAAGACACAGAACTGACAAGTGGCTGTGCTGAATGCAGTTTTCTGGTACATGTAAGGCCAGCATTTCCATTCAGCCCCTTTCTCACTGAGGGCCATTGGGGTTTGTGAGAATAAGCAATGGGATATGCCCTCTGGCACTGCCTACATCAGCAGTCAGCCGCCATAGCGATGCAGGCTTCTGTTACTCTAAAGCTGCACTTGGCCTGAGGGAGCCACAGAGTGGCCAATGAACATGTTCTATTACCTGCCTGTCTTTTCTGGTGCTGCTCAACCTGCAGATGATGGACTAAAGAGATGCCCAGAAAAGTAAGAAATGTTTGAGGAAACACTTTAAGATTTATGATGAATTGTTTTGTATCATTTTTTTTGTCTCTGTGTCAGACTGAAGGTAAAGGGTCTGGACTCCATCGCTTAGCTTTTATTGGCAAAGTTACGCCCAAGAGGCCATTTGACTGACATGTAAATTAACCAATCACAGTTCTCTTTGTTTCCAGGTGCACCATTAAAGAACATGACACACACGTCTCCTGGACATCCTTTGCAATTCAACCAATCAGATGACGACTTTGAAACTTATGAAGTGTTTTCTATTATTCTCATTACTCTAGTAATATCACAGACCATGATTCATGTTAGCAGGCTTGTAGCTATATAGGGAAAGGTGGGAGTGATTGTAGGTGGCCAAAAATGCACTGAGCCCCAGAGAACTATACAATTAGGGGGCCCTAGATGTTAGTGATGCTTAATTGAAGCTGAAGAGAGGCTATAACTGTCCGGTGTGTCATGTTAATATTACCGTTTATGTAGTTGTCTTCAATCTGTAGCATTTTAATTTAATCATTAAGACAGTGATGGAGCAAACTTCAGACCTCATCCTGTCAATAAAATATGACATTTTTGTATTTGATGGACTAAATCATTTTTTGCTGCATATTATGAATAGAAATGTCATTTGGGATAAAATTCACATCCACACAGCCCATGCTCGGCGGAAATCACAATGTCAATTTTTTTCAAGATAATTAGCTTTAAAACAATCACTGTGAGCTGTCCATATCCAATTTTACTGAACTGATGGGCCAAGAAATGTTAGTTTTGACAGCATGTTAGCATTCTCTGTTAGGTGCCAACATGTGTGGTTCAGCCTGGGTCTCAGGGCCTCAGGTTGTTGCCATGATACCCTGTTGGTCAAACCAGTGATGATGTCAGAAAAGGGCTCATTAGTTACAGTTAAATGAGCAGTGTCATTACTGGGGGATACAACTGCCCATATGCCAGGCCTAAATTTCTGTCTGCACCAATGATGCTTTATTTAGCCATACTAATGTATTTTAAAGATCTTTGGGCTGAAAATAGAACCGAGAAAGCACAAAATCAATACAAAGCAAGATTTGTATTTATCTGCTCTGATGGTTGACAGTTGGTAGTGATATCCTGCTGCGAAATGGATGCTCTTATGCTTTGTACATGCAGTGACAGTGAAACACCATATATGGTTTAACATTTTTAGGTTTCCAGATTATTATATATAATTATATAAGTATTATATATAATGTAATTTACTATGGTAATTAAATCTGACCTTTTTGTACAAAAAAGTTTACAGGGTGGAGTATTATAGAATCTTAAATATTTATTTTTTATTTTGTCTATTGTTTTTGTTTGTAAATTTTTCAAGATTCTAAAATGTTTAGTATTGCTTGATTGATTTAGAGCCAAAACGAACTGTAGTCATTATTGTTTAATATTGTTGAAACAATGTATTGTAAAATAAATGAAACAATTTATTTTTCATCACTGCACTGAAATATATTAGTACTGGATTACAGAAGATTTACACGGCCAAAAGATGGAAAAGCATAGCAGATGAGTGACAGCTGTTTTGAGGTGAAGCCGGTGAAATCATTGCCCCTAATGCAAAGTGCTGCTTTAATGTGCAGATCAGAGGCGTCACACTGAATGATATTAACAGTCCCTCATCAGGGATAATGTTGTCTAATCTCCATCTCTCAATGTAATGTGATACACTCCCTGATCATACATTACATCCGTGCTAATAAATCCATATGTTTAACTATGGATTTACTTGGATTAACTATGGAATACTTTCCTTTAAGATAAAATTGCTGTTGATACATAGGTGCTTTCCAAGCCATTTTAGCCACACTTCAAATTCATCCATTATTTTGTTAATCAGTCATTTCTTTCTTCCCAGTAGTGTATTGATGTTTCAGCCTAGACTCAATATTTGTAGTTACATTTTCCACATTAATAAAAAAAATTAGTTTTGCAATATTTTGTAAAAAAAGTACATTAAGCACCATACAGATAAAGTCTGTAAGGAGGTAAAATGACTGTAGCATTAGGCTGATGCACATAGTAGTATTTCTATATAACCAAAATCCAAATACAATTATCAAATAAAAATTTACAGTAATATCTCTCCACGCCCCTGCATGGAGATTCACTCCCCTTCTAATACATTATCGTCTTTGGGAAGCTGCTTTGGTCTGCTCTCATTCAGCTGCAGGGACATCTGTTTAGCAGCAGTTCATCTGTGAGATGAATCAGAGGGAAAGGTCAAATCTGACTTCTGCAGAAACCTGTTTGCCCCTCACAGCTGGAAATGGAAAGGGACAAACGTTTGTCCTAGCTGATATGGGGGAAACAAAACGTCCAGTTGAAATCTAATGAGAAGGAGGGGTGTAAAAAACTGAGGTGAATGACAGAGGGGAGAGAAGTTCAGGTCTCCAGAGTTCAGTCATGTACCCCAATCTCAGCTGAATAATAATGCTTTCATGCATGAGATTGAGGGACTAATACAAGACATGTGAGCAGTGATCCATGTCCTCTATTTCCTGTCTCCTTTCTGCATTCAATGGACATGAGTTTCCTGACTGAATTAAATGTCCTGTCTCTATTTTATATGTATATGTATATGTATATGTATATGTATATGTATATGTATATGTATATGTATATGTATATGTATGTATGTGTGTGTGCAGACCTTTATACTGTAAATTTGTTAGACAACCTAAAAATCATTCTTTGTGTTGTATTAAGATAATCTGATCTGGTAAAATAATAAACCTTTCTTTTCAGAATTATGTTTCATTGTTACTGAATTTATATTTATGGTTGTATTATGGTTACAACCATGAAATGTAATTTCTAAAGGAATTCACTCAAAATGGAATATTCAGTAAGTCATTATTTAATCACCCTGATGTGTCTAAACTGTACGCTGTCATTTTATATATCCACAGCAGAACCCAAAATGGGCATAACAGAACACATGGGTTGCATGTTGGCATCTGTTGGCAGTGTTGTAAGAACCTGTTTTGTGGGCCTGTTTGTTGAGGGCAAACTCTTCAAAAGTGATGCCATATCATTTATCATCCCCATAGCGCGTTATCACCAAAAAGTCGTTTCTGAAGTCATACATCTATAAAGCTGCACAGATAGCCCACCAGGCAGCATTTAGACCAACAAAACGCAGTATATTTTTCATCTCTTCTTAGCAGTTTTTTGTTGTTTTCTTGTTTTATCTGTGTCATCAAGGATTGTTTTTTATTTATTTATTTTTGTTTGGTCTGGGACGAGCTCTAAAACTCAAGGCGTTGTCTTCTGCACCTTCTTGTTTTATTTTTCTCTGTCTTGGCGGCTGGTGCCCTTCTAGTGCCCTTTTCTCTGCTCTCTTTATCTCCTCTGAACATCTGCCGTGGTGGCGGGTTGCAGGTTGCAGTGAAGTGGATGTCCCCTGACTCCCTCACACTCTGTTAAGCTCCTTGTACTGATCCCTGGACAACCTAATCTACTGACCCCCTGTTTATGTCTCTCTGCCTTTGGCTGGTTTTAATGTGTTGTTACAGACTGTCATTCTGATTTATTCCTACTATAAATGTAGTTGTAGTATAAATAGAGTGGATTTTCTTCTAAATATAGTCTTTGCATTTCAGCCCTGTCCCCTTACATTTTTATGTTTAGGCCCCACCCACTTTCTAATTTTCTGAACACATTATTCCATCTATTATTATTATTGTTTGTATTTTGAATATAAAAACACAAATAGATTTGTCTTTCCAATACAAATCTGTCCAATGTCTTTTTACAATGTTTTCAACTTTCAGTCAAGGCAATGCAAACCCATCATCAAAGGCAAATTGTTTTTTTTATGTAAAATGTTTTTCAAGCCTTTTCAGTTCCCACCAGTTATTTTTGTTCCATTTTAATTACAGATGTCATTTAAAGTCTCCAGGCAATCAGCTTTTTTTACAAAAAAATCATTCTTTTTTTAGAATATTGATGGTTGAAATTAAGGCATGTATTGTTCCTTTAAATGTCTCTGCTACAAATGTCCGAAAGCCCCCTGCTGGAGTCACAAATAGAATCTGTACAGAACTCTGTTTTTTATGCTTATAAGAAAAGACAGAACAGAACAGAACAATACAGATTCTTCTGTACAACACGTCCAGCTTAGATGCACCACACGAAACTTCAGCTTCAATAGATCAGGCCCGGTGCACACCAGCAGATAAATCCATGAACGCTTGTCTTTGTTAAATTACCAGGCCTTTTAGTTTATCCTGTAGTTCATGGCCCTTCAATTTGTACCCTTAAAAACATGCTTATAAGAGCACACGTAACATTTACAAAAAACCAAAAAGAAATATTCTTTCTCTAGTCCCTGTGTGAAACAAGCACAAACAGATTTTAGATCAATACTACAAGCAATTGAGTATTGTGCATTTTCTCCAGGCGCTGGGGGCTGGTCTCCACTGGACAGTGATCATTATCAGTGGCTGCAGGTCGACCTGGGAAGCAGGAAACAGATCACAGCCGTTGCCACACAGGGTCGATATAGCAGCTCTGATTGGACGACACGCTACCGTCTTCTGTACAGTGACACAGCCAGGAACTGGAAACCATACCATCAAGACGGCAACATCTGGGTGAGTACCACATTCAGATAATGTAGGGGTATTTTAAAAGCCACTTTTGGCATCTTTGCAGATTTGTTACCAAAATTTGTCTGAATACATTTTAAAACACTCATCTGACAAAAACTAATGTTAACAGGGTTACCAATATGGTTGTAAAAGATTGTTTTTGTATTTTTCTGGCTGTATGTAATTGTTTAATGACCACTATTGTTTGTGTTGTATGATTCATAAAGTGGAATCAAGATTCAAGCCATGCTTTGTGCTGTTGGTAATTGCCACATTTAAAAGGCGTGATGGTGGGAGCAGGATATTAGCACACCTCTTCCACATGCTGAGCCCACCAAGGACAGCTGAAGATCAATGAGTCAAGAGGATGCCTTGATTTCTTCCTGGGTGCTTTAATCAACAGTACGCAATCAAAGGAGCACTTAGATCCAGAGAAAGACAGTTTTACAGACTGATTTCAGGATAAGCAGCCGATGTACCGCTGGGTTCTGTGCCAGACGCAGAGCGGAGTAGAATTATTATTGAACCACCCGGTGATCCACAGTTCTATATGTCGTCATAGCAACTTTTATTGTTACATTCTCACCTCAGGTCAGAGGATTCTGTCAAAGGCTCAGAAAATTTGATCACAATCGAAATGTTGTACTTGTACGCAGATGGTGAAACGTTTCTCGGTTTATTAAACTCTGAGCAATTTTCTGGTGTTTCTGTTCATCTTGGACAGAAGCTTTACAGAGCTAAGTGCCCTTTCCAGGAGAATCCTGGAACATTTATAAAGTAGTTCACTGTGCATTACTGTATTATGTATCCAGTGTCTTTCATTCAGTGCTGTAGCTAAGTCTGATGCAAAGCCTGTGCATACAGCTGTACTAAATTAGCTTGATTGAGGGCCATATGTTTTTATATTCCGTTTGAAATAATCTGATTGCATTCCCCATCATCAGGAAATTCACCCTTCAGAGATAGGCGGTCTACCAATCATGCTCTCAATATTAAAGATGCAATCAAAATAGTCTTTCAAAACATCCAGAGTCCAGTTGATTTATATGCAGTTCAGTTTTTTGACCGGATCATTTTCACTCCTGAATAATTTTCATCACATTTTGGGCCCTGTCTTTAATTTATTTTCTTTGACGGGTTATACACTTGAATATTAATTAAGCTCTTTTGTGTCAGTAATGAAAAATGGCCCCTTGTTATGTTTTTACCTTTCATGTAACATCTTTGGCATTTTCCTCTGATTTCTTCTTCAATGTAAAATTTAGGTGTTTTTAAAAATTTCTGCCACTTTTTAATCAAAGTGTCACCTCAGTGAACAAGCCAGTAACCTTCTATTACTTTTTTAAATAATTTAATCTTTCCTACAAGGTTAAATGTCAATTTGTCCTGATGGTTTGACAGTGCTATCTAGAGACAGGAAAAGTGTGTGCTAACTCACTAAAAGACTTAAATGCCATGAGGCTATTAAGCCATAAGCCCTATCACAATATAACAAACTGCCATTAATTTTTGGTGACATAATATCCATAGCCTTTAACATTATATTATGTTAAGGTCACATAATCAGTGAAGGTGTAAGTTTACCCAGCTATATACTGGAGTTAAGAACCCCTGAAATACAGTATAAGACAACTGACCAATGTGGGGAGTGGGGAGAGCAGCAAATAAACAACCAACATGGGACCTGAACTATATCTTAGGACCAGAATATAATTTGGAGAGCAAAACCTTAGCAACCACCTAACAAAGCCATAGCAACCACCCAGGATATCTGCCCTGCGATCATTCAGAACAGCCTTCCATCATAACAACAAATTTTCCATGTACTCTGTGACCAATTTGTGTCATTTTATAACTAGTAAACTTATAAAATAAAGTTTTCATTGAGATGATGGGCTGAAATGCAGGTGCTCAGATTTATTATCAAAACACCTCCACACCAATTATCCCTCAGTCTGTCAATCAGCGTTTTAAGAGGCATCTATATACTTACTGCATCTAATCCATATTTAAAAGGAATACAAGTGCGCTTTGCTTGACAGACAGCAACAAAAATGAAACGGGTTCTGATTTAGATGCTTTTCCTTTGATTCGTTTGAAGACACAAAGACCTTGATGAATAATGTTTAATGCATTCAGTTTATGCCACTCAAATATGTATAAACACATGACAGCAATTTTAAAATCCTTCTTTTGATCCAAATGTATCTGAAATTGATTTGTGAGATATTAAGTCTTGTATAGCTTATTGAATAGGAGCATATAAGCAATGCATTCCCAGTTATGACTTAGTGTTGCGTACTGCATTTCTTTCATTTGATCTATCTAGAATGGATCTCTTAGCCCAAAGTCAATTAGGCCCTGGTTTATTTTTAAAAGAGCCACTCCATGTCTACTTAGTGTAATGTGCATCGTGAGTGCTTATTCGTCATAGAAGTAGCCATATGATTTATGCCTACAAAATGCTTAAAAGCTACATTTAAATTCTTAAAAAAAACTTCATGTTTGCATGCAGATTTGGAATGACTCATGTCGTGGAAATAGTCTTAAAATAGTCTTAAAAAAACAATTTACTGGAAACTTATATTGTGACGCTTTTGTTAGGTTTATTTTCGTTTGTTAGGAATCATTTCACATTTTCCACATGCCAGTGAAATGTATATCTTGAGCTACATCCTTTGATCTCAGCTTGTGTTTTGTTTTGATGGCCAGTTTCACATTAGGAATCATGTGGAGTGCTGCTGTTGATGTTCTGTTAATGCAGTTGTGGGCTAATGTGTTGCAGTATCTGATAATGCTGTTATGTTGTGACTTGGGATAAAAGCTTGCGGTTAGCATCTGATGCTTCACTATACACGAATAACGTCACTGTGTTATGGATGCAGAATAACCCGACACCTGTTAGAGCCCATCATATGTCATGCCTCGGACCTTTTCTGTTTCACCTTCCTCTGTTCTCGCCATTTCCTGGCCGCCCACTCTCAGTGCAACCTGCTCGGCTTTTCTCCACAAGTACCTTTCTGTGAATTGAATTTTGAATGGGTCCTTTTGGAGGCTTATACATTACTGATACCCTTTCTCAACCCCTGCAGTTAATGGTGAATGAGCTTCAAACAGCTGCCTCTTATACTGAATGAACGCAGGCAGAATTCGTACATTTCCACTCTCAGGCCTCTATAGAAACCACAGCTCTCTGTGTGGCATAATGGTGGAGACATCTCTCCCTCAATTAATGTGCTGAAACATGCATTTAGAAAGGCTGTACAGCAAGGCGTACCCCTGCTGGGGTGTGAAAAGCCTTTTAGTTGTTTTACTGACTGTGAGATTTTGCCCATTACATCTTGTTTTGACTACAGGGCATTTTGTTCTTTCTTTCTGTTGCAATGATTTTAGCTTTATTTTCATTCTGTCTTCCAAAAGAAGGCATAGTTTCTGAATTTATGAAGATAATTTTAAAAATTGTATTATCCACTAAGCACTTTGTATAGTGTGTAGGTACACTGTACATTCATCAAAAGTGTTTGAGGCATCACACTTTTACAAAGAAACTGTGAAATGCTCCTTTATGACTTACTGTACTCCAGGATATTGTCCTGCCATAGGATACTATTTCTGGTATGGACATGCTGTTGAAAGCCGTGACAGACCCTGGGATAGGAAATACAGGCAACCTCAACCACCTCTCACAATGTTCTTCACTACTCCATTGCTCATTAAACATATCATTATTACACACACACACACACACACACACACAAACACACAAACACTATGTACAGCTATCTGAGTGCCTAACCCCACCAAACCTGACCGTAACCTAATTCTAACCTTAACTCTAACACCAAGTCTAAACCCTCAAACAGCCCTTTAAAGGACCAGCCAAAATGTCCACACTTTACTCACTTTGTTCTCACTCCAGTGGTCTATAACTCAATCTGGTCCTAACAAAGATAATTGTGCAAACACACACATATTTAGCACCCCCCATTAGTGCCATTATGTTTCATAGCTTCACTACCACACAGGTTCCCAAACTGAAAGTGTTCTTTTTAACTTAAAAATTTAAAGAGTTGTTTTTATTTGTTTGTTTTGTTCCCCCTCTTTGTGATAGATTTTCTCTGAGACTCTCTCAAGACTTTGGTACTCTTCAGAAAATGCTGTTGCCTATGAGTATAGCAAATGTATTCAATTTCAGATAAGGCCCATTTCTTTCTCAATTCAATTTACGCTTTTAAACTTTGAGGACTTCCCAATAATGAGGTACTGCCAAGCTCAGTCCACTATTGTATCCTCTCAACATATCAAAAGCATTCAAAAAGTTTTAGAGTTACTTTGAGTTACTTTTGGTTTTGATAAGTGAGTTGGAATATGGGTGGAATATGTACGGCTCATTGTTGTGACTGTAAACACTTGTGACAGTCTGGATCGAACCCTGTTGAGCTACTTAGTTATTGTGGTGATTAATCATGAGCCAGGCCACCTGAGATCAGAACAGTCAAATCTGTTTGCATCCTTAGTACCAAATATAGCATCACTATAAAGACAGGAAATGTTTTCTAAACAACATTTAAATTACAATTACTAATGTTGGACATCTGTCATTTTAGTGTTGATTTAAATGGGAT
Organism: Chromobotia macracanthus; assembly: GCA_036877525.1. NCBI lineage: Eukaryota > Metazoa > Chordata > Actinopteri > Cypriniformes > Botiidae > Chromobotia > Chromobotia macracanthus. The sequence goes on along the minus strand of JAZGTH010000100.1, from coordinate 959,561 downwards.
TAGTATATGAGTAGTTATTAATAGCGCTGAGTGCATGTCTAATAATAAATCATGGGTTATATATAATAAGAGTGCATGTCTCTTGTCTGGATGCATTCATCATCATCCATTGAACTAATTGAAATAAACAAGAGTTGTATATGTGTTATTTATTGCACATCTATAATTAAGAAGGAATTAATTAAGGTGAGGATAACTTACATTTCTACTTTGGTGGCTGTTCTGATTTTCTATCTTTTTTCTATTTTGGACAGAAGGACAGTGTTACTTAAACCACAAACTGTATCTAGCCAGAAAGTCATCAAAAAGGTCTAAATTCATAATGAAGGTGCACCAGGTAGCACATTGAGAAATTTAGCTTTTAGTTATGGTATTTGACAAAGGTCAGAATAAATGAGGAGAAGCATTGAGAAAACCACAGACAGCCCTTTACTTAGACCTAGAATTAGATTTCTCAGACCCCCAGAGTTAGCTGAGAAACAGCAGGTGATTTTTACAGAGACTGTGCAAAAACAAACATGTTCAATTCAATTAAAATCTCAAAGTTTGTCTGTAAAACACATTCACCTGACTGCATCATTTGCCTGACTGAAAATTTGCCCTGTGTGAATAGGGCTCATGTCAGTATTTGTCCTGCTATATGCATATCTTACAACAGAAGCAAAAACAAAAACTTCATTGTTTATTTTTTTACTAGCCTTAAAGGTGGGGTAGGCAATTTCAGAGCCGATAACATTAGCCAGCTAGCTTTGAAAGCAAAAGCTCCGGGCCTTCTGTCAAAACGCTTTCTAAAGCCACGCTTCCTCCAAAACATATAAATGTGGTGTGGGAGGTAAGTGCATAGTTTGACAGGCAAGTAGGACATCCTGTCATTACATTTGGACCGTATACAATGATTGGACGAACACTTTATAGTCCTACACCTTCCACAGAAGATATATACATTTATTTAGATAAGTTTACTTAAGGATTGCTAAGAGGATGTAACGAGACTTTCAATCAGCATAACAAAAAATCAGGAACAAATCGCCTACCCTGTCTTTAAATATGTTATTAGAAGGTGCTGACACACACTGTCCAAAGCCGGACTTTCATTTTCAATCTTCTGCCTTGTCCACTGTTATCTCACTCTTTAGCCAGGCTTTACCCTGCTTACACTGTAAAATGAGGGAGGCTTATTTCCACATGTCAGGTTTTTTCCTCTTAGACATCCTTTAACTCCACTCCTGAATGAGTCTCTTGTCGCTAAAGTACGAAAATTCGAAGTGTCACTGAATTGGCTGCCCGTCAGCCCTTCACACTTACGGGTAAGGCTGCCGTTTTGACTGATTCAGCTCTCCTCACAGTCTCAGAGAGGAAAGCGGTCTTCACCTCATCCGTCAAAGAGGCCCCAAGTGGCAAGGAAAGTACGAAGGTGCCAAATGCTCTCGGTTGGAAGATAATGGTTTCCTAAATGCTGGATCACATTTTGCTTTCACTCGGTGGGCGGCACGTTACATCAGTTTGTCTCCTGATGATTACGCCATAAAATGTGGTTGAGACTCTATAGAAAAGCGTTCAAATGTCTATAAATCATTTAGGCAAAGCTGCAATTATGGATTTGCTTTTAAATGTTTCTTTTTTTGCAGTGAATCTAGAATGTTCATTGGAGAATCTCATCAGTCTTCTTTGCACTCATGTGAAAAAGGGCTTTTTAAGCAGTCGTACTGGTTTACCACAGAAACTTTAAAAGCACTGCTTAGCCATGTAAAAGAATTTGGAAGACAAACCTGAAACATATTTGGAACATTCCAGTAATTTTGCTGTAGTTTTTAATCATAAGGGCACACATACAGTACCATGTTTTCTCTCGTGAGGCCTTTTTCCTTTTTTGAGGCCTTATCTCTGATAAAAATCTAAACTAAAATGAAACTATCCTGAAAAGTAGCTCGTTTTTAACACATCAAATATATGTGTTCTTGCGATTGAGATTTTGGTCTGTTTTGAGATTTTTGGTTTTATAGTAATGGTTTCTTTGACAACAGTTTATATACTGTTATAGCGCAACCATTTAACAATGTTACAAGTATTTGTATGAGCATTTTTTTCTTCTTTATTGTAAAGTGATTAATATTAACAAACCAACATTTGCCCTAGTGCAATAGCTTAAGTGAAATGCTAAATGCTCATTTACTACCTTGTTTACATATTCTGTAACATTTGTGTTGTATTTTATTTACTCTTTACAGTTTAACCGAAGTTCATTTGTCAGCTGAAGCCACAACAAACTCTGCACCTGTATTTGTATAATAATTAGGCATTGAGAATGTGATATGAACCTCAAACAGATTAATGTGATGGATCACAATGTGTGACAGCTGCATGATTCACTTTAATTTTGATTTAGGACCTTCTTAGATTGCTTTGGTCATGCACTTTCCTTTAATGGATTGCTCTGAAGATTTCCAAATGGTACTAGAAAAGATTTCAAAGGTGCCCCATATTTTTTAAGTAAAATATTACAAAAGCAACTTATGCTTTTGTAATATTTTACATATTACAAAAAAACATAAGCCATGTTTTATTTTGACTCTGTCCACATCTTAACTAACAATTTTAGGGTGTAAAAATGTTTCCCTAATGTTTCCATTAAGTAACAAAACATTAAAATGTTATTTTTAATGTTCTTTAAATGTTTAAGGCATTGTATTAGCATTATTACTTGATTAAAAGAACATTATTCAAACTTTAATTCTGTAGCGTTTTCAAAATGTTCACCTAACCACTTATATCATATAACATTAAAAACCATTCTGCTAATGTTACTGCAAGAATGTTTTTTCAATAACTTTGAGAGAACCTATCGAAATGTTAGTTTGGATCTATTCTATACCACAGCAGTATCATAAACGTAGGACAAAAGGTGTTAAATTAAGGGTAATGATAAAAGCATGTGACACAGAATAATCTGCTTTTCTGTGCACTGTTGATATCCATCCAAACCTTTTGCATGCATCCAACAATTTACCAGTGTTTTGAAGTATTTCTACCCACACACAATTGCCACTTTAAGAGAAGAACAACAAAATTCTAGTTCTAGTGTGGACAAGCGATCTTAACCAGGCATAGAAAACAACCATCAAAATGTTTTACACAGTACTTTTTATGATGTTAGAGCTCTTGGGTATTTGATGGCTGCTTTAATGTCAACGTGTGCTACATTGAGTTGTATGAATGTTGTTCTCGTACACCTTGCTTCATTTGTTGCTGGAATGATTCCTGGCTGTTTGTTTTCTGAGCATGTAACTTTTATTTTCTGCTACAGAAAAGTTGTGCTACAAAAAAGCTTTGCTCTCTCGCTCTCACAGTCAAAAATGTGCATAGAGCGAACGGCTGTTTAATGCCATTAAAGAAAGAGGACACCCAGGAGTCTCCTGAGCTTTGTCACAAAATAAGGAAAAGCAACTTTAATTATACCACGGGAAACCAATGAATGTGCCGCTTATGATAGTTACAGCTGGCTTCCTGCCTAAACCCAGACTCTTCCACTAATGAAAAAATGCCTCTATCTCCGTCAGGCTTTTGTGCTGTAAATTGTGAAGGTGCTTGATTAAACAACATGCCAGGCAGCAAAGCTCTCAGGGTGACTTCACATTTGGCCAACTAATTACACACTTGCTGACTGTTTAAGGTGTGGAGCTGGAATTAACTGTGATGGGATTGAGTCATTCTGGTCATGAATTCAGAACTTTCATCCTGAAAGTGGTCAGGGTAAAGTAATGCAGATTTATGCATATTAATCAGCTTTTCTGAACACAATGAAAATATATAAACTAGGTCAACTGACATTTAGAAAGTTAATTATTATGTTCCAGGCCAAATACATTTTGTGAGGGCAAAAACCATATCTATATACATAGTCAGAGGGGGACAGACAGAAATGTTGTCATGGGCCCAGTTAGGGGCCTCTAAAGCAATAATTTCCAAATTCTTTAGTCTTATGTATTCACACAAGAAATATATTCCTTTGAACTCAGATTTACATGAATAAAATATATCTCCTGTGAGTGTCCATGCATGTTAATTTGAGTTTACTTAGACATTATTATTACTTTGTATTAAGCTTTCCGAGTAGGTTTTCTTGAAACCTGTTAAAATACCCCTGGAAGGTAAACCCCTCTGCTTTGAGGCAAATCCACTCATTAGGCCAGGAGAGGGGTTATGCCTGAGGCCTGGTGAATTTCAGCGATGGTCCTTTGCACTCAGACTTCCTCAAACCTCAAAAATGAACTGACCCACAACAGAGAACAGCACTCAGCACTTCAAACATGAAGTCCACCATATAGAATGTCCAATATTGACATGTTCAGCATGCAACTCTCAAGAAATCCCTGGTTATAATATAAAGTCCAACTAATGGTTTTTGGGGGCGAGTTCTGTAATTCACATCATTTCAGTTTGGTGGTCTTGAGCTTCTTATCTTCAATCCCATATGGTCTCCCTTGTAACCGAAGTTCTCCACCACTGAATGAGACTGCATCAATTTCTTGCTCTGCATGACACCAGAAGCAGCATGGGGTCAGTGTGAGGCACGGAACCATGCAGTTTGATTCCAACTCAATTTTTTGTCTGATGGCAATACTCCAGTGCTTCTGAGACAGGTCTGTTTCATCAGAACTCTCAAACCTACACTTCCTGATCTAATAATCAACAAAATCTGACAAATCCATAGACTCTGGATAAGATTACAGTAGTATTTGTACAGAGGATGTGATGCAAACATTGTGAAAGGGTATTTTAAAATGCTTTATTATATTTTAATTAATGTTACTGATAATCATGCTGTTTTACTGTACTGTACTGTATATTAACATGACTGTGATTACACAGACGTTATTATAATAATGTTATTAGAACATAATGTTAGAAAGTAAATGTTAGAAAAATGTTAAAACTTTTAATATATATCAAAAACGTTATTTTTAAGTAGTTAGTGAAACATTTTGAAAAGTTACAGAATTAAGAAAGGTTTGATTAACATTCTTATAACCAAGCAATAATGCTAATACAATGTGTAAAAAGCTGGACATTTGAATGTTCTTAGAATTTTCAAAACAACATTTTTAACACTTTTGTTACTTAAGGGAAACATTCTTACAACCTCAAAATTGTTAGCAGGGGCTTGTCCAATAAAAATACAGGACTGGAGCAAACTTTTGCATAACTAAGTTATATATAATACATTTTTGCATAGAGAACATTATAAGTTATAAATATGGCTGGTTTCCATAAGCAATAACCATTCCATAAGTTAAAACAGCAAGTAACATTTGTTGCACCTTGTCTTACAGGCATTTACAGGTAACTCCAATACAGAGAGTGTGGTTCGGCATGACCTGCAAAACCCAGTTGTGGCCCGTTACCTGCGCATCATTCCTTTAGACTGGAGTGAAGAGGGACGGATCGGCCTCAGGTTCGAGATTTATGGGTGTCCTTACTGTAAGTTACTTCTGTACTGCCACGTTCCACATAGTGACTGTCGCCCTGTTTAAATTACAGTGATTTGTGAGCAAAAACCACATCATCTGCTATTTAGAGGTGGTTTTTATGATCTTGGCAGCTGATGCATCTTAACAACTGTGCAGTGTATAACATTTAAGGTTGGCAGATTTTTATTATAGCTGGAACATTTGCTAAGCTCAGTATAAAAATCGACAGTTTAATCTTTTCACGGTATCTTGTCATATCAAGGAAAAGTGAATCTAAGCTTTTTACCATTAATAAAGTGATTCATATTCAGTACAAGATGTTAATATATTCAGAAGGTTCCCAGTACAATTAAGAGAAATTGGCTGACACAACTTATTTTGAAAGTCAAGGTCAGCTGTCCATTCTATGTACAGGGCAGTCCAAGTTTCCATCATTTGCACAGATATTCACTAGTATGCCAGCCTGCTCCTCAGTGAAACTAACTGGCTGATAAGCAGAGACCGGATACAGTGTATGTACTATAAAATTATGTATGCAACATATTGCTGCCGATGCCAGTATTTAGGACTAGGGGTTGAATGAGCGTAACACGTAATTTTTTCAAGTTCTGATGAACAGATAATGACAAGCCATTTAATATAGGCATTTAATATAGTTTATAGCTTTGGTGGATTTTCGTACACTGAATGAGTTGATGTGTTTGAGTGTCTTCAGTGAGTTTTAAAACATCCTTAAATTCAAATGTGGCTTACAGGGTGAGCGCCCCCTGTAGCCAACATTTATTCGTAAATAACATAAGCCATTTCATTTGCTTCAGTTGAGTGGTATTATTATTTTCATTTCTATTTCAATCTTAGCTTTTGATTGTATTGTAATTTCACTAGCAATAAAAGAGAACAAAATTACATATTCTGATTTCTGTACCCATGACGAATTCTTCATTTTCATTATATTATGTGTTGCAAAATTAATCTTGATAACAAATATTCATTTACACCCCCATAAATTCATATGAAAGGTATTACACCCAGTTACAGTGATGTAATCATCTGCCATTTAATACCAGACCAGAACTGCCTGTGCTAATTAATTAATTTTCCGATTCACAATTCTCAGGTCGTTCCATTTGTGTTTATTTAGCTGTTTATTTACTTGGACAGGATCTTCCTTGAGATGGATAAAACTGCAGCATGTTAGACATTTTTTCTACTTTATACTGCCATTATAATAAACATGTAAACAAACCTGGCTCTAGGTGTTCCAAAGGTTCCTGTTTATGACACATACAAATGAAACCTGGTGACTGTAGATACGTCTCATTCCTCAGACAATTTTCCTCTGGGGGAAGAGATGAGGGGGGTTTGGCTGTGCTGATTTTTCTGTCAGAAAGCATCTCATCTGCGTTTCCTCTGCGCTGGTGAAACCTTTCATATTCCATCATCATCTTGTATTGGTGATCACTGACAGCGATAAAGATGTAACACATCCTCCAAACTGTTGATTATAAGAGCTTAGAGAGGAATAAATAAACACTGTTTTTATGCCCTGCTGGAAAATCCTATTTAAGATTTTCTAGCTGTGTTTTATTGCACCTAGTTTCGAGTTGGTCTCATGGTCATTAGCTGGCTAAGTGGATTATTAGCAGGTGCAAGCTGGTCATTAGGTGGTACAAGCAAGAACAAACCAACTAATGATACCAGCTTTAGATGGTCAAGCTGGTTTTGGAATATTCTGGCTGGTTAGCTAGTTAATAGTCTTCCATAGTTAGATCTTTGAGTTAACAAACACAAAGATTGACATTTCTCCTGTAGTATTTAGTTACTACAGAATGCCAGTGATGATCGTCCAGACTGCTGCTGGTCACAGATATACAGCCAGAGTTGGTATGACTAGTTGGTTTATTCTAGCTTGTACTAGCAAAAAAGTTTTTTCTACATTGTCGCCTAATCTTGCTAACCACAGTTTTGTTTGTATGTGCTATTGAAGGGCGTGTTTCTCTGCATTATAGGGCACCATAATAATAGACAGTGGGAAATGTGTGTAGACTCTTCTGTGATCAGAAATCCTTTCCACCCAAAAAAAATTAAAATAATAAATACAGACAATTTCTCAGACATCACCACTCAAGTGGAATGACAGTTCTGCTTGTGAATATATAGTTAACTTCCTACAAAGTGCTCAAACAAAACTAATATCTGATAAAAAAAAAAACACTTGCATAAAAATACATCAGATCAGAATTTGCAAGTTCCAGAAAGCACTTTCCAGTTTGTATGCGGTAAACATCAGACAGTCATTAATCAGACTGTAGGCGGTCCATGGCCATGCTGTCCAAACAACCAGCTAATTACCTGCATGAACCAACTAAAAACTAGTTTAACCTAATGACCATCTTGGACCTGCTAGAAACCAGCTATCAGCAGAACCATGGATTACCCAGTTCCAGATCACAGCTACATGCTGAAATATTAAAAGTACCAATATGCAAGATTTGTTTATTCGTGTTTCCATGCACTGGACATGAACTGACTGCTGAGTGTACAGTGAATAAGATGTGCAGTGAAGGAATAGAGAGCCCTTCTCCAGCAGCAGAGAGGGAAAGAATGGGAGTAAGATAAGCAAGACCTGCAGTAGAGATGAAGCACAGAATGAAAATGGATGCAGTGCTCTGACCTTGTTGATCGGGCGAGAATGGATGAATGCATTCGTGATGGAGGTGAAGGGATTGGCAATAGAGGGAGAGAGAGAGATAGAAGAGGTGTGGTAGAGCAAGTGGCCAGACACAGCACACATTCTCATGCATTAGTGTAGTAATCAGTCCCAGCAGGGTGCAGGGAGAGAATTGAATTAATTCCATATGTAGACAGTACAAAAACAGACAAAAACACATACACAATCATGTTACATACCGCAGGCATCCCCTGGTGATGTTGTGTACATGTTAGATTACACCAATTCTCCTCCTCCTGCTTTGTCCATGTAGAACAATTACAGTGCTTACATTTCATAATTCACACTGGTAATGGAAGCCGATAAATGCAAATTGATTTTGCATGCCTCAGGAATGCATACATTACATGAAAGATTTGTTTATGAAGTAATGTAAGGTTACACATTAAACCTACTTCTGGTTTGTAAGATCTCACGTCATTGGTTGAGCCAATGTTGTAGTGTCAATGATAAGCTATGTTCAAAGCAGTAGTGTTTTTATTTGCCAAGAAATGAACCTACAAATGTCATATTGTTCTGCAAAGCCAAGACCAAATAATATTTAATATTGAAGATATTCACTATTTTATATTAAAGGTGTTTTAATGGCCATTGTACCAAGTGCCTTTTGTCAAAAGTTGCAGTCAAAAAATGCAAAAAAATGCAGTCACAATTACAATACACCTAGCGCAAGATCAACAGTATTGTACATTTAAATTAAGCTGAGATCAATCTAAATCAATCTTTCAATAAACCAAGAAAATAAACACAGAACTTCAAATTGTATTGGTAGGAAGGAGCACAATAACGTCTGTATTTTCTATTTCTCACCTGTAGATTACCTAATGTAAAGAATAAATGAACAACATAATCAGTCATATAATAAAGTCGTGAAGCAATCGACTGCCCTTGATAACTGTGAGTTTGCGTAAAATATCCAAAAGGTCACACGGTCAGGAACAGAGATTAACCCAAGAAAGCAAGACGTGAAATTTACATTAATAACTTCCGGTATCATTCAGGGCCACAACAGGGATCAGAACTCCTCTTTCTCTGTGCAATAAGCATAAAGGCTTTGTCAGCAGGTAATAGCCAGCTGCAATTTTCTGCCTCCTTAATCTAGTTTATCACCCGATCCCAGCTGCAGTGTATCTGTGAACTTCCATGCTTTCGTTTGAGCAATCTAGGAACACCAACCCATCATTAAACCAAAAATGGATATGGCACCCAGTCACCTCTCAGATGCTGATTTTATTTCCTCTCATTCTCTCTGGTCATCGACAGGGGCAGACGTGATTAATTTTGATGGGCAGGGGGTGATCTCCTACCGCTTCAAAATGAAGAAGATGAAGATTCTGAAGGACGTGATCGCCCTGAAGTTTAAAACATCAGAGAGTGAAGGGGTGATTCTGCACGGAGAGGGTCAGCAGGGCGACTACATCACTTTGGAGTTGAGGAGAGGCAGACTCCTGCTGCAGATAAACCTTGGTAGTGCTGATAATGGAGAGCTATTAGACCTCAGCTGTGTGCGAGATGTGCTGTGAAATATGTTTGTGTTCACGGTGCGATTGTGCATGTGTGTATTAGATATTTGTTGTTTACCCTGCTGAAAGACCAGCATGAGTTTCCAGGCTGGTTAATGCTGGTATTACTGTCCAACCAGAATAGCTGTACTCTTCACCGCTAAAAATGCTGGTCAACCTGTATGGTCTTTGTGGTAAAGATGGTTTACCAATGACTTGCTTAATAACCTTTTGATCTGATCACGTATTACGCTACCTGGTAAAGAGACTGTGGGGAGACCAGCATTTAAAACACAGCAAAGGTCATGCATCGCTGTACCTTGATACCTTGATGTATCTTGAATTATCTCTCATTACTGTGCTACTGCAAGTACATAAGGGTGCCCTTAACTTATTAATTGACGAAATGTCTCATAGTATCTTACTGATTCCTTGATCCCTGTAAAGAATGCCAGTGATGTAATATCTGAAATAGCAGAGGGGAAAAGAAACATTCACAGAAAATATTTGCAAACCCATTATCTCTTATATAAAAAGGACATGCCCGGCTAAGAGCGAATGTTTCAGAATGTTGGCTGATGTTCTCTAAAAGTTCCCTCAAAGTTATCAAAAACATTCTTGCAGTAATGTTAGTAGAACTTTTTTACGTTATATCATATATATGTATTTAAAATATAATCCATATAAACTATATAAAAATATATTTTAATGAAATATATCATATATATCAGAAATGTTATTCCTAAGTTGTTAGTGAAGCGTTTTAAAAATATTACAGAATGAAAACACAACCAAGCAATAACGTTAATGCAATATAAAAAAAACTAGACAATTTGAACATTGCTAGAATTTTCAGAGTAAGCTGTTGTAATGTAAGCAATGTAAGCATTTTTGTTAGCTGGAATGGAAAATTAGGGAAACATTCTTACAACTTAAAATTGTTAACTGGGTGAACACCTTATGCACTGCAAAGGCAGACACAAGATAAGTGTATGTTTCAGAAGTTTCTCCCATCCATAAGTGTCCTCATGTTCTACAGTGAAGGAGAAGTCATCGTGTCTGATATTGATGCTGGTCTCTGTCTAATAAACCGCAGGCAGTAATCAGTATGGCTCCATCCTGGGCCATACATCTGTGACCAGCGGCAGTCTTCTGGATGATCATCATTGGCATTCTGTGGTAATCGAGCGCTACAGGAGAAATGTCAATTTTACTCTTGATCAGCATACTCAGCACTTCCGCACCAACGGGGAGTTTGACCACCTTGACCTGGATTATGAGGTACGACTGTGAAAGTGAATGATTTTTTGCTTTGAACTTCATTTAAGAAGTTCTTAATGAGATATAAGATATATGGAATGCAGCATTTTTTGCAGTATTCTCAAATAGAGTTAAAGGAATAGTGCACATAGAAATTCAAAAAAAAAAAATTCACAATTTTTGAACAACAAATGATGATCGTAAGTAACATTTTTGGTGGAACTATTGCTTTAATTTCCTCACATTAAGTTTCATATCGTAAAGATAACAGAGCATGGATTATGTGACAATGAGCAGAGTAAATTGTGAGAATATGTCTGGTTTTACTTTAATTGTATTTTCCTCCCACACTGAGTGCTAACAGACTCAAAATAGAAGTTCTGTAATTATCTCAGAATCCTTTAGAGGTTTCTGGAAGATTCAGTCACACTGCTACCATCACACAATCCCGAGAGAATAAGGTCATGCTTGTTAAAAAGCCATGATGTTACACGAGACACTTCGTCCCAGGGAGCTGTGATAAACTTTTCTTGTATTTGGGATTTTCATTCCTTGTCACTCTTTTCAGTGCAGAGCTTTTGAAAATTACATCCACTTCTCTGCACAGTATTAATCCAAGCTAATAATGTGTAGCAGGATGTTAATGTTATCAAACAGAAATAATGCATATTAATGCACTGTAGTGGAATGTATAGAAAATTGATTTTCAGCAACATAAAGAATATCGTCTGAGAACAAGGACTTATCTGTTCAGTTGAGCTAAACCATGGTCGGATGCTAAAGGGCTTGTTACAGCTCAGTTGGCTGGGGACAGATTGACCCCAATTAAGGGGAAAGTGTCTGATTAATTGAGCTGAGAAAGATCCAAACCATTGAGTCGTTTCCTGCTAGAGCACAGACTCCATTTACAAACAATTGCATTTATTGACTATTGTATTTAGGCACCAGTGCTTCTTACCGACTTTTTTTGACATTTTATATGTAACAGTACAGGGAATTGGGGTAAGACGTGTCAACTTTATCGCACCCCAATCTATGAACCTGCAAGTAATTTGTGTCATGTCACTACTTAGAAAGGGTCCATCATGTACAAATGCCAATGTACAAGTGCCTGTGTGATATTTTTCATTCTAAACATTTTTTACGTTTTGCTTGTCAGTGCCAAAAGTGCACTGAAGCTGTGGGTTAAAGTGTTGCAGATGCTTGGGGTAAGATATGCCAGTGATTCAGTCAGTAGGGGATGATAAGTGCAAGAAAGTGGGGTCACTTTTCTTAACTCATTCTTTTCCTGTTTCTGGCTGATTTATAAATATCTTTAGGACAATACAATGTGATTGTGCAGCGAAATACGGGTTTGGAATGCAATAGTGCATTTTTGTGATTTTTGTATAAACAACTAAATGCCACTGGACCACTTATTTTAATGGCTAATTAAAGACAGACTTATTATTAGAAGGATGTGCATGAAGTAAAGGCTTTTCTCTAGAAGGATTTTCTCTGTTTATTACAGAAAACTATTGCTGAGAAATTGCTTTCATAGTCACGTAAGGCAATAATGTCTTTATAGCGTGATTTGCAAAAGCAGGATAAGCGCGCGAGTCAATTTTTTAAAAGTGGCGCTTTAGACAATTTTATTAGCAGTTTCCACTGGCATTTTGAGTGAAGCAAGCGCTTTTAATTCATTCTTTGGTAGTCTAGTGTTTTTGAAGCTTTGAAACTTAGTAATGAGCAATTTAACTTGCCTATTAAGTGGTTTGAATGTTTGGCCTTTAAATTTTAGTATAAATTTTAGCACATTACCGTGAACAGAAAAGACTGATTATGTCCAACACATCTTTTTATGATGCATAACATACAGGTGATGTTTAGTAATACCTTTATTAGGTTGTTCTGGCTTGTCTCTCTGAGATGTTGTGATTTGTGCATGTAGCTGAGTTTTGGAGGAATGCCTTATTCTGGGAAGCCAATCTCTGGAGGCAGACGGAACTTCAAAGGCTGCATGGAGAGCATCAACTACAATGGAGAGAACATCACCGACCTAGCCAGAAGAAAGAAACTGGACACCTCTAGCTTTGTGAGTCAATTTCCCTTTCTATAAATTGTACAAACCATATCTGAGGGAAATAATCAGAGTTTGATTTTTCACTGCATAACTTTTTCTGGTCATGACAGTTCTGTGCATATTTAACATGTTTTTGTGGGTTGTTTCTGCCTGGAGGGTTTTGTGGAGGTGTGTGACCATAAAGAGCTGGCATATCGCAAATCACTCAAGCTGTGCAAAGTTGACAACAGCAAATGTAGAGTGCATTTCATCTGCCATGGTTTAGACATGATATTGATGGAGCTTGCGTTTTAAACCTCATATCTATGCGGTATGGATCTGTCTCATTTGTTCCAACAAGCTGATGAGAATGTTAATCATCTGCTTAGATTTGATGACTGTTGCCGGCACTGATAATAATCTAATTTCCGCTGCCAATGATATTAGAAAGACCAATAATTGCGCATCATATCCAACATGCATGTCACTTTTCTAGGCCTAATTAATACGGTCCTAAACATACTGTAAATAGCAGCCATGCTTGTTTTCTGATAAGAAGTAAAATATAAACTTATCTCTGTTCTGCTGTTTCACTTCAGTGCCAGGTCACAGGACATCAGGTAAACATTAGAAATGTGAAATTTATTTATTAACTGAAGCCAGGCACAGACTGTATGATCTTTAATAGTCATTTATGATTGTTGCTTCTCAGACTGTACAAACATGATCGCAGTTATAAGCCTTGTCACACTGTGAGGTCTGAGCTGTCAGTAATGCCAGATTGTACATCAGTCAATTTGTTAAAAACGAACACATGCAAGAAGACTCATCTGAAGTTTTACATTATTAATCTGTGTCATGTTCGGTGATGGTTTGGTGATCTCCAGCTTTTTTTTAAACCATGCTCCTATTGGTTCTTGATTGGTTTTCTCAGAGGAAAAATTTGATTGCAATAGGCATTAATCGGCTGTTGGTGAATGTGTCAAACTAGTGACAGAAGATTTTGGAATAAGATCACAGTATTCCTTTATGATTCTCAAAATTTGTCCTGGCCAATCATGGCCAAAATCATACAGTGTGCTTATGGAAGGGATTCTTCTGAAATATGATTGGAGAACTGAAGACTGCTGAAATGACCAATCAGAATGAAGTATTCCAGAGAGCCATGTAATAAGAAACATAAAACAGTTAAATTAAAATCATGTTTTAGTTGCACTTGGCCAGAGATTTTAACAAATAGACAAATCATGCTTGTGCTGTTTTCAGGATGGAAAATGGAAAATAAGCATCTAGAAACTTTTTAATGAAGGTGATGGTGGAAAGTAGTCGCTGTGTCAGGGTTTCCAGTTGCTTGACTAATAACAAGAAAATAGCACAGCTCTGCTCCTCTCCAAATTTGTGTCCACCATAGACAGACTCTGAATTAATATTCAGGCTTATATTTAGGGTTGATCAAACACAGCACATGAGGGGAGGGTCTGTTATGAAGTGTTAAGAAAAGCTGAGTGCACTTTTCATTGTGATGAGGCTGATTAAGTTCTCTATATTTAAAAGAGGATGAAGTGCTTTTGGTGCCTCAGAATTACCATTTAGAAGGACGTAGAGCTGGAGAGTGATGAATAAAAGCACTCGTCCTTGCTTTCATGCGCCCCTTTCTCCAGTTTAAGGTTTAAAATCTATGATGTGGTTTGAACATGCTGCAGCAGCAGTTTGGGAGATCTTTCTATAAGCCCATGTTCCACATGAAAGACCTTCAACTATTTCAGACTCTGATTTAGTTTCTAGTCACCAGGGTTGGGGGAAATTCAAAATCTAAAAACTGGTTCCCTTTCAAGTTAACATCTGAATGGAACTGACCACATCCTGCAGGATGCTGAATTAGAGTTTGGGAAGTGAAGTATTCTTACACCATGGGCCATAAAAGGGAGATAAAAAATATGTATAAACACAAATTTCTATACATAAAAATTTCAGTCATTATTTGTTATTGTCATCTAACGTTACTAGAAATAGCACATATGTTGTGTGTTCCAGTAATTCCACTTTCTGTAATTCAGATTACAGTTCTGCATTATGTGGAAACCCTACAGAGCAGCTAGACACTTTAAGCATTTGTTTCTGCAGTGAAATCAAGTTTGATTAATAGCATTGGCTATTATCATTGGCCTCCATCCCTTTTACATTAATGGCTTTTAAATATAATGGAACCTTTGCTTTCTTTTCAGCGGAACCTGACATTCTCCTGTGTGGACACGCACACGTTCCCCGTATTTTTCAATGGCACCAGCTTCCTGCAGCTACCGGGCAGGAGAGACCACAATATGGTGTCTGTAGGTTTCCAGTTTCGAACCTGGAACCCCAACGGCCTGCTCCTTTTCAGCTCCTTGGCAGATGGAATGCTGGAACTAGCTCTGAATGATGGAAAAGTCACAGCGCACATCAACGTCACTCAGCAGAAAAACATGCGCATAGACGTTGCATCAGGTAAGCCCACATCCTGCCCCCACACACTGATTTATGGGTTCTTACATGGACATCTGATAAGGTTTCATCAGCTTGTTGTCTTTTTAGCATAATAGTCTATAGTTAAAAAAAAGTTAATGAATACAATTTTATGTGGTTATAATACTCTTCCAACAGTATAATCGATCTATACCCATTTTTAACAATTTGATCAATGTAGCATAATGCAACTGTTGAAGGCACATAATGTCCCAGAGTTAAATTTTATTGCACTCTTGCAGCTTAATAGAGTTCTCAATTAGATTTAAGTATCCGTTTTATTTCAGTATTTCTCCTACACTTCCTTAGAAGAAATAATAATATAAACAAATGAGACAATTATTGACTTGCAGTTAAGAGAATACAGCAATAAAGTTCATGTTGATAGCAGAGCTCAGATCATTTGGTCTTGGTAGCATTTGTTGACAAATGTTTCAACTCTTGCTGAAAACTCAGATTTTTGATTGTAGTTGCTGGTATCTTAATAAATCTGAGCACAGTTTGTAATCTCTGTTACATATCTAGAGTAGACAAATGTGAGATTACTGTCTGTTTAATCTCATTGCTGTCCAAGAGAAGTAAATAATAAAAATAAGTAATTTATTTATTTATTAGTTTTATTTGACAGGGGCAATTCTTTGTATTGTATTGTGCAGAAGATTCAGCAGACAGTCTATAAGTTAAATTCAGTAAAAGGAAGTCTTCGTATGAATGAAGTTTTGAATTTTATATAGACTTTTATGTAGAATTCTCTTTGTTGGTCTGAAGGAAAACTTTAGCCCAAAGACACCTTTAGACATTCAGGGCACACTCACCAAACTCCTGTGCTAATAGGCCATTAGAAGGAAGGGTAGTTACTCTTACATTGTTAACCTCAAGGCTAATTGGGCTCCAGCTGTTTGGAATCCTTTATCTCTTTTAAGAAAAGCAAATTGACTCCACATTTGAACTTCAGCATGGAGGAGTCAGGTAATACCTTGATGGACTTCCATGCATAGTAAGTGCTCAGAAAAGACTATGAGATTAATGGGCTATGAGTTGTGGTCCGATCTGAGCTAATAGGTCTCCACGATCCAAAAGTTCGATCCCATTTTAGGGTTCAGCATGTTATTGGATTTACTGGATCAATTTTAGACTGTATCAGGAGTGGAAGAATTGATATGGGTGTGCAACGTATTCTTCCACACCACAGAAAAAGTATTGAAAGAAATTAGATCACTTTCAGTTTTACTCTGTGTGATAAATCAGACTGCTGTTGAAAACATACGCTCTTGATCCAGATCTGATTAATTTTTCTCCCCAAAACAAATGAAAAAGTATGAACCAACATGTACTGGTGGCTATGGCTTTTGGGTAGAATACTGTAGTTAGTTGATTCTTTTATCAAATGTTGATAAATCTCCAGATTTTATTTCTTATTTTCCTACATGTTTACCACCACAGATGTTTCCCCTGTTCTTAGAAAGCCTGTAGGAAAAACTCAAAAACATCTTTGAAGCATATTTTTATCAATAGAATATTAGAGAGGTTTATACGTGGGGTTGCACAATGAAGCTTCTCCTGCCAGCCTAACTCGGGTTATTAGAATGCAGACAGTTCCTGCTTCTTAGAGCTCAGAGTTTTATATCCATCTGCAGAGACTCATTAGCTGAAGAAGTATTAGAAAATAATAAATCATTGCCTTACTCATGCTTAGTCATGAAGATCTCAGTGCTGAGGTCCTGCTGAACTGAGCAATCAATTCTATTCTTCATATTGTACAGTTGTACTCAAAAGTGGAAACATATTTTGCGTAATATTTTTGCGAAATCGTAAACAATGCTGTTTTGGTTTTTACCTTAAAGCCACACTCTATAATTTTTGCCTCTACTGTCATCTCTGTTGTAAAGTGTAAAGCTGGTCTAGCTTGTCACTTTGAATGGCCATGCTGGTGTTTGTCTAGTTGATGCCAGTTAGTTAGTTAGTTGAAAAGTCCTCAAAACACCTTAAATCTATAATTTCTATCACAACAGACCAGTCTTTGATTGGACATTGTTTGTTAAACCAATTAAGCAGCCATCAAAAGCTTGGAGACCAGAAACTGTCATATTCCTTGACACCACATCTTTCCATTGACCTGGAATTGAAACATCTAATGGTGTGGATCATTTAGTTCCCCTTCCTTCAAAGATGTATGATATAAGAATGTTCCCGACATCATCTTAGGCTAGGATGGTCATACAGTAAAAGTTCATCTGTGATAAGTGGAATATAATTTGCTTTGCAGCTCAGCCCATATGCCTGCTGGCTATGTCCTTTTCTCGTCTGGGTTAAAGGTCCATTCTGCTTGTCTTGAGTTGCAAATTGGCTTTGGGAAACTGGATGAGAAGTAAAAGGATGAAAAGAAAGAGAGTGTAGTCTTGCTAATAGGCTGCAGTTAAGTCAAATTTCACACAAGGAGACACTTGTGTAATTGCCATAGATTCTTGATTTTACTTATTGTTTAACCAATTCAGTGTATTTTCAACCTGCTGATTTAAATCCATTAAAATGAAGAAGAAGTTTTCTTCTTTTTTTTTAATCACAGAAGATTAATGGTAGACATGTTACGTTAATTGACATTAGGAATGACACAGTGTGGAGGATCCATTTGTAATGGGTCGGAATGGGACCAATTTAGGGAATAGAACTTCCCTACTAAGTAGCAGTGCTCTTTTTCAGTCTACCAAAAACACATCTGAAATGTGTTTAAATGTGTTGAGTATATGTTCATAAAAATAGAGTAATCAAAAATAAGTGGGTGTTTTCTGTTTATTCTCTATGGAAGCTGTCTGGCAGGCTCATGCAGGGGAGATTGTGAGATTGATAGTGGGGCGGAGCAAGCAGTGAGAGAAAAAAGTGCCAAATGTTGAACTTCTTGCAAATGAGAGCCAAAAAACATTGAACAGCAGCCAATCACTGTGAGGTAAAGGAAGTGATGTCATAGGTGTTTCAAAATCTGCTGATAGTGCTGGAGTTTCTGGTGAATTTAGTTCTGGTGACACACACCACCATAGTTTGGCATTTGGAAATAAAGTTTGCATTTCATACCGAAGACAAACCCAGCAGACCTCAGGGTTTTGGGTGGATTTCTTCTTCACTAGTGATCTGACTTCTTAAAGTATAAAACACAAGTTGTGCATTAACAGCTAAACTTACATGTCTGAGAAACTCGTATTTTATGTGTCTCACACAAAATCAGACCTACCATTATCTTATCGACTTCTTGTGCTGGGAACTTTTCCCGTGTTTTTCAGCATTTAATCATCTTCTCTCGGGAGCCAATAGTGAGCACTGATTACTTCCTTCAGTAACAGATAATTAGTTATAATTAAGGGTGCTACTGCAAGGTTGTTGCCATGGTAATGTAGTGTGCCGTTGTCAGGAGAATGATGCAACTTTTGATGCAATGTTTAATTAAGCATGAGGAATAAATTCGAATTGTGTTTTGTCTTAATGTTTTGTTTTGTTTGTTTTTCTGCTTATTTACTAATGGAGCTACAGTAGCTAAAGTAAGTCAAATGCTGCCATTTACAGTAAAACTATTAATCATCATAATGATACTGTCGGGAAATGTTAATTGTTTTGCATTAAGACACTAATGCTCCAGTGTGTTGGTGGCATGGTTTTAAAAAGGTTATTTTTTTACATTTGCTTTCCATCTAATCACTAGTGTTTTTATACGCTTTAAGCAAAACTAATGCCTATTCAGAGCATTGCACCATGTTCAATTACAACCAAAATTGACAGGATGACTGAAAATTGACAGTGATTTTTCATTTATGAAAAGGTACGTCTGTAGAACAACACTGACAAGTCACGTGGCTGACAGTTTGATGAATCGCAGCAATCACATACCTGTACCATTGTGTTAATAATTTGGAAAAACCTTCAGATTGTTGTGCTTAGTGGCTTTTGTTATGCTCCTTATATGCATTCAGCCATTCATCGTCTCTGACTTCAGACAAGGTATGATACCTTCAAGGCATGTAAACTCTGAAGACTTGGAAGAATGAGGAAACAGTTACTTCACTCTAGTATTCTAAAATATATTGATCCCGCTTGTTTAGTTGTGTCTTTTTCTTTGAAATTTATAAAATAACGTTTTCACATATGAATTTGACTGTGTGCATTGGTCTTAAATATTTGGCCCTCTAAGGTAATTTGAGAGCCTTTTCAATCCAGGTGGAATGCAATTTACCAACCTCATAAACTGGGACAAAATAACATTATAATTATAGTAAGGTATACTATCATATAAGGTGTTTTTCCCATCATTCCCTGGGGGAGTTCCATTATTGCAGTGCTTTCCCATTCAATATTGAACTTTCAGCTTCACCAAGAAAGTTAAAGTGAACGAACAATTGGATTTATTACTTGCTATTTATTACCCTGGTGAAATGACACACAAAGTTGACGGCTGTGTATCCATTCATTCGACATTCACACTTGCTCTGAGGCTCTTGTATAAATCCTTAAACCACTGTTTGCCTGTGGTGGATATCATTTGTATGTATGGGATGTTCATTGTTAAAGGAAAGCCTCTGTTGTCAGTTGTTGACATTGTGTTTGGTCAGTGTGTAATTTAAAAGTAAAAATGAACCTAAAAAGGAGCATTTAGAAAAAGTTAGGACTTACTGTAGGATCACTTAGTTATTGTGTACTGTATAAAAAAGCATTTACAAATTTACAACACTGGTCCTAAAGCCACCAGTACCCAGGTAATAAGTTTTGGTTGTAAAAATGTTTCCATAACATTTCCATTATGTACTAAAAATGTTAAAAGTTATTTTGAAAGTTTTAGGAATGTTCAAAATGTCTAAATTTATAAAGTATATACTTTATAAAGAATAACATTTTCAATATCTGTGATATGACATTAGAGAAACATTCTACTAACGTTTAAAAACATTTTTTATAACTTTAAGTGAATTTTAGAGAATGTTAGCCAACATTCTGACGTACTATAACATTCCCTGTTAACTGGGTAGTGAATTTAACATACTGGTAGTTTGAGTTTGCTTATGTTATAGTACATCTCACCGATGAGTCAAAATTTCTACATGAAAACGTTTTGAACATTTCTGACATGGAAACAGTTTGTATGCACAAATAGGTGTGTGCACCCAGTACGTGATTGAGACACTTTGTAATGCTCTGTGACTATAGAATATTTGATATTTTTCCAATAGATAAAAATTGTCTCTATCATCCCTGTGGACTTGGTCAGTTTAGTATGTATTAAGAAACGGGATGGTTTTGCTTCTCCAAAAGGTTTCAGGGGCATGTCTATGGGGTATACCGTGTCTCCAAGTGATGGAAGGGATCATGTGTAGACTGCTAAAGTAGTGCAACACAGCATAACATTCTTTACATCATTCAGGAGATGATGTTCATTTCCTGTACACTAGAATATGACTGCCCATGCTCTGAATTCCAAGTTAGTGAATGATTATGATGGATGTTGTGCAATAATCCATTGATCTTTCAGCAATGTTTGTTCACAGCAGGCCTCTAAAGCTGTGCCAAATCGTTTCTCAACAGCTTCTTTACGAGAATAACTCCTGTTTCCTGTTTGCATTACTTCATGTTCAGCTAAAACAAACAGATGTCTCAGGAAGCATTTTTGATCAGCCATTGTGTTTGGCTCATTCAAAATGTATAGCATGATCAGATAGGAGATATCTTGTGTCCTGTAACTATTTTCCCAGTTTCCATGTGAGTTTTGTCTATTTCTGAGCCACGGCCCTGGTTAAATTTTATCAGTCAGAAATAAGCAGAGTTTCTCTCACACCTTCCTGTTCCCTTCAGGGCGTCGATGGCTTCAAAAATCAATGTGATATCTGGAGGTGACGGGGAATAGAGATTATCAGTTTTATCCCTCAGGCTTCTGCTGAAATGTCCAATGTTCTCCACACAGTTCCACACAGCCTTTGACATACATGGGTTTCTTTGTCACATTTTATTTATATTTTCACTTAGTTACTTAATGGTATTTTTTCCCCCATTTTATGCGAGTTACTTAAGATGGAAAACAGTAAAAGCAGGGCTTTTGTGTGTCATTTTTTCAATGCTAAAATAAGCCTAACCAGCTTACAATAATATGCAGAGGCAACTATAACTCAGCCATCTGTAGGTTGTTTTTTTTTTTTAGAAAAGTTTGACTTTTTTAATTTTATCAAAGCATTCCAAACAGATGACACAGCAGTAATGGTTAAACCATAATGCTAGTTTGGGGCTCAGAGCTGAGTTATTGCTTGTGTAAATAAATTAACTTCTTTAACTAACTATTTTAATTGATTCTTTTATATAACCCCACAGGCCAAACGTCATTATTACACACTGTGATTATTTTTATTTTTTAAATATGTTATTTTAAGTGAATTTACTTTTATTTCCAATGATACCTAGATGTAACACATTAATCACTGCTCTGTTGTTCAGGCTGTTTAGAGTAATTGAGAAAAGCAGCTATTTGCTTTTAATGCAGTAATAACAGGCACTATTTTTGATTTGTTGAGGATGAATATTTGGATGCCACCAAGCGGTTTTGCGTATTTTACATCCCTCACAAAAGCCACTGCAAACAATAATGGCAACTCCAGAAGCCCACAGGCTGCGCCGTAAGAAATGGACCTTACAATAAAGAGGCCAAAGTCAAGAGACAAAACAAACTGTAGCTTTGGTCCAGGTAAGCCTCTAGTTATGAATTAAACAGTATGTGGTCCTAAACAAAGCTTACACAAATATCAGTGGGTTTTCACTCAAAATAGTTGATGCACTGTTAAAAACACCAGAGTGTACGTTTACTTGGCCGATCAGGAGTTACCTGTTATTTTATTGACACAGCTTCCTTTTCCTGTCTGTGACATTCCTAGATAATCAACATTGGCCACATACTGTGTCAAGGCATTCATCTGTGCATTTAAAAAGAGACCTGATACATATTTCAGAGTTTTTCTCTTCATGTGTAAAACAGAGGCTTCTAAGACAATTTCAAACACTATAAAAAAAACATATTTATGGAAATGCTGGAGCTTGAGGTTCCTGGTCTCCCAAGAGCACTCTTTGCTGGCACAGCCCAGCATTAATCATGGTCTGGTGTCTGTGAGCGTCTGAGTAGTGAGGAAGTGGAAACTTTCCAAGCAATCCTTTTTGATGACATTATTGCATCTGGGGCTTCTTGGCTTGAGTTGTGGGGGGCCTTTTCCAGCCTTATCCAGACCCACATACTCGGATATCAGACTTACCATGATGACAAATAGAGCTGGAGGCTGTGTATCCCAGTAATGGCATCACTACCTTTGAAGCTCATATGAGGATGCACCTGCTTTTTAAAGGGCACGGAAACCTTCAAACGTCATTCAGACTTTAATGGACTTGTCTGCCTGAAATCTACCAGATATTTATCACAGACCATTTAGTTAATGGCAGAACCAAGCAAGTTGGTTGTTCTTTTAATGTTGAACTGAGTGTCTTGATGACTCTCGGTGAGCATTTCTTTTTATCTGTTACCAGCAGTCCAGAGTCAATTCTAGACCCATAGGGGACTTAGCACTAATCACCAAAACATGAGCTAATGTGATCTAAAAATGTTACTTGGCTTAATATGAAAAGTTGTGGGTTCGAATATGGGTTTAAGTGAACCTAAATGAAATGAACCCCACCCTGTGGGGGGCAGTATTCCATGTCATTGCCCCCCATGTCACTTATAACCGGGTTCACTGCTCAGCAGAGGGAAGGCTAATACTTGATGTAACAAATGTGAAAAGTTTAACTAGAACATTTGCAAAGTAAAAACTTTTTCAGCAAACATAGAGAAATCGATTCTGACAGCTGAGTTAACCCAGGATTTAAGGGGACTGAGATGAAAGACAAGAGGACTGAAGTCCACATACTGTATGTGGGGTCTAGCAACTCCTTTAATCAAGTCCAATCAGGTCAGAAATGAGAGACAAAATGTGTGTGTAAGATCCTGAGCAAGTCATCATGGAAAAGGTGATTAAGCAGGTAGATAAGTAATGAGTGCAAGTCGATCTGTCAGAGTTCAAATGATCCACACTGTGTTAACAAAGGGTTTTTTCCTCTCCTAATTAATCTTTGGCAGTAGGTAAAGACCGCAGGGTCTCTCACGGGGTCATGCATGGATGCTGCTCTTTCACACGGTTGCAGTTTAATTAGTTATGGTGCAAAAAAGACCGGACTGCAGCCATAGAGTGGAAGTGAAGAATACACACCAAAACGGCCCATAATGCACCTTTCTGACCTAATTACAGCCTCTCTGAGAGGCTCAGAGGAAGGTGGGGGGATGTTCTAAACCTTATTAGCCTGGCTCATGAATATCCCTTTATGTAAAGTTCATTCAGTTGTCATGACTGATTTGTTGAAGTCCGTTTAATGCGTAAAAACAATTTGTTGACAGAAAGGGAAGCAATAATCTTTATAAGGGTATAATGGGTACTGTGTTTCTTTATTAAAAAATAATAAGAATTATCAGGTATCCTAAAACATGGGCATCATATTGTAAAATCTGGCTGTATTTGTGTCCAAAACATTATTTAAATCGATTTGAACTACTGAACTCAAACCTGACTACATTGTTACACCAATTATACGCACTATAAATAACATCTACAAATTTTCAGTCAGATTGGTGATGGCACAACTAGATAAATTGGCTGTTCTTTTAATCTAAGCATAGCTGATCTTTTATCCGCGGAGTGTTTTTTAAAATCACAGTCAGTTCACACCTTAACCTCATTAGCTTTGTATTCCCGACTCTCAGACAAGCTACTAACATTCTTCTGATGTTGTGTTGGCATATTATGTCACTTAACGTAATTTGCTTTATACACAAAAGCCATCTGTTTTTCCATCTGTCCAACAGAACCACCTATGACCGGCACGTCCAGCTGTTTGCCACACTGTTCTTCCACACACTTCATACACCTGCACAAGCACAACATATATTGTACAAGGTTCAAAAACAGCTAATGGATGGAATATGAGCACACCCCCAGCATTTGAGAGACAAATTTATCAGAGGTAATGGCGTGTAAGGTATTTTGGCCTTGTTCTTTCCAAGTGGCCTGTGCCCACGAGAGAGAGAGAGAAAGAGGGCAAGCAGGAGGGTGGGAAGGAGAAAACTGTTGTTTGGTGTTTTGTGGTGTGTGACAGATAGGTAAACTGGTCACTGGGGACTTTCAATGAGGTAATGTCTTTCCAGCAGCTCATGATGAATGGTAGAGGAGAATTCATTCTTCTGAACAAGCATCAACCTGGTTATTATGTTCCGATGACTTTTGCCCTTCATGATAGCATCAGAGTAAATAACAGCTCTCTGATTTATCAATCATCAGTGGTTGCTGTAGGTTTGTTTTCCTGGACCTCTATTGCTTTGAATCAGTTCACTGTGGTACTCTAGACTTGTAATTTGATGCTCATCAGACTATTGAGCATCTTCATATGGAATAGATGATGGCCGTCATGAATGAACAGTAGTCAGAGTGACAAATGGGACTGTAGGAAATTGATGTACTACTATGGCTAAATGGTTGTGGGATCAATATAAGATGTAGAATATTTTTAGATGTTTGTAATTTAAGGCGTAGTTACTGCTTAAGCTTAACTACCACAGGAGAGCATCGTGCTACAGTCGTTACATGAAGTTTGTGAGTTCGATTCAGGGAACACAACACATAAAATGAAACATCTATCAAATGCATAAATGTAAATGCAGCGTAATGCATAGTCTTGTTTTTTCTTCTGTTGTTTTGTTCTTTGTAGGTTCTGGTCTGAATGATGGAGAATGGCATGATGTTCGGTTCCTGGCAAAGGAGAACTTTGCTATGCTGACCATTGATGGTGATGAAGCATCGGCCGTAAGAGCCAACTCACCTCTCCAGATCACAACAGGAAGCACGTACCACTTTGGAGGCAAGTTTTGAAATGCATTTGTTTTATTTTTTTAACAAAGACCAAAAATACATTTGAGGATCAATGACTCAGTGACTCAGCAGAAAAGTACCATGAAAACAGATTTCTGATCTTCTCACCATCCTGATGTATTGGAAACTGATTCACAAAGTTATTTGAATTCACTCCTGAGTCATAGGCCGTTCCATTGTCTTTTAACTCTCATGAGGGCTGGAATGCCAAGCCAGAATGTCAGTATTGTTTTGATGTAAGAATTAATAAAAAAATAATATTACATATTTAAAATGTACACATTCTAGAAAAACACCGGGCCACACAATGTGATTGAAGGCCGGGCTTCTCACTGATGTCTTAAGTTGACCGTCAACAAGCCAAGAGAATCAGAAATTGCTGGAAGTTTTGCCATGATTGCAGACAGTACAAAAACCTGAAGTTCCAGCAATGCAGCAGGAGGAATTAAGCCTCTTTTTATGACTGGCTGTACCAAAAACTCTAGGAAAATAGAACTTTTGGAGTCGCCATTTTTATTATTTTCGAGTCGGAGGGGCACTTTGACCTTTCTTCCTTCTAAAGTTTTAGGTTTAAAGTTGCATGTTCCATCACACAAGCTCATTTCCCACTCCTTTAGAAACATACCCAACCTGTGCCCTCTTCAGTCAACCAGGACGTCAGAGATAAGAATGTGGGCAGCAGCTCAGTAAGCAAGTATGCAAAGAAAGTCCAGTAGCTCAGATAGACAGCAATGTCTGGTGCTATCAACCTGACTGACTGTTTAGGCTGAAGGATTGCATGGCTGATAGCTTTATCAGACTTGCTCATCTTCAAAAAGAGCTAAATGAGGTACGAACTGCAGCCCCTCAGCTCCAGGTCTAGCTTGCATTTACACATGACAGCCCTTAAAATGAGATCAAAAGCATCAGTTCTCCTCCCCGCACTGCTGCCGGTTCACCTGTGTGCTGCTATTATTATCAATCATGCTGCTCCATCCATCACTACTACTTTCCAGAGAAGAGACATATCTGCACTGTCTGGTTTGTTTACTAGTCACTGAATCTTTAGAGCATAGAAAGTTTATCTCTGTGCCAGTTTTGTAATATTTTAGAATTGTGGTGCGACGAAATGTAAACTTTGAGAATAACTGTTATGTTTGTAATTTTTTATGCTAAAATTCTTCCTATCGCAATTCCTTCCTGACTGTAAGTACTGTAAGTGCCTTTGGAGGTTTCTCTTGAAAGATGTAACTGTGGCTCTGTGGGGCTATCAAAACATTGCTTTCCCAATTAACAGGGAACATTCTCAGAACGTTGGCTAACGTTCTCTAAAAGTTTGCTTAAAAATATCAAAATGTTCTTGCAGTTACATTTAGTAGACCTATTTAATGTTATATATATATCATACATATAAAAAACGTTATTCTTAAGTAATATTAACATTACAGAACATTACAGAATTAAATTTACACAAAATGATGTAGAGTATAATGGGTACAGAATGGGTAATTGTTTAGCTTCATGGTGACCTATGCCTGTAGTGTATATGATATTATAGTACACAACAATTCTAAGTCACACGCTGACGAGCCACAAGAAGCTTCTGTTTCCAGTGAGTTTGTTGTGCTCCGAATGATTTAACAGTTGGGTAGTCTATGGTTTTCTGTAGTTTAGGTTGTGATGCCTGTTATTTTAAAATTTGTTCAGATTGTGAAGGTTGTGTAGTGTAATCTAGCCTTTTGCAATGTTGGATCAAGCAATGGTGTGACTTTGGGATGGGCTTATACTCTATGTCCGGCCAGTGGCAGACAAAGGATGTTTCAAAACAGTTATGCTTGGTGGCATAAAACTTACACACCCTTAAACCTATAACACAAAAATGACAACTTTGGACTAACTTTATAAATACACTGGCTGGTCTTTCTCAAGCAAGTTTCTTAATGAATGTTAAAACTGTGACAAGCTCAGGTGTCTCATTAAAAGTAAAAGCAACTTTTTAAAAAAAGTAAAAGTTAACTTGGTTTTCAAGTTTCCTTGTAATAACGACTACATTAGTAAAGGACCACTAAAGGGTACGGATACATTTTTGTATCTTTTTTAAAACTTTTTGAGCTACAAGTCCAAATCTTCCCCAAAAACATTTTTGGTTTGTTCTATTAAACTGCCAAGTAAAATTACAAAGTAAACAATTTGTGTAATTGATAATTCTAGAAATCTAATTCAAAAACACAGGTCAGAACACATTAGACTTAATGCAGTAAAATCATTAAAGGCCAAGCCAGGTCAGTCAGCGCTAACGATGGCAAGGTCAGAAGGGAAAAAAATTGCAGGACCAGATAGGATTTCCAGAGGCAGCCAGTGAGAAGTAGATGCTGTGGTAAGCCATATGTATCCCATTCTACACTGTCAGGAAGCTGTAGCGCGTTGCATCAGCGAGAACATACGTTCTTATGTTGACAGATTGACACGGCACAACAGTCTTCCTGTTGTCTGTCATTCCTTTGCATGGCTCGTTTGTCTGGCCGATTGTTTGACTGAGGGTTTTCTTCTCTAAATCAATATAAATGAAGGAACTGAATCTGGGAATTGGCTTTATCTCTGTTCAGGAAACAGTTCTTTAATGTTTGAATGGGATGGTGAAAAATCCCTCATGTACCTAGTAATAGCATTTACCCAGCTAACAGGGAATGTTCTCAGAATGTTGGCTAATGTTCTTTAAAAGTTTTCTCAAAAAACATTCTTGCAGTAACGTTAGTAAGACGTTTAATTATATATTATATCAAAAACTATATTCTGTTGTTAGTGGAATGTTTTAAAAACATTACAGAAATAAAAATGTGTGCATTCCCATAATGTTCCCATAAGTAAGCAATAACATTAATACAACGTTTAGAAAGCTGGACGTTTTGAATGTTCCCAAAACTTTTTTTAAATTACTTTTATTATTGTTTTGGTTACTTAATGGAAATGTTATGGAAACATTCTTACAACCTAAAATTGTTAGCTGGGTAAGCTAAAATTTGTTTATCTATTTCCAAAGTGCCATGCCATCCCATGTGGGTAGCATTTTGTCAGAAATTTCACTTGCAAAGACCTAGTTTCCCCCACAAATAGGAATATGTTGATAAATACAAGATAAAGTTTGCATTTTGCAATGTGCAGATTGAAAAGTGAGCTCCCTGTTTCTTTAGGTTGGTTATTACTCTTATCAGCTTTGGGATAATGACTCAAACTACAAAAACAGTAATGTGTGTTTGTGGAAGATAAGCCCCTGGTACCTTCTCATTTATATACCTGATTCTAAGCCTCATTATAGGGTCAGACATACTGGCCTGACATTGACTGTGTTTCCCTCATTGACACTTACTTAATATGTTTGGTATGTGTGCTTGAAACATTGCATATAAAGGTGTGTAAACTCTAAACAGAATTATGGGATATAGTTATATTGTGGACAGCAGGGGAGTTGCAACCATGTGGGCTAATTAATATTCATGAGCTAATCATATTCAAGTCATTTTTATTATGGCCCCACCCACAAAACACCCACAGTGGCTTTCAAATAACTTAATAAGCTCCTGCTAGAAGCAAAAACCAAAATGTTTCATTCACTGTTTTCTCTCCTATGGGACACTCATGTTCAATAAATATTACAATGCGTTCCCTTTAAAATCAGAGTTATGATCTTGCACAGATTCTGAACCCTCATTTGATAGAAAAACCTTATGTGAACAAAACATCATTAGCTCATTTAAGCCTGTGTGGAATATTCTGGCAACAGAAATACTGTAAGTCCTTGATGTCTCCCAAATGGTGTCTCACATCTATTGAGCCGTTTCTAGTTGAGCAGGGAACACTCTGTTTTTTTTTTCAAAAAAGTGACTTTAGGTTTGCTGCTGTTCTGTCTTTCCTTCCTGGTTGGATGCTGTTTCCCAGACCCACAGCCCATTTTACAGGTGATGGTTCTGCATTTGTGGCAGACCCCACCAAGTTAATGACTGTCTGATGGGAGATGGCAATAGATTGGATTTTGTAATAAAGAAGACATCATTAAGCATAGAAAGGCCTCAGAGTTCCACTGCAGTAGGCTTGGAGTTTACAAAAGCCATCAACCTGTAGGAGGTCAGATGACTTTGTAATTGAGTGGAATCAAGAAAACAGGCTCAGACGTCCTTTGGAACAACTATGTGCAGTATGAACCTCCAAAGCAGAGTAAGCAAAAATGGTTGATGCACCAGGTATTTCTGTAAGAATGAACGTTTTAGAACAGGGCTTCTCATTGAAATTCTCCAAATTCTATTTGCTGGTCATGAATTATAATTGGAGCACATGAACACTCATTAATCTTACAGTAGATATTCTCCAATCTCGGCATTATCATCATCAGCGCATACACACTCTTGCATACCAAAAACTCAGCCAGGGTTTGGAATTGGACAGAGGCACGCTTTAGTCTCTTTGCCATAATTTAGAATGTTATCTTGTCAGGAAAGTTACCCTCCTCAATTAATTACGACACCAGAATGCGACGAAAGGAGTCGCCAATAAGTCACATTCAAGCTTGGGTGACAAAAACCTGCCTTTTCATGCGTCTCTTGTTGATCAACCATGGCTCCTGGCAGCTTCCCAGTTACCCACAAATCCTGGCAATCATTAAGATGCTACAGCAGCCCTGCCTGAATTTGTCTGCAGATGCTTGTTTTTTGCAGTTTTTCCTCTAGACTGGGACACATTTTCCTCAGAATTTCTTCCAATAGTCCAACCGCCCACCACACCTCTTCCTCATCTTCTTCTGTTGACTGCTCAGGCATATAGACTCCTGGACAGGTGCAGGAAGCAGACAAGACAGATGGTTCGGCAAACTTGCAAAACTTTGTTTTTTCCTCTTCTATTGTATATTGTATATTTTAAAGGCGCTCTAAGCAAATGTTGTTTTCTCCAGATGCTCTAATTTGTAGATGAACGTCAAGGGGCTGCGGGGTGAATCTCACTAGGACTTCTTGTGATCAGCATATAAGAGAAGAAGAGCTTTGTTTACCTTTAAAAGAAGCATGAACTACCCTGTGGGTTTGACAGATCTTTCTGGTTTTAGGGTTTCTGTCTTTTTTTTAAATATTGGCAACTGTGTCAGTGGTCCATGTGAAAACGTGTGTTTTATAATATTTCATCTTACTGCAGTACAAACTAATTTACCAACAGTACATTTACAATACATTTGATGTTTGTGTACATTTTCTACTTTGGCAGCAGTGAATAATCAAAGGATGGAGAAGAGAGTTATAACCAGGCATATATCCAGACATACGGTGTAGTCGAGTGCATGTGGAATAATGCTTCTAATGATGAAGTGTTTTGGGATATTTTTGTCTCATTAGTAGCATCAGAGTTGGATTTGAGTGCGGCTGGTTGTTTGGGATGTGTGTGACCTTTTTTGCTGTCAGAGATATTGTTATGTTAATGAGGTTAGTTTGATAAGTTTTATCCCAGTTAAGGGTTCTTATGTCCGGCTTTAACACCTACTGTGTGACACTAGATTTCCTTCACATGTCATTAGATCACACTCACTGAAATAGTGTGACCTTTCTCATCCAAAGCGAACAGTACAGACTCCAAACTGCAGTATATACTGAACATGTCTTGCTCAAGGGCATAGTGGCTCTCTACAGCTCAGGGTCGCCCATAACTAAAAATTAAGCTGAGAAAAAATGTTAGAGTAAAAAAACAGGTAGTTGGTTAATTACCATATATAGCAAAAACTTATTTTAGACATAATAGGACAATAACATGTCATTTTACTGTAAAATACTGTATTTTATTGTAAATAAAAGTCACCCTTTAATTTATAGTGAAAAACAGTTAGAGGATGTTTCCAAAAGAACCCAGTTGATGTATTACATTTATTACATCATGTCTTATTTAAAAAGTTTTGCTGCTTATTCTTTTTATTGTCAGTTATACATTGTTTTATGTTACTTTTTAAAGGAAATGTTTACTTTATTTTAGTGCCATGTGTGTTACCCTAATGTCTTTGACAATCCCACAGTTAATGTCATAATAGTCATAAAGGATCTCATATATCATGTTTGGTGTTCTCTGTTTGTTCAGGTTATTTTCTAAGAACCAGAGCATCTCCATCTCAGCGCTCATTCCAGGGCTGTATGCAGCTTGTTCTGGTGGATGATCAGCTAGCTGACCTGACTGCAGTAGAGCAGGGACGAGCAGGAGCCTTTGAGAATGTCAGCCTGGACATGTGTGCCATCATTGACAGGTCAGAAGCAGCCCTCTTCTTCTGCTGTGCCATTAAACAAACACTGGCTAAGACAGTGATTATCGGGAGCAGCAGACTGAGACAGTGGCTTTATCCCCACTGGCAGTGTCTGCCTTGGGGGCAGGATCTGTCGCAGTCTGCTTGTGCTCCCTGGAGCTGACCTTCTTCTGGATTTCTTTATCCCTCCAGTTCCAATCATGTTTCAAATGAGGAGTTTAATCAGTGAGAAGATACTTTCCTAAGCCTACCATTTATTTATATGTTGTTATTGAAATGTTAGAGGTGTGGAGAGGAGAGCAGCTCTTGGTTATTATCTGTAGATTGATTTTACATATTCTCACTCTCTGAGGTTTACTGTACAAGGTAGATGGGCTTCTTTAGCATGCAGATGAATGAATGTGAATTCATGCTTCACAGTATCCGTTAACCTGAGAATAACTTTATGCGCTAAAATACATGCTTGACTTAATATTAAAGTGAATCATGACATGATTTTTCATATAATAATAAATCTAATACATTATTTGTGATGGAAACCTGGCAAAGACTTTTAGGTCAGTAACATTTTTAATACTTTCCACTAACTACTTAAGAATAACATTAAAATAACATTAATGTTTTTTGAGTTTTATTGATAACCATGAGAGAACTTTCAAATGTTGGCAAATGTTAGCCAACATTCCGAGAACGTTCCCTGTTAGCTGGGAACTAGTGCTAATGTTTCATAGACAAATTCGCTTTTTTAGAAAATAATGACTCCTTTTACCAGACAGCAGGATTTCCAAGCAGATGTCATTTGCTATCATATTAAAGAAAATGAAGGGTCAATCAGCTTGCTTTTAATCACAGCTAATCCGATTATCTTTATATTAATTTAATATCCACCTGACCCTTCAGATAGTTAAATTGAATCATCTGTTCATTGAATAATAAGTGTCATCACACATCTGGTGGTGCATTTGATATCGCTGCTAATTTTACTGAAACAGTATCATGTGAGATGAGAGCATTTATTAAATTCTGTCTAGATGAAGAAAACACAGCTGTAGACTTCCACAAGAAATGGTGTGTAGGGATTTGACTTGTTTGTTTTTCTGTAGTTTGCTCCATAGTTTGAATGTACAAAATGACACATAAAATCCAGCAGAAAGGTTATGGTGGTACATTGACATTCACATGGATGGCCTTTAGGTGGAAAGAATAGATTTTTAATAAGAATAGCTATTTGCTTGTGTTTTGGTTATGTGCTCATTTATGCAATCATATTTGTAGCTCATTTATTGTAACACTAACACTCCAGAATGATAAAGTCTTGCATAAGGAGCTATTGTTTACATTGCATTAGATTCCTTACTGCTCAATTAATAGCTTAAGCTTCACTTTAATTGTGTGTAAAGATGCACTGTGCTTTAATGTGTCATTAAACTATTAGACTAAATTATCTTATAGTTTGAGGCTAAGTACATTCTCAACATGTTTTAAACATGAGCACAATTCATCCCACAGTCACTGACAAGTTTCTGCTTTTTGCCAAGCGGCATGTTAAAATGTACATCCCTCTGCCTGACTGTCGATGTTAGCATGACTGTTTAGATGAGGTTTCTTTCTTTGCTGCCCTGGCATTGTGTTTATGATTTTAAAATGATGGTTTATACTGCAATACAGTTAGTTCTGGGTCCCCGGAGGAAAATCTTTTTCTTTATTAGATCAGGTTAGATACCGACTTCCTCCGCCTCCCTTCGCATGGAACGGAGCGCGCTGTAATAACAGAGAAGACAGGAGACTGTTGAACGTGCTTTCTGTGTGTTTTTTCCGTCAGTTTAATGATGCTTCGCTGGCAAAGCTCCACAGTGCCGACGCGGTGAGGAGCAAACTCATTATGAGGAGTCGGAGGGGGGCACTATCTCGCCACACCATTGATTTTATGTTTGCTTTCATCAGGCGAGTCATGTGCTATCAATCTTCTTTACCGAATGCGTCCCTGTGTTTGACATATAAAAGAATATTTCGAGCAGACTCTTAAACACATGACCTTGTTCTTAGTTAAAGCTCAGATCCCATCCAAGATCCTCCTCCAGATTTTCTTCTCATCTCTACAGTATCTTTCGCAGATGTTAATTGCTCCCACAACTATTTCACGCATAAGTTGTTCAGACGAAGTTCCAGATGCCTTCTCAGAATGTGACTCATCATAAATAGCCGTGCGAAGCGTTTGACGTAATGTCGAGTCAGGGCGAGAGGCTGAGACAAGTGCAAAGAGAAGGAGCTACCCAGCTAATAATGAATATCCTCAGAGCATTGGCTGATGTTCTTTAAAGGTTCTCCCAAAGTTATCAAAAACGTTCTTGCAGTACCATTAGTAGAATGTTTTGTTAAAGTAATATATCATATATATTAAGTTGTTAGTGGAACATTTTAAAAACAATGCAGAATTAAAATAAAAAAATTTAATTTAAATTAAAAAAAATTAAAAGCTTAAATAACATTCTTATAACCTAATAATCTAAAAAATGGACATTATCTCTTATAATCTAAAAAAACAGGCATTTTGAATGTTCCCAGAACTTTCAAAATAATGTTTTTAATGTTTTTATTACTTAATGAAAACGTTAGGGAAATGTTAGGGAAACCTCCAATTGTTAGCTGGGTATGAGCTAATCTCTGTTCATATTTAAGGAGATGCAGGGTGGTGTTGCACCACAATGAGTCTGATCTGACGAAGGCATTCTGGACAACGTGCATTCACTACTCATAATGGTTGCATTAGAAAACTGTCACTTTCCATTACAAAAACACAGTGAGGAGTGTACACAGCCAGAGCAGAGAAAAAAAAACTGTGCTCAGGGTCTCCTGCCTTCATTAAGACATTTCCCAAACACAAATGCACACATTTACTTGTGGACTCTTTCACTTTTGGAAATTGTAAAGAAAATCTCTGGTATGCCTAGTGACCACGCACAGGAAATGCTTGTTCAGGCTCACTGCTCTGCAATCTCTGGCTCTTTGTCTGGTCAGGAACAGGAACAATACTGAAATCTTTATCGGCTCGCAGGAGCTGAGCTATTACCAGGATACATTACATGGCCAGATGAATGTTGGCAGCCACTTTTAATTAACAGGTTTGACTATTCTAGTGAAGAAAAATCTCAGTGCCATGACATACGGTGACATGCTGAAGAATTTAAAACTTTGTGCTTTCAAACTTTATTTTAACCTTTGAACTTTTTGTGTCCATAAAGGAATAGTTTAATGAGTCTGGGTGAGAAGAACTATACTGGCCAACACATAGTTTAAAATTGGAATGGAATGAGTTGCTTAATCTTACTGATGCTGTCTATTTATTTGTCTGTCTGCCTATCTGTCTAATCTATCTAGACATATGATTTTAAAAGGAAACATTCAATAACCACATATAAGTCTCGTGCTTGAGTTTACACAAACTTTTGACAATATACTGTAGGTCTTATCCCACAGTGACATGCTACTGTTGGCTCTGACTGAAGTTTCATTATTGGACTGGGTCATCAGTGCCCACATAGATTTCCAGGGATCGTTCTATTGTAGGAGTTTGATTAATGACAGGGTAAACTTTCTCACTGTACCTATCTGCTTCAGGCACAGATGGCCAATGAGGTAACCCAATTAATCTAGATGTGTCACCTATTGGAAAACTACCATTTGACAGCACTACCCTAAAAAAAAGTCCCACAATAGCACTGCAGCAGAACTTGTCAAACTTAAGTTCATTGTGGCTTTGTCACAGCTCCTCCTATGAGACACTGGCCTAACGAGTATTAGCTCCAAGGGGATTGTTCCCTAATTTCATTTTATACCACATTTGGCCGTGTTAATGGATTTAACATGGAGTTGGCAGGACTGTATAAGTAGCTCTGGAAATAGACAGCTCACATACAATCTCTGCACAGAACAAGTGTTGCATCACCACATACCAGTTTTTATCCTTGGCCAACTGAAAGCACCTTTGAAGAAGACTGGTCCTTAATTAAGATGAGTAGAAAGTCAGTGAAGCCATTAATTGTTTTAACTTTGGAGTTTTAATTAGGGTTTCAGCTTACGTTAAGATAAAAGATGTTGGCAAGTCTGCACAACTTGAAAATCTTGGTGTGTGTTTGGCTGTGTGGGATAATATGTTATTTGTTCCTGATGCTAAAAGATAGTCTCTGTTTTCCGTTGAAAATACTGTCCACATGTTGCCTGGAATAGAGATTGAAAGGTGTCAAACAGGGTTCGGAATTGAATGTGCAAATTATCCTATATCCTTTGCTGAAGGATAAACCAAGCCATATAATGATTGCCCAGCTAACAAGGAACATTTTCAGAATGCTGGCTAACATTCTCTAAAAGTTCTCTCCAAGTTATCAAAAACGTTTGCAGTAATGTTAGAGGATTGTTTTACACCATTTGTATATCAAACATTCTTATAACCCAAAATTGTAAGTTGGGTATTTATCTGAAAAAGATAAAACTTTGTAGTTGAACTAGTCCAAATGTCCACATTGACGCAGCATTGAATATCTGAGATTCCAAATCAGCTTGACTGATAATGTAATTTGTAATAAATTTGCATTATATTTGAAATGTTTAAAACAGAATGATTATACATGTGATTGATATTTATAGTTCTTTAGTGAGATAGTGTCTGTTTTTCAATTGATAATGTGTTTTATCACTGTTACAGTTAGATTTTCATAATAAACACAATAACATAAAAACATAATAACACATTGTAACTGTTTTGAGCTGAACCTTAGTAATGTGTTTCAATAAATCTATTAGAGAAAAGGTGAATAAACAGCAATAAAGGAAATCTGTTATTAAAAGAAAAGTAATTAGCTTGTATGTATTATATAACGTTGTATTTAAATGCTAATTTATCTTGTTTTCAGATGTATGCCAAATCACTGTGAACATGGAGGCCGATGCAGTCAGACCTGGGACAGATTTACATGCACGTGTGATGGGACAGGGTATGCTGGAGCCACCTGTCACACATGTGAGTATGTGTGTATGTGCATGTGTGTGCGTATAATTTTGTTTATTTACAGATTAAGTGTGTATGTCTGCATATGTGTGTGTGGGTCTATAAGAATATGTAATAATAGAAAATAATTGATGAATGCTAAACATTTATAAATATTATAATAAGTAAATGCTAGACATTTTTTGTAAGGGTTAGGTTTTAGATTAGGAGATAATATCAATAGAGAGAATATAGCATGGAACAGCATAAAAACACTAGAAGTTTATGAAAACGTGCAACTAACATACAAAAACCACCATGCACTGCCATAGAAGCAGATAACAAATACAAGCAGTACACATCCAGTTAAATAACAAATACAGAATATGAAAAACAAGGGAACATAGAAGAAACCTGCCTGCGATGTGCATGTTTACCAAGGACAAAAGAGGTTTTAACCAAAGGGTGTTTACACAAAATATTTATTTGATTTCGTTATTATAAGTTGATAAATAATTGATAAATAAAATACTTATGACATTATTTTTGAAAGCATTTCCACTTTGCAGCATTTTTAAACTGTAAAGTGGCTTAAACTTTTTATAGCACTGTAGCTTTACAGGCAGGTTTCTTCAAGCGTCTTGGAGACTGCCACAGTTCTTCTGGATTTAGTTTGTCTCAGTTTTTTCTGTTGGTTCATAATGTAATCACAGACAGACTTGATGATTGTGAGATCAGATCTCTCTGTGGAGCACTGGCTGTCGGTTTGAACAAGCTTTTGTCAGTCTCCTTGTGAATACAAAAATATTACTGGATTATTACAATTAATGGCAAAAAGAAAGTTTGGAAATGTAAACTTACAATTCCTACTAACACTACAACAAAGGATATAAATAAATTACTTAAAACCATTTTTGGGTGTGAAAACACTAATGTGCCTAAGACACAGTACTGTATATATTTCATATTAATTTTATTTGTGACATTTCTTTGTTTTTAACTTTTGGATCCCACTAATATGACTATAAAAATACGTCATGTATTATAATAAACCTGTCCACCAACATTTTATCTGAATAGAAGACAAAAACTATATGTATACATAACAAAATGAAGAGTTTATCTGTTTATCCGACAACCATTCCGCTGTAGTCAGTCAGGAATATATTTAGATCTCCACAGCTCTCTATCTCTTTTCTGTTAGGTTGTTTATACATATTGATTCATAAGATAAACAGGCTTCTTGGAATCACTTGTGAGAGCTGTGATGGTTCTTCTGTGAACTGTGATACTTTAGCACCAGTGTCGATAAACTTTAAAATGATAAAAGGTTGTACTAATAATCCTCGGGCCAAAGAATGTATAGTTATTTTGAGCCCTGTGTGTTGGTGCTTAAAATATTGAAGTTGACTTGTAGGTTATGTTTTTCATCCAAAGTGATTATTTAGGGTATAGTTCTTGAAGATCCAGAACACTGTGGTGATATTGTCATCTTATCTCTGTAAGCAAATATTGTGTGTATGGAATTGGTCATTTAATTTCCTAGTTTTCTTACTGAGTTTTCCACTGCCAGTCTAAATGTCCAGTTTGTAGGAAGATTTAAATGCAAACAATTGAAAATATTATTTTCAAAATGTAAGGTTTTAATTTAAGCGATGGAATGTGCATTTGCACAAATGAATGTACCAGAACCTTCCTTGAGCCATTCTACTCTAAAGCTGTTTTACAGTATGTAACATTCCTTATTTCTATAGCTGTTTACGAGCAGTCCTGCGAGGCCTACAAGCATTTGGGCAGATCTTCAGATGCCTACTGGGTTGACCCGGATGGAAGTGGACCTTTAAGTCCCTTCAAAGTCATCTGCAACATGACAGGTGAAGCGTGTTTTTTCTTTATTTGCGGTGTACCATAGCACTATCAGAGTACCCTTCCAGAACAGTTCCTTGCACCTGATTAATAAAACACAATCCATGTACTGTGGATTGCACACAGTTCTGAAAACACGTTATTGCTTCCACAGAATCAGTTACTTCAACATCTCAACCCCATTTGTTTCCAAGAAAACCAAACAGCATTCTACCAATTTCAGACCAATTTAGAGTGCCAGAAGTTCCTCTGATCCAAAAAAATCAAACAAACTGTATGTAGGAACATCAATACATTTAAAATGTTATCATTTTAAAACAGGGATTGTAGTCATCACTGACATGGTAGAGAGCTAAAATCCCTTTGAAAGGAAAGTGTCTATCAAATTAAAAAAATATGTTCATTTGACAGCTTCTTAATGGGTACATTTTGTGATAGTTTGAGGTGGGTAGGAAAGATTATGGTTAGGGGATATGGGAAATTTTTCATAAGCATCATATAAAATTGAAATAAATGAAATGCAACGAACAGCTCTTTATGTCCATATCTGCATAACTCAGAAGTGTTTTTCAGACGCAGCCAGTTTATGTTTTGTTAGTTCAGTTCAGTTCATGTTTTGTCAGTTAATGAGCGTTCTGGTATCCATGTTCCAGAGGACAAGGTGTGGACGACTGTGGTGAACAACCTGCCAGCACAGACGGCAGTAACAGGCTCCAGTCGGGAGAGAAGGACCGTACTGCAGCTCAACTACAGCGCCTCTATGGAGCAGGTCACAGCTATAACCAACAGCGCTGAACACTGTGAACAGCACATAGCCTACGCATGCCGAATGTCACGATTGCTCAACACGCCAGGTAAGAACAGAAGGGTGTTAGCGCATGTGTTCTGGCCGCAGGGTTTGGATGCTAGTGCTTTGTGGGTGTTAGAAGGCTATCAAAACCTGGAGTTAAAAAAGCTAATTTTATCCAGCGGTACTGGTATATCCCATTAGAACAAATGAAGGTCAAGTGTCTTGGTAACTGGGTAAACTGATGGAGGAATAGGATTACATCCTTAACAGCCCTCCAGTTGCTCCCACTCTCCCTGCTCTGGGATGAAACCAACTTTTTATTGGCTGTTTGCCAAGCTCATGAGCTGCAAGAATACTACCACCTCCAGAACACACTTTATACTATAATGTTGTGGTTTCATTAGAATTTCTGGGCTAACTCGCTCTCTGTGTATGTGTGAGCTAACAGCTGGACTTTAGAAGTATTTAATGCTAAATGTAGGCTAATGTTAAAAATCCAGAAGCGAATAACAATTATTAGAGACTAAGTTTGAACACATTTACCAAACATTTTTCCTGGCTAACAGAGTGGGTGTCGGCTTTACTTGCTGATAGTTAAGCATACATTGTACATCTAATTAGCTGTTGACGAAATTGCCAAGCTGTTGTTGGAACTAACGCTGTAGAAAAAATTGCCAAAAGTAAATTTAAAAGGAGCAGAATAAAACCAGCATGCATTTTGCAAATGGATCTTATATACATAAAACTTAAGTACACAATGGTCAAATTACGTGCAGTATCTGAAAAAAATTCATCTCTTTATATACAATAACCAGATTACTTTTTAATCTCTCCTTTTATCTAAGCCTCCAGCCTGTGGTCATTTACCTTCTCTCTTATTTGCGCTTCAATGCTCTGTCAGTCTTTGCTACCATCCCCTGGCACTCCAGCGACCCAGTTTCTGATTACAGTCAGCAATAACAATTTGCAGCATGGCTGTGGCACTGGGCCCTGATGCTAATCTATGTTAATGAGCATGCAGCACAGTAAGGGCCATCGTACATGTTCTCACTGCTAATCTGACTTTGGAACACAACTCTGCTCTTATTGAGAAGTCTTCCCTCTGGGGCTCTTATTCTTTCCCTTTAGCTCTGTCTATGCTCTGTCTAGCTTTGCTTGCTATACATAGTTCATATAGGTTATCGTCTGTGTTTAATTAGGCATGAGAAAATCTCTCTCTGTCTCTCTCTCTCTCTGTAGGTATTAGTATTGATGGGTGAGGAGAATTATCACTGGCATTATTGGACATGCAGAGTTTTGCAGTAGTTGGCTTGAATCAACAAGATTAAAGAAAATTAAAGAAATAGTTTAACAAGAAGTATGTACTTATTTACATGCTGTTACTTTTCTAATGGAAAACCATTTTTTTTTTGACTAAGGCAAGTGTCTGCATGTCCAGTGAGGACAATAATTGCATTATCATTTTATCAATTTGAACATCACTTTCATATTTTGCGCAATTTCAAAATAATAGTAAGATCTGGTCCATACATTCCGTGTGCAATAAAGAGTCCAAAAACTTATTTTAATTACATTTTTTGCTCCTTAAAGCATTCTTGCTAACTGTTGTTTTTGTGGTTTACACACGTTCATATTCCTATTCATTATTCATTTAAATTCCCAGATCAGTAAATCTAAAAGAATGAAATGAGATTAATCTTGGTGAAATTGTCAAGGGTTTTTTAAGTGTGGTAATTATTCATAAGTCATATGCATTGGCTGTGGATAGTGGATGGTAGCTGATGATATGCACTGGTCCATTAGCACAGTTCTGTCCTTTGTTCCTTAGTAATCCTAAGTGAAGGACAATCAGCGCAGATGTCATAGTTATGTGCTATGTTGTCAAACAGGAGTATTAGCTTGCAGAATAGACGGGCCCCCTGAAGAGTTTATGTGCCTCTTGTGTGCATTCATTCCTGATAGCCTTATTTTTAATTTGATGTGTTTGGGGTATTTTTTACTTCAGTTATTTTTTAATGGCCAGATACTGTTTTGCGCTGGAAATCACAAAATGTTGCCTAGTAATTAAAGAGAAAAGTGTTGAGCCAATCACCACATGCACTCTGAACTGATTGAGCGTATGCTCATTAAATAAGCATTAGTTCATTCTGGCTATTAATCTGCTTGTCAGATGTGGTCAGGGTCCAAAATCAACACTTTGCAAATGTCAAATACATGTAAAACTGCTTGCTGAGTGAGTAAATCGAGTTATTCACTGTACATTATTGGGAGCTGTAGCACAATGCAGGAGTTGGAGGAACAAAATTGTAGAAGCTGTTCTTTGACCCTCAGCAATGACTGAGTTTTGTTAAAGCAATATTCCGGAAAAGTAAAGATCATTACTGTAAAGTGACAGTATAATATAGTTATGTTTTATATTGTAATATGTTGCTTATTATAAAAAAAACTTTCCCAAAACATGATTTTAAAGGCATGGTTCACCTAAAGAGGACCATTATGTTACTGTTTACTCGCCTTAATGTTGTTCTAAACTCTTTCCAAACTTTTGGAGGATGTTCACAATGCTTTTCCTACACAATGAAAGTGAGTGGTGACTGAGGCTTTCAGTCATAGACATTTTGCCTAAATCTTTTGTGCTCCACGGTAGGAAAAAGTCGTGGTTTACTCAACATGAGGGTGAGTAAATAATGACTGTATTTTCATTTTTAAATGACCTTTCCCTTTAATTATCTGTTAATACTCGGCAAACTGATAAAAGCAAGCAGAATCCAGTCACAAATGTAGAGGAAATAAAAGAAAAAAACTACTTCCCAAAATATGTTTTCTAAATTGACTGTCAGGTTTCATCAAATTATGTGGAGGGCTGGCATTCTGCAACCAAATGAAGCATTAAATCAGAATTGCATCCGGGGTGCATTAAGTTGGGTAATTGGGAAGTTAAACTATAATTGTCTTAATTCCTTGATGTCTTCAACCCTTACATGGACGAGCCATCAGGTTGTTACATTCCAGTCTCTCATGTTTCTTATAGCCTCTGCTGTTCCCCAGCGTCCTCGTGCCTTTTGACCTCCATTAAATCGGCACGGAGGACAGAGTTGAGAGATTCCTGCTGTACATGTCCGTTGTCATCTCATCCCATTACGCCACGATCAGCAGTGACGTTTTGTTTATTCCGCGTCTCCTTCTGAGACTGCAGAGGTCCATTTGTATTTAAATTGTCCTCCTTACAGCTAAATTAACCACTTTCCACTTTAATTAGACCTCTGCTGTCATACAAAAGAAATTGTATTTGATGGTGATGAATTGAGAAAAGTGTTTTTCTTTTTGTCCAGTCAGTATAAACAGACAGTTCATTGTCAGCAGGAAACTGTGGCTGATGGCGTGAGCAGAATTGACATTGAGCCGTGAACTGTTGTGGTGGTCTGTGTAAGCATAAATGTCCACACAATTAAAAGCCTGAAAGACATGAGCTGAGTGCTGCATTTCAAAAGCAGTTTCTATACATTCTGCAAACATTCCTCAAACATTTCACAAACATCTCGCAAGCATCTTTCAAATATCCCTCAAATATCTGTCCAACATGTCACAAACATTTGACAAACGTCTCTTAAACATCTCTTTAACATCTCATACATCTCTCAAACATGTGGTACTGCATTGTGCCTGTGCCTGTGTGACAGTATTGCCACCAGAATTTTACATACATACTTTAGGTTTCCTCAAGCAACATTAGGTCATTCTTTGTACTTTGTACAATATTCAATACATCAGTACATGTATAATAATAATACGGTATATAATAATGGTGCTATGATTCTATATTATATTAACTCAATACTGTATATAGTCATGTGAAGAGAACTGTTGCAGTGCATGACTGCAACCTCTTAGTCCTGTTTATTATTTCTTAAAATTAATGGCTTCTTCTTGGCCCACAGTATTAGTGTAAACACATTCCTCTAACAGAGAGCACATAGTCCAGTGGGAATATGAGAAGGTCTTGGTTATAACCAGGGTTAGATGCTTCTACACCATTGTTATTCACTGTTATTCACTAACATTTCTGCAGACTGTTACACAAAAAATCCTACAATGTTAGGATTCTTTAAAAAATAGAGTATCCTTGAGCATAGAGTAGAGCATCCAGTGTGTTTTCAATGACTGAACAAGAATGTTTTGTATATTCACTGAACATACTAGTAGATTCTCCACTGAGATTTTCTTCTGTATTCTGGTCGTATAGATGAGAAAGTTGTAGATCTCTCAAGACATAAAGATTTTATAGCTGTATGTAATGTTGGAAACCGCAAAGGGCAGCCCTAATATGATTAACAAGATATGGAGCATGTGTGGGGGGGCTGCCTGAGAAGTTCTGCACTCACCTATTTCTGTCTTTTCCAAAGTCAAATCACACTTGCAATCGTTCTATCTACAAATCTCCCACAAACCCCGTGTGTAAAACATGTTGCACTTCTTCCTGTTCAGAGTAACACAGTCACATCTAAATTTACGACTCAATCAGCTTCTCTCAGATCTCAGAAATAAACAGGCTCAAAGTCTCAGTACATTAGGATGTCATTCTCTTATAAAAACAACAGATAATAACATTAACAGTAAAAAAAAGGGGTAGGCAGGGCTAAACAATAATCATCTTTTACTTACCTTGCATTTTCATTGGTTCCACCACACAAAATATACATTTCATTTAAGTCTCTGAAAAAAATACTTTTTTTAATTTAAGGTGATTACAAAAATAACAAATATGTTTTTAATATGCAGTAGTAGGTTATGGCTATAATGGGACCATGATGGCTTTGATCGAAAACACATTTGACATACAGAGAAAAAAAACATGACTGATTTTCTAGATCAGCCATCTAAAAACATTACCTTCAAACATCACAAAGAAATCAAATGTTTAAGTTTGCATGACATAAAAGCTCACATAAATCATCAGCTATAAGATGGACTGTCAATCCAGCCCATGGGGCCATCCTTACTGTTGGGTCCTGAGTATACTGCCTGTGGTGCTTATTTAACAGTTCTGTTTACTTAAAACAGCTCCTAGTAACTAATATAAGCTTTAATCTGGCCTTTTAAATTGTATTATTGCTTACAATAAAGTTAAATACAACACTACCTAAATCATTAATATTTGCCTTTGTGCTGCTATCAGAATGAATGGCTTCTGTTATTAGTTAATTCATCACATTTATTTTCACTGTTAATCTTAAAGGTTTCTGTGCTAGTCTGGTATTAAGAGAAAATAATTAACCTCTAATATTGCATTCTTATATGCGTTCTGGTTTTTGTATGGAGTATATAAAGATAAATTACTTTATATAAACATTCTACTGAAATATTCAGAGCATGTGTGTGCTCTACAGTTTAAAGAGAAATAAAACCACATTAAAATGCAGATGGTCTTTTGTGCTCCTGAAATTATTAGACGACTCATTGTCGTGACACTCTTAAACTGAACTTGTTGTCATTTGATTTACTCTACATGAACCCAGCCATTTGCCCTTTGACCGCCAGACTATTCATATTGGGACAAATATGCAGAGAAAGAGCTAAAATGCTTAATGAGATGCA
Source organism: Chromobotia macracanthus (assembly GCA_036877525.1). Classification (NCBI taxonomy): domain Eukaryota; kingdom Metazoa; phylum Chordata; class Actinopteri; order Cypriniformes; family Botiidae; genus Chromobotia; species Chromobotia macracanthus. The sequence goes on along the minus strand of JAZGTH010000100.1, from coordinate 914,613 downwards.
AAATAAAGGAGGCTCAGGTGAGGCTCTCAAGAAAACATTTTTTTTCTTTCGTTTTTTGTGAATGTTCTTTCTGTGGAACCACAATGGCCCCAAAAAGTGTTTGGACACTTAAGTCAGACTAAAAGGACTGTAACTTTTCAAGCAAAACTCTTTCAAAAAAAACAAGACAAAAGGTATTTGGATGCTTGCTGCTTGGTGGAACGACACCTCTGGTTAATTTGCTGATTATATCAACAAAAATCCCCTTGACTGCAACAATTGAAGGTGCAGTTTTGAGAAATGCTCTAGCACCCTTTGTAGGTGTGTGATTATCTAATACAGTGCCATTTAGTCATTTCAGTTTTTTTTGTGTCCAAATGAACTTTGAGGTCAATGTATATGTAGGTCTGTTTAAAAGAAGTACTTTGGGATTATAAGATACAATAAGCCTGTGATATGTAATGCTATATTACTGTTTCACACATGCTTTTCCTTGTTTTTCCCAGTTCCAAAGAACTGAAGTTTTGTGTGTGTGAAGCTGTGAAAGTTTGCTATCCCCATGTACTTGACACCAATAATTTGATATTTGCATTTGCAATGACAGGAGTCTGATTAGACTTCATTTCCCAAAACAGAACCCATTATAACCCTTCAGATTGCATGGTTCAGGTGCAAGCTTCAGCAAATGTTAACTAGACCTGAGCTATTTGTTTTGTAGCACAGTGATCCTATTTAGAGACGATTCAACAGTGCGAGTTCTGATGGATGCACCTTTGATTCAGTACCATGTAAATATATTTAGCATTTTTAAAATGTCCTTTTTCCACATGGGACACAATGACAGTAGCTGAAGTTTAATTAGGGAAGAGATCCTCAAGAGTGTGGCAGATGCACCTTTCTTGTCAGATATGTGAAGAAGAGTCTCTGGTATTGTCTCTGGAGAGTCTCGGAATTTTATGACCTAAAACTAATAAATTTCTCTTCTTTTGACTAAAATAAGTAAAACAGCTGTATGAATTATATTGGTAGACTCCATTTTTAATTTAATTTTTTAACAACCCATATTTCCTGGAGATTTTCCAGGGGAGGGACGTTTATGGTTTAGAGGTCATTCATTTATAGCTCAGGAGATTTGTCTCTTAAAATGCCTAGAAATAGGTAGTAATGAGACAGTTATTGACCAATAAGTAAGAGTATAGAGCTATTTATATATATATTTACATAGCACAGCACAGATCATTTGATCTAGGAAAAATTTAGTTATAAATATTTAAGTTCATATTGACATCTCTTGACTGTTTGGCAGATCTGAGCACAGTTTGTTTCTTCTGAAACTGAGATCATTTTTTGTTTTGTTTGTTCTCCATGTAATCTCAGATTAATGATTAAAGCTATTTCATTTGATGTTTCTCTCCCTTATAAATGTTTGCCACTGGGAATATTTTAGAAATGTTTCGTCAGCATAAATTCTAGATCTACACCAGATATTCAACAGTACAGGGAAACTACAATTGTGTCAAATTAAATATTTCGTTTCCACTGACTAAAGTCCATGGACATATTCTGTGTGATGTTAAACCATGCAAGACATCACCGTTTCACTTTTCTTTACTTCAGTTAAATGGATATCAGCTGCATTGATGTTATGGTCGAGGACATGATGTTTGAAGTCTCATTAGCATGCTTGCTGTATATATATATATATATATATATATATATATATATATATATATATCAGATATAATAGAAATTGATTGAATTCCGGTCTGATATGAGTTTATTAAGAGCCTGGAGAGTTTGAATGGAATGGAGATTTGTGTCTTATTGTGAGTTATTGATCAGCAACAAACTAAGTCTGCATCTCACACATCATTTATGATGAGGAATATTACCATTTGCATATATTAATGCATCATTAAATTAAAAAATATTGTTATATGTTTTATTGACGCCATTATATGTTAATTCTCAGCCTGATTTGGTGCATGACTGGAATGTCTCAAATCGCTATTTCCGTATTGAAATTAATGAAAAAAAAATTAGTCGGATGAAGGTGATCAGGCAATCAAGTTTTCTTAGCTTGTAAAGCTCCTGAGTGTAGCGCACCACCCACGGTTATATGACAGGCATCAGTGCTGTTAAGTCTGTGAGCAGAAATTACAATTTAGTCGTGACAATAGGATGGACGTTACCCAGGATGCAGTCTCTCTCCCATGGCAGCAATAGCAGGAAAACAGAGTCCAAGAGAAAGGCGCAGTTAATTGCACTGGACAGCCACGCCACAGTTTGCCTCATGTGCTCCAGATGGTTCAGGACAACACAAGCTGCTTCATTACCAACATGGTCAGCCCTGTTTGTGCCTGCTGGCACGAGGGTTCATGGATTGCTTATGGTTTAAATTAGGAGCACATTCCAGAAAAATAGCCTCAACCTTTTTCATTCCTGTCTCCATTAAAAGTTTTTTTACAATTTTTTGTAAAAAACTTGGGCTTAAGTTTGGATAATAAATTGTGCCATGTATTAGTGTTTGTGATACTTGAAACAAAATTGGCCATGTTGACTAAAGCATTGTCCATCTAGAGAGTAATACATTGCATAGCACTCTCATAACTCTCGTAATTCATAATATATTTTGCGTTGTAAAAGTTTAGTGGTCAACTGGGTTTTTATTGGCCGATTCCAATATTGATAACACCCAGCTAACAATTTTATGTTGAAAGAACGTTCCATAAAATTTCCATTAAGTAACAAAAACATAAAAAATGCAAGAACATTTTTGATAACTTTAGCCAACGTATACCAATCTTTCACTAGTTATATAGCATTGTTTTTGGTTGTCTAAAGTAAATCCAATCTTTCGTATGTACTGGCATCTGGATATTAGTATATTTTTATTCATATTCATACTGTGGCAATGCCTTGATCATTTCTCCCATTAAGAAGAATCAAAGACGCTTTAGCAAGACTCAGCATTCTCTGCTTTCAAAACAAAATTTCCATCCCCGTACACTGAGGAGATAAACTGAATTTTTCTCAGTTTTTTAACACTTTTGGAAAATGTAGGTTGACATGGTTCAATTGTTTGTGCATCTGTAGACAATTCACACCCTGCTGGCATCACATCATGATCCTGAATGCCTGAGAGATGCAAAATGCTCTACAACTGTGTGAACTAAAGAAGTCTGTTCTGTTTTTAGCTTTAACATCTGCAGGTCTGTATACCTGAAATATTTAAACAAAATACTGCACTTATATTTGTTCTGATATTTTTTAGCCCAGAACAGCAGGTCAAATGCTTGCTTTATTCTTAGACAAGAGATATTTGAGAGTGCTGCAAATTTTAACATCTATCTCTTTGTATTTCATAATTTAAGCATTTAGGTGTTGCAATAGGCCCTTCTCCTATGCAATATATTGTTCCGTGTTGTTTTAAAGGTTTTAATACTTAGCTCAAGAGTATCAGATTTTAGAAGATGAATAATGAAAGATATAATGAAGGGATTTAACTGTCTGACAGGATTAATACATTACAACAGGGAATTTTAACAACAGTGAGATGGTGTACTTGAAATGTCTCCTAATATACTATCTGTCTGTGACCTTCTGACCTCCACAATTCTGACACCACTGAATGATTGTTAATTCCCAGTTAATTCCCATTTTAATTCCCATTTTTATTGGCTCTGTACCCAGGGTACAGAGCCAATAAAGTTAAGTGTAACTCTGAAAGATACTCTGATTAACTGAGGAAAATCACACAGCTTTTTGAATATGATCTGTTATTTGATAAACACGTAACCCTTGACTCAGTGTAATGCGTTTTCAGCTTGGAAGAAAATCTGCATCCCACATCTCTCAATCTCACTAAAGGCAACGTCAGAGCAGAGTTAGCTCTCTTTGAGCAGACCGTCATGTGTATCCATGATTAATCTCTCTGACAGTAATACTGTCTATCTGTGAAGAGTGCCAGACAGTACAGAACAAGGAACTGATAAACGATAACCCTTAACCCAACACAATTCAAAGGATTTGATAAGGTAATAGATCTACTTTTTGCTATGCTGTAAAAAGAAGTAACAAAACTTCCTCTTGAGAAAAACACTCAGATTAATGCACTCCAGATTGATCTGATAATTGTTTCTCATGGCAGGACCCAGAGTATCTTTTATTTTTTGTGTCTTTAAACGGATTATGTGCTGATGCTGTTAGAATGTTCAGAATATTAGAATACATCATCATAACATTTGCCTTATGTTGTCCTTTGTTAGTCAGTTAGATGACGTGGCCATGGTGACAGGTCTAAATCACCATCATTTCTAACAACAGCATTTGATACCAAAAAATAAATATTTAGGTTTGCAAGGCCTATAAACACATGTACATAATCAACAGGTAAGGTAAGATTCAATATCTGTACAGTATGGCACAAATACTTTTAGATTTATGTGAGAATTGACATACACATCATAATGCTGTTAATCGGGGTATAAAAAACAAAAAAACAAAAAAAAATTAACAAAATAAACCTTGTGCAGCTCAGTCTGATGCATTCATTACTGACAATCTATCGCTTTAATGTCCTGCCATGCTTCCGTAATTTAGGACATGCCACAAAAGTGTGAAGCACTTCTAGACTCTGATTTCACATAATCTCTGCGCTGATGACTAGCTTGCTCTCTGTGTCTTCCGGACAGATCTGTATGTCCTGAACTAACACCAGGTATAAAGTGCTGAGAGAGAGTGTTTGGTTTGATAGGAAAAAATTAGTATAGGACACAATCTTTAATAAAAACAAAACTGCCAAAGTACATACTAAAGCACAGCCTTGCTCTTTATCTTATAAGCTGGACTGACCAATAAGGGTTTGGGTGCAAAACCCGTATCATTAGAAGTATGAGGGTGTAACATTGTGAACATATAGGCCCATGAGGGGAATAGGGTGTACTTTGTAAGCTGTGTAAGCGCTCATTGTAAAGTGTCTACAATGGTTTAATTTTATATTACTTGAGTACATACTTCACATATACACACACACACAAACATACAATTCCACTCTTCATCTCACACATGACAGACACACACATGCCCACTACACTTCCACTCATTACACATGCAAACAAATGTTCATACACACACACAAAGACAAACACTGCCATTTTCCTCATATCTCACACATGTGCAGACAAACATGCAGACACACAAACACACACATACATTCATACATTCTGCTGTTCACCTCACTCACATGCCGACACACACATACAAGCAAACACACATACATACACACTTCCACTCTATATTTCACACATGAACAGACACACAAACACACTTCTGGTTTTTATCTCACACACATGCAAACACACACTTCTGCCAGAGATCTCATTTGTCATATCCATCTGCCACCTGTAATGCACACTCTTACAACTGGAAAGCAAAAGTGTTTCTGCCAAACACCTCTCAGCTGGCATCCACAGCGGCAACAAAACACAGGACTGAAAAATAATTGAAATCGAAAGCCTGCAAATACAAACATGGTATTCCAAAGAGAATAGAATAGACGCATGTCATGTGACCAGGATAATCTGTTGGGCAGATTTATGATAATTGCATGGAATTCATTAAGTTTGTATTCTGTGATCACCAGAATAAAAACATACCAATCATCGTTGTGTAGTAGAAAACAATATGATCTCTATTCCTTAATCCTTAAAAGTTAAGGGGTGTTGTGGTGAAGTGGTAAAGGGTATTGGGTTGATAACTGCAAGGTTGTAGATTTGAACCCATAACCCATATATTTACCATGACCCTTTTTATTGGAATGTTCCTTTAAAACAAATATACACTACCAGTCAAAAGTTTGAAAACACTTGACTGAAATGTCAGATTAAAAATCTTTTAATCTGAAGACATTTAAATAAACGTTAAAAATGTAAAAATAAAAATATAATATAATTGTTCCAACATATTAATTTCAGTTTAATTTTTGTTATTAGAAAAGTACAATTTAAAGAAATAATGTTTTTGAAATAAATGATTTGGACCCCATAATGAAGAAAAAAGCAGCCAATAAGAGCGCAGGAGAGAGGGGAACTCCTTCAAAACTCTTTAAAAGTCTTCTCAGGATGATTCCTCAAGAAACTGGGTGATGGAAAATGTCAAGAAAATTTTTGTAAATTCTAGATGAAGAGTGACTGTATTGAATATGCTAGAATATATCCTATTTTACCTTATTTTTAATTTTCTTTAGTCACAACATAATTCCTAAAGTTACATTTGTGTTATTTCATAGTTTTGATAAGTTTACTATTATTCATAAATGTAAAAAAAATGAACTTACTAGAAAAAGTAAGTGTTTCCAAACTTTCGACTGGTAGGGTACATATTATGAAATTCATGAATACACTGTTTTTGAATTTATGAATACACAATGTATAATCCATCAGCTAAATTACACCAACACACTAAAAGCAGGGATCTTCAGGATTCCAAGGAGCAGACTGAGAGGACGCTCACATGTGTACTATAACCATTTACCCTCCTCTTTAACTTGACTGATCTTCACTCAAGCCACTGATGCATTATAGATTGATGTACACTGAGCCTGACCTCCCGTTGTCCTGCAGTGATCATTTCCAATACAGTTCTGCTCAGATGGTACGATAGTATTGACACTGTATTGCAGGTCAATGGATCTTGTGAGGTGGAACACGCTGGACAGTTTATACCTTTCCCCAGAGAAAGAGAGAGAGAGAAGCATCGCTGCATGAACAGGTCTCTCACCCGTGTCGTGATGGTGAGTGGGCAACAGGATGAGCGGCAGATGGTAGTTGCTGATCAGTGTGGTTATGAGAGCAGCTCAGGTCTCCCTGTGTCACCGATCAGACAATGCAACTCTCTGACCTGTTCAGATTGTAAAAATGGCTCACTGCCATTCTATAGATAGACCACAACAGACCTGCATATCACCTTAAAGTGGATTAATTATAAAGTAAAGCTTTTAAAGCCATTTGGTTTTTGTGTTTACTAATCGCTTTGATATTTTTTCATGAATTTCAGATTTTGTCGCCAATTAACCTATAAATCTACCTTATTTTACACACCTCAGCGTAAAGCATTAACTTCTCTCAGATGAAGCTTCTAGATTTTCTTTGAATGAATGAAAATACAAACAGATAAATGTCGACATATAAGTAATGTATAGAGCGTAAAATTTATGGATATCATAGCTCATAAAATGTACTCCTGATAGCTGTGATGATAAAGTTTAGAAATTTCTGACCTCAGATTGCAGACTATGGCATTTTGGCAAATCTCGGCACAGTATGTGATTTTATTGAGGTCTTTTCTGAAACTCAACAGGAGCTAGATAGATTATTAGAATCTTTCTCTCAGCAAAAAATATCTAAGACATCGAAGACTTTACTTTTATTTAATTTAATTTAATTTGTCTAGAAGAAAAATTGGGACATTAAAGAGAACTCATCTGTGATTCCTCTTTCCTAGAGAAACATTCTGTATTCCTAATACCTGTGTCTGTGGTGCCAATAATAGTTGTATTTTCCAATGCTTTGTAGTATCATGATTTAAAAAGCCAATAATATCCATGTTTCCCAAGCCACTTCCATAGAATCGCTTGCTCCATTAGCCTCCGAGCGATTCGGCGTGCCTAAACCTTCACGCAAGCAGATTTGCATTATGTCTCTTGGCATCTGAGTATTTGATGAGACCTGTAAAAAATGTTTTTTTAATATGTTGATGCAGATGTGAGAGGCATTTGGGCTGTGATTTGAAACTGCATGCATTCATTCAGCTGAAAAGCCAGTGCTGTGTGAACACAAAGGGGCGTTTGCACAGGTGTGCACGGGTGTGACTGCACACAGCAAAAGAAGGAAAAAGCTTTTCTCAAGATCTCTCCGTCTCCTAATTACGCAAAAAGGTTGTCATTCGAAAGATTGTCACTATTAGATTGATGGTTGCAGTTATGATGTTGGTTTGTTCATTCAAATAAAGTGTAAGAAAAACCTGTGGATTCAAAATCCAATGAGTGCACTCTAATACATTTTCCCAACAGCACGGACTGCCGTAAGTTGTATTTTGAGCTCACATACTTTAATCAATCTGTTTGTATTTACTTTATTAAACTTACATTTAAATTGTACTTCCTGTAGTCCAATTAGTAGAGTATGGTGCTAGCAATTTCAAGATCATGGGTCAGATTTATAGAGAGCACACAGTGACATGTTATTATGAATTATTTGTTATATTTTGTTATTATTTGTATATTATTAATATCTCCATTTTGCTTTAATGACAGAATTCATTTTCAGCTTATAATTTTAGGTTGTAAGAATGTTTTCTTAACATTTCCACAAAGTAACAAAAACATTAAAAATGTTTTGAAAGTTCTAGGAATGTTCAAAACATCCAGTTTTTAGACATTGTTTTAATGTTATTGCTTGGTTGTAAGAACTGTATTCAAATTTCCAAACATTCCACAACTACTTAAGAGAAAGATTTTGCATACTTTTATAAATGATATAAAAAGTCTACAAAATTATATAAATATCATTTTTTAAAATGTTGTACTAACATTACTGTAAGACCTTTTTGGATAACTTTGAGAGAACTTCTCTCAAATGTGAATAAAGAATGTTAGCCAATGTTCTGAGAACATTTTCTATTAGCTGGTTATGACATGGCATAGAAAAACTTGATCCATGTTACCCCAACATGATTTGAGAACATGTAAACTGAATTTTATGTACAAAAGAGTTAACATGTCACCAATTGTTAGAGCAGTAACCTAGACAGATTGCAGAATCTTAAATGTTTCTATCATTTTACATCAACTCGTTTTTACAACGTTTGTGTGTGTGTTTGTTTTCCAGAATCATACAACTATCAATTACATTTAAATTACATTTTAGACACTTTTGTACCCTTCTGGATGTGAATCATTATTTTATTTCTGACAGTTGTTTTGGCAGCTGTGCATTTTCAGTGTTAATATTGATATCACTCTATCCCCAACAAAGTCGTCTATAGGCAAAAGCAATGCAGATTGCATGGGTACTTACAATTTAAATGTCACACACACCTTTGCCCTTCGATGTTTGAGGTGTCTTGATAAATCTGGATCAGATCCAGCTTCTCTTAAGAAGCCATTTATCTCCATGCTTTGTTCCTAGACTTTACCATGTAGTTCATACAACTGAAGCACTGAAGTATTGTTGGCCCAGGAGATGACTCTTAAAGCAGTCTGATAGAGCTGGCCCCAGGCATGGCTGCTGAAAAATGGGACAGTGGAAGCTGTGCTCTTTGTGTTGTTCTCAGAGGAACCGGAGAGTGCAGTGTCTTGTATGGGTTCTTCCCGAGACGTGCCTTGGAGTCATACCAGTGTAATGTATACAAGACTTCAGATCATGCCTAAAAGCTTTATATGGATGTAATTGCTCAAGGGAGGAAACATGGAAACTCGTGTTCAGAATGTTTATTTCTGTGTTTGGACCTTTGTGTCTTCAGACTGGGAAGTCATAGGACGTTTAAACAAGGACAATGGCCTGTCTGTGCACTGTAGGTCGGGCATGCATGTGGACGCCTTGGGTGTAAATATACTGTATAGTTCTGTACAGTTTGATTTTTGTACAGAAGGAAACCCCTATCACATCAAGGCTGTTCTAAATGTTTTCTGCTGATTGTTTATTCAACACATTTGATCTGCTTATTGTTTTTATATATTATGATCATTTTTAACACTGCTGGGGTGCATTTTCATAATAGTGCCCAGGGCTCTACAAACCCACAGGTTGGCCCTGACAAGAATTGTTAAACATTAATAAAACATTATTTTTTTCTGTAATAATCAAGTTTTATTTTACATTTTACTTAGTTCTCTAAAAGGGCAAGATATTTAAAACCATCTTCACCTGCCGTGTGTTGCTGTAACTTATGGTAAAGCATGCTGCTTGATAGCTGTTTCTGCTGATCTCAACAGTCAAAAGCAAATGAAGACACAAGAATATTTAACATGTTTTTACCCTGTTCATCTTTGATACAGCCTCCTTTGTGGATGTATTCGAGGTGTGTGGCAGTTTGTTTTTCTTGTGCTGTTTGACAGCTGTATTATTATAATTTAAAACAGAATGCCACAGGGTTCTCTCCCAGTCTCCTGTAGTGTGTGTTTACTATAAAACCAGATCTGGATAACAAGTGTATATTTAAAATGGCTGCCACTACAACTTCATTAGCGTTATTACTGTCTAGGAGAAAAACAGTAAAACTCCTGGGAAAATCAAATGTGTAAACCATTCTGCATTTGCAGAGTCTAAAAACACCACAACTCCCCTGTATAATGACAAGCCTGCTCCCAAATGTGTAAGACAACAGCTGTCAGAATACAGGATTCACATATTTTGATGTGATTCATTTGCGTTTGGTTGTAACCAACGTTTCTACAACATTTCATCCAGCTCTCATGAGGTTCTGTGAAAACATCACATGGGTTTTACAGCCTGTTATATTTCCTGTCAGAGCGGGTGATGGGTTGTAACGTGTTGAAATGAATATGGAGTGGTAAGGGAAAACTAATTTTCACTGCAGCTTCTGATGCTTCACTCTGCTCTCAGCGTCCACTGTGGTGTGACATGCTGTGAAGGTGCATTCATCACGCATAGTGTGCGAACTGTCTTTACAAACCACACTGAAGACAGTAATGGCTTATATGCTCTTGGATGTTTATAATCTTTTCTTGCCTATTTTTGCTTTTGTTTGCCTTTTTGATTAAATGGCACGTTGACAGATTTTATTTATCGTATATACTACTGTGATCTCCAAAGGAAGGCGCTGCACGGTATTTTCAATGTGTAAACAGATTTATTCATAAACAATTTCATTGGAAAGAATGAATGAATTCTTTGTTTTAAGACAAAAAGAATAAAGAATCTGAACTTTGCATGAACCGAGGAATTCAATGGAGTCAATGAATTAATGCTGAATTCATTGTACAGACATGGAGCATATAAATGACACTCAGAGATTTAGAAGCCCTCATACATTCTTTTAATGTCCTCAGGAAAGAAATCCATTTGTGAGAGACCGTTCTAACCATTGTGAAGAAGAGACGAAAAATGCCAATCTTTTTTTTGAGGTGGTGTTCAAAGTCCAGTTTGAGTCAAAAGGTCGGATAAAATGCATTTGCTGGCTGCAAGCTGGCACAGACAATTTTCCCATTGCTGTCACCCAGAAAGCCTAATACTTCATCTCAATAAGCAAGGTCTCTTCATTCGTTCTTCTTAGGACCAGAGGGAAATAGCTGAGAAGATGTGATGTCAGTCCATAGAGAGGGTCATGTTTCATGTTGTCAGTAGTGCTTGGCACATTACCCAATCAGAAATCATTTTTATCCTAAAGCTTTCTACCATTTATCCCATCATGCTGAAACCCCCACAATTGAACCATCTCAAACTCCAGCTAACAGGGAACGTTCTCAGAATGTTGGCTAATGATCTCTAAAAGTTCAGTTAAAGTTTTCAAAAGCATTCTTGTAGTAACATTAGTGGAACGTTTTTCTAATGTTACATAGTATATATCAAAAATGTTATTTTTAAGTAGTGGAACATTATTACAGTATTATTATTAATATTACAGAGTTTGGATACCTTTCTTATAACCAAGCAAAAATGTTAATATGGCATCTAAAAAACTAATGGAATTAATAGAAACATTCTGGTAATATTTATACAGCCTAAAAATGATTAGCTTGAACCTTACAACCTTGTCCCTGTTTGGCTTATGACCATTTTCCTCTTGGAAAGCCATTGGCTTTTTTTTACATTTGATTCTGTCATAGTTTTTCTGTTGCTTGTGTCACAGAAAAACAATCCTTGTATTTTCTCTCGCCTCGTTGTCACCTTCAAAGGACACATATGGAGAATTCTATTTACTGATGTGAACATGAAGGACAATCTATTCACTTGGGAATATTCTGTATCCCTCAGGGATATAAGGTCCATCAGCCTAAAGCCTTTCTTATTACACAGAAATATTACTAATGTTTATGCATGACCTTACGTGTGTAAGGTCATGCTTACGGTTCTTTGTCTCCTCCTCAGGATGACTAAATACAAGTCTGCAAAGTCACTCAGTGCTCTTATGGCAAGGTTATTCCTGGTAATGAGCTCCAAAGGGCAGCTCTGAATGTCCGAAGACAGTGGAGTGTAATTCCATCACAATGTTTAGGAGTATGGAAATGCTGTCCTTGCAGTATAAGTAGGCGACTTGTAAAAGCAACACCTCAGTCACAAAGAGATTGTGTTGTGGATGCGATTCCTGGAAAATGTTGAGTGTCTGCTCCATTGCCTTTATCACCTTGAGCATGCCTGTCCTCATTGTGAATGCGTTAGCCTTGCATTTATTGCTCTGTTGAGAGCATCCGTTGTACATGGCAAAACAGGGAGATTGTCAACTAGCTTTACAAGAAGCTGAAAATGACACATATGGATGCACTAATAAGAAAATGACTAAATTAATTAATTAGATTTGTGCTGAGAGAAAAATTAGGTTTCAGAGGAAGTGTTGTTGGAAATTAGGTCCAGATTAAAGATGACAGTTTTTCCTCACGGGAATAGTTGTTACATACACTGTTATTTGTGTTTCATTTATTTATATTTTTTGATGTTTGTTAGTTTTTCTCTTAGCTTGCAGACAGAGATTGAGATTTGAATAATTCAATTTAATTTTACCCTCCTTTTGACAGCCATAAAGAGTCTGTGTGTACAGCAGAAATCTGTCTGCTTGTTTGTTTGTATACTTGTTTAGATTCAGCTAAATCCATTTTTATTGTTTTATAAATAGCTGGCTCTTGTAATTTCCTGTAGTAGTTTAACGGTTCTCTGTGACACCAAATCAAACTTCTAAATAGAGGTTTACATGTGGGAAAAGGTAGATGTCTTAAAGCCGGGGCTGTGATCAGATCAGAACTGTGTATCTTTTGTGCTCCCTCCCCCTGTGTTGATTGACAGTAGTCTAAGGGCGATTTCCATCTCAAGGCTACGACGTTGAGAGATTGACAGATGTAGCTACAGTCAAAAATAATGTTTTCTTTGCAAAGGCCGTGAAGCAGTAGAGCTGGAGAAGCTTTGTGAAACTAGTGATAAAATCCATTTCATCCTTGTGCTTGCAACAATAAGGTTTGGATTCCATGGGATTTGCCATGGGCCAAGGCTTACCCAGCTAACAATTTTAGGTTGTAAGAACGTTTCCCTAATGTTTCCATTAAGTAGCAGAAATGTTAAAAATATTATTTTGAAATTTCTAGAAAAGTTCAGAATGTCCAGGTTTTTAGATGTTGTATTAATGTTGTTGCTTGGTTATAGGAATGTTATTTAATCTTTCTCTTAATTCTGTAATGTTATTAAATTTTCCACTAACAACTTAAGAATAGCGTTTTTGATACGTGAAATATAACACTAAAAATTCTATGAATGTTACTAGAACTTTTAGAGAATATTAGCCAATGTTTTGAAACCAATGGGATTTGCACTGGGCCAAGGCTTAGTTATGTTTGTACCATGACAACATAGTCAGTGTTGAGAGTTACTGTGTACACAGTTTGGTAAGCAGCTTCGTTTTATGCAAAGTGTGAAAACTTTGGCCCGTGATCTCCAGACTTCTTCCTTGAAAAGCCTGTTTCACTCTCACTGGGGGGTAGAGCAGGTTGAAATCTGTGCAGAGGCTTCATAAAGGGTTATTTCAGCACCCCAGTGAGACAAAGTAATGAAGAGGCTTTTGCATGATTCATTGAAAGGATTAGCGTCTGTTGAGAATGACTGTAGGTCGTAAGAAGTGTTCTGTGACCTTGTGTTTTGGGTGATTATGGCTTCACAAAAAAGAGCCCCAAAAAGCTCAGAAAAATCAATACCAGGAAAAACTTTGGCAGAAGTTTCTTTTGTAAAGTTATGTGCTTTTAAGCGTCTCAAAAAAGCTCTCATTGAATCTGGTTGGTGATAAAAAAGACTAGCTACCCGTATATTATGTTCTCATTGTTTTTTACAGTGGTGTAGCAACCATTATAACTGTTTGTCCCTCACCTCCCATTTTTTGACCAAGCAGGAACCTCTGCCAAGTGGACACTCTTCCTCAATGCATGTGCAAGCAATAAATGCTAATTTCTATTGGCTAGCCCTCATTTACCAGCCTTTTAGCAAAGACTACTAAGTGAGTGTTATTTTACCTAAGATCGTTCTTACACCCTTGGGTTACCTCTTTTTGGTCTAATTACATTTTACTATAGTTAATTACATTTTTCCAAAGAATATGCTAAATTTGTCATCATCATGCAAGAGTGGATGGTTACCGGGGCATGTAAAATGTGTTTTTAGCAAGTTGTTACACATTTGCTAGGGTGTTGAGAATTCTGATGGCTATATATGGCTTGTGCCTATAAGTCTATGGATTTTTTTGTTTCCAGTTTTAAGGTCTGCCTGTAAAAAGTGGAAATGTAAAGTAGTTCTTCAGGTCAATAACAGAGGCAGTACAGCGTGAGTTAAACACTGAGGTTTAATGTTTCAGGGTAGGTTTTTTTGTTTAAAACAATGATTGTGATATTAATGCCTGACTTATCTCACAAGGGAAAGGTGCCTTTTACATTACCTTTGCAAAGCAATAAATTATTAAAGAATTAATTTGTGATCTTGGGAAGCCAAGTATCTGCGTGTTTTTCTTAAATTCATCTCCCTGTTGTTTTAGATGTTTCAAGTCAGTGAAACAAAAAAATGAATGTAATATTCACCTTGGACTTTTACATCTTTAACATGAAGGACACAAAGTGCATTAAACCTTTGCCAAATTAACAGAAATACAGATTGAAACAGATTGCTAGACTTCTTAAAAAAAATCATCATTTCAGTTCAGTGGTACATCACAAACCTTTCCTGACAAGGTTCTAGAAATACATTTTGAAAATACATCTTAATCATACGATTTTTAAAGACTTACTTAAATGTATGTGATGCATTTTAACTAAGAACTGATGCGTTTATTACCTTATTACCTTATACCTCATTGCATATTGTGATGCTGACAACATGTCAACTTTTTTAATCTGGCTTTTGTATTTGTTGGTAAACGACACAGAATAATGGTGACTAACAGGATTGTTCATCTTTTAATATGGCAGTTCTCAGTTGGGCTATGTGTGGAACTCTGGGAACTTTTGTGTGACCATAAGCATGGATGTACAGAGAGTTGATAGCAGTGATGTCTTTGTTAAGTCTTACAAAAAGGGATTGTGACATTTATTTGAGTACACTTGTATAAGAAAAGTGACTGAATTCTTTCTCTCCCTTATCTCACTCTGTCTCTCTATCTCTTTCTGGAAGATTCAGTCTGAATTATTGATTTGCAGAAAAAGTTATGACAGTTCAGCCCTTGCCTTCCTCAAAAACCATAGCCTTCCCCAGGCAGGGCTATTTTTGACCAAGGGCAAACTACATTCCTATCCTCAAGGAATTTGTTTTTTTGTTGATTGATTTACTTGAATGTATGGATCTGACCCAAACTCTCCTGTATTGTGCATAAAACACATTAGAGGGGTTGTTGTTTTGTGTGGCTTGGTGGTGACTTGATTTCCAGAAGCATTTCCTGTATGCCTGGAGTCATCATCTGACTGGAGTATTTGACAGTCAGTGAGTGACTATATTTGCTGTAGCCAGTGTGAGACATTTCCAGCAATGCTGCTTTCCGCATCTGATTTGAAATACTTGACAATACCTTAAGCTACAAGGCATCTAAAAATTGTCATCTGTTCAAACGCTTATAAAACAAACCTTAGGAGAAACAGATATAAGCCTGATATTTCTACAAGCAGGGACTTTTTGGTGCTCAAATCTGTTGTTACTTAATTGATATGCAGTGCAGTTTCACTTACCTTAACATTTAATGGACTTTTCATGTTGTTTGAGAGTTTTGTATAGCAACTTTTGGGTTATTTAGGTGGGGGGAGTATGTGCTCTTTGAATTTTCAACACAAAGTAATTAATAATCCTCGTGTGGCTGTGAACTTCATAATCAAAAACTGTTGCCCTTAGGTTTGGTAGCTAATTGTTAAATGTAAGAAAATCTCAAGACTCAGTCGGTGAATGTTTGGCAGCCATGGAGATTTGTATCCTGACAGGTACAACAGCGAAAATATTGAATGTCTTTCTATTTTAATGTGTTTTTCTTGTGGAACTTGAGAGGTTTTTCATAATATCTAATGTTTCTCAACAACAGCAGTCAATCTCTGTTTGTATATGTTTGATGTTTAATACAGACAAAAATTGGATGTCCAATGAGTTTTCATATGGGTGGGGCTACCTGGCACAATATAGAAAAAAGCAAAAAGCATAGAAACTGAGTGACACTGTCATTAGTATTTAGGACAGAAATCTATTAACATAGAAGAGCTTTTTTTTATTTTTTTATTGCTTTTCACTGTATTGCATCACATCTGGTTAAGTCACAGTGTTGTTATTTATCAATTCATTTTATTCATGTATTTGTTTTTCTGATTTAAGCTTCACTTTCGACTGATAGATACATTCAAATGGGGCCACATGAGCAGAACATCTGGCCGTTAAGTTCTGTCTTCATATTACCCAGCTATTAGCATTCAACATAGCCGCGGTAACTGAGATGACCTGCAATAACGATCCATCCAATAAGTGATTTTGATGCACTTAGTGTCAAGAATAAGCAGCCTGTGCAATGGAAAAATTATTCACTTGTGACTTACACGCACACACACATGGCTGCAAATTACAATGAATCTTGGGAGAAAATGTGTTGTGTCCTTCTCAGGTGAAAAAGACAATTAACAAGACACTATTAATTCTCATTTTATAAATGTTCATTTTTGAGAACATTGCAGGCATAACATTATATTTTGTGGGCCTGCGGATGGGGCAGCACAAATAATCAGATATGCATGAGGGCTCAGCCATTGAGCTGAAACAGAACTGGATGGGTGATTCCTGGAGTCTTGGACTTTGAATACTTATTAGGGATTATAAATCGTGGTAGCACACCTGTCTCAAGGCTGAGGAAACTGAAAGAATGCAGGAAACAACAGGATGTATTTCTGTGGTGGTTCATTAGGGAAAGAAATGAACTCCAAGAAGGGGGTGTGAAAGGACAAAGTTATTCAAATAGGAAGCAGTGGGCAGAGCTTCAGAGAGTAAATGTCCATCCTTCTTCAGACTTTTGGGTGCACAAACACTGAATCATGCAACAAACACCATAGACTTTTATTTAAATGTGGCATTTTAGAAAGTACCTTCAAATAAAACTATTTTTTCATCTATTGTTATTTTTGATGACATTTGATCATGTTCCTCTTCAGAGCTGTGTAACTGCGGGGGCAGTAGTGGCCCACTGGTTAGTGAATCGGGCTTGTGAGTGTGTTCACAACTTGCAGTGTGTGTTCACTTCTCACCTGTGATAGGTTAAATGCAGGTCACATTTCAGGTATGGGAAACCATATCTGACAAATATGTTACTTTCACCTTTCACCTGAGATGGCACGCAATTTTCTAGAAGTGAAGAGTCCTTATTCCCTTGGCTAAAGGGTGTAAACTGCTAATGAAATTCAAAAACCCTGATGGGAGAAAAACTGGCTGAAAAGAAGCCTTCACATTCAATCCTCTGCGTCTTTAATTACTCTGAGAAAAATATCACCTTACCATAAATAAAAGGTATTACTAATTTTTGTGATGAGTATATATGGTAGTAGATCAGTCATGTCCACATATTATAAGCAACTTTAGGTGTGTTTTTAATATAAAAATGTGTTCCTCTTATAAAAATTCAGAGCAAACACTGGCTGAATTGTTTACATGTATTCTCAGAATACAGTTTGTGTATTTGGGTGTGTGTGCTGAGCTTGCTAGCTTGGCTTCCATAGCAGAATATCTCATGGCCACAACTAAAAAGCAGTATTTGAGTAACTCTATATAATATCATTATTAGTTGTTTTGGTTTGTTTATCTTTCTTACTGTATTTCTGCCTCTTACAGAACCCACATACATACTGTACACACACACAGTGATGTATAAATGAGATATAATCCCCAGATAGACCAAAGCACTGGCTTCACTAATTCAGGCCTATTTCTGTAAGGCAAGTTATTTGTTTTGTTAGACAAGGTTGCTTATTTTTCTAACAAGATCTGGCAACATTGGTCTACTGTGGCCTGGGGGGAACAACACAACAAAATTAACAATGCCCATTCTGGAGCTTTTTTCCTTTTTTGGCATAATTTCATTGTGTTTTTGGGCTAATTCCTTATTATCATCTTTTGTTTGCTTTGCTAGTTTTAATGTGTTGCGCAGCATTTTGTCACACACACAAAATATCCAAAAATAATACCTTCATTGTAGTTCTGTTGTATATATAGTATATAAGTATAAGTACAAATCTTTGCATAAATATCCACATTCAGTTAAAAACCCAAAGGAAAAACAGAAATTCCTGGTTTTGCCACTTCTCTCTGAACTCTTCCAGATTTACTGTACACAGCACAGGACTGTACAGTGTGGATCTGACCTCCGAACTCACCTCTGCTCTCCACTGCTGTGCTCAGCATTCATGAAACATCTTTAGCACTGTTATGCCATATCCTGTCTGCTATATCAGCTCAGAGGATTTTTAATGACTGCTGGAAATGGTGGGATATTTTCTGTTATCTGGAAGGAAACAAGAAGGCTAATAATGCCGTATCTGCTGCATTACCTGTCTCTGGATGTCCAATTAACTCCTTTAGAATGAGAAGTGAAGGTAACTCAGCCAGTGTAAACTGCTACAGTGTAAATCACTTTCTGGTCTCACATTAAATCCGGACAAAGTCAAAACAGAAATGGCATAAGATTGCCCGGTGGATCAATAAAAGATATTGTTGAGGGAGTTTCGTCTGACAGAACAGCATCTAACTTCAGTGATAAAAGTGAGAAGGGAGACAAATAGCTCAGGGTAGCCTGACAACAAACAGTGGAGCAGACTGCAGAATATTTGGCAGAATATGCGCCGCAATATTAAGCACTTTGGCATAGGTCTCACGAACAACAGCAAATCACAGTAATTGGTTCCATAATGACTTTCTGAATTGATGATTATCTATTCTTTTCTGATATTCTTGGGTCTTTCTCACCATTTTATTAATATCAGAAGTCTATATATATAACAGGAAGCATTACATAGAAAGGTGAAGAATTGTATTTGAATGTGTTGCGAGCCAGATTCAAACCTGCATCGACCATATGAGCACCTCCAATCAATGTGCCTGGTGCACCTATCTAAACCGTTAGACCACAGCACTAACAACATATTGACCTAGCTAGAAAATAACTTTTGTTATCAGCCTTATCAGGTTTAGTACGGTTTGTTATGATGCTATGTTGTTAAATCATCAGAGATGTTTGAAAACAAGTAAGCATTACAGTCCTTGCTTTACTAATTCTTCAGTATTTCATTCCAAAAGCATCAATCAGTGCATCGCTCCATACCTGCCGTAACAGATAAGTTCGATAAGGCCCATTTATCAAGCCGTTCTCTATTTAAAGAAAGAGAGAGTGTCGATCAATACAGGACTCCCACTGGGGAACGTTCCACACAATGTTCTACTGTCAGCCAGTCATTATGCAACAGTAACCCCCCCCCACCTTGTGGGAAGAGCTGACCATGTCCTCCAGAGAGAATCTTCTCTGCCATACTGATGATGAGATGAATTTTCGATCAGTGCCATATTCCATCGTTTCAATTTTTCCAATAGGAAAGCACAGCCCCCCAATTTAGGCCCCTCTGATGAGCTTCTCTTTCTGGCTTGCGTGTCAGGCTTTCCCCTTAAGGAGTGGGGAAAATGCAGACAAGCGTTTCGAGATGGACAGCAGAGTGAACAGTCAGAGAGGCGTTCTGGCTCTGAAGAGCTGGCTGTGATCCCCTGACAGGAAGATGAAGCTGTCATTCAAGGTCCTGACACGGCGAGCCAAGATCCTTCCATTTTCGTGTGGTTACAGAGCTTTCCTTTTCACAGGACAGAGGGAAAGAGATGTCATTTTTTTTGCATCGCTTAGATAAAATGGAGCCGTGGGGGGACCTTAGAAGAGACCGGACTGATAAAGATGGAGTAATGTGTCCTTTAAAGTGACAGAAAGTGAAAATTTGAAAGGCACGGCGTAATGTGGGTCCGAGACAAGGAAGGACTTGATACGATGGAAATAAGTTTTATTTCTCAACGTTTTTTTGTACTGAGATTTGTGCACCAAGGTTCTGCTGTGTGGAGGGTTACAGGGACAAAAAGAAGGAGAGAGAAAGCATAGGAAATGTTGACTCTGAAATAGAATTTGAAGTTTAATTTATAAAATGGCTCTCAAGGTACATTGTGTTCATCTGGGAGCCATATGCATGCAAATACAGCGCGAGTCTAGTGATCGAGACCAATTCTTTTTAGCTTTCCCTAAACAGCTGCTGTTCTAGCTACGTTTCGATCTCATTTTTATTGCTTCATTGTGTCAATTGTCACAAAAAACAAGTTAACATCCAACTCATTATCATGGAGGTGGTGATATCAGCTATTTAGTCTGAGGTTTTATCAAGGTGAATTTCAAATATAAATTACACACCCACACACATACTGTATTTGTATGAGGTATTTCAATTTAAAAAATCCATCTGGTATAACAAATTTATAAAAACGGTTTTAACTTTTTTCAAAAAGAGTTTATTTGTTATTATAAAACAAAAATAAATTATATTTGGTTATAATCGAAACAAGAAAAACAGATCAGAACAAATTAGATATTTTTCCAGGATATGCAAAACATTTTAAAAACATGACCCTTACTGAACAATCACTCACACACAAAAGTTTCTGATTTCTGTTCTTGTTTACACCTGCTTTAACAAACTCTGGGTTTTAGTTACTAAGGGTGATCAGTTTAGAGTTTCAAACCTCAGCAGGAGTTCCAAAAGAGCTCCGTCTTCCTGCTAAATTAGCCTGGCTCAGCGGCTGCGTTTTCAGCCAGGACTGAGTGGAGTTATTGATTGAGCCTGGTGTGAACTAAGGTGGGGGGAAACAGGAAGCAGCCCATGCAGATAACATTGGTGGAGCAAATTCTATTGGCCCTAGAGTTTAATGAGGCATAGACTTCCTGCCACAAATCACCACAGACCCCTGCTGTGTCCCTCTTCTATCTTCACCAGAAATCCAGACGAGTCTTGCAAGGGTGTGTGCGTTTCTGTGGGGCGTGTTTAATTGTTATGCATCTGCATCTATCCCAGCATACTTTAGTCCACGTTCTCTTCGCAAGTTCCAACTCTACAGAGCATGTCTGAGACCACTCACCATCTGTTATAATGTCTGTCCATCACCACAGTTGTTGTTTTTCTCTGTTGTTTGTTCATTTTTCTTGTCATTCATGCCTATTTTGTGTGACTGTTGTTTCTAGCTTGGCTTCTCATCAGTCACTTGCGGGGAGGGGAGAGAGATTGGCTGGCTCCAAGCTTGTCTGCCTGTTTCCTGCCTGCATTCACCATGTGCAGGGTCCCTCCTGTATCTGTTAGCACAGTTGGGCTTGGTCTGAAATGTCTAGGTCTTCATTCTGTGAAATAGCAGGAGTCTTCGCTACTAGTTTAGCGTGCTGGAGATGAAAGTTCCAATCAACTGGGGCTCAATTTTTATTGTTTGGTAATTTTGGAATTGTTTCATGGAAATCCATGGAGACCTGAGGCAGATCGGATGTTCAGTTACCCCATATTGGATCACAGGGAAGCATAATTTCCATTTTGCAGGATAAGGGAAGCAGGAAGCTGCAGATGTAGTCAAACATAAAGCCTCTACACAGAGCACAATCACAAAGCACACTTACGTCTATGTCTCCTGGAGCAACCTTGTGCAGAAGAGCTTGTTTAAGCAGTTAGACTCTCACAGACGATTGCAGTAAGGAGTGTCATCTTCCTGAGTTAAGTGTTTAAACTCTGATTGACTGCGAAGATCCAAGAGTTTTCATAATCAAGGCATCTTGATTATTGCATAAACTAAATTGAGAAAATGTGAATATAATTTATAAAATAAGTATGTGATTGTGTGGTGGTCAAATTAGTGCTACAGTGCTACAGTGCTACAGTGGTAGACTGGCTACAATTCATACTTTGTTTTGGTTAAAAATGAATAAAAATCAGTTATTAAGCAAGTACAGAACAGATCAGTGTGTTCAAAATGGTCTCCTTACATTACCCCGATCTGCAGCGTTAAGTTTATAATGATGATTTGTCGTTTGAGTTGTGTGTCTGATTTCCCAAGAAATGTCAGTTTGGCTTCGTTTAGATTTATTTTCAACATAATGAAAAGTATGTAAAGTAACCCGCAGTTTTGTGTTTCAGAGATGGCGAAAGAGAAGCAACTGTTACAGATTGCAGCTTTAAGTTACACCAATGAGCGTAATTTTTTTTGGGTCACGTCAGTTAGAAATTTCTCTTTATAGCAGTAATTGCCAGTTTCCACTATTAACACTGTGAACCTGTATGCATGCATACATTTGTACAGAATGCATGTGTATACATGTTGCAGCCTTATTTGTGTATACAAACGTGTCTCTAGCACACTTCACAGTTTTATACACTCTGTCCCTCTGTGCACACAGCTGAAGGCATTAGCCCGCACATCAGTTCTTCAATGTCAGTATAGCAGAACAGAGAGCTCCACAAACGCTCCCAAAGAGCAACGTTTTAATCCTATTGAGCATGTTCTTTCTTTACAGTGTAGCCTACAGTTAACATACTAATTCCGTCTGTGTATAAAGTACTCTTCAAATCTCAAGCACTGTAATTACTTTTGTCTGCATGTTATAAGCATCTGTCAAACAGCTGTTCAGAGATTCACTTTTGATGGATCTGTGAAACATGGACAGATACACTCTCAATGTTTACAAACACTTTTTAAGGCGGGCTTTTGGCAACAAAATAAATCCAACAGTTTTCATTATCTCATTTTACTTGATTGAAAATGCAAATTTTATTGAAATAATTAGGTTTGTTGCTTTTTTCTTTATTAATCTTTGTGACTTTATGAGAAGATTTTGGTTCTTCTCTGATTTGTTTTATTTAAAAAGAATGATAGTCGGTGCTTTGAATGGCATACTGTAGATATCTAAAGTTTACCTCAAAATGAAACTTCTTTCATTAATAATTGTCATTTTTATTTGAGAAATTATCTGGACACTTTAAAAACGCACCATTTAAGTGTCTTGAAAGTAGTTCAAATGCCAGCCAATTTGTGAATTGCCAAAAGCTGTCAAATGACTTGAGGAAACTTACCAAATAGATAATAAGTTTAATGTACTGTTGACACTGTGTTTGCAGATGGAAC
Organism: Chromobotia macracanthus; assembly: GCA_036877525.1. NCBI lineage: Eukaryota > Metazoa > Chordata > Actinopteri > Cypriniformes > Botiidae > Chromobotia > Chromobotia macracanthus. The sequence goes on along the minus strand of JAZGTH010000100.1, from coordinate 891,238 downwards.
GCCTTACACATGGTGGGTTGGCCGGGGCAACGAGAAGCACTTTTACTGGGGCGGCTCCGGGCCAGGCATTCAAAAATGCACGTGTGGCATCGAGCGCAATTGCACCGACTCCAAATATTACTGCAACTGCGACGCCGACCAGAAGCAGTGGTAAGTCATCGCATTATGTGGGAACGAGAGGCAGCATGCTGTTCCCATGGCAATCGCCAAAGCCTGCAGCTAATTATGGGTTTTTGAGAAAGATGCTATTTGCGAGTTTCTGACCTTCTTAGCCCACCAATCAAATTCATGGGAGACAATCATGTCATGTTCCTGTCTGTATCATTGTATCTGTTTGTACGGCAGCGTGTGCCATGTGATGCGGTCGTCGAGACCCAGACGCTTGTGCAAATGGCGAACAGATTGTTGATAGATGATTGTGTATAGAGCCAAACTCTGATATTTCCGTAAACAGAAGCTGAGTCTGGTGTGTCTGTTGGTTTTAATACTGAAGAGAGCTGTGGCTGATATTGCAGAGGATGGGAACAAGGTCGTTCGTCATATGTCCTCATCATCAAATTGTGTATGATGCATGTGGGTGTGTGTTGCTTTGAGATGCATTCATTAACATCCTTTCCCATAGGTCTTTATACAGCTCCTATTAATACCAGTCAGCTGCTAAAATCTGCTCATCTGCTTCTGTCTTTGCAAATCTAACACATCTACCGCCACCCTGCTGATGGCTGCATGTACGCAAGATGCAGGGAAACAAAACATACCTCAGGCTTTGGCCGTTAGCCACAACTGACGATCCAGAGGAAGTGAATTGGTCAATTGGAATGCCATGCAATAACCAAACAGGCTTTTTGAATACGTTACCCAGAGATCATTGTGTTTGTGTGACTTTATGGTACAATGATAACAGTGTGTTTGTTTGCACAAGATTTATTATCCTAAGAGGTTTGAAATAATCCGTTAATGCTGTTTTCTTATGGTAAACAGCACCACTCAATGCAGAACCAGAGAGCCGGATTTATCCGTTCAGTTACCGGTTTAGTTGAGCACACAGTATGTGTGTTAATGGTCCATGCACAGATGGACAGTGTGTTATTGTGATACTCTCGCCACTTGTCATAAACCCCAAGCAAACCTACCCACCATGCATAATGGATACAAATTAAGACTGGATTTCAAAGCGGCAGGTTTTAGTCCCAAACACATTGTTGATGTTGTTTTTCTCCCTACAGGTTTGCAGTACATAATTGTTTTTAAATGACTTTTGCAGTTTTATTGGCACCGTAATAGATAATACAGTAGTATTAAAATAATGCACATATTGCCCTGTTGGGTGTGTGTGCAAGTGTGTGTGCATGTGTGTGTTTGAATATGTGGTTTACAAATGTGTATAGTAACATGTATAACAATGTAAACATGGTTTATGTGGACACCTGTGTCCTCATATACTAAATCATATTTTTGTTAATTAAAAAATACCAAAAGTTTTCTGTAAAGGAAAGGTTTAGGGGTTTGGTTAGGTGATGAATATGCTGTTTGTACAGTATATAAACCATTATATCTATGGAGAGTTCTCATAAACCATATATGCCAACATGTGTGTGCACTCATGTTTAATTAATTTGGGAAAATTCGAGGAATGAGTGTTTCCAGTCATTAAACAAATTGAATTGCTATCGTTAAAAACTAGCCATAAATGTCAGTGAGCCTCTTTTAAGAAAAAACATAATTCATAATAACAAATAATTCATTAAATGCTTTAATGAGTTTATTAGATCTGTTCAAAAATGTCAACAAGGAGACACTGAGTGAAAGAATAGCATGATGATATGTCAGTGGAAGATGACATATCATAAGATGAAACTAAAAGCGGTGAATTAAAACATTGTGCTGTTAAACATATTAAGGCAATTTTAAGGAACGTGTAACACAATGCAAACATGTTTCTCTGTTGGTTTGTACTGATCAAGAATTATCCTGTTTGGCAGGAGAGATGATTCTGGGCTTCTAGTGTATAAAGACCACTTACCGGTCAGCCAAGTGGCTGTCGGGGACACAAATCGACCTGGTTCAGAGGCCAAGCTGACTGTGGGACCTCTCCGTTGCTATGGAGACCGTAAGTCTGTTTCGTTTTTTTAAGAATCTTTAGCTTCAGCAGAGAAAATTACAGCTTGTATGAAAAGTACACAAATAACTGAGCATAGATAGTTTAGCTGTTTAGCTCTAGAGCCTAATTAAGTTGCTTAAACAATGCAGTGTTGTTTGCATACTATTCAGAGGAAGCACATAAACAAACCTTTACGGTATGTCAATGCAATCAACATAAAATGCCTTTATTGCATTTTATTTTTATTTGACTTATTTCATTTTATATATTGCAGTAACCTACATTATTAATTTCAGTGGCATTTTTTTAAGCAGATAACTTGTCAAAGTCATTCCATGTTCTTAAACCGGAGCTGTGATCCTAAATCAAGGCTTTTCAACCAGCTGAATGTACCACAGAGGACCCCTGCCACTCATTTTTTAATCAGTCCCATCAGCCAGCATGCCATCGTGATGATAATAAGATGAAATCCGACAGTGGCTTGTTGTAGATTTCTCTCAGAGCGATTGTGAGGTGAGCTGTAGGTGCAAATGATATTGCAGATTATTAGCGGTGTCGTTTTTCATGAGCCAGGCACAATTATAAACACGCAGCTTCCACCAGACCGAGTCAGAGAACCCAAGGGTAAAGTATGGAATCATCCCCCACCATCATCACCATGTGAAACAATGCATTTTTATGCCTCATTATTTCTGTTAATTGCATCTGGCTTATTACTTAGATCAGGTGCATTTGATTACACTCACCTGTTTGACAAGAACGTCAGCTGCTGTCTTTTTTGCCTTCCTATTGTCCCAGCACACCTGTGGCTGGAAAAGCTATTTTTTTCCTGTTTCTCAATTTTCCTGCAGGTGTGCCCAGGGTGTGCAAATGACACCCAAAATGTCAGATTGCACACCTGAATTATTTATTGCTTAGTAATGATAATATGGTGAAAATAAGTGACATTTGAATGTTGCAAGCGTTAACTAGTTAGCTAGCTACTTCTTGTTGATGTGTGTACCTGCTTTATTGATCAAATTACTTAAAACGTTTTATAGAAAGAAACAGACTGTACCAATGGAGGATTATAGGCTATGTGCCTTAAAGATGTAAAACCAGACCAGGTCATTGTGTTTTGTTTAAAAAAATACTTTGATAGTACAGATTAGGCTGGTTATCATCACATCACTACAAATGTGAATTTAAATGAAGTTTAATTAAAGCTTAACAGTCTGTGTTAGGTGAGGTGAACTGGACTTTTTGAAGCTCTTTTGTGGCTTTGATCAAGACACACACATCCAAATTACACCATTTTTTACTGTGGGGGAACAACCACAGTAAAAAATATTTTTGGTAAAATTCTCTGCTATCTGAATTTCAATTGCTACAACAAAGTTGTCTGTGCCAATCAGCAGCCAGACGCTGCATGGAGCCACTTATAAAATGCAGCACTTCCTGTTCTGGAAACATAATCAATGCTCATCAGGGGTCCCACAAATCATGGCTAGTGCCCACCACACAGCACTGAAACTGCTATTATTTATTCATTTCCTCATTTATTCACGGAGCTGGGAAAGGAAGGGACCAGTCGCGCATTAATGCAGCGTGCTAGCCTCGCTATGGTAACACAGCATATAAATGTTGCTCTTAGCTGCCTGTATGCACAAGAAGAAAGTTTATAGGCCTCTGGATAGTCTACACCCCACCCGGGCGGCCCCTGTGGGCATACAGCAAGCAGCACAGCATAATGGTGGCCTTGCTGCCATTGGGTTTCTGTTCAAATCTGCAAATGTCCAGCAATCCCCTGAAGAGATTTGCACTCATCATTTATTTACTGCAGAGTCTCAAAATTACGTAATTGGTGCATAATACTAGACTGAATGACAATGTGGTTATCAGAGCTATAATTAGAAAATAATGGATGAAACCAAGGCAGCCGTAAAGCTTTATAATTCAGAAAGTTAGAAATGTTACTCCTTGTTAATCTGTAAAGTGAAAGTGACATATTTGTCAGATATGGTAACCCATACCCAAAATCTGACCTCTGCAACCTAATTAATTAGGTTTAGAAATGCAAGTTCTTTAAAAGTTTTTTAAAAGTTCTTTAAAAGTTCTTTTTTAAAGTTTAAAAAACTTTCCTTGTTCTGTAGTCTTTATATATTAGCATTTTAAATTGAAGAAGCTATGTCATGATGAAGCTATGGTAAAATAATAATTGTTCTCTACCATTTGTTTTGAAGCCAACTGAAATCAAAACCAATTGCAACCATCAGCTAATGATAATGTGTTTCCTGGATGTCATTTCATTGTGGTTTCACAGTAATTACAAAAAAGACAGATATCCTCACCCCCGAACTTATGCCATTGGCTCAGCTAGAGGTTGATATGTTGGACTGCTCAAATAAACAGCTGTCCAGTGTAATGTACATTTCCTTTGGCATATTTATGAATGAGGGAGTTCAGTGAGTTTATAACCCTTATGTTTGTCAACAAACTTTCTCATTTATTTAAATAAAATTAGTTTCTGTCACTGTGCCACAGGGACAAATATCATCATCTTCAGCAGGTAGCATTATTAATACTCATTAATATCAAAGAGAGAGAAAAAAAATAAAGATAACAAACAAAATTATGGTTTAATGATGCAGCTTGTCTGGCTATGATGTACTGTGGCCTCGGACCAGCAGTTTCAGACCACTGGCTGGTTTGCAAATTAATTGAGACAGATAACCTGTCAGTGACAGAGGAATACGATATTGCCAACTTGTATTATTAACTAAGCAGTGGGTAGAAATTATAAATTAGTGTGCTGGGTGCAATGTGGTGGCTATTTCACAAGATGTGAAAAATATTGCACGCCTCATTACGATGCATTAGACATTTCACATCTGAATAGTTTACTATATAGGTTTTGATTGATAAGACTTATCCTCTGCATAGAATTATGTGACTCACGAATAACTGCCCTGCAATTGGTTTGTATCAAGACATTTCATGGCTAACTGAGCTACGTCGCTGTTAGGTGGTTCCATCTTCATTGCAAAAATGTTGAATTAGGCGTTATTAAAACTTAAATTTGGGGTCAGGCAGGAGTCCAATCAATTGGTCACGCTCCAACTACGGCGAAATTGAATGGAATTTTGCGCAGCTACACAGTTTCAAATTCTGTTCAACACAGTGCAATTGGGGGCATGGTAGCTGCATCGACTATTTAGGGTTTTAATGATTAACTCATTAAAGTTAAGGAGCACACATTTATGAATGGCTTGAGTTAGACTCAATTTATCATTGGGAAATATCCCGTAATTTCCCTAAAGCATATGCCAGGGAACTTTTTTGTCTCAATGCCTTAGCAAAAAAAGAGCCTTACCAGGGCTTCAACAACTTAATTATAGAATGGAAATGCATACTGCGGTCCAGAAAAAGCTCAAAAAAAAGAAAAAGCAAGTCAGTTGAACTATTATGTCCCCTCAATTTCCAACTTCTTGTGCCCAAAATACCATGAAATAAGTAGAAATCACAGACTCTCTCTTTGCTTGACTAGTATTTATCCAGAGATGATGCAAACTGGGGGTGTGGGCAGAGGGGGATGAAAAGATTAATCAGAAATAGTTGCAAGTGCACGGATTCCAGCTAGATAGGTCAGTAAATTATCATTTGGGATGAGAACATTCAGTGTTGCTTAGTGACAGAGTCATTGGACCATGGTGATGTTCTCTGTGCAGTTTTCATGCATTTGTGATTGGCTTGCACCTGGAGACTAACAACAGCCTAATTTAGGCTCAGATGGGTGTCGCATGATCAGATTCCCAGAAAGTACCCGGTTCTAACTGTATCAGATCATTTAAAGTCAGGAAAAAGCATTCAGATTGCCATTCAATCTCTTCTACAAATGCAACTTTTACAATGTCTGTGAGATCTATAAATATCACTCTAAAAGCCTCAGGCCTAGACACTTAAAGTGAATTACTATGAAAGGTTTCTATGTCTGCAGCTGAAAAGGCAGCCTGCTGTTTATGATGTCATCATTGTAAACATACTCGAATGCTCATTAACAGATAACCCAGTCGCTTAAAATGACCAGAGCAGCTTTTATACAATCTCACAAACTCAAAATTAATATTGTGCCTATTTTTGGTATGTATTTTTTATTTATATTCGTAATTCTATTTGTTATGATATTACAAATAAGTTGCTTTAAAGCTACAGTCAGTCTCTATATCGCCATCTCTGTTTGAAACATAAAATTTACTTTATTACTTTATGCACTTTTCCTTACACATGTTGAAATCAAATAAAATCAAACTAACATTTTCTGACCTGACAGCTCGAATTATAAAACTTGCTGTTGTGAATTGGGGTAAGGTAAGGGGCAGTTTAAAACACTGATCTGTTATGTACTTGCTCAATATCTGTTTTGTTTATTTAAAAAAAGTTACAGATTGCATCTTAAAGCATTAGATTGGTCTAAATATTAGTAGTTCTAATTATACAAAGTATGCAGTTACATCTGATAAATTTGTTTATGAGTTTATTTTCTTCTTTTACTTTTATGCATCTCGCAGAAGAAACTAGGCACCAGGGCACCAGGCAATTCTTCACTGGGCATCAGAATATGCTGATTTAAAGCACTCTTAAAACTCATGGAAAAATTAATTACATTTCTAACTGAAACTTGCCTGTGACTCAGTTGTAATCGTATCTCCAGAGTGCTCTTGACACAGAGAGGTTCCGCTGGGTGCTTGTGCGCACAACACAGAAGCACAGCTGCTCATAAGCACTTGATGAAATTCGACATCAGCTTTTGTAATAACAAATGACAGCTTCCTAATTTATGAGGAAAATGAATCTTAATGCATAGCGTGTAAACAGCAGGGGTTCATCTTCTCCTCCATGCTGCTTTACAGCGAAAAAAAATACATCTAATCTTCTCTGTAAACATAATGTTTGTTTCTCAAGCGCTACCAGAGTTCGGTGGTCAAGTGTCAAAAAATATATCAGTTCCAGTTTTTTGCCGTTGTGTGTGAACAGTTTTTATTTGCATTAAATGCGCTCATGGGATGATTTAGACAACAGTTTTTTGTACGCCTGCCCTCGACCCAGGCAAAGGTTAACTATCATAGTTAATGAGACGAGTGTAAAAATCTGACATCGTTCTGCTCGATGCATCACTGTGCCACCAGTAAACACTTTTTAATGACCTCCATTCCAGCGGTCTTTTGTAAAAGTGCCATCTGCTGGACTCACACTGCGACAAATCTTGTCAAATAATAAATGAGCAAAAAATGAATCCTGTCTTGTGAAGAGGGTTTAGCTGGATTTAAGGATGGTAAGTGTCTTATAGGGATCAAGCAGTCAAGATCATCACAGTTGGACAAGCACTTTAGAGTATTTAGTAATACATGTTTTTAACAAGGCTTAGGTCATGTCTAGACTAACAAGAGTCATCCATGACTGATTTATAATTAACATTTGACAGGGCTATCTATGAGACAAGATTCTAAGTAAATAAGCCCTTAAATGTTTAGTCTTTTCCTTAAACAAAGCTATGGTGTGACTTTAGGAGAAAACTTTTATGGTACTTTCATGGTGTTTTTTGGCCACTTTGTTTATTTGCATCAGCAGAAGAATGTTTCTTCTAAATATTTTCTTTATTTGTTCCACAATAAAGGACATCATGATACAGGTTTAGAATGAGGTTGTGTAAAGGAGAGGTGTAATGGGAGAATTGTCATATTTGGGTAAGCTCTTCAAATGTGTGTTTAGATCGCATCCTTTGTTTTTTTAATGCAAATCCTAAATCAGCCCCTAAGAGTGCATGGATCACAAAAAATATGTGTGACATTTCAGAAAATAAAAATTATAAATAAAATTTCTTGGTGAGAACGTTCTATTCCTGTACCACCTTAACAACGGGGGTTGGAAATAAAGAAAAGAGAAGATATTGTTTGTATAAAAAGACTGTGAAAAGCAGCAGGGTCACCTCAAATCTATTCAAATACTAAGGATCACAGAATCCAGTTGAAAACCCTTTTATACAAACACACCTGGCACCATTCGCACTTCCAATGCACAATTTTTCTATCTCTCACTTCAGGGTCAGCCCTCAGGGTAAGCAAGGAGAAACACAGTCATTTTGGCTCACTGTGAAGAACTTGCTTTGATGTGAAAGGTTTGAGGTTTCACTGTATTTCCAACATAATAGCTGTGGCTGAGGAACCATAGAGGTTACTGTTGTACTGCTTTCTTTTGTCGCCATTATACGGCAGGCACCATATAAACCTATTACACACCATATATTATTCCTCTGTCCCATGATGCTTTGCAACGCATTGTATAGAACAATTCAAGGAATTATACCTGTGGGGATCAACTACATCTGATGATATATATTTAAACACTAGAGCTTAATTTGAAAAGATCTAGCATGTGTGATTTCAGCCAGATTTAACCCTTTAGTATCCCAAGCTGTTGTTGATGCCAGGCGCAGGGCACTGAAGCACAGTTGAGACAATCTTTAAGCTACAAGCTACACTTCTTATCACAGGCGTTGACATTGTGGACAGCCTTTTTTATGGTCCCCATACAGGAATATCATAAAGGCTGACAGCAGGTAACAGCACACTGAGTCAATAACAGGTATGGTTACTGATCTGTCAATCAGATGTCAGAGCACTAACACCATGTAATCCAGTATAACTGACTCTAATGCCTTCGGACCGCCAGGATATGACCTGAGCTTGTAACGTTTGAAACGACTGAATGCTTCCGATTTTCTACCTTGGCCCTTTGTGAATAAAATATCGCTCGGTGTTCATGGTAAATACAGTATTGCTTTGTCTGTTTCAGGTTGAATTGAGTTGCGCTGGTTGTGTTATTTAGCAATGAGGTTTTGAACCCTTGGGTTCCTGTTAAAAGGTATTCCAGGCAGTCTGGCTATATAAAACAACAAATTTTCTTACATTTTTATATTTCGCCATAAAAATTAAGGCTCAATTTTTTGCATTATAACTAATAAACAGTTAAGCATTATGTAATATAGTAATGTTAGTTAATGTTCTTATATGTTACTTAGAATCTAATCACTTGGATCTCCCAACCTGATCTCGGACCACATGCACTGATTGGACAAACATTTTATGGTCCTGCACCTTACACAGAAGATAGAAAATCGCCTGTCTTGCCTTTAAATGTTTGGTGTTGTTGAACTTTTGTTCACAAAGTTAGCACGGTGAATTCCACAATTTTACTTATATTTGATCGTGGAGATCAAAGCAAGCCTGAATATTTTTTATCCATTAAAACTTTAAAATAAAACCGTTTGAAACATTTTAAACACAAAAACTCTCTGCTCAGTTTTAGATTGGAATGGAATTGTGAAACCCAGATTTTTGAACTGACTTTTGGACCCCACTGTTTCTGTATTTCTCCCTGTGCTGTGTTTAAAAGTGTGGCCCATACAGCTGAAGTAGTCAAGTGCCACTTGCCTGGTGCTAGAGAAAAAGAGACGGAAAGAGAGAAAGATGACTTTAAAGAAGGAGCAAGTGCTCTGTAAATGTCAAATAAAAAGCGTGTGTGAAGTAGACTGGTCTTTATGCTTGGTCTCAGTGGAGCCCACTGTTTAATAGAGGCCTAAGAGAGAGCTTGTGATCAGCCAGCCAGCACAGGAGCGGTCTAATGTTCACCCACTCACCACTGTGGCATCAACACGATTGTGATTACGAACGAGGGCCAAATAATCAGACACTGGTGTGTGTTTTGCTGTATCCCATACTGAGAGTTTGGCTTTATTGCTGTGACTGTTCGAGCTCCTACACTGAATCTGCAAATGGCAACATTGAATCAAGTAAATGTTCTTCACAGCAGGTTCATACAGTGTGTGTTGTTTCTGATTCACGAAACATTTTTATGTGTACAAATATAGACTAACGCACATACTGTAAAATGGGGCCCAAAAGTCTGAGACCACATTGAAAATCAGATTCAAAATTCACATTTAAGCTCAGGAATGCACACAACTTTGCATCAAGAATAATATAAATCTAGGGAAAGTTATAATGTAAAATATGTAGGATACTACACTGTTTTGGAGTCAGTAAGCAAATGCAGGCAAGCTTGTCACATTAACCATGTTAATTTTCCCAAAGGAAATGTTTTATTGCTGGGAGGTTATTCAGTCATAGCTCAAGAGATTTAATGGAGTTCTCCATTATTTTTCCTTTTAAGTACAATCATTATTTCAAATGGTTCTCCTTGTTCTTTAGGTGAACTTAACTTTAGGTGAATGAGAGCACAGTAAATTCATCTAATATTGTTTTTAGATTTGTACTATTAACAGTATTCTGCAATTCTGCAGTACCTTCATCTAGACCAATTATTACCAGTAAAACCATTAAACAATTTAAATTTTGGTTGATGAAAACATGAAACAATATAATCACTCTAACCAATATTCCGGATACCCAAGATTTTGTAAATCATCAGTGACTCTCTTACTCTTTCGTGACTTCAGTTGGGCTGTACACATTTGGACCTCCTCATTTGGCACCTGTTAACACACTTCAGCCCCATCACACTCCTGAGGGTCTGAGTAAAGTAAACAGCATCTGTGCTGCTGATAAATGAGATTTCGGTCACATGTTTACTTTTATCACCTCACCTCGACAACATTGTGCTCATCAGAGACCGCTTGCTTCATTTCATCTTGCTTTAGTGTGAAAAGCCCTAAAGCATATTGAAAAGCCTGTGTGAAAACAAATATTGTCTTGACTAAATACTTTGTATTTGTGGGAGATGCAAATATTTAGTTTCTCCTAACAGACTGACCATATTGTCACTAAGCCACTCAGAGGTAAATAGTTCACCCAAAAATGATCATTCTGCCATCACTTTCTTATTGATATTGTTCCAAACACATTGAATTGAGTTTTATTTATATAGCCCTGTTTCCAATGCACATTGATTCATAGCAGCTTTATAACATTTCAGTGCAATGTTTAAAGCTCCAAATGTCATTATGGTGAACATAGCATCAATACTAGCTGCATTGCGAGTTATCATATTAAATTGGTAAGATATATATATGACGTGTAGCACTTAATTATTTATTAATTATATTTTTTTTACATTACAAACTGTAAAAATAATTAACTATATAGTTCTAGTTATATAGACCCTATAGAAACTGCGGCACAAAGCTATAAAATCCAGAAGATGGCGGTAGTTGAGATGACTTTCTTGCACTGTGTTATTTATATTGCTTATTGTTTTCTTTATTTTGTTGTTTTTCTTGGACAATCACTGAGAATTACAATAGTTATAATCACAGTAAAGTGTATGTGTGGTTGTATCCACAGCCTACCTGCAGCATCTATGTTTTTGGCTTTGGCCTGGAATTGCCTCCAGTCTTGTATCCACATGTGCCAATACATTCCCATTTAAAGCCCTCATCTCTCTCTTTCTAAAGATATGACTCATGTCAGTTCTTCTGAGAAGCAGTTTTCTCTGTCTGCTGATCAAAAGAACTGCTGTTACGACAAAGTTTTCTTCTTTGGTGTGGGGAGTATGTTAGCTAAAAGAAACATTTGGCGAGCAGGAATGCACAATCCACATACTAATAAGCAGCATGTGTTTGTCATATTTTGCTAACTGAAATATACTTACCGTTGGCTGTTGATAAATGTCCGTTTACAGAACCTTTAAGTAGACAGTTATGTGTTTGCTTCTAAGAGACTAAGCTTTCCTTGAATCTAATACTTTTTTAGTCTTATGCATCATTGTTAACCAGATTGTTTTTTGAAGTGCTCAAGATTATAGGATCTTTACAGCCGAACAGGTCTGCTTGTATTGTCCTTGATTCTGTTATAGTGAAACGTACAAGAAACGCTCAAACATTTATTTGGTTTTGTTACAGCTGGAGAGCACTGCAAAATCAGTTTACAAAGATATGGACATCACTCAAAACTAAAAACAATACTAACCTGAAGTAGCACACGTGAAATTGAGATGCTTTGAGATGATCAGTGAAACGTTCAATTTCTATCAAAACATTTTAGGATCTGCAAGGTCAACATGGAGTTTGTTTTAGGTAGGAGCTGTACTCGATCAGCCTCCATCGCTTTTATTCCAAAATCATCTTCTGTTATTGAACAATCCACAAATTTGATGTCTGATGAACAAGTGCATATGGGAACATTGGGTGTCGATGGACAGACTGAAGAACAATCTTTCATTCAGCGAGCTGGAATCAAATGTGGATGCAGACATGATTCTGTGCTGCTGTGATAAGACCAGATGTCCCTTATGGCCTCCTGGTTATTTCCTACCAGCACAGCAGTCGATGTTCACCACAGAAACATTGTGGAGCTTGGGAATCTATCCACAGTACAAGCAGACATTTCTGTGCCTAAAAAGGAAGAAACATTTGGTGATGTTTTGTTTTGGTGAGCTTTGTATTTGTTGAAAGCACATAGAAAGCACTATGAATTCTGGGAAAGGTGGCTTTTAGAAAAAAGAGCTAGCAGTCCTTGACTTACTGATGCTAATGGAGTGAAACGTTTGCTTGTTGACTTCACGGTAACATGGTTTAAGACATTTGACTGCTTTTCTGTGACTGTTAACAATGAGATAAAAAAACATGGTTAAAAAACTAATAATTATGTAAAAAACATAAATAATTTGAAAGCAATATACAACATACCTTGCTGTTATGTATTACTCAACATCTGCATGGAAAACCAAAGTACCAACAGTGTAGTCAGAGCTTGTGGTTTGAATCAGTCAGTTGATCCACATGTAATCAAAATTATCCATGCATTCAGACAAAATTCATCTCTTTTGCAAACAACATAAATTTCAAATATTATTATAGAGATTATTAGATAATTAGACGGCTTTTAAAAGCATGAAATGGATATTTTTTTCCTGTGTGCTGCCTTTGATTTTACGACTGGGGATATAGTCAGTGTTAAAGGCTTGGGACTACAGTATGGCCATTAGCCATGCTGTCAGCATGCAAGGACATCATTTTCTGTGGGTCCAGAGTAATTAGTCACATGGCATTTCCTGCTCATGGTGATTGGCTGAGATGTGAAACATGACAAATTAAAAATTCCAGGGGGGTTGTGTGCTAGATAAGAAACTATCATTGAGATGAAGGGGAATACTAACACATAGCTTTTTCCAGGTGTTAAAACCCTTTTTGAAATTAACATCTGAATTTTGTTTTATTTAATATGGAGTTAATGTAGTAAGTATGTTGCAGGTATCTTCAGATTCATTATTGAATTGAAACATTATTTTAATCTCACTCTCTCTCTCACTCTGTTTTCATGTGTTCTCAGATGACACCATCCGCTAATATCTTTCCCACCTGTTGTGACAATGTTCCTCTCCATCGCATTCAATTTTTCTCCCTCCTGAGCTCTTTTATTCTTTCTCTTCTGCTGTCTTCCTCTCCATACACTTCTGTTTTATGCATGACATTACAGCAGAGAGAGGCAACATTATGTAGGCCCCTGATTTAAAGCACAGCCACAGTAAAAATCTAAAATAAATCCGATCTCGGTGCCACAAGAGTCATTATTAATGGGCATCTGTCTACATGTGTGCGAGTTTGCAAAGTATGTCTGTCACGCCCGTGTTTTTGATTCAGCATTTAGCCAGTATCTCAAACAAAGTAGCATATCATTTCAGTCAGGCGCGCTTCCAGTTATTTATTACAACAGTGCTGCATTTTTAAATGAAAGTGGCTCTAAAACAGTAGACGCCAGAAGGCGGTGAAGCAAATGTTGTTTTAATTGTACAAGGAAATATTTCAGCTCCGCTCTAAACACAAGAACGCCACATGTTATTTTTTACTGTCTCCCACGCATGCATCTACTCACTAATACCAACCGTACAGTAATGAACTGCGGTAAAACTGCAGTATTATTAAAATTACTGCAATCTATGCAGAAACAAGTGCAGTTTTATGTAGTACAGTGATCCTGTTTTGAATTATGAGAAAATTAACTGCAGATACAGCAGTACATGGTACAGTAATTGCAGTGCAGATGTATAGATTGGGTTCATGGACAGGACTGTAGGAATTATGTAGGAACTTCCTTTGTACAGTACAAGTTTCATATTTTGTAGTAATTGGGACACAGTTGGACTTGGACTACAGCTGTCAGTACTACAGTAATGTGATGATTTGTGGTAGATTGTAACTTTGTGGTAACTTTCAGTAAAATGCATAAAATATTGAGGAAGAAAACTGTTATTTTTTGGCAGTCAGAAGATGTCCAAAAAACTCCCTCAGATATATTCTATAAGAACATACCCAGCTAACTGGATGTGTTCTCAGAACATTGGCTAACGTTCTCTAAAAGTTCTCTGAAAGTTCTCTGAAAGTTATCGAAAACATTCTTGCAATAATGTTAGTAAAACTTTTCTTATATATCAAACGTTTTCTTAAGTTGTTAGTGGAATGTTTTAAAATGTTACAAAATGTAAAAATGATTACATTTTAAATAAATTAACACATTCTTATAGCCAAACAATAACATTAATACAAAGTCTAAAAAATGGCATTTTGAACATTCCCATAATGTTCAAAATCAAATTTTAATGTTATTTTAATGTTATTTTTGTTACTTAATGGAAACATTCTTACAACCTAAAATAACATTCAGAAACATTCTTACAACCTAAAATTGTTAGCTGGATATGAGCTTACCTCAAACTTACTTCTGATTTTGAATGATCTTCTGCTTTATCACTGAGCTCAGCTATCACCCAGAATACCTCCCTAACCTGAAACACACCACAAATGATGTCGAGACACATGACACTTTATTTTGGTCTCTTCCCCTGGACTAAGTGGGAATTTGAAGCACCTCTATTACGAGGAAGGCGGGGGGTCAAACTGTAAGAGCTGTTTCAAGAGAAAGATGTTGGAAAGCTGGCTTTGAAATAACCCTTGGACAAGAGACCTCCATTCTTCTCCTTCTACAGACATTTGCAATATTCATTGCAGTAAGGGTAGGAATTACTAAGCACTTAATGGCGCCTTACATTTAGATATTTAAGAAAAGTTGACTTGGACAATTGAATTGTTGTCTTCCTCATGTTTGGTGCTATCTTTTTCTAAAAATAGTGGTCAGTGTGTAGAATACTGAATGGGATGGGTATTACATTGTCATTTTGTGTCAGATATAGTTTTGTTTGTGAGTTGTATGACCTTTTATCCAGTTGTAACACAACCCCGTTTTTAAGAACTGACAATGACCTCAAACTAAAATATTTGCAGTTCATGAACCCCTTTTATACATCTGCAGCTGTACTGTATCCTCAGTATTACAGGTGTAATATTGGTCTCTTTAGAACACTCTTTGGGTCTCTTTTTTACTTTATAGTCAGAAGTAGTTTGAGTCAAATTTAGAAAACTTACATTTATTGAGATAATATAATCAATTTATCGATATAAAATATTTGTATTAAAAATATATGCAAATAATGTGCTTCATCTGGATTGTAGCTACATCAGAACAATTACTTAAAATTTAAAATAGTGTTGAAAATATCCTCAGTTTATAAAATAGAAATAGCCTTACTTGGACCTTGCTTGAATTTTGAAATAGTCTTACTTTTACACAGTTTTCGGTAGACAGATCAGTTTGAGGACCTTGAGTGCAGACTTCACTTACAGAATTGAAACTTAACTTCTGTCTGGTCTCTGTTCTATAGGAAGCTACTGGAACGCAGCGTCCTTCAACACCCCGTCCTCATATCTGCACTTCTCCACTTTTCAAGGAGAAACAAGTGCTGACATCTCCTTTTACTTCAAGACCTCTGCTCCCTATGGCGTCTTCTTGGAGAACCTCGGGAACACGGATTTCATTCGTCTGGAGTTGAAATGTAAGAGCCTGTCTTCTGTTTTTCTTTTTTCTCCTTCTTTCTCTACATCCTTGTACATCCGTCTTCCTGTCATTAGCTTGAGCCCTCCACGTCTTTCTCTCCGGCTGTTCTTACCGTATGAATCACGGCTATGCACTTACTGTAGGGGAATGATAAGTTAGAAAAGAGAAGGGCTGAGCTGACAATTCAATGCTTCCAGAATCACATCTGAAATGTTCTCATTGCCTATGTCCTCTGTCCGTTTCTGTTGGTGCACATGGCTTTTGTGATTAGGTCTCCATTTGTGGCCCTGATTACAACACGTTTGCTGCTGATTTGCTACTGATTGTTCTCCTTTGAATATAAATCGAGGCTCGGAGACAAAAGACATTTCAGAGGCTTAACACAGGCTCTGCAATTACATACAAATTTCTATTTATTGAAATTAGCCTTTTTCTCAAAAGCCACCAGATTATAGATGTGTCAGCAAAACTGAGCACTTAAATGGTTAGATAAGTTATTCGTAAAGACCTGGAATGAATAAAAAGGCGAGGAAAGAGAAATGTCTTTTGGGCAGATTGCATTTGCACTCTGTGAGGTGAGCTGCGTGTTTCTTTCACACTGCTTACCGCACAATAGGCAATCCGGAATGTGGTAACACAGCAGCGCAGATAAATCCTGTGTTTCACACAGTGTTTCACATTTCCTGAAGTGGCTAATTGTTGCAGAACGATTTTTCACCCTGCAATGTTTTACCCAAATGTCTGTGTACATTTTTAAATGCAGTTGTTATGTGCTTTGTCTCCCATTTCTGAACCAAACGATTCCTTCCAGTTCTACCATGACCCGTCTGAAGGAAAATAAAGTAAATGTTCAGCAATGATAATATAGCTAATGGCACAGATTTCATTGTTACAGTACATTACATAAGTGTAGAATCCTCCTGAAAACTCACTCAAATGTGACACAGGCCTCAAAATAGCTAATCTTTTGGGTTAGTTCACCCAGATATGAAAGTTCTGTCTGAAAATTCTATCATTCTGTTAAATATAAATATATTGTATAAATATACAAAAATGACAAAAAAATACAATACAACAATGATGGTGCTATTTTTGTGATTTTTGGCCCTTGATGGCATCCATCTCCTTTTACTTTCAGTGAAAAGTAATTCCCCATTATGAATTCTACTGATGAAAGTATGTCATGTAGTTTTCACAAGGCATGAGTGAGAGAATAAAGATAGAGTTCTTATTTTTAAATGAACTATTTCCTTTAGACTTAAATTACCTTACGTTTCATAAACGTTCCTCTGTGGACTGTATTATCTTGGCAGCAGGACATCATACCCTCAATTTGTACACCCACACCACTCCTCATATGCGCATACTTGCACACTCACACCCAATCCTGAGCCAGGAATGTGTCCTTTAGCCAGCTGTATCTCCCCAGGCAGCAGTGTATCTCTCAAGGGCTCTGAAGCAGCACATAAAGGGAAGAAAAACAGCTTACTGGCTTCATTTGTTGAAACCTGCACCTCCTGCAGCCTCCCTGTCCTCAACTCAGGGGCACGAGGCCTCAAAATTCTTAGGTTCATGCAAGGACATTGTGCTCCTGTGCTTGTATTTACAAAAACGTTCCTGAATCCACACAAAACTCATTATTTTCACACCCTACTGCATTACCCTTCCTTTGGTCTGAGAGGACAAGCAAATCTCATTTTGTCCCTCCTTTTTTAAATAAAAATAGAAAAAAGCTTCAGGTGAGACCGAGCAGAGAGAACAGCGACTCGCTTAGTGCTTTCTCAAAGGCTGGTGACAGCAAAGCATCAATCACTTGATGCAGGAGCGCTGGAAAGGACAGCCAACTGGGCATTATGCATACAGCACATGTAAAAGTCTACAGGCCCATCTGTGGAGAAGACAGCACTCTCGGCTTTGAGTGTTTGTGCTGCTAGCTGGGCATGGATGCATACAAAGTGGCCCTGAATGAGCCTGGCATGATCAGAATATGGGGAAACAGGAAGCTATTAGCACTTACTGCTGCTCACTTTGCCCCAGCCGCACCACTGTCCTCTGGAGAGCAGGGGGTTATTGGCATCCGTGAAGAGAGGAAGAGCCTCGGCATGAAAGATGTGCTCACTTTCTATATTCAGCTGTCTTACACAAGTATTCTGCTTGGCTACAGCTTCTGGTTATAACTGAGAAAAGTACTGCCCACATGTAAGAAGGAAAAGTCCTTGTAATGTCTCCATTATTTCTCACAGACAGCTATTAGACAGAGAGCATTTGTAGACTTGAGTAGTTTTTGAAGTTTTATGATTCTCACTTTGTCTCTAAAAAAGCGGCCCATTAATCTCAGATCTCTCCTCTAGATTTTTGAAAGAGAAAATCATGTCACAGACTTTGTGATCAAATGATTACTGTGTACTCAAATATATGTGGGCTGATATCCATATTCATTTAAAACTCTGTACCCATACATAATGGCAAGGGGAGATAAGGAAATTACTATCAACTGTATTAAGTGTCATAAGTTGTAAAAGAGCAAAATCTGAGCAATGAAATGTAAGAGAAGGGTAAAAATGTTTTTATCATATGGTTACCATGGACTTTTTTGCCATTCACATGAGCATGTCATGTGACGGAGTGAACCCGGAGTGAAACCGGAGTGAAACTGTTACACCGGCACAGTGAAGACAGACAAAAGCAATGTTCAAAATGCGTGTGTGCTGTTGCATGTGTATCAGTGTTTGAGTTTAAGCCTGGATGTCTAATCTTGTCGACCTCACCAGTAGGTCATCATCTGCAGGACCCAGCGTAAACACTCCCGAGCTTTTCTCTAAAGCTGGATATTCACCTTCTGCATGAATCCTTCCTGAAAAGAAGAGTAATCAGCCCTGGCTGCAGGCCTGTGTGTGAGATTAAGGGTGTATTCAGGCCACTTGTGTGTGTGTGTATGTGTGTGTAGGCAGAGGTACCGATTGTGAAATTGAAGCTCTCTGCCTTTTTTCTAGCCCTCCATTAAGTCTCATCGATTTATGCCTTAACTCCTAATCCTACTTCCTTATTTTGGCCTGCCTAGTTTTCTTCAGTAACGACTCAGAACGGAGGTGTGAAATAAGTGCAGGGCATCACGCAGGGTTTGCTTAGAAGAGTCAAGAGTGGGGATTTGATTTCAGTCATACATAGTTTTGCTGTTTTTGCTATTATGAAGTCTCTTTATATATATTTTTCTGAATAGTTGATTTGATCTCAGTTTGTAGTGTTTGGTGATTTTTGTAGAAAATACAGAATTTGGGAAAAAATGGTTTAGCACACTCACTCTCAAAATTGAGGACCTCTATGATGGGTCTGACCTTTACCAAGACTGAAAAGTTTGAAAAATTGAAATGAAAGTTTTAGAGACCATGCCTGTATCCTGGTATGTGTGTCAACCCCCATCTTAGCTTATGCATTTTTGCTCCTTAGAATAAAAGAATATTCTGGAGCTTCATATTTCTGGTTCACCCTCAAAAAGCATATTAAAATGTCACCTCTGTAGTGCAGACTGCAAATGAGGTCTGAACATACACTACAATCTTCAGATTCACAGTTGGTCTTTCTCATTGATCCCATAAAAACAATGCATGCTAACCTATAATATCTCTCTCTCTTTCTGATAGTGCCCTCTGTTGGCTTGATCCAGCACATTCTCTCTGCTGTTTAGCCTCTCGATTGAGTGATTGGTGGACGCCCACCATCTGCCTTCTCTGGTCTGTTTTAGCTCATATATTTTCTGCCACTCCGTCTCATCTCAATACTCCAGAAATGTTTGCCTCAAAAGACAACAACCCACCAATGAATATTGAATTTTTGAATATTGAGATTTAAAGTGATACCCTAAAAATTAAAATTGTCATTGCTTACTTATGTCAATTTAAACCTTTCTTCTGTAGATGGCAAAATGGGATCTTTACATAAAGGATGTTTGCATAAAATTAAAATCAATTAAAACCATGAGCTGTCAAACCTCAAACACAAGACAACCTAAAGGTACTATGACAGAAATACATTTTATTTCATGCTAACTACTTCCTTTAATCTCTCTCACACACACACACACACACACACACAGAAAATTATTTATTATTATTTATGTTTCACACTTTCTGTCATGCAGATAAAGCTTTCAAGCTTCTGGTGGATTCACTCATATGTATGCAGTAAATCTTCACTCTCGTGGTGTGTTTGGAGTGTTTCCTTAGCAGCCTGTTTAATTACAGAAGATTCTTTCATGTTCAAATTCAAATGAATTGTGCTTCTTTCTTTAAAGGGCATGTTTTTTTCCCATTAAAACATTGAAACAGTAGCATTTCAGCATCTCTTACATTACTAGGCAGTAAAATCATACTAACTGGACATGGATTTGGCTGCTGGACTTGTCAGATCTTCTTATCGGTATTGTTTTATTTCAGAGCACAGCTCTGTTCTTCACTCTGCTCAGGCGGCTAGATGAATGTGGAGATGACTTGGGTCCTCTGTGAACTCAAATGGAGGAAGTGCCTCAGAGTCTTTTTGATGCATCTTTAATGAAGTGGAGGCTCTCTAAGGGCCTGAGGGAGAAATGGCAACGTGACTCTTCAGACACCTGACCGTGTGCATGAGAGTCAAGTAATACATCGACAAATAGATGTAAAAACCATCAGACTCTGAAGGGGGTCAGATCCCTAAAATATCCTTTTGTGTGACATGAAAAGCGCCCATATGGCTGCTTCACAAATCAGAATAGCTCTCTTATTGATCACATCAATCAGCATAAGTTTGTTGAGCATGAGCTTTAACTGTAGACTGGCCTGTTATTGTTTTCAGATAGTTATATTCTAAAATGGGTAGTTCCACTGCTCGATGGTGATTGGTCAATATGGTTTGTTTTACCATGAAATGCCTGATTATTTCTTATGCATAGTAACATCCTCTTACTGTTTAAGAGTCTATATCTTATAGATAGATTCTTAGACTGTATCTTCATACAGAAGGATGGAATTCTGTGGTTATACTTAATCATTTGGCAACCATTTTATGAAAGTAATAAGGCATTCAAGGCTGTGGTATATATTGAATATAGTCACAGCTGAAGAGGTATAGTTGCCCTTTTGGTTTCATAACACAATTCACTTAAGATGGCATGGATTCCACAAGTCACAAATTTATATAAAATGAAAAACTTTTTCTTTGCCTGTTTGTGCTTGAATGATCTTTGGCTATGCTCAGATGGGAGACAATTCTGTTTGGCTGTTGCATTATATGGAAAACCTGTCATCACATCTGGATATAAGGAAATATTCCATTACAAATCGGCTTTTGTAATGTGCATACAAGCCATTCATGTGGTATCATGAAAAGTTTTGCTCTATTGTTGTCACTCTCAGCCAGTTTGGATGGCGGACTATCCCATAAGCCCTTTTAAAAACAAACCCGCTTTTCACTTTACCACTTTTGTCGTTTGGCTTGTTGGTTTTGTTTGGTTTTCCTCGTAAATGTAAGAACAGCGGTCGGCTGAATGCCCACAGTTGTGGAGAGAGGAGAGGTCTGCACATTTAAACAAGTATATTGCACACATACACATATAAATGAATGCACTCTACAAGAACAGTGCCTTGATGCTCAACGTTGGCTGGCCAAGTGCAGTAAATTCAATTACAAATCAGAGTGCTGAGAATGGTGGAGAAGCCCTAGTCTAAACCACACACCTGCCAGGACTGCCCTCTTCCTATCTCCCTCTCTCTCTCTCTCTCTCTCTCTCACACACACACTCCCAAGAGGGCTTGTTTCTGTGTGTTTTTAAGGGACTGGTCACCCAACAATTCCAATGGTCATCATTTACTCACTTTCACGTCAGTCAAATTTTTTTGTGTGCACAAAAAGAGGAATTTTAGGAATATAGTGCTAATTTTTTCTTCATGCATTTATAATAAATAGCGACTGGAGCTTCCAGGCTTTGAAAAGAACACAAAAGCACCATAACAATATCATAAAAATCATTGCAAAATACTTGTGTGCTATATTCTTCTAAAGTCATATGGTACCTTTGAGTGGGGATCAAACTGAAATGAGGTTATAATTCATTGATATTTTACTCCAGTGAGCTGTTAATTCTTACTACAGGATCAGTGAGTTGAACCGGTTAAGTCCGGTTAATGACTAAATCTCAGTGTGCTCCTTACATCAAGCTCTCCTATGGCTTCAGAATGCTTTAATGGTGTTTTCATGTCTGTTTTGAAGCTCCAGATCTCATTAATTGTAATTGCTTGGAGAAAAAATGACTTGAAAATTCTTTAAACGTTCCTCTTTTGTGTTCCATGAAGAAGTAAGAGAAATGGCTTAAGTTGACATAAGTTGAATGACATAAGTTGAGTAAATAATGACATAATTTTTAATTTTCTTTTCACCCTTCTGAGATTTGTTCTTTTATTTGGCTCTTTTGCTTCAGTGTGTCTGCCTCTGCTTGTCTCAAATGTCATTTTTATGCTTTTTTATGCTTTCTTATCTATACTACACTGAATTATTGACTCTGCTGGTTATTTTGCACACTTGCCACTTGCATTATAATATAAATGTTGGCTTAAATACATAACATGAATTTGTGTAAGCATGTGTGTGAGTAACTGAGCTAAAACTGGGTATTACTCTTCTGGTATGAGTGCTGATGGTACAGAGCTTTCATGGACAGTGAAGGTTAGAGTCTGTGATGTGTCAGTGTTATTTAATCAGAATATGAGCTGAAAAGGTGGCTCTATGAAAGACATCGGAACCCCGTCCCTCACTCCTAATTCCTCCTGTCTGCAATCTGCATTAGATGAACAGTGAAACAGCATCCCCTAGTGACAGCATATGGAATACACCTTCCAAAAGAAAACAGCAGAGGCTCATAAAAGACCTAATGAGAAGAATAAAGAACATAAAGCAGGACTTTAGAGTATATGGGTTATATTAGGAGATATTAAAATGTCTTTTCGTGAGTGCCAAAATATATTTCTTTCAGTGTTGTGTAGCACCTGTCCAGCAGGGTTAGAAATTAAGATTAAGAGTTTCTGTAGAAATTAAAAATGTGCTTCTGCAGACAGCCTTATTAGAAATCTGTAGTCGGTCTCTTGAAAAGGTTAGAAATTACCCTAAAACTCAGTTGCAGAGAGCAAGTGTCACGCCTTAATAAAAAGTGTTCATTTTTGGCACGGTTGTGCATCATATCATGCATTCCTAATGTAACTATCAGTCCGATAGTCCAAACTTAGATATTTAATTAAAGTTTTAATTAAACAGCCAGTGTGCTGTTTCAGGTGGGTATAGTAAGAGTGTATCTGGATGGCCAGCTGATAGTTGCAATAAAATCAGAATATAAGACTGCTGGTAAAAGTCTCACATAGGTTGATTTTGCCCTTTTGTCTTTTTTCCACTTTCATCATATCACAGCACTTATATTCACTTCCCAAACTGGTGGCAATAGCAGTGGCCAGATATCACTGCAGGCTCACCGCACTGCCATTACAAAGCAGGTCCAATTCACTGTAGTTCTTGCCTTCAGCATCTGCACATCTATAGTAACCCCTTCCAAATGGAGCCTTTCGGCCCAGTGAATCAGATATATGTTGACAAGAAGCCAGGTTTATAAACTTGATTCCTCCTCATGGTGCAAATGGCAGTGTTTTGTTTATCTTGGCTTTTGTGTAATGCATATATTATCAAATCTGTGTCACATTTTTAATTATAAAATGATGCTTGCACACTGAAAACAGGGCTTCTGTCTTTATTTCAGAAGTGTGAAGTGGAGTGGTGCATTGTGGGTGAATGATGACACGGTTGCTATGACAAAGTGGATGATAAATCAGGATTTTGCAAGGGATAAACCCCAAGAGTCCTCAAGAGGCGTAAACACACCTCACACTTTTCTCCCTTTTCCCCACCCGCTAAAAATACTGTCGCCTCCTCCAGGAGTGCAACTGTCAATCTTGGCTGTTTATGTTGAAGAACATTCAACACTGACTCATAAAAAGCTGAAATTAATTCAGTATAATAAACATTTTTAGCTAAGCAGTCTGGCACTGTGCATTTTTAAAACACTTTTAAAATGCTTTTTTGTTCTGAAAACATTAAGGTAAAACAATACAATTTGAGCATAAAAAAACCATTTTATTTAATTGCCTAAATATGCAGAACTACCTGAATTCGTAGCAAATAATGTAATGCAACAAATAAGTGTGTTTAAGGGTGTAAAGTACTGTAATTTTGCTCCATTACTATGCATAAATATTGTGTTGTGGAATGTGTGCATATTATATTTTATTATTATGTACTTATGTATACATATTATGAATCTCCATAGAAACAAAAATCATATTCTTTACTACTTTAATTTCATTTGTTTTAAGAAAACTGCTTGACTCTCTCCATAGCCCACACAGTGGTGTCGTTCTCGTTTGATGTGGGAAATGGGCCTGTGGAGCTGAACGTTCATTCTCCTGCCCCGCTGAATGATGACCAGTGGCACAGAGTGAGTGCTGAGAGAAACACTAAAGAGGCCATTCTGACCCTAGACCAGAAATACAAGGAGATCCGACCTGCTCCAACACAAGGACACACACGCCTGGAGCTCTACAGCCAGCTGTATGTGGGTAAGAACCATCCACATGCATACATATATATGAGCACACATACACATAAATATATATATATATATATATATATATATATATATATATAGATAGATAGATAGATAGATAGATAGATAGATAGATAGATAGATAGATAGATAGATATAGATATAGATATAGATATAGATATAGATATATAGATATGTATATATATCCACACATGTATGTACTGACACTGGTCCCAAACAACATTTTGGATCTCTATTAAAACAGTACACAAACACACACACAATGATGCAACAGACAGCAATGTATTTGTTTTACATATGTCTACACACATCTACTTATGTCTGCGTTCATCTAACCAGACATGCAGAAGCATGCATATTTTCTGGAGCTGTCATTTTCCAAGGAGTTAATGAGACAGATCTCCATGTTTTTGGAAACCTGGAGGACAATGAAGGATTTGTCCTCATTACCATACTCGAAGTCAAGATCCCTCCTCATTCCCTCCTCTGTCTGTTCTTTTGTCCACTTATTTGTGACCCTGTCTGTTAAAGTCAGCTAAAGTCATTGTTTTCTGATTTACTGTTTACTACATAAACTTTTCCTACATAATGTAAAGAACATTCTGGAAAAATATAACCTTGATATCTTAATATTAATATTGACTGATTGAGGCCATGTCAAAGATTGAAATTATGGTTAATTAATGATTGAAATCAAATTTTGATATTTTTTCATCTCATAATTAAATTATGAGATTTTAGCCTGGATTTCACAGACAGGGTCACGTTTTTATTTTGAATACTCTCTCTCTAGCTCTGTCTCACTCTTTTCTCCTTTTGTCTCTTACTGTCTTTGCTGAGAAATGAGTGGGTTCTCCGAGTTCTTGAGCTCAGTGGTCTATGTTCTAAGTGAGAATGTATTTATAGTCACCTGTGTAAATGCTGGTACAGCTATTTAAACTTGTACTTAATGGCACAGGGCCCAGGGGAACTCACCATTCACCTTCACAGTGAGAAAAATCTGCTTAGAATAGGAAGCTGAAAATGGTTTGAATGAATATGCTTGAAAAATTGCTCGGACGCAGCAGGAAACGTGTGTAATAATGGAGTGTGCTATACTAACATTAGCAAGTAGCCTTTTCATGGCTTTTAAAGTGTCACTCATATGGCAATTATCTTTTGAACAGCATGGCTTTAGGTTTTCACTGTGCTATTTTCTTTGACTTATTATTTTCAACAAGTGACTTTGCTGGTCATTAAGAAAGTGGGAGATTATTCGTCAGTAAATGTCTCTTGAGAGAGCTCTTAGAAACCACGCCGAGTCAGACCGGCTTTAAAAGAAGGCTTCAAGAAAATGTAGTTTTTCCGCAAATGATCTTCTTGTTGCTTTAAATATCTATAAATAAAATCCTGTTAATTGATTTGATTTTGTAAACCAAACAGATCTCCATCAGTTTTCGCCTGCTCCATGGATGCTGTCCATATGTATAAGTACAATCCTGACTGTTTGTGGAGAGCAGCTCTGTGTGTTTCAGTGGAAAAACGAATTGGTTTGTGGTTTGTAAGTGCTGAGTGCACAGGGCTGGAGATGTCCAGACCTGTCAGGCGTCTCTTCTGGTTTCTGCCCTTATAAATTGCTCTATGGAAAGCTCAGTGTTTCATTTATTGATAAAGCAGATTGTGTTCTAGTTTCTTTCACCCTTGGATGCTTGTGTCTATTTGAATTTGTTTTGCATTTATAGTGGCCTCTTTTTTTATTAAATGGTGAATTAAATGCCTGCTCGTTCTTCATTCTCTGTCTTTGTGTATCAAATAGCAAGCAGACCTTTTGCGTTAAGTCACAAACCCGTTTCAGAAGGTTTAGCATGTGTCTATATTCTGTGTCTGCATTAATCTTTCATATTTTTCAACTCTTTATCATTAGATTTCTCCTCCCAATTCTGTTTTCTTTATAGTGCTGTTTTGTTCAACTCAGAGCTTGATCTTTATTATCCATTAAGTATTCTCACTGCATGTTTTTTCTTATTTCATTGTTCTGTTACTCTTTTTTTTGCTTGTGTTGTTTTTTCTGTCGTCACATCTCGCTTGCACATCTGGGTGGTATTGGTTCTCCACAGGGAAGCCAGCGTCATGGGCCTGTCAGGACAGTAGGTAACTTTTTTGTAAAAATGTACCCCGACAAGCAGTCTTTATGTGACCTGAGAATGAATGAATATCTATTTATATCTGTCTATGTATATCTGACTGTCTGTCTGTATTAACCGCTTATCTGTCTGTCTTTCTGTTTATCTATCAGTCTGACTGTCTGTCTTTCTATTTATCTGTCAGTCTATCTTTCTAACCGCTTATCTGTCTGTCTATCTTTGTAATTGTTCATCTGTCTGTCTGTGTGCCTGTCTGTCTTTAATCATTTGCTGCAGTGTAAGGCTACAGTCATCCTGCACACTGCAGTGGTAAAAGCAGAGGGAAATGATTCCACTGGGCAGGATGGTCTAATAAATGTAATATGCTAATTCATTACAGTTTTATTAGAGAATAATTTCCCCTTCAGGGCTCATCAGAGATGGAGGCAGTGAACTTTGGAAGGGTTTTAACAGCCTCTTTTCTGCATTTACTCGAGTTTATTCACCCTTCAGTAAACTTAGTAACATTCTGAAAGAAACATATACATTGAAAAAGACTTCTCATGTTTATGAAAACAATGTTGGATAAAAGGTTCATTCTCAGTTATCACACAAAAGCAGACAAAAATTCTAAATCACATTATGATGCAATCAGGAATAAATAAAGTTATTAGACTGTGTGTTTGCCCTTGTAATATGAAACGTTGTACTGTTATAATATTAATAATTCCCATAAATAAATCCTGTTTATAGCTGATGAGAGGAGCTCTGCTCAGCTTTATTGGCAAAGAATTTAGTGAATTTGTTTACTAGTCTCCAGGTCACCAACTAAATTAAAAGTGTACTGTTAATTGAGTTTACAGAACTTTCCCAAGGCTGTTTCTCCAGTTTGATTTCTGTCTTCTGTAAAGTGTTTGTGTAACAGTCAACCAAACTGTAATGTATCTAATCTATAGATATTCTAATCCCTATAATGTCTCTGAAAGAATAAATACAACTTATCTCTGTTAAAGCAGATAGATTCCTATAATAAAAAGGTGTCCAGCCATGACACTGAGCAGTGGGTCTTTAATTTGTCTTGGAAGTGATATTCTAATGGTGTTTGTGCCAGTGTTCTCTAAGGTCTGTTTTATTGAACAGTACATACCGTAATGAATGAAACACTGTGGAAGGTATTCAACAAAAGGCTTAATGAGTCTCATCTAACCTTGTTTTCAAGCTTGTTGTTGGGCCTGTGTTATAAATGAGCGATCAAGTAATTGTGCCCACTGCCAACTGTGTATAATTATCTGTTTATTATGACCACTGCCAGTAAAATATTCACTGGTCGTCGTCTCTATTGTGCATCCAGGTGCAGCGGGAGGTCAGAGAGGATTTCTCGGATGCATCCGGTCTCTCAAGATGAATGGGGTGACCCTTGACCTGGAGGAGAGGGCGAAGGTCACCCCCGGAGTGAAGCCTGGGTGCTCAGGTCACTGTACCAGTTTTGGAATGTTCTGCCGTAATGGAGGCAAGTGTGTGGAGAAGTACAACGGCTACTCCTGCGACTGCACCTCCACAGCATATGATGGACCTTACTGTTCTAAAGGTCAGTATCCAACCGATGCCTCAAGATCTGTGAATCTAATGCAGTCCAGTGAACCACAGCATCTTCAGAATTCAGTGTGCTGAATGCAAATGAGTAAAGTCAAACTTTTTCTGAGATTTTTACACCTGAGATTGGAAATCTATAAAATTGATGACTCATACTGCACTTACCCAGTTTGTCCAATAAAATGCTCTCAAAAGTGAGAATGTCCCTCCCCTTACACAACCTACTTTTGACTAGCAGTAACAAATAGCCAATCATGTTTAGTGCTGGGCCGTAAAGTAAAAGCCATTGGCTGTTTTACCAAAAAAGCCCTTTGATATGTCCCACCCCCTTTTAAATAGCAAACACATTAAAAAAACTATGCTAGTTGAGCTAGTTCTTAGGAAAGTGGTATGAACAACTAATACCTTAAACTTTCAGATTGGTGTGTTACAGAGTCATGCTGTAAATGTGTGTGTGCGTTAGTGGAGGCCCAAATCTCTGAAACCACTCTGTCTAGTTCCACCCCCTAATTTGAATATGCTAATAACATCACTGACAGGCGAAGGCCTCATGCTCTCTGTCAAAACCCCCATCAAGCTCTTCAAGCCCTCCATTTAAACACACCAATTCCTGGAGAGCCAGAGCCTTCATCTTTGCCCTCAGCGTTCTCCATTTCCTCTCACCTGAAATATGCATGAACAGCCTTGTAATTGCAAGGTTTTAGCTCACATTTCCATTTTTACACATATTTACTTGTGCCATATTGGGTATTGCAGTCAGTAATGAATTCTCTCAGATTCAGCGGCCTTGGGTCAGTGCGGCTGCTCTCAAATGTTGCCTGACATCTGCATCTCAATTATGTATCACCTTCACTCTAGAATGTGTCGCACTACTGCTCGCATCTATATGTTCTATGTGTTATTTAACACATTTTTGAATAAATTACGATTTAGGACTTTAGATTTTGAAGTAGAACTGAGAAAGTCATTTATTTATTCCTTCATACTAAAATATTTTGTTTTATGTATGACCTAGGCCAATTTAATAATGAGCAATTTGTCTGGCAAAAACATAATCCTTCCAAAACATTTGTTCTGTAGACTCTGTAGTGTAAGCAAACACTTTTACAATCTTGGTGTAATCTTAAAGTATAATATAATTATATGATCTTAAATACTCTTGGGATCTTAAAGTAGTTGTTTTTATATAATTTTCATGTTACTTTTCCTGTTTTCACTGTTAAAATGTTCTGTAAAGCCACTTTGCTACAATGCACTTTGTAAAAAGCGCTATAGAAATAATTTTAATGGAAAAATTTGATTAAATTGGACCTTGATAATAGACCCATATTCCACCAGTTCATTCAGACTCTGTTTACAGTATTTTGTGTTGACACACTTCACTGATTTAGAATGCAAGTGTGTAAATTCTGTTTATGTATTTAGAAGTATTGCAAAACCATCTGTTTGTCTTAACTGCAGAGAATTAGGAGAAGTGGGAACTCTGTGGCCTCTATGGTTACCGTTGCGTCAGATACTTTTAATTTACGCTTTTGCCGGTGGATGTAATCTGAACTAGCAGGATGTTTATTTAAATCCCTCTGTTCTTTTGCAGACTGATAAGCCGGTTCTGTTGTATCACTGTACAGTATCTAAAACATACACTTCCTCTGTCCATACTGATCACAGTGTATGCTGGATTGCATGAGGATTTAAAGAAGGTTATATAATAGCTACATGATCCACTCTGGGGACTGGAAGGTTGTTGGGTTGAATCCTCCAAACAAATTTCAGCAGTTGATTTGTACTTAAGCACTGCAGTTCGTGATATCTGTACAATCCTTACTATGCAGGGTAATTCAGGTAATTCTGTCTCTGTTGCTCCTAAACCCCATAGCACTGCCTCGTAAAAAGTATGGAATGCTCAATGGCCCTACAGCGAATAATTAAACCACTCTATAGTCTCGGCACTGATTTTCTCCTTCCACCCAATACAGCATTTGTGCAAAGCTCATTTGTCTGTTCCCGTGGGTTATATGGTTGAATGGGAGAATATGAACACAGTGAATAGCAGATAAACCCACCTCGTCCTCTGTGCATGTGAGATATTCAGCGCGGGTTTTGCGTTGTCATGTTCGTTTACTCTCCTCTTACCCTTGTGTGTATTTACTTCATTACCCATCTTGATTTCCCATGGTTCTCTCTGTTCCACCCCATATGCAACAAATCCTGTGTTGTTTATACTGCTCCTGTAAGAGACATCCACGCATATTTGCACACACTTCCTGGCAGTCAGGTTAAATGATCCATGTAAGGACCTTTGTTCTTCTCTCAAATAAAAAGGTAATAAGATGGTGTCCTCTCTGTTTTATAGCTTTTGGCGAAGCCTGTTCATGAATACAAAACACGTAGGTAATGTCAGTTTTTACTGCAGATGGCCTTACACACTGTTCCTAGTTCATTTATTTCTTGTTGCCCCAGAAAAATATTTGTAGTCCTAATACTATCCCAACCCTAACTCTAAACTAGGGGTCTTCCTTCTCTATAAAATCTGATTGGTCAAAAGGGATGACGTAACAAGGATTTTGACTCAGTACCCTGTTGTAATTGGCAAAATCACAGTTTATTCAGTACATTACTCCTGTTCTAAGGAAGCATCTGTCTCATCTTCTTCCAGACGTTGGAGGTTTCTTTGAGACAGGAACGCTGGTCAGATATAACCTCATACCAGAAGGTGTGGCTGCAGCTTCCAGCCTGGATGACAAGAGCAAGATTCAGAGTCTCACAACAGAGACCAACCTTACACGTGAAGACCTCACCTTCAGCTTCAGTACCTCCACTTCTCCCAGCATCCTGGTATATGTCAGCTCTAAAACCCAGGACTACATGGCTGTGGTGCTCCGTCACAATGGTAAGAGATTTTGTTTGGGGAACTGCAAAGATGATAGATGTTTCTCTACCAGATGTTTCTCAGGGCATACCCTGTAGCAACTAATGATCTGTAGTTTCTTGATTTAGTATTTACCTTCAACCAAATGTTGCTGTACAGTCCATTCAATATTTTCAGTGTATGGTTATTCATATAATTATTCAATGTCATATTAGATTAGGGCTGGGGCTAAACTCTGCAGGACAGTGGCCCTCCAGGAGCTGAATAGTCTTCATCTGTTTAATATGTCATGCTATATTGAGTATAGACTTTAGTCAGAGTCGATAGCACATTTGATTTGAAAATACTGGAAAAATAAGGCTGTGAGGAGTAGAAGTACAAAATAAATTATTTTTTTCCACTGCAAATTTGTTTAAAGAATTAGTTAAAAGATCTGAGAATTTAGGACAACATAAATTCTTTGAGGTGGAAATTCAGGAGTAAAAACTAATATCATAAATGACTAGACAGGCAATTACATCACTGTTTGTTGGTATAAGCGCAACCCTTTGATCCATTCACTTCTGGTATTTGAAGAAAAGACCTGTTCCTCTACTGTTCCTCTCAGGGGCATGGTTTCACTTTAAGCACAGACTCAAATATACCGCTGTTTAATTTGTAGAGCAATGTTTTCATTATAGACCCATTCCATAAAATGTAAAGTGGACACACAAGACTGATTACACCTAATTCTTTCAGTTAAACTGCACAAGCCCACATTGAATTTATCTCTGTAGCCTGTGAGCAAATTTATCTCTGCAGTCTGAGATGTAACCCAAATGAGGTTATGTTCTCTTCTGTAGCCTGTAGGGCACTAGTGTGTATTCCATTGCACAGGAGTGTACAGTAGGGGTGAGTGATGTCACAGTGCAAACAGAATTACTGATTCGGAACACTGGTTCTCGATGACCTCACTCACTCAAGCATTCTACATCCATCTTCACTCAGAAGACTGAAGAACATTTTCCCTGTTTCTTTCTCATTGTCTCTGTCTTGATCCATTTCACTTAGGCACCCTGCAGCTGCGTTACAACTTGGGAGGTCTCAGAGAACCCTTCACCATTGATATTGACCAAAGGAACCTGGCCAATGGACAGCCCCACACTGTCAACATCTCTCGGGTGGAGAGAGACATAGAGATACAGGTAAAACATACAATCTAAATATATTACCATATTACATTACCATGGCATAGTGGTTAATTTTTTGGGATGGTAACCAAGAGGTTGCTAGTTCAATTCCTGCAAGAACCAAAACATTGTCTCTTCAATAAGTGTAACTGTACTTTGCTTTGGTTAAAATAGCTTGCTAAAATAATACTTAGTTACTTGTAGTTCCCAGTTGGTCGCATTTGAGGTTCTAGGATGCGTACAGTATAATTCTGACTAAGAAGGCAGCTGCATATGTAGACAGTAAACAGCAAGCTAGGTTTAGAAACAGACTGTTCTGTATGTGTGTAAGTACAGTTCATGAATAGATGTTTGAGTAGATGTTTGCTGTGGCTATTACCCACAATGCATTGCACTAGTCTCACCAGCCCATCTGCCGTACAGAAGCAGGATAATTGAAAGCCCATATTGATCCCTTAACTTAGATTCAGTGTGCATCTCAGATTTTTATTATGTCCTAAATGGTGGGACGCGCATCATCCCGTGTGATCGATAAGAGCGACGCTCCACAAAGATTTGGCGATAACCAAGTAATCAAGATCACAGGAAGCATGAGCTCCACCACACCTCCATCTCAAGGCCCAATGTCCCATCTGTAGGACATGTGCTAATAACAAGCAGCATCTCGGGACAGGTGATGGAGCTGTTATGACTCTGAATCACTGACACCCTCCATACCATCACTGTGACATGTGCCAAGAGAACAATATAGAATGACAGAGGTGCAAAGAGCATGTCAGATATACTGTGACCTTGTCAGCAAAATCGTAGGCTCTGTTTGCTTATTGACTTTCTCTCTCTCTCATTCTCTTTGGTGGCATTATTTGGGCTTCTTCTCTGTTTCAGACTCTCAAATCAAATAATCAAATTCCCCTTGTCTAAAAGGATGAGATAGGCCTGCGGGCATGAGGTCTTAAAGCAAGGCTTATTTCACTTCTTGTGACACAGCTCTGCCAGGCTTAAGATCCTGCAGACCAGGAGAAGAAGCTTGGCAGAGAGAGAGAGAGAGAGAGAGAGAGAGAGGGGGAATGTAGTTTACCCTGCTTTAATGGCCTCTGGGATCCTTGCTGACAATGCAGCAAATAGAAACCCAGAGTCATCTTTTATACACTGACCTATTGGGTATTGGGATTTGAGTGTGTGACACTAGTGGTGTGTAAGTATCACTGTTATGTATGCGACTGTTGTGCGGAGTGTCCCTTTGCATTATGTACACACACACAAATACACAACGCAAGCAGTTCGTGCAGATCCACCCAATGTAAATAATGCAAAAGTGTACATTAAAGGCTGAGCAGTTTTAAATATCTGTCATGTTTGTCCTGGTCTGTTTAGTTCTGTTTAATTGGTCCAGTGGGTGTATGGGGCCGATAAAATCTGCTGTCCTTTGATTTTGGGATAGTTGATTTAATTATGGAGATAAAACTGAGTATGCCTTTACATTTTTAAAATCATTTAATCACCTTTTAGTTTTTTAGTATTTGTTCGCTTGATGTGTGATTTTTTTTCAAAGTGAAAAAGATTTTTTTTCCAATTTGCAATAATACAAAAAGATTCTGTTCAAAAGATTCTGAACACCTGTGCATTTTCCAAATAACGAAATAGCTTGAAAAGGAATAAGAGCCAGTAGCAGCAGTGCCTCTGACCTTTTCAAACACCCACACCTGTGATAAATGAAGCATCACAACCTTTTTGAATCAGTGAGTGAAAGGTCATAACATAACTAGGAGAACAATCATGCCGACAAAGCAATCAGAGCTGTACTTGATCTATTAGAAGTTTTTTAAACCCTAAGGCCAAAGGCAGAGCACCGTTTCATTTAGAAATGCATTATTCATTTAGAGTAATGAATTCTTTTAAGGTTTTTTTTACCATCCTGTCAGGTCAGCTTGCTATCAGAGTAAAGTGATGGACCCAGCACAAAGATTTCATTGTTGCATTGATTAGTGATTGTCTTTGAGTTATGCTGAAAGAATTGAGCCATTCTGGAGGGGTTAAACTATCGCCCCCTGCTGGACACTGGACAAACAAACTTTGGATAATTAGAGATAATCAGCCATTTTATAAAGGGAGAATCACTGTTTCTGCAACCTCTGATGAAGTTCCCTCACTACAAAAATGTCCTGTTACATGCTGTGTAAGCTTATATAATATATATATATAATATATATATATATATATATATATATATATATATATATATATATATATATATATATATATATATATTAGTTCAGAGATGACGCAATGTGTCCTCATCACCTCAAAACATTTGTTTGTCAGAAATGTACTTTAAAAATCACTTTTTTGACTTTTTTTTTTAAAAGTTTAAATAACGTTTTTATAACCAAGCAATAATGTTAATACAATGGGAAAAAATGGAAATGTTTACTGTTCTTAGAACTTTCAAATTAACATTTATAATGTTTTTGTTACTTAATGGAAATGTTAAGGAAATGTTCCTACAGCCTAAAATTGTTAGGTGGGTTCTATCTTCTGTATTTGTTTGCTCTATCTCTGTCTGAATTATTCTCTCAGTGGGGTTGTGGTTATAACTCAGACACCCCCGGGGATGCTGCTGCTGCCTCCCAAGCTGAGTATCCATCTCTGTGTGGCCACTGTGCAGGAGGGGGTCCTGTCAGATAGGCAGTATGTTGGATAGACATAGGCTTAATTATAGGCTCACAGCAGGTCTCATTAGTGCCAGCCACGCCAGAACAGGACTGCAGCACCGCGGGGGACAACCTCTCTCTCTCTCTGAGCCATACCTACATCCCTGCCACCCATTAATTTCCTAAGATAAAGGTAAACCGGCTGTAAGGCATTTAATTTGGTCACATTATCCCATTGATAAAAGACAACATGCCCTCCATGTTAGCAGGAGCAGAAACATATGAGACCACATGGGATTCAGAAATGAATTTGGATAAGGTCTCTGCAAAGTGCCGGTTAATGGTGAGGGAGGGGGGATGAGGTTCCCTGAATGATTTTCCCAGCACAAGTGCACCTGGAAGGCATCTGAATAAACTTGACTGAATTTATCAGTCCATCACATCAGTGGAACAAATTAGAGCTGAAATATGTCAGACAAACGGTATTGTGTCGGAGCCTCCGTTTCTTTTTGTCAACCTCATTTGTATTCACGGCATTGTGCAGTGATGAGAGAGCTACTTTCACAACACAGAGGAGACTCAGAGAGCCGCTGTGTCTTCAAGCACAAAAAAGTAATTTAGTGGAAATAATTCTTTTTGATACAGAGGCTGAGATGCCTCATGCTAATTAGTAGTACCAGTGAATCTGCAGTAACAGGGTAATTAAACCTGTCACTAAAACTGTGTGTGCGTGTATGTGTGTGTGTTTACCAGATATTGGAGACAGATTTGTACCCAGTAAAACCTGATAAATCTTTTGGGACATCTTCGTTTGTAAAATGCTATAAAATATAGTAAATCAAGTTTTCTTTAAAATGTAAAAATGCAGAAAGTTAGGGTTAGAGTGTGGGTTAGGTTACATTGTTTATAACTAGCTGTGTATAAAATCAATAGAAGTGTGCATGTGTGTGTCTGCAAAAATGTGTCTGTAATTAAATCAAACTGTTGTTCAACAGGTAGGCAGCTACATATAGTATATGCACTACACTACTAAAACTATGCCAGTTTGTAAGTAGTCATATTTAATCTAGAAGTCTATAAATCATTATGAATGGTAACAATTATTTATTTGTGAATCAATAACAGGCAAGCTGTGGACATTTGATTAATTGTGTTCGTGGGGTGTTGATTAAATAGTTTGCCAGTAGATGGCACCAAAGCTCACTAGAGGACAAAGCAAGCACAGGCAGTTTGAACATGACCACAGGAGAAAGGCATCTATAAATGTGATGCAGTATTTTTCTGATTTCAATCCTAATTGCCTGTGTGTGTGTGTGTGTGTGTGTGTGTGTGTGTGTGTGTGTGTGTGTGTGTGTGTGTGTGTGTGTTGTAGCTGGATCATTATCCACCAGTGAGATACACCCTGCCTGAAACCTCAGACATACAGTTCAACCTGGTCAAGTCACTCTTCCTGGGAAAAGTCTTTGGTAAGTGCCTCTTCTTCTCTCCAGGTTTGGTCCTGTGTCGCCTCAGTGCAGCCACTAGGTGGTGAAAAGGGACAATGTTGTAAAAATGTGATGCCTTGTTTACCACAGCATTGATACAAAAAAGAATAGTGTATATTGTTTATTATGATTTATGTGCTTGTTCAGGAGTGCTGTACAGTTACACATGTAACTGCATTATACAGATGTAAGAAATTCATTAGGCTCTTATTATTGTAAGAAGCAGAATAAAACTAAATTAGTTCAGATAAATACCAAAACCGTGTGTTATCCAATTTGTCAGTTTGTCGTCAATTTGTTTTCATTGAGTGCAGATATACAGTCAAAGATACTATTTAGGCCATCAGATAGTCTGGAATGTAATTTTCTCTCTGCAGTCTGTATTCTTTCCCACAATGAATCTGTGTCAGAGCTTTTCAATGTCCTCTACAGACATCACTGGCATAAGGACAATCTCTAAAGGTCTCTTACCCAGAGGATGTAACAGACATGCTCTTTCTCCACACGTCCCTTAATGAATATTAATGAGGCACCAACCGGCCCCAATTACGCTCAATTCACCTCTGTGTGCTGACGCCAAAACCAGCAAAGTGACCTGCTGTTGTTTCCAATAGCAGGAGACAGTTTATTCTTGTAATTACACCCGTCACACAAGCAGCTGCTTTCATTCAGCTCAAAGTCTGACAGCACTGTCTGCTGTACGTTGTTCACACTAATATAAAGGGAACGGTTTATTAACCCTTTAATCAAGGATCAGGTCACACGTTGAGCAATGCAGAGAAAGATACCCGGTCAACAATCAGGTTTTGTAAACAACAGAGTCTATCCAGTGTTATGAAACATGAATATCCTCATCCATCAGTCAGTGAGATTGACAGCTGAATATGGTGAATTCAGAGCTAGCAATTTTAGGTTGTAAGAACGTTTCCCTAACATTTTGATTAAGTAACAAAAACGTAAAAAAAATGTTCAAGGTACATTTAAAATGTCCAGTTTTTTAGACATTATGTGAACATTATTCCTTGGTTGCAATGCCAAACATTTTACATTCTGTACCATATTCAAAACATTCCACTAACTTAACTAACTTAAGAAAATGTTTTAATATACAAGATATATAACATAAAAAAGTTCTACTAATGTTACTACAATAACTGTTTTGAGAACTTCTAGAGAATGATAGCCAATGCTTTGAGAACGTTCCCTGTTAGCTGGGTTACCACAGAAAACAAAAATGACTCCTGAATATCTCAGCTGTTTCTCATAGACAGCAGTGAGGTTAAATGGAGACTTTTGCTGTCTTCTGCTTCTCAGATTTGTCTTCTGAGAAAAGGATCAAATTGTGCTCTATTAGGTCTCAAGAGATGTAAAAGAGCAACTTCTGAGCAATACCATTGTCCTCCAGGCTGCTTCATCACAGAACACCAGAATATACAGTTTTTGGAGCCTCTGCAGTAATTCATAAGCCCTGTCTGTGCTAAAATAGTGCGCTGTGTCTGCCCACTGCCCTACCTGCCTCATCAATGATTTATATGTGGAGACCACTGTCACATAAATAACCCAGAATCTTCCAGCATGTTCTGCTTAATGTAATTTCCCAGCTGACCTGCCCCAATACCTGTTAGCTATGGAATATTTACTATACTGTAAGCAGGAGATATGGCCATGTTTCCATCATGCCAGTAATATGTAGTAAAATGTGTATTAAAAACATTTCTTCCTATGTCCCATTTTCTATGCTATCCATCCTAAACAGAATGCAAGAACAGACTGAAGTGAGTCTTAAATCATAGTATGTTAAGGAGGAATTCAGGGCTAAAGCTGCCACAAAATGTATTAAATATGTGAAATTGTAAACAAGCTGAAATTTACTAGTAGTGAATTGACAGTCTTATTTTATGTTGAAGTACTTTCTCTTACCCTGGTGTAATGTGCAGATAAAAGTTGACCATTAGTAATTTGTTTGTTCTAAGTGTAAACATTGCTTTGTTTGTTTAAGCATCCCAACCAGCCTCATACAGCAACATTGATCTAACCAATGGCGTGACTTTGGGGCTGAACTATCAGTTTCAGAACTACCAACCAATCTATCAGAACTACCAGCCAATGGCATATAGATAGATTGTTTAGGAAACTTGTCTGAATCGTCCATTATTTTTGCCATTTCGCTGGGTAAGGAATTTAATTGGTAAGATTTTAAAGTGATAAATTCAGGTAGGTTCTAATGATTACACACAAACCTCACCTGAATTTCAGGTATCAGGATGCTTCTGATGCACTCATCTAATAATACTGCTGAGCCTATATGAGCCAGTCATGAGCAGAGCAGGATTTGTGCTCTCCTGAATCTCTGCTCTGCTGGATCTGTTATCTGTCCCTGTCTCTCTCTCTCCCCCTCTCTCTCTCTCTCTCTCTCTCTCTCTCTCCCCTCTCTCTCTCTCTCTCTCTCTCTCTGGCTTGACAGTTCATTAGATAAGCTCTGTTCCTTAGATAAACTTCTTAGATGGCATCCGTACTGAAATGTAATCTCGTGACTGATTTAGGGCACTCTACATAGGCAGCAACCCCACACAGCACACAAAAAGCATGGATCATGTGAAACATACAGGTAACCAGTTTGACTTTGACATTACTAAATGTTACTGAACTAATGCTGATAATGTTGCTAATGTAAAATTACAAAAGCACACACAAATATTGGGTAAAATAGTCTATTTTTAATTTAATTTGAAATTAAAAAATGTAAAATGCCTTGGATTTTTCCACTTTTTTAAACTCATTACAATGCTTTATAGGATTTCCATCTCAGTGAAGAATATTTGATTCAGCATATTGAATTTGTTCCAAAACAAGGAAAAACGCTTTACCTTTCTGAACACTTTCATGCTAATTGTGTGTTTAAGATTTGTTGAAATGCTGTCTAGGTAGGCAGCATAGTAGGTTTTAGGACAGAGTTTTAATGTACTGGTTCTTCGCGTAGAGACTGGCTGCTGATCTAGGTGATTTTTTTCCTCTGTTGACTGACGCAGGGCTCCACCGCAGACAGCTGTAAGTGACAGAGATTTGTTCAACATCCAAATATAAGTTCCTCTCAGAGCCTGTGTGCAGTATTAATAAATCAGGCTAATTGGACATTGAGCTGCGGCTGTTCTCTGTGTCTGTGGGCTGTAATTGTGTAATTTTAGGGAATCGGAGCAACATTAAGGCTTCTGCAGACTCTGAGTTTCAGATATTATGTTCATTCCCCTCTGTGTTTTATTCTTCTGTATATTTCTATTTACATACTTGGCTGAATTCAACAACTTGGCTGTTGTTTTTTTATTTCATTCGTGTTGAATTGGCATTGGAGATAATCATGGAATTTTACTGATATTTTGACCTTTAGAGTATTTTTATTATTACTGTAATATGCAATGTAAATGCAGTAAAGTTTGGCAGTGTGTCAGAGAAGTGGGCAGTATGCAGTACTTTGGTCACTGGATAAGCTGTTGGCAGAAAGGCTGGTGATACAGCAGTTTGAGCATTCCAGAAACCACATGCCGTCCCTCTCTCTCTCTTTCTGTCTCTCTCTTCCTCCATCCTATCTTCTGCAGTCAGCTTATTAGTCTGTCTTATCACTGGCATTTTCCTGCCTAGGAGACTGATCTGATCAATACTGAAATTTATGCTTGCGTCTGTATGTCGGTATTCTCTCCAAAAGTACCAAATGATTCTGAGCAAAGAGAAAATTCGCTAGCTGTTTATTTATTTTTTCTATTTTTAAATCAAGTGTTTTAAATAGTGTTACTGTATATTTCAGCACATACTGTAAGTCATCCAACACTTTGTGGTATAAACAAAACGCATCGCATTGCAAGCAGTCATGATAGACATCCATTGAGTTTCTATAAGCACAAGAGCCATCAATACCACAATCTGGAGCAACAGCTCAGCACACACTGAACTATGTGAATTTGCAGTAATTGCCAATAAGATAAAGCTAATTCAATGATCATGTGCTTTATGGGCCCTGGAGGCTGCAGCAGGCTTACTAGATGCTAAATGTTGATGACTAGATGAACTAGATGTTCTGCATGACACCCCTGACTTCACTTCTGTGATGATCTTAATTCAAGAACAGAGAGAGAGAGAGAGAGAGAGAAAAGAGAGAGAGAGAGGTGCAGCGTGCTCTACCATGCCATCCAGCCCCACCCCACTATCTGAATTCTCTCCTCGTCTCAGTGGAAACTCACAGGCTGCTTTGTCCTGGATGTGTGGAAGAGATGATCATCTCCACATCTCTGCTCTTTGTTCTCTCTGGATGGTACCCCAACTAAAAATTTTTGACTGTAAGAACGTTTCCCTAACATTTCCATTAAGTAACAAAAACATTAAAAATGTTCATTTGTTAGAAAATGTTAGCCAACATTCGGAGAATGTTTCCTGTTAGCTGAGATGCACCAGTGCCGCTCTGTGACTGAAAGCCTGCAGTTATTAATTGATGAACCTGATGTCTGAACCTACAGTTATTCATTGGAGAATTAGTGTCTGAACGTTCCTCAGATATTTTAGATGTTCTCCAAACTGATGTGACATGTGCACTGTTCGTCATGAGACAGGAAGCAGGATAGGCTTGAAGAGTATGTTTAAATGAGAAACAAAATGGCCAGACAAAAAACATTCCTGTTGTTGTTTTTCATGGTTCATATTAGGTGAACACCACCACATCACACCATGACAGAACTTGGTCTCCAAAACCCAAAACTTCTATACTGTTCTCCTGAGGTGCAAATGTGATAATCTTAACAACTGTAACAACTGGTCTTGATGTTTCAATAAATTAAAACAAAATATACAGTTAATAGACTGATATGATCTGCAGATATCATCTGGCTCAGAGCGGAAAACAAGAAGTCCATTTATAGAAGGAATGTAAGACGCCTTTGAAATGCATTCCACAGTTTTGACAAGCTCCCAGTGCATGATAATGAACCCAAAAGAGCTGAAGAAACTTCCACAGGGAAGAAATCATTTCAATATAATACGTTTCATTTGTCAAGTTTGCATGTTTTAATGTCTCACCTCACACATTCCATCCACTCAAGTGTCAATGTAATGTGAATGCCGGGCACCCCACCAAGGAGATAAATTACCCAGATCTCTGATATCAGGTTTTTATGTAAGTACTTTCGTGAATGTGAAATTATATTGATTAATTGCCAAAAGTGAAACAAGATAGTATCTGAATAATTTACTTCACAATAAATGAGATTGCAGGGGCTGAAGGTTAGTGCTGGTTGATTTCAAAGCAAACTCGCAGGGGGAAGTTAGACTTCCCTTACCTTTCTCAAAGAAATCAGACTCTAAAAAATCCCTTTGTCAGCCAGCATTGAAGGCTACGTGCTTTTATGCTTGGCTGTTTCTCTATCACATTCTAGTCAAATGTTGTTTTTCTTTTGCCAGACTTCAATGATTTCTGTAGAAATCTTCAGATATTGGCACCACACAGGGAATCAAAACAAGTCATCAGATCTCTAGTTTCTTTATTGTTTCAGAGCATGGTCTACTTTTATACTTGCAGTTCCACACAACATTTACACAATGACTTTCTTTGCCTTGTTTTCCTGCTTTTTGCATCTGTAGTTTAAGAAAATAAACTTTTACTAAAAGAGTCTTTATCATACCCTTAAAATGGCCTCAGTTAGAAGATTTCAGCCCTAAGGAAATTACTCTAGGTTTATGCCTTCCTT
Organism: Chromobotia macracanthus; assembly: GCA_036877525.1. Classification (NCBI taxonomy): domain Eukaryota; kingdom Metazoa; phylum Chordata; class Actinopteri; order Cypriniformes; family Botiidae; genus Chromobotia; species Chromobotia macracanthus. The sequence continues at coordinate 849,022 of JAZGTH010000100.1, read as the reverse complement.
GTGGCAGACTCTGGGTGCGAGAAAACGTTCTACCCCTGATCAGAAACAAGTGTCTGATCTACCATTAACAAAATACACTTCATATCTCCCATGATTCATGCGAGGAGATATTTCATCACATTTGCTTCATTGGAGGGTGACTGAGTGTGTGTTATCATGTTTTGCCTCAAATCGCCACTCTCCCTGCTTTAAAGATCAAGAACTGTTGGCTTTGGGTGTAGCTGTAATAGTTTGAATTGTGCCTGACTGTTTAAAGTAATATTCTAGTTTGTTTACATTGATATGTAGCCTAACGTCTTTGTACAATATCTGTAGCGTACTGTGAATTACCACAGTCAATAATTTGACTCAGTGTATGTAAACAAACAGTGATCTGTTTACAATAAATACGTTATAATTGAAGCTTAGCCAGGAGTACCTCAAATAAACGTGGTACATAAAATGATGCACAACTGTGATGCTGTTTTTAATCTATAAAGCTGAGTTCTTCCATTAGCATAGGCAGCTATATGTGTGGAGAACCCAGTAAACACATGAGAGAGACAGGCTGAAATGTGTTTAATCCTCAGGGATGATTACGAGTCTATAACTCACTAAATGAATTCATTTGTGAGCCTTTCTCATGTAAATCAGTCCCCCGAGAGTCTAGTCGGCTGTAAATCTGTAGGTTATCCACACCTTTAATCTTCAGCATTTCAGGGGGCTTCTCATAATTGATATTTAATGGCTTAAAAGCCTGTGGCAAAACAGATTTGAGGGAATCAGTCGTTTATTGTAGCAATAAAATTAGATATACAGTGTTGTACACTTTAAAACAATAAAGGCAACTGTTTGCACACAGAACTGACAGTAAAAGTTTTCTCATACTGTTACAGTACATACAGTACATAGTTGCATAAAAGCATGCATAAAATATATTAAAATAAAAAAAAAATTAGCACAAAAGCCGCCCTTGAATATGTAGCAGAATAGTTATTTGGACTATGTTTGAGATTTCATGATCTTGGATCATATGGTGGGTTTAATAGTGTTAATGTAAGCAAAATTACACCAAACAGACTTGCTCTGTATGATCATGATTTAGGCCATCTGGTTTCCATTAAAGCCTTGTTTGACAGACGGATGATGTCATTGGCTATTCTGTGAACATTACACAGCTCTGGGTGCAGTCATGGTCCAGCAGGGCTGCATCGTGGTTTACTGACATCACCAGTGCAGAGTGTAAAGGGATCCTGATCCAGGCAATGGTGAGATCCAGTTTCCAGGTGTTTTGTGAGCAGGATATGAATGAGTGTGGAACAGCAGAGGAGCTGCAGTCTGCGAGCACCCAGCACCAGCTGCAGACATACACACACACACAAGCGCAGACAGGGCGCACGAGCATCTGCAGTGTGGACGAGCAGCATACATTTGACAGACATAAGGGCAGGTATTTTGAAGGACGTACACTTGCCGAGGTAATACTTGCCTGTATGTTGCAGCATTGAGTTTGCTGAATAATGTTGTATGACATTTGTGTTTGTGTTGTTAGGGTACAGAACTCTGTCCGTTGTGTGTTTATATATTCTGAAGATAACCTTTACAACACACAGTAGGTGTTAATGCATTCATGTACTGGATGTTAGTTTGGTGGGTGCTTTTATTTGGTTTTTTATATTGGATTGTTGAGTAGATTTTCTGCAGGGCTGAGACTGAGAGTGTATTTGTGTAGTCCAGGTTTATTAAATAGTGTTTGCCCTGTGGCCAATGGAAAGGCAGCTACAGCATGCGTACCTGATCTCTCTATTTTTGCTTCTTTCTGTCTGGTTTTCTTTTCCCCTCTTTATTTCTTCAGTTTTGTTCTCTGTTTTCTGGGGAGATTCTGTTGGACCCCTTTGGTCCAGGTTTTAGAGGTTGTTCCGGTTGTCATGTACTGCCTGACAGGTGTTGCTCTGTCTACATCTGTTAGCACATGGAGCATCATGCAGCAAGATCTGATTATTTGTCCCCTCCCCTTTGTCTCACCTAGTCTGCAAAATACAGCAAGACCAGAGCAAATAGACCTTCCATAGAAAGAGAAAACAAAACAGAAAGGAATAGATAAAGAAATATGAAGTTTGCCATTAGGAAGGAGATAAATCAATGGGGAACATGGAGAGAAATGCAGCTATCAGTCATCTAATGTGTGTTTGTGGTCAGTGTGTCATTGAAATTCACATTATCACTTTTTCTTCTGGTCCACCGGGCATCGTCCACCTCCCTCTGTCACGCTCCTGCTACATCCATTTGTTACCATGGAAATGGTTTTCATCCCTCCCCTTCCCTCCATCTCCCAAACCATCCATCAAAAGACAGTCTTCAATCCCTAATTTTCCCCCTCCTTCCCTGCTTGCATCTCACACTCTCTCTCCCGGCAATAAAGGCCTCTACTGGGTAAGCAGTGTTTACCTTAACGCCTCTGAATAATTCATCCCATTTTTCAGCAGCTCAGAGACAAAAGAGCTGTTTTACTTGGGCTAAATTTTCTGCATATGACTCACAATTACACCATGAAATAGTATGTTTAAGTGATCATTTATATAATATGAAACATAGCCTATTAAATATATTAAAGGAGTATGTTTGGTTGAGCTTTTCACTGGGATCAAGTCTGAGTTCATTCACCTTCATTGTGAGCTTAAATTCGGATTTGGTATGTGCTCATCAGGTTATAAAACAGAAATGGGCGTTTACAGCAGGTGGCTACAGTTGTAGGTGCATTGTAGCATCTGTGGTCGGGTTTAACAGAAACTCACAATAAGGTTAATGCAAAACACAATGCAACTTTGTGCAATAAATGCATGCAATTTTTTAATATAACACTACAGGGTTCAATGACAACAAAAAGAATGCAACATATTGATAAATTACATCATGGAAAAATGTTGTGTCTTTTGTCTACACTGCTTTGTTGTGGGTTGCTGAAGAAGCCTTTTTTTGTTTTCTCCCCAGGCTTATTCTGCCTTTTCCACACACAAACAGACACACACATACACATTCTGAGAAGTTAATGCAGCCTGGTGGAGCTTGAGTACAGTGTTGGGGGGGACATACAGTCCACTACTAGCAGGTCAGACATCTTAACATCTTAACCTTTCTTCATATCAAAAAGACCTCGATCTTGAATCTAATTACCCAGAATTGTATTGCACTGCCCAACACTAAAAGCACCTCTGTGCCCTCTGAGATCAATAGGATGGCCAGATACAATATATGCATTTTATCATCACTCTGTACCCAGCTCTAAAAAAAGCAGTGATTTACATTCTTTTCTATCGGATTAGTCACAGTAAGACATAATACAGGACTGAGTTTTTTATACACAAACGCCATTAAGAACTTTAAGTCTAAATTGGAAAATCAATGTATTCTGTTTCGTAACTATGACTCAAGGTAAAGTCATCCACTTGTGTTGTTGAGAAACAAATAAACCTGCAGTGTTTTTCTGTTAATGTTATCTGCATGTGTGGTAATATAAAATCAGAGCTGTGAGATTGGCTGGTTTAGACTGTTTGCATTTAATATAAAATTTTCAACGAGGGGTTTAAAACCCCTTTAATGAAAATTCAGTTTGCACAAAACATGATAATGTACTGCGAATCTCACTGCACGCCCCCAGTAATCAGTGGATCAGAAAGGGTTCTGTGAGGGAGAAATCTCAAGAGCTTTCCACCTGAATTTACAAACAGCAACAATCAGTCAATTCTCATGAATATTCAGGCCACGTTTCATGGCTATGTGGAAGCATTATACAACAGAACGATTTCAGTTAGATTTCATACAACACACATGAACCTGAATGTTTAGAGATTTTTACACTATACTATAAAGACTTACAGATACTTACACTATAAAGCCTTTTTAATGTTTTATATCTGCAACAGTCATTTATTTTTTCTGCCTTTAGTGTCATTCCTTCATACACAACCACAAACCTTATTTGTTTAAATAACTCTAATTTCATATTCTGTTCATTTAACAAAAGGCAATATCACATTTTGTCATATAATTAACCTCAGTGTAACATCGCAACAGCTCTGTCTCCTTATTACTCCAGTCGCTTCACACTAAAATACAGATCACTGATTCCCACAAGGCAGATCAGATTCTGTATTGATATTCATTGGCGTCCTTCATAAAATGAACAAGCGTTCTGTCTGGCTATGTGCCAGTGAGCGCGTGAGATGGAGACATTCACGAGCATGTTATCACATTTCCTGGCTTTCTGCTGAACATTTAGCAGTGAAATTGACCGTTTCTTTTCACTGCAAATCCTATTTTGGCCTTGACAGGTTTAGCAGGCTGAATATGTTGGTGCTTGTTTTCTGTTACTGGCTTTATTGTAGATTAGTGATTGTTTGTTGACTGCAGAGATGAATAATTTTCTGAACATATAGCAGTTCAGCAGAAAGATGTTGTTGTGGTTTATGCTGCCTGTAGTCTGTAAGTTTGTATTAAACAGCTATCAGGTCATGGACTGTATTCATCTGGGGTTTGAGACATGGGTAGTACAGTGATAGTACAAACCACTCACGGCAGTCCAGTCCAGTGAGATGAGGGGTAAATACATATTGCCTTTAACAAACATGCAGATGAATCAAGAATTGCTTTACTCTGGTTCTTCTTATAGTTACATTATGGAGAGTTTGAAGCAGAATAATCACAATGAGCACAACATCTGTCACTTATATTTGCATTTTCTAAGACTTTATATGTGGGATCTGCCAAGATTTTGTTCTTCCCAAAATTAGGTTGGACAAAATTTGAACTGGCCAGATGTTAAATTACAATTTTAATTGGAATGACAAATAAAAGCAGATTCTGAACCTGTTGTTTGACTTTTTTTGGCTCTGAGACTTTGGGATTAATTAGAGCATTCTGGGTCAAAGGCTATAAACCATATTTGATAAAGTTAATTTGATATATGGATAAATATGTGTAAAGGATATGAGCTAAGTATAAATTAAATACAAATTGTCTATTGTTGGCATTTCAAGCATTGATAAATAATATTATCTAATGTTCCCCATAAGTACATTTAAGGGTAATAGATATAGCAAAATTAAATAAATTATTATAAACTACACTTACAGAATATATGAATTTCTTTCCATTTCATTCCATTGCAAAAATTCTGTTTCAAACCTGGTAAAAATTCTTGTCACTTTCTCTGTTCAAATTAATTTGTAAATGAAAACAATAAAATTGTTATTTAAAGACATTCTTAATTCTGGGGAATGTGGCACACCACAATCATTATTTGCATAGATATCTATGACATACCACCATTCTCAATGCTGTAAAAAAGTTTTGGTACCAAAAGATTTGGGATCTGAGATCTCTGAATCAAAAAATCAACATTCGTTTGAAATGTATTTGATATGCATCACAGAAAACTCTTTGTTTTTCACCTGCTGTTGGTATTTTAAGAATTCTTTACTGCAGAGACCAAAGTGTGTACTTTACCTCTGGCTGTGGTGAGAGAATGCTGCAGTTAGCTGCATGCACAGAGCATGCTGTAGCTGCTTTGAAGAGCTGTTTATATAACACAGGTTGAGTCTGTGATGTACAGCAGTCAGACTCTTGTCTGTGTTCAGTGAATACCTGCTGCTGCATATTGGAGATACCAGGAAAGAGAAGGACTTAGGATTGTGATTTAAACTTACTGTATTGCTCTGCTGTTTGGATTTAAATACTATCCCAGCTAACAGGTAACGTTCTAAGAATGTTGGCATTCTCAAAAACATTCTCGCAGTAACATTAGTAGAATGTTTTATATATCATATATCAACATCATATTAAAAAATTGTGCTTAAATTGTTAGCGAAACGTTACAGAATTAAAAAAATGTTTGAGTAACATTAGAAATAACATTATAACATCTAAAAAAGCTGATCATATTGAACATTCCTAGAACATTTAAAATAACATTTTTGTTACTTAATGGAAATGTTAGGGAAATGTTCTTACAACCTAAAATTGTTAGCTGGCATGAAGTACACTGTAAAAAAAACTTTGCTGCCTTAAATTTGTAAGTTTAATCAACTTGGATATACAAGTAATTTCAATGCAATATTTTTTGTTCTGACTGGTATAACTTAAAAAAATAGGTTAAGCAATTTCCCAACTATTTTTTTCCTCTATAACTATAAGTTACCTCAACTCAACACCAGATTACAAAGAGTAAGTTGAAATGACTTGTGCAACCAGATTTATTAAACTTAAAAATTTAGGGCAGCAAAGTTTCGGAACTGCTTAGCTTAGTTATAAAACAAAGTTCTGACTCTAATTTCTAAATGGATGAGTCTCATTCAATGCCATTATAAAATGATTACAAACAGCACACTTATGACCACAAATTCTATTAACGTTGTCTTAAACTTCCACAGTTTTAAGACAACAAATTGAATTACTTGCCAGAAGAATTATTGATTCTGATCATTATGATCATATTACTGTTTTTGCCATTATATGAAACAATGAGCAATTCTAGTCGGTTCGCTACAATGATTTTACCATGGTAAGGGACTTTCAAGCACTCCACCTCTCGCAATGACAAAGAGCCCTGGTGGTTTAATGCTGTAATTTTCAGTAAAGATATTCATAAACCAATAGTTTGCATTTAAAATACAACAATAAATATGTAAAATACCCCTGAGCGCATCAGAGAATACATACAGAATGATAAGCCTCAATTATCAGCATGTTTGTAATGCAAAAATTATACATTTTTGCTCAGACATTGTTCTTCCCAAGGGTTTATTCTAGTATGCTGTTGTAATGCTCGTCTCTTGTGCATGTACATTATACATGAACATGCATTGATCTTGTCCTTTTCTTGCAATGAAATAGAATACATCTTCTGGAACAAGGCGTGGATCAGTTTTCTGCTTATTGTCTATTTCTGGCTGTCTAATATTCCAAACTTACTCTAACTTTAGGTGCCTGTGTGTCTCGCTTCTTCCTGCAGAAACCGGTCACATCGACCCAGTGGTTATAGAAAAATACAACACCCCAGGGTTTGTGGGCTGCCTGTCTAGAGTGCAGTTCAACAGCATTGCTCCTTTGAAGGCTGCGCTCAGGCCTCGTGGTGCTGCCCCTGTCTCACACCAGGGGAAACTGGTGGAATCCAACTGCGGAGCATCACCCCTCACCATCCCACCCATGTCTGCTGCAACTGATCCGTGGCACCTAGACGCAGGTGAAAGAACACTTAAACAACCCAAACAACAAACAAATATCTACAGTGGAGTCGCTGTAACACTTTAGTATGGGGAACATTCAGTTTACTGCTTATTATTATTTAATGAGGTAGTTGTTGTGGCGATTAACTGTAGGTGTGGGGTAGAATATGGTTAGGCAGTATAAAGCATTAATATGTGCTTTATAAGTACCAATAAACAGCCATTTTGCAAGCTAATAGGCAACTTATAAGTGTGAATTGGTCCCCATACTAAAATGTATAATGAGCTAATGAGTGCCAATTAGTGCTAACGGGCACTAATGAGTAATGTCTGCTAATTGCAGAAATATAAATAATAAGCAATGTCCTGTCATCACAATTTAAAACCATCAAGGAATGGTTTTAAATTGCAGCTTGGTCAAATTCTAAGTTCAGTTTCTAAGTTCTTGATAAGGAGAAACAGTATATTACCTTCTTGTAGCATTGCATTGTATTTCTGAACTGGCTTTGCTCTGAAGGATCCTATGAGCCAATGAGATTTCTTAAATAGTTTCTGTTGTAGATTAATCTCGGCACTGCAGTATTTTCCAGGAGTGTTTTTCATTTCTAATACTATCTTACTGATTTGAGCACCCTTTATAAGTAAAACATTAAACTGCAGGTGTGGGGTCTGTCCCCACTAAGAGATTGTTCCCCACTAAAGCCCCTGGAAATGCCCCTCTAACCACTGCAGTTATTGGATTCCTTTCAGTTTGATTTAAAGATGCCAAACAAAAACTAAATAAAGGTTCAATACAGTACTTTACAGATTCTGCTTGTGTGTTCCCATTAAACCAGTTGCTACAACCATGGCTAAGAAACAGAGCTTAAATTTTCTTTAATGTGAGACCTGACGCACAACATTACTTTTAGGGTTAGGGTTAGTCTGCCATTGTGTGAAACGGTCAATGGCCACTTAGTGGTTAAAATGAATTCTGTAGTACAAAATACACTTAAGATGTGATATAGTGCGCAATAGTGCATCAGCTTGTGACCTTGTGGAAATTGTGACCTTGGGCTTTTGGTCCCTGTGAAGAAACAAGCTTATAGATTATGCAGGATGGCATTATGGTTGGTTAGCAGGATGGTTAGGTTTAGGGGTATGGGTGTAGATGGACAGAATATACAGTTTGTACAGTATAAAAAGCATTACATCTATGGAATAAAAACCAGCGTGTGTGTGTGTGCATGTGTGTGTGCGTGCGTGCGTGCGTGCATGTTTGTATGTGGGGAGAGAGAGAGAGAGAGAGAGCAAGGCAAAGAAAGAGAGAAGAAAAAAGAGAACAGTTGAGAAGTGTGTCTAGTCACAACAACTCCTTAACCTTCAAAGTGAATCCACTTGTAAAGTATGAGCATTAGCACAACTGAGGACACCAATGAACCATTTTCTACATGCTATTGCTGGTTTAAGACAGATGGTATTTATAATTTAGAGGCAGAGGATGTAGATCTTATTCTGAAGAGCTGTTTGCACTTCCCAAATGCCTAGAATGAAGTTCCCTGACAAAAATATCTCCTGTAGGTGCAGATTTCCCCTTCAATGAGGAAAGAGTCATACCAGATGGCGTTAATAGGAATTCAGCTATAATAGGAGGTAAGAAATTAGCTTTGAGACACAGCTCAGCATTTACATTTCCTGTCTACAGATAAGAATGTCTTCATATAAGTTAACCTATTCATATTCATTTTTAATTATACAGAGTATTTTCTCTAAAAGCTTATTTTTAGCCAGCAATTTGGTCTTGAGGCAACACATTAAGTGTGGCAAATGTATTCTTCTTTGCTATGCAGGAATCATAGCAGTAGTGATCTTCACTATTCTGTGTACCCTGGTGTTCCTGATACGGTACATGTTCCGCCATAAAGGCACCTACCATACCAACGAGGCCAAAGGAGGAGAGTCGTCTGAGTCAGCTGATGCAGCTATTATCGGAACTGAGCCCAATTTCACAGAGACCATCGATGAAAGCAAGAAGGAATGGTTTATCTAACGTACCGCTCTGATCAGAGATGAGGGGAACTCTTTCAGAATCTTTTTTTGATTATCAGATCTAACGTTTTTTGAAACAAGCTCATCACAAGTTTGACAAACTGTTCTGTACATAGTGATTCGCTGGTCTCCTTTTCTTGTGTTTCTCCAGAAGTCTGTTAAGTGTGTCTTCTGCATTACATGTTAATAAATTATTTTACCATGTGTTTTTTACAGAAATATTATTTGCCAAATCCCTTTGTTTTGAAGAAAGTTTTATGTAATTTATTATTTTGTGTTCTTTAGTTTAATCTTACAAGAAATCCCTGTGTGGAAAATGTTTTAGACTGTAACAGACTGTAAATTTAAATCTAAATCTATATGAATATGTTTATTTAATTCATTGCACAAATGAAAGAAATTCAATTTTGAAATGACTTTAGATTGTATAGTGTCAGCATTACACTAAGGGGAGAAAATTGAAGCATGCACCAATAATTTGGTCCCAACAACTCTGTTTGCAGCCGTCTACAAAGCTATGCTAATTTATTTCTTGTGGAAGTCTTCAGTTGTTCCTTGCCAAACACCTCTCGGTCTTAATAATTCGTTTTCTGAAGGCTATTATAATGACATAAAGATGTTATTTTGAGTGATCATGATTGTCTGTGATTCATTTAAACAGTCTGTGTGGTCAGATCATTGGCATATTCATATCGGGCTGATTGATACCTGTCAAATTGATACATGTATTATCAACGTTTGTCATAGCAGATGAAGATGGTTGGGACTACGGACACCCAATAAAATTACTAAATTCAAGGTGCCTTTATGATTCAGCCAATCGGCTTTCTGTTTGTGTGGAAGTTATTTTAGGTCCCAACAAATCAAATGGCTGATATTTATTTGATACACCTGTCTGAGCAGAAAGTAGACTAAAAATTGGGTTTTATTAGAGTGAAAGCAACAGTGTTCTACAAATGTTCTTTCAGGAACTTTTTGCTTTTTGTTAGCATATATGCTACAATGTTGGGAGCATTTATTGAAAATGTGCACTTGTGTTTGCGTTTTATGCTTTTGTATATTATTATTTACTTTTAAATATAAAATGTCAAATAAAAGTTAATTTACATACAGTTTATCAATTCTCAGACTGGTTTTAAAATATTTATAATACGTTTATTTGCGATACATTAACATCTCACATTTCACTGTCATGATACATTTCACGTGTTTCAGTAATTCCTAGTTATGCTTGATGCAGATCAGTTAATATTATTATTCTCTCAAATAAATAATAAGATTCAAAACCAAACTTAGGAACGTTAATCTTTTTCATCAGCACTTTATATGTGGCACTGAATGAGTTTACCAGACCTAAAATTGTTTTAAACAGGAGAATATGCATTGGTGTCCTACTTACATTGAGATGAATAATATTATTTATTAAAATTAAAGTTTTGTGTACAAATATGAGATTGGACAGTTTAGATACCCCCTGTGCTCACAATCAGATTATAGACTATTCCATGAAATTGATTTTGTTAGGTTAGGTTAATCAGATTGGGGATAATGAGGCACTGCAGATTCGTGAAAGATGTAAAATAACTTTGATGTCTTAAACACTTTTATATTGTAATGTCCAATTCTTCACCTGTCAATTACATAAAAATTAAACATTGTTTTGTATAAATGTAAGTTTAGTCAGATAGCATTCACAATAAATGAAATATATGAATATATTTTTATGATGATATTTTGTAGATGACTAGCCCTTCATTGTGTCTCATCCATATGTGTATGGGGGAGGCCTGAATATTTAAAATGCTCTATCGATCTGTAAGAAAAAGTACTTGAATGGTGTTCCTTGTGATGGTAACAGAAAAATGTTGTTGAATTGTCATTACATTACTGTTTTCATTTACCTTTTTCAGTATTATTTAATGGAAAGGTTGGGTTTGTTTTGTGAAGGTGATACTTTTTTTAATGAAAAGTAATTGTTTATTTACACACAGGTTCAGCTGCCTCTCATTTGGCACATGTATAGGCCTTTTATTAAATGTAAATACAGGAGTTTTTTGACTACAACAGTTGAAAAAAAATCTCTGACGTTTGTATTATTTCTGAGTAAACAAAGTGATAAGTGTGAACAATATATTTACTTATCAGTATCTCATACAATTGCATTCTGCTTGTGTACTAAACTTATTCTTTCACTGTCCGCATGACCACTGTATGTGAAACTGTACATACTGTACTTTAAACTATTGTGCAATATCACAATTGTATTTACTCTTTGGTGCATATTTTTTACCTTTTGTTATGATGTTGACAAGTCAGGAATGGATAGTACAATACTTTTTATATGTAGGGCGACTCAGTTCTCAACTGGCTGTTTAACGTAAGATATTTGTACTGACCTCTCATCATCCATCTCAGTATTGTGTGATGCCAAGATTGCAGAAGAGAATTCCTCGTCAATGTGGATTTTTTTCTTATGGGAAGGAAATAAACAATACCCATCAGATGTGTGCTATGTAGTTTATTTTGTCATTACAGTTATCAACATCTGTTAAACACATATATTAACACATATATTAAAATGTATTTATTATATTTGCATATATAGCCCTTGCTCTAAAGCAAAGTACAGATTATTTACTGCTAGTTATACAATTTACAATGTCAATTTTAAAACAATACTTTAAAATTCATGTAATGAGGTTTGTGGGAAAATGTTTTGTAGGTTTAAGTATAATGGAAAATTAAATTGGATAATATTTCAGACATTCCCTTTTTTTACCTGTTAAAGTGAACACTAGGAAACAAATTACTCACCATCAGATAACACGCTGTTTCTATTCTGTATTATTATACAGTGTTTTCATATTTCACTGTCGCATTCAGAAAGCAATTGACCTATTTGATTTAGGAGCTTTTTGTCTATATCTGTTTTTAGTTGGACATAACTTTGAACTTAGCTTAAGACGAAGCTTAAGACGTTTGATCACTATTCTGACTAAATAGTTGAAGATATTAGATTCATTTTAGAAGGGTTTTGTATAAGTACATGTTGTTTATGTCCAGCAACACTGAGACAAAGACTGTTCTTCTAAAATGAAATGAACACTACAGAAGCTTTTCTAGTGCATTAAGAGCTCAATATTGCCATTTTGTGGTGAATAGTTGCAACAACACGCAGGCATCCCATTTTTACTAAGAAATGTTCGTGGCATTTTATGACGACATGTCACGTCATGTTTTCATCTAAAATTGCATATTTTCCTTTTTTGGAAATTTTCTTTTTATTTTATTTTTGCTTTTTCCGTGCTGTATACATTCTGGAAAAACTGTACTCAAGATTTTTTATACGAATATATTATTTCAAATTTGATTGTATGTAGACTTTATGCATGAATTACAAAATGGAAACTGAAACAGATCACATAGTGTATAAACGAAAAAAATAATGTCTATGTTTTTAGCTGACAACATTAATCCCTAAATGTTACTGTTTTGTGCTTTGTTATATTTGGCAACATTGTGTGTAATGCAGAGAAGTAGTTTATGGGGTTGACATAAGTTAATTGTTAAGCAAATCTAAAGTAAATGTTCTACTTTTTAAAAAGCTGATAGGAGGGAAAATAAATATAGCAATTGTATGCACAATTGCATAAAGTAAACCGTTCATTTATATGTGACCATATATTCGAGTACTTTTGTGCATAAATAAAGTCTACGGGTCAGATTAGGAGCAGATACAGTAAGGACATGGACAGCAGAGGACATTGACTGCAGTTGTGTTACTCATGAACACCAGGGGTCGCTGTTTCTCTCTTCACTGTGGCGTATGACGCTTCAATCGCTCTAATACGGAATTCCCAATAATCTCGGTTCAGTCTGATATCGACACAGCACAGGGCCTCAGCTAACACAGCACGACAGCCCACAGGTAAGATTAAATATCTCGACATAACTATTCCCCCCTACGATTTGGGAGGACATATAGCTTGACAGACATATTTGTACGTTTACCGAAAGGAAACCAGGCGTTTTGTGCTATTACAAACGACTTATTGAATAGGTGGCCATTTTACACGAATACATCAAAATGTTCACCACAATAAAGGGATAAATCAATTATATGTAGTATTTGTGCTTTCTTTGGTTTGTTTTCTAATATCGGATTATGTTGAGTTGTTACGTCTTCATATTTCTACCCAGCGTCAGTTTACCAGGGACTTTAGTCTAGCCTGCTGCTAGCTAGCATTGCTAACGTATTGATACTGTTTAGAAATATATAGTCGTACATTTAATGACTTAAACACACAGTGTATATTAGCTGTTTTTAAGCTGTTAAAAAGTGTGTCCCGTGTGTTAAAAAGTGTGTTAAAAGTTTTAGAGTTACAGAATGAACAGTCAGATGAAGCGCTCCCATATTACAGACATGTAAACACACACACACACATAAATTTAGCTGTCTCAAAAAGCTAGTGGACATCCTCCCTACAAGTATTTCTGGACCGTTTACATGTGCTTTTGATGTCTACAAATACAAATATCATTTTTAAGACACAAAAGTGACTGAGATTTTGTCTTATTTAGATGCTTTCTAAACCTCACACGCCTTCATTATGGTTGTGTGGTAAGTTTCTGCAACCATCATTTTAGGAAGGGGGTTCCTATAAGATGGGCTATGAATCATGTTGAATTGGCAAAGGATTCCTCAGATGTCAGAAAAGATTAGTAGATGCTTGATTTGTTTTGAAATGGAGATGGTTAATCTGTTTTAGTAATATAGGGTTGTGCCTTTTGCATTTATTTTTGTTGTCAATACCTACATAAAACGTGTAAAAAAGGCATATGTCTATTTAGCAGACTGTTAACATGAATATTTAGTGTGCTCTTTTAACGCATCTAGTGCAGGATTGCTTAGCATCCTTTTGAGGCAACAGGATTCGGTAGCATTTACTTTGAATGAGTCATTGCATTTGCCTAATCCAGCCCACGCTGATGACTGTTTAATGCAAAAAGAGAAAAACGTGGTTCTCTATTACCTTAAGTGACCTTATATTTTTGTCTGGGCCGTGCTGGAAACACGAGTTTTGCTTTGTGCTTTTATAGGAAGATGTGTGCAGACAGTTTACAGTCAGCAAAATGAGATGAAGGCTAGACTTGTGAGCCATAAACCAAGTTTTACCAAGCCAGACCTAAAAGAAATGCTATTTAAAACTCAATTCATATGCTGTGTGAAGTGCTGCTGCTGTCTGAAATAGTTCTCTCTGATCGGTTACAGTTTTCACACTACTTCCATTCTGTAATGTCAATAACGTACAGCAGGCTCTTCAGGCCTGCAGATCCACGTGGTTCATGCAAAGGAAGTACAGTATCACACGAATGAATATGGGCTATTAGGTCAGAGAGTCTAGTCTTGTTTCGGCTGGACTAATACGATTAAATGTGACCAGGTTCAGGCTGTTTGCACATTCACACGCGTTTTCCCACAATCGTCAAACCAAACACTGTGTAATGCTCAATAGATAATGTAATGCCCATAATCTCAGTAATTTTAAGTCAGTGGACAACTGTTATTGGTATTAGGAGCTGTCCTACTAAATTATGCTGAATTAAGAGTTTTTTTGACAGGGTATAGTGTGAGGTAGCTCTCAAATGTGTTTGTGTATGTCTATAGGGGTTAAATAAGCGAGTGAGAGTTATAAAAATCTGTGTCCTCTTCAGCACTCGGTGTCTCTTATATGTGTCACTGTAATCTGTGCTGATCCTGACGGTGTGACGCCACTCCATCTTGTTTATTTGCCCTGTTGTAAAACCTCTCGTGCTACGAGCGATGATTTAGCCAGGCGGGGCTGTTGCCAGTTATAGGACTTTTTCTTCGTGTGTTTTCTTGCCTGTCTTGATTTTAAGAAATTAGGCTAAATAAATGGTTTGGTTTGTTGGTCTCAGCTTTTGATATGACAGGCATTTGAGTGTTTTCAGGGTCCTGAGCAGGGTCTATAACTCACAGACAGCTATAATTCACTAGAACCGGTTCTGTAAACAAGAAGCCTTCATAAAACCAATGTGGGAAAGGCTATTAATAGCCCAGCTAAACCCAATCCTGCTGGTCACATGACCTGATGCCCCAAACCTCAGCCACACTTGACTCTGACATGTGGAATCTTGAACGTCACAACATGTCAACAATGACCGGCAAAATTCATATCCTCTGCCTCCACATGCTGTACTAAAAATAATCGTGACCAAATGCTTGTCACAGCACAGTTTCCCATCATTCCTCTTCTCTTCAGCTGTGGTCCATCAGTGCACTCGTCTTTTCTCCTAAAAGTGACCCAGTCAGGGAACTTAAAATGCCCTCTTTTTTGGAAGACTTGGATTAATCTGTTCCTGGCTCTAGCTATGTTTTTCCTACAGACTAATTGCTAGTTCTGGCCCATTATTTTCCTCCTGTAAATGGTGTTTATATGCTGTTTGTCAGGCATATCGCATGCATAGCCTGTTGTTATTCTACTCATCATAGCGAAAACAATATTCTGTGTTCCATTATGTGCCGTTTCATTATTTTATTAGTGTTCAATTTGAAATGTGGCTATATATGTGTCATTCATTTATTGAAAGCTTGATTTATTTGCTCTCTCTTACAGATACCTTGCAGAAGCAGTTAGCCACCGCAGTAACTGTAGATCAGTCTGCAGCACTATCTGTGAAGTGGAGTGGTTCTGATCCCTTAACTGATCCTCTCTGAGTGCCGTCCAGCATGGTGGACTACATGTGAAGCAGCAGCCGCGTTCTGGAGCTAAACGGGAAGAAGAGAGGATTTATCGGACAGAAGAAGCAGACCGGTGCAGAGACAATGTCATCCAACAGAGGCCAGAACACGCATGGGCTCAAACAGATTGGGCTGGACCAGATCTGGGATGACCTGAGAGCAGGAATACAGCAGGTCTATACACGGCAGAGCATGGCCAAAGCACGCTACATGGAACTTTATACGTATCTTACCAGCCTCCACAGAATGATGAATGGGGATTATTGTTGGGGGGACTGTGGTCAGCACAGTAAAAGTCTTTGTCTTGTTAGTTGTGGCACCATATGTCAGAATTTTGTGCTTTTAACAAAAGTAAGACCTCAGCTTATAAGATACACCCATTTAAATATTTAGTCACTGTTGTAAATGTTTAATGTAGTTTTTTGTTGGATTACTTGCTGTACTGATGTGCTAGCGGTTGTGAGTTTGTGCTAAAGGTTCCATCTGTAGGCAGTGTTTGGTTTTGCTCTGAACCAGTAATAAGCATTAATACAAATTGCATGGATTTTCTCATTGAGTAAGTTTTGAATTGTAAGTCCTGGCTTGCAGAGTTCATGGTATGAGATGAATGGTTAATGGGGCAAAGGATTTGACTGGATGTTACTATGCAGTGTGCTGATTAACATTAATAATACAGAACATATAAGATATAAGAGAAAAGCATAAACATGTTTAATCTGTTCATTTTTAGTATGTATTACTAAGTCTGATGTGCATCAGGAACTCAATATCCTTCATTTCTGAGTTAACACTGATAACAACCAGTATAATCAGTTTGATTTATTTAACCCTGTATGTGTTTGTTTTGGATGTTGTTTAAAATAATCAAATCTCGTTTGTTAGGCAAAGTATGTTCTCAGGTAAACATGTGAAGTCACAAATTGAACTGGGTCAGGCATCTCCCAGCCTGCGAGCTCTTCAAAGTTTCAAATGTCTGGGAATGAAAACTTATAAGGGCCTAACATTGTAATCCTTCTTTGTCAAAATAGCAGTTTTGCATTTCACCCACTAGTGCCGTGTCAGATAGAGAGCTGTAATTGAGTTTCATCTGCCACCCACGGCTGTCATTTTATTCTGCATTGCCAGTAACGTGTTATATATGACTGCACATGGCCCTGTACACACCCATAGAACTTTCTGCTGTTTCTGCAGGTTCTCTCGAAAATCTGAGAGTCTCAGCACATCATGCCACAGTGCTGCACCATTGCAACAGTAGTGTTAAAGGTGCAATACCTGACTCTCAGAATAACATCTACAGAAAGAAATAGTTATTGTAATCACAGCTGAAGTAATTTGCGATGGTCGCTGCACTGAAACGTAAAGACTTGCAATGCAGTCATGTTAATGTAGAGTACTTGTAACACTGTAAGAGTTGTTGTTTCAAACCAGTCACGCAGCAAATTCAGTCTCTTGGTGTCTTACCTGTCAGTGTAGTTTAATCTGTCAAGGCTTAAGTTTTCTAATGGGTTTAAGCATTAAGAAACATGTTTCTCATGACTTTCTTTGATAGAATAGGCTGCGAGTGTCAGTGTTATGAATGAGTCTTGTTAGGTGCACACTCATGCTTTTCTGACGTATTCAAGAAGCACTCACAAACGTCAGTCCTCCACACCTGTATGACGCTGCTAATCCACAGCATTGATTCAGTTTTGTACTTTGATGCAGCTACAAGACAACTAGCATTGCAATAGAAAAACATCATTATGGTGTTCATCTCAAAAAATGCATGGCATCCTATCAATATGGTAAATGCATATTCTGTTCTTTTCAGCTTGTAACTTAAGACTTTAACCTACCATTCAGACATGTTTATAACTACTGTACCAGTGTGCACCAGTCCAACCAGGCCAGGGGTGCTGGCATCCCCCCCTCAAAACCCTCCAAGAAAACTCCAGCACCTGGTGGGGCTCAGTTTGTTGGGCTAGAACTCTACAAAAGACTAAAAGAGTTTCTGAGGAACTACCTAACAAATCTTCTGAAGGTGAAGATGTACAACTTGTTAAAAGTACAACGTGATGTTATTTTTAGCATTTTATATTTGACTAATGTCATCAATCTGAATTGGACAATATTAGAGGCAGATAATGTCAAGACTTCTTTTTTATGATGGTTATGAATTCTTTTTAATGACGGTTAAATAATATAGATTTATATACTGTCACATGGACTATGCCATAAAAAACATGTCTTGTTAAGAGGATCGTTCACCCAAACAGATTTCATCCATCATTGACTTGCCCTTACCCATTTTTGCTTCTAAGGAACACAATAGCAGATATTTCAAAGTGTGTTGGTAACCCAAAAACAGTGGCACGCATTGATTTTCATTGTATGGACCCAAAACATCTCAGATCTTGAGACGTTCTCAAAATCTTTTGTGTTCCACAGAATAAAACAGTCATAGGTTTGTAATAAGGGTGAGTAAATGATGGAAAAACATTCTTTGTTGGGTGAATTGTACCTTTATGTTGAATGTCTTGTATTAATAAATTGGCTTGCTATATTGAATGTTGTGCGTAGTTATGTGTGAGGTGGCTTGAGTTTGCTTCACTCCAGTAGACAGCAGTATAAGTTCTTCTACACGTTCTCTCCTCCATCTGTGTGTGTCTGGCAGGATGGAGAGGACCTGATGGATGAGGGTGTGCTGAAATTCTACACACAGCAGTGGGAGGACTATCGCTTCTCCAGTAAAGTGTTAAATGGGATCTGCGCGTACCTCAACAGACATTGGGTGCGCAGAGAGTGTGATGAGGGACGGAAAGGAATTTATGAAATCTACTCGGTAAGACAAACAGCACACATCCTGCCCTGAGTCATGGCTTCCTGTTTTTCACATGTTGTGTTTTGAAGACTTGGATTAATGACTATACTGTATTGTAATAGTTTAGGCCTATTTATTGCCAATCCCACAGATCAATAATATATTCCTTCTAGTTAGAAACAAAATATACATCAACAGGATCTGTGGATTACTGCCTGTATTGTGGCAAATTGCTACCATTAAAGTACAATGAACTTTCAAATTGGGTAAAGATTATGATTTGTAAAGATCATGATTGTTGTTTAAAAGCAACATGTTGTGGTGTCTTTTATTACATTGCTGTTTTCATTTAAATAATGATTTTATTAATCTAATAGTGTGTCGTCTTTACAGCTTGCTTTGGTCACTTGGAGAGAGTGTTTATTTAGACCACTAAACAAGCAGGTCAGTCATCTGTTTATTGATCTATTTATTGGCAATGTATAATGATGCAGTCGTAAATTTTACCAGGAAATTTGACTTTCAGTGTTTCAACTTCCTCCTCTTCTCTTTATGTAGGTGACAAATGCTGTGTTAAAACTCATTGAGAAGGAGAGAAATGGGGAGCCTATTAACACCAGACTCATCAGTGGAGTGGTGCAGTCCTACGGTAAGAGTGCCATTATAATTGTCATCGTTTCATGTAGCAGTAAATGCCCTACAGAGCTTCTGCAGTAAAGTTTGAGTCAGTTTGGTGCTTAAAGCAACATGTTGTGATTGTCTTTTTCAGTTGAGTTGGGCTTGAACGAGGATGATACATTCATAAAGGGCCCGACATTATCAGTGTATAAGGAGTACTTTGAGACACAGTTTTTGGCCGATACCGAGCGCTTCTATACAAGGGAAAGCACGGAGTTCCTCCAGCAGAACCCTGTTACTGAATATATGAAAAAGGTACAAAAAAGTTTTTTATTATGTGACTGAATCCAGATTTAACACAATCATTATAATTATAAAAAAAAGATAGTTATCTTTATTCTTATTGTTATTTTATTATCAGTTTCACCATGGTTAAGAGTGCTTTAGGCAAGGCTTAAGTTATGCCTCTTAACTGGTAAACCCGTGGCCTGATGTGACTTATTGCTTCATTTTAGATTTAAGTTCTTAAACTGAAGTACTTTGCCAAATTGTGCCATCTTATTTCCTGTTGCCACTCCTGTAATTACATCTTGGCAAAAAAGAACTGAAAGAGGATTTTTGTGTAAAATTTGGTTATATTTTGTTATATACAATTAATGAGTACTCTTTGCAGCAGTTTTGAAGTTTCAGATTGTGCATATGTGTGTGTGCGTGCATGTGCAGGCAGAGGCACGGTTACTGGAGGAGCAGCGGAGGGTGCAGGTTTACCTCCATGAGAGCACACAAGACGAGCTGGCTCGCAAGTGTGAGCAGGTCCTCATTGAGAAACACCTGGAGATCTTCCACACAGAGTTCCAGAACCTGCTGGATGCTGATAAAAATGAAGGTTAGATGGAGAAATAATGTCACATTTATTGACATTATCAAAAGAAAAACACACACACACAAACTTAAACTGCATATTGAATTTGACACATGCTTTATAATTGCAGATCTTGGCCGGATGTACAACCTTGTTTCCCGGATCACAGATGGATTGGGAGAGCTCAAGAAACTCTTGGAGTCACACATTCATAATCAAGGACTGGCTGCTGTTGAGAAATGTGGAGATTCTGCCCTCAATGTAAGTCCTGTTGTTATAGCATTAGCATTAAGCTTTAGTGACTGTGGATCTTATTTAAGAGTTGTTCATACTTGCATGTGTGTTCATATAAATGCTGAATACTTAATACAGCTACATCTAAGCAGAATAACTAATGATTTAAATCATAGTTCAAATCAAACCTGTCCTGACAGTGTTCCCAGCATGTTTGTATATTTAGGTTAAGGTTTAGGTTAATATGTAGGTTATTTAGGTAAGATCAGCTGCTGTTAGCACGGCTGAACCTGAATTTCCTGAACTTGTGACATCACTCCATTGTTTCGAGGCAAAGCAGATCTGTTTTAGCATGGAAATGTATGACCTTAGAAATTTAGTTCTTTTGTCCTCTTGCATGTGAAAATATACAGTCAGTGTATTTGCGTGTCAGACATGACTCAAGATCCTCAAGAAATTTTAATGGCTTTGTGTTGACTGAGTCAGACTGCAGTCATGTGTACTGCATTGTTCCTTCTGACCATGTAAATAGGTCAACAAGTAATAAAGGTCACCCGAAAATATACAAAAATGTGTTATTCATTTGCTTAATCACAAACTAAAAATGAATGGCAAATGTTGTTTTTTAAAACTGTTGCAATGCTCCTCTAGATCATGTGTAAATCTATACTACAGACAAGAGAGAGGTGGATACGTGGTTTCTAAAGGAACTTTTATTATGTCCAGACTCTAGGGATTGGTGTTGTAGCTCGTGTTCACCTTTCTCAGAATCAGACCTGATTGTGCTCAGTTTCCCACCAGATCATAATTGAACGCCACAGGCAGTGTTCTGCTCACCAAGCTTAATTTCCCCTGCAGGGTAATTAGAAAATATGACTCACATTTTAGATGAAATTATTGTCAAGCGTATTTGTGTTGGTGTGCAAAATATAATTGTGTATTAGATACAAGGTAAATCTAGAATAGAAAAGATTCTATTTAACATTCTATTACGTATTTAATATTTTTCTGTTGGTTATTTACATCTGTTTTACATTGTGATTGTGCAGTATTATGTGGATTCCACATGTTGAGAAGAGGCTGTTGTTTGCATTTGTAATTGTTTATTTATTTGTGTATTATCTGTTGTTTATTATGCCCTTTCAGAAATGATACAATGAAAAGAAATGGGTCTTTGCCTTTTTTTTTTTTTTTTTTTTTACTTTGTTCCAAATAATGGCATTAGTATAGGTCATATTGTACATATTAAAATAATATTCAATGATTGTCTTTGTTTCTTTGTGCTGTTTCTGTTTGTTTTCCTGGTAACATCTGTCCATTCAGTTCCTGTAACCACTCAAATCTAATTACACAATTTTAACTGGTGCTAATTCTTTTCCAGGACCCCAAAATGTACGTGCAAACTATCTTAGATGTGCACAAGAAATACAACGCTCTTGTTATGTCAGCATTCAATAATGACGCTGGGTTTGTGGCAGCACTTGATAAGGTCTGTGGTCTAGGTTAACAGTCACTTTATATTTTATTTTATAGCTGCGGTGTAATTTTCACTGTGTGATATGTTCTTTACTCCAGGCCTGTGGAAGATTCATTAACAATAATGCGGTAACCAGGATGGCGCAGTCCTCCAGCAAATCCCCTGAGCTTCTGGCCCGATATTGTGACTCCTTACTGAAGAAGAGGTACACACTCTTATCTACTGTACAGTCTCATCCACTCTCCCAGCCATTGAATACAGAGAGAGCCTGTTAACCCTTCATATCAGGTTAAAAGTCAAGGCATGAAGCTGATACCTGTGTGTGTATAGATCTGATAAAAAGTGATGGGAATTGCTGATGCTTTCTGGTAATATCATTGGCTTCTTGACATTTCTGCTTTGGGCATTTCTGGAATATTCATTTTAGATTTCTTTATAGATTTACAATGAAATCTAGCCAAAGTCAGTTCTACTGTCATTACTTTGAAGATATTAGTGTACATTTTAGAATTTAAAGCTTGAGATATGTTGCCTATCTGTACTGTGACAAAGCAGTTAGAATTGATTAAATACTCAATTTCAAAGGTTGGATAGGCAATTTCGGAAAGGCTAGCAATAACAAGCTAGCTTTCAAAGCATAAGATCCCACTCTTCCTTTGGAGCACTGTCCAAACCCCCCACCCCCCCACCCCACCTACTCTTATCATTGCACTTGGACAGCATATAATAAATAGAATAGCATATGGGTGTATATTGTTAATTGTGGTTGTTCACAATACCACAAGTGTATTAACTGGGTATATTTTATTAAGCTCAAAGAATCCTGAGGAGGCTGAGCTTGAAGACACACTCAACCAGGTGGTGAGTTTCACATGGATTCTCACTCCTCCATCAAAAATGATTCTCTCTTCCTAACACCCCTAGTTACTGTTTGCTCATTTTACTATTGTGGTGTTGTGATTGTATGTTAATCCATGCACTGTATTCAAAGGGAAATACTGTATGCAAATAATACAGTAATGAAATGCGTTAATACAGTATGGAACATTAAATGTTTGAAACAGTAGTATACCACATGGTCGTCATATGGACTATGGTGGTGTGCCTTCCAAACGTGTCCAGTGTTGTAAATATTGAAGTCCTTATTCCGTTAATGTGTGAGTGACAAGATTCTTCAACATCATTTATCAGATGGTGGTTTTCAAGTATATCGAGGACAAAGATGTGTTTCAGAAATTCTATGCCAAGATGCTGGCCAAGAGACTGGTGCACCAGAACAGTGCCAGTGATGATGCAGAGGCCAGCATGATCTCCAAACTGAAGGTCTGTGTGTTTGTTTGAGGATGCTCACCAAACAGACACTGCTCGGCTGTCATTTCTGATGGATGTTTAACACAATGTTTATGCAACATCATGTTGTGTCCACCTACAGCAAGCATGTGGATTTGAGTACACCTCCAAATTACAGCGCATGTTCCAGGACATTGGTGTCAGCAAAGACTTGAACGAGCAGTTCAAAAAGCACCTCTCCAACTCTGAGCCATTGGACTGTAAGTGCTTAACTCTAGGGTTTGATTCTCCTTTCTACATGTGTATATTATGAAAAGCATGTGGTTGTTACTGATTAAAAATCACAATGACTCCATCTGTCTCTCCAAACTGGTTCCTTCTGTTTCGCAGTGGATTTCAGCATCCAGGTTCTGAGCTCTGGTTCATGGCCGTTCCAGCAGTCCTGCACATTTGCGTTACCATCTGAGGTGAGACTCTCGGATGCTTAACCCTGTAATTCACAGATTTTCACACCCGCTGAAAAGATGAGCATAACGTGTGATCACACATCCCTCATCGTTGCACTTGATAGTAGTTTTGCAACACCTTTGTTTTTCACAGCTGGAACGGAGTTACCAAAGATTTACAGCTTTCTATGGAAGCAGACACAGTGGGCGCAAGTTGACGTGGCTTTATTACCTCTCCAAAGGAGAGCTGGTTACCAACTGCTTCAAAAACAGATACACTCTACAGGTTTGTTTTAGTAGGTCATGGGACCTACAGGACTCATTAAGAAGGTTGCTAAGAATCATCTCACGCAGGTGTCACAGTGTGTTTACATAGCATGTCCCCACAGGCCTCCACCTTTCAGATGGCTATTCTGCTACAGTTCAACACAGAGAACAACTACACTGTTCAGCAGCTGAACGACAGCACACAGATTAAAACAGTGAGTGTCACTGCATAAGATCAAAACAACTCTTAATCTTATGTGCATGCTTATTGTATTCAAAGCCATTCAAATGATAAATGACTATATTTTCCAAAAAATCTGTAAAAGGAATTGTCAAATTGTTGTCATTTTCTTTCGCAGGATATTTTGGTTCAGGTTTTGCAAATCCTGCTGAAATCAAAGTTGTTGGTAAGTGCTTGCGACTGGTTGCTTATGGGGTTCTGTAATCATCCTTTGATGCCAGTCATTCAACTTGTGTATACACATAACATTTGAAATTTAGTAGTATTATTATACACCATATATACAGTTCTCACTTTTTCATTGTGGGATGAAATTTTTATAATCAAAATATAATTATAAGGCTTTTTATACTTCTGTATTTAACCTGGATTCAAATAAAGCTAATATGACCTGCATTTGTTTTTCTTTGCAGGTCTTGGAGGATGAAAATGCAAACATAGATGAAATGGATTTCAAGCCTGATACATTAATCAAACTCTTCCTGGGCTATAAGAAGTAAATCCCTCCTTTCTGCTTGAATTCACTTTCGCTAGTATTCAATATATTAAATGTTAAATATGAAATATTGAATGATTGTCAAAAAAATGATGTGCGTGTTGCATCTTAATCTAATTTCTGCACTGCTGTGTGTGTGTGTCTGCAGTAAGAAGTTGCGGGTCAATATCAATGTGCCAATGAAGACGGAGCAAAAACAAGAGCAAGAGACAACACATAAGAATATTGAGGAAGACAGGAAGCTCCTCATCCAGGTATTCCCAACATAAAGAGTATCCCTCAAGTTAAAACAGTCTGTTTAGATTCACTCTTTTAATTGTGTTTTTATCTTATGTGCAGGCAGCTATTGTGAGAATCATGAAAATGAGGAAGGTTTTGAAGCACCAGCAGCTTTTGGCAGAAGTGCTGAACCAACTTTCCTCGCGGTTCAAACCTCGTGTCCCCGTCATCAAGGTAACAGGACAGCAGCAGAGCACAAGTGCACGTTTTAAACATGTAAAAAAAAAGTTCTGGTTCTGAATGCTGTTTGGTCAATAGCTTTTTCATATTATTGTCATGTTACAGCTTTGACCTCTTCACTGAACTACTATTTTTATTGCTTCACAGCTGATCATTATTTTAGTTGCTTAGCAACATTCCTTTATTATGTCAGGGACTATAACTTCTAATGGGGTAGCTGTGGCCTACTGGTTAGTGAGTCGGGCTTATATTCAGAAGGTTGCTTGTTTGATTCCAGTACCGGTACTAACCTCTGCTTGCTTCCTGGGTTCTTCGGGGGGGGGGATGGGGGGGTGCGCGTGTGTGTTCACTCCTCACCAGTGATGGGTTAAATGCAGAGGTCATATTTTGGGAATGGATTGCCATATCTGACATATGTCACTCACTTAATGGAAGGATGATATTTAATGAGTTTGCTTAAACATTTGTCTGATGTTTTTATTACATGGCAACTCTGTATAAAAGCCACTAAGCTCTTATAGCATTGCCATATTTTGAATATGCCTATTAATCATCATTAATAGGCATATTCAATGCCCATTAGTCATGACTATATTCTACAATATAACACTATAACACAATAAAGTTTTTTGCTTATGTTTTTAATGTCTTTCAGAAATGCATCGACATTTTAATAGAGAAGGAATATCTGGAACGTGTTGATGGGGAAAAAGACACCTACAGCTACTTGGCTTAGAAATCTCTGAAGTTCGGCCCCCTACCATAATTCCTTAGACGTTTGTCTACACAAAGTGGACACAGACAAAACAGAGGATTTTTTTAAAGATCTCAAGTCATTGCTGGCAAGTTGGACAATGTGACACTGAACTTTACCCTTTAAAACCAGACTGCTAAACCGGCCAGTCTTTGTCTATAAGCCCTTAAGATGCTCAGGATTGCCGTTTACTTTTTAATGTGTAAATACTGGACATTATATAGATAGTGGGACCCAGAGACAGGGTTGCATGCTATTGCCTATCATGAAAAAGACAAAATACTGATTAATTTAATAGTAATAAATTATAAAGGACATTCAGAAATATGACAGCTTTTTAAAAAGGCTATTATTTCAGCAGCACTCTGCGTATACTCATGCCTGATTGGCTATTTAGTTGTTACAAAAACGCCATTTGTATGGTGTGGTTTGTTTTATAAACATAAATAAATGATTTTTCTTCAGGCGTTTGCCAGCGTTTAGTTAAACACAAGTATTAAACAAGTGTTACAGCAGATGATTATTTTTAATGTTTATTTACTTTTTACAAGTCCCTGTAAACAATCAGACAGCACCTTGTTATAGGAGGCAGAAAGATGGAGTGGTCAAGAACCCTTGGGGAAGAAAGACAAAGAAGTGGGAATTTGGTGATCTGGCTCCTGCCTGTAACACTCAAACAGTCCCTCAACATCTAAAATCCACAGCAATGGATAGCATCAATAAATTATGTAAAACTGGTTCACACCGATTAAATAAATAGGGACCTTAAGCATTTTCTGTCAAGCATGGTATTATTGCTGATTCTTAAAACAAAAAAAATCCCAGGTTCCTAAAAGTGATTGTTTTTCCACTTAATACAGGACAAGAAGAGCACCATGACAAGTTAATCAGCCTATCTTAGTGACATCTAACTGATAGCTGCAACTGTCTGGATAGACTTTACAGATATTACAAAACAGTATAGAATAACCACAGAATAATTTCCTGATTCCAACTCCATGTGAAACTTGTTCATGCATACAACGAATACACAGTTTAACAACAATTTAGGAAATCTAATTCAAGAAACTATTGTTTTTTAAACATTTTAAGGCACTGCAAGAGTATGATACCGATTCTACCCTCTCTCATAATTCAAGCCGTTTCATTTTGTCTGTACAGCAACTGCACATTAGCATGCCAGCAAAATAGCTCTGCTTAATTACATTCTTAAGTTTCTTAATTACATGCCAAAACAAGTGGCTTTGGTTCCCACAACATAAACTCTAAAAAGAAGCTGGGGATTGTGTAAAGCATTACCTGTGTCTTAAAGTGAAATTTGGTCCAAAGGTGTAAAGTGTTAAATTAACTTACAGCAACAGGAAAAAAAAATACAATCCAGAATACAATACAAAACAGCAGCCCATTAATGAATGGATCGCTGTAGCTGTAAACATGACCAAATGTTCAAGTTATCAAAAACTGTATCCCAGAGTAAGCCTGTTGGTCGAGTAAAAAAAAAAGACAGAGAAAGTCTTTCTTTAAAATATCACGGTTTAAAAAGTTAGCAAATCGATGCCCTTGTCCTAAAAAATACAGTATCTAAACTGCATTGGAAATGTGGAGCGAGAATTCCTGAAGAGTGCAAGGCATTTGTTCAAGGAGGTAGATGGCTTCATGGAATTTCCATTTCACGTTCAATGCCCACATATTTTAGAGCATCGGCTTGACTGTATCTGAAAGCCATAAAAAAAAAAGGGAAAGTTCGATGGTCCTATTAAGCGATGATAGATTTGAAATTGTCATTACACATTTACATTTAAATTAGAAAATGTATGTTTGAAATCATCATCATTTCTAGAACATTGTAAGATACATATGGCATTTTTTTTACCTGTAGTCAAAAAACAGTTCCTCTCCAGTCTGTATGGCTCTCTTAGCAAATATACCAATTCTGTGATCCCCATTAACCATCATGACTGTTGGGGGGGCAGAAAAGATCAGACCATTAGATCAAGTGTTACAGTCTTTCCTTCTTCAGATCATTTCCTGCACAGGAAATGATTTACCTTTTGCATAGCAATTGGGGTTCACGGAGTGGTTGGCAAACCTGATCTTGTTTCCTTTCCTAGTTGCATCAACAACAAAGTCTGTGGGTGAAAAGTGAGCTGTTTTAGCCAATCAGAGAGCAGCATGTAAACAGTTAGTCAAAGTTTGTCAGGCAGAAGTGAGGTACCGTTATTCAGATTGAACAGGAAGCTGCACATGTATTTGTCATAGACCTTGCCTCTGCGGTCTGCTTCATCCTGGGAGATGATCTAAGCAAAAATAGAAACGTTATTACAGAGGAAATGCATCATTCTGTGTGCTGAACACTGATGCATGTCAAAAAAAAATTCTCACCTCCCCACAGTACTCAGAGATAAACTCATTCTTCTGAACAGGCTCTTTGATGAAGATGCCCCACCCAGCCACATCAGACGGAGCGAGTAGCAGGTGCTAAAAAATTTAAAAAAAAAAAAAAAAAAAAAAAAAGAGGAAATGGCATAAATGAAATGTATGTTTATGTAATAGTGCAGTCAGAGCAATTTTCATTTAGGCAAAAAAAGGAAATTTAAGCTTACTTTCACAGAAATCTTATTTCAGTGTCAGAATAAACGCACCTTCTTTGCGCCTCTCTGGATGCTGCAGTTCTTGCAGGAGACATTTTTACTGTCCCAGTGATCGGCCGCCCCGCAGGTGAGGCACAGGTCAGGATCACACTCCCGTACGGCCAGGTAACAGGGACACTGCTTGGTGTTACACTGAGCTTTACAACGGCAACCTGGAAACCGGTTCTGACCTGCATTGAGAACGTGCAGATTGAAGATAATCTTGATTTCAATTTAGGGGGACACGTTCGGAGTAGTGTCTCATCATGTCATCTCAGTCCAAGCACGAACCACAGATTATTTTTCAGTGTTTTGCTGTATACTGGGTGTCACATTAATGTCGCAATACCTGACTGGTATGTGTGTGTGCGTTTACTCACATTCTGAGCTACACTGGCAAAATTTCTCACAGAAGTTTTGGGCAGTGACACAGGGGCAAGAACTGTCACACGGTTGGCGAGGGTGGTCACATGGCTGATAGTTGTATACATGATTGGAGGAGCCATCTGCGAGCAGAAATTTGATGTATATGTAATGCATATGTTTACCAAATCTTCATACTTTGGTGTTTCTTTTTCATACGGTTTGTAAGCTGTGCATAACACAACTTTCTGGCATACAATCTTATGCTAAGAGCCGGACACATTTTAAAGATTCAAACCTTTCTTGAGTTGAATTTTCCGGCAATGGGTGGCCCATAACCTAGAACAAGAACCCAAGAAAGCAAAGCAGAGGTTATACATGATTGCAACACAATCATACTGTTAAAACTGAAACTTAAAAAAAAAAAAAAAAAAAAAAATCTCTTTAATGATATACCTGTGTTTTCTCTTTTTCTTCCTTTGAGGGGTGTTTTCATCCACCGCAGGTGCACGTGCAATGATGCTAGATTCTTTTACCCTGAATTCATAAACCTAACAGATCCAAAAACTTGTATTTACTTATCTTTACAATATAATTATATTTGTAATTACATGTGTAAGTCCTTTGTATTTATTTATAAACATAAAATAACAAATCAGTACTCCCATTCATAAACGCTAATGTATTACAGACATGTACCTGTCTGCAGGTCTTCGTGCCGATGAGTCTGGCAATAGCACAGAAGTTGTCATAGTAAGTGCCGATCAGCACTCTGAAGAGAGACGCCTCCGCTCCGCTCCAGTCCACATTTTCAGGTGGCTCTGAGCTAAGCTTCAACTTTACTGGTGTCTGACAGCGAGAGTTTGCTTCTGTACAACACATGTATCACATATTACACAATTACTAACAAGCAGTTTGAGCTCACGCTTCCCAATAACTTTCTTTATACAATTACACAATCCTTACAATTACAATAATACAACTGCAAACAGATCATCTAGAAATTTCTCAGTGATGTGGTTAGAATTCATTTCAGCCCCTCAATTTCTACCTGAAGAGCTGGTGGTCTCATCCTTTTTGTCATCGTCATCTTTATCATTACAGTCATTCCCATCTGCCCCGCCCTCTCGGTCACTGTCTGTGTCTTTAGTATCTGTGTTAATGGTTGGAGTGCTGGGTCTACTGCTGCTGTTGGGGAGTCTACCTCTACGTCTGCCCATTGTGCGCTTAGAAGGGGTCTTGGCCCGCTCTGAAACCACGCCGGCTGGGTACTCCCTTACCATACCATCCTGAACAGGGGCATATGCACTTATTCAGTATAAGACTATGCCCACATTAATCTGCAAATTGTGCCGTTTGCATACATTTTGTGGAGTAATACACTTGCCTGAACCATATACATGTAGCAATAAATTCCACACGGTTTGCCATCCACCAGATTTTCCATGTTCTTGCGCTTGTATGTGTTTGGGGTTGCATGGAAAGCTGCAAATCAATAAAAGGAATTTGTAGAGTGACCTTAACATTTCAAGGGGAATTACTGGTACGATTTCTGCTTACGGTGAAGGAAGCAGTCGTATTTGAAGCAACGTCTGCAGAAAAGCGTGTGGAAGGAGTGGAGACTCTGCTCTCTCTGCACTGACTTGGCATTTGGTCCATCAATGTTGGGGGTACACTCAGGTGGGAGAGCTCCAGGGAGCTGCTGCTCAGTAAGCTCTTTAAACCTGCAGAGTTTAGTTAGTTGCCGGTTAATAATCAGTTAACAATATAGATGTCTGCTCGAGGTTAGAGTGTCACAGACTCATCTGACATACTTCTCTTTGAGTTCCTCAGGTGAGCCTTTGTCAGGAAACATGGATGAAATGGCTTCAAAGATTTTATCAGATGGAAATTTCTTTGAACCGTCACTGTTGTGACCTGATGTATAGAAAACAAGACACAGAGATTGTGATCACAAGACGTTGTAAAACAAAATACGGCATATTATACACTCTGTTGTGTGTAATAAAACACCCACTTACAATCTACTAAAGACATTTGCATGAAATTCTGTATAGACTGCCAACATATTTCATAACGTCCAGTATGCCACAGTAAATCTTTGGGAGCTTTTAAACAAAGGTGTGGAGCTGTGGGCTCAACACATTTTAACTGCCCATTTAAGAACATTTGTATCAGATCTAGGCATATGCCTTTATGCATAACACAAATCTCTCAGGTACATTTATATCAAAACTCTGCTCAGGCCCCATTTAAATTATTCTTACACTCAGAATTAAGTTGGTCGTTAAGATCGTGAGAATCTTCAGTGTCATCTTTTCCATCACAAAGATCCATCTTTTCCATTTTACAGTCATGCTGATCTTCCTCTTCATCATCATCTTCATTGTCACTGTACTGAGTGAGAGCATTCACGAGCTCCACAAAGATTTCGTCATTTATAAAGCCACACTCTACATACAGAACACAAAACAGGAAATCAAAGTTCCTTGAGAATCTGCAGCCAGTTCCATTAACTTGCTTTTTTAAAGGAAAAACTGCATCTGTTAATAACGTTCATATTAAAGTCTATGAAGAATCGGATTAAATCGCCAACCTCGATCTCCATGGACTTTGCCATCATAATTTTTAATAAGCTCCTCAATGAAGGTGCCGTCTTGGTCAAGGATTTCATCACCCATGTATGGGATGTTGTGCAATACAGTCTCATCTTCAACCTTAAACAGAATACAAGGTTGTTAACAAATGCCTTTAATACTTCTCCAGCATGTATGGAAATAAAGGTTGGTTTTACCATAAAATTCTGCTGGAGGGGCGACCATGAGTACATGACCGGCACAGAGGCCACAGCGTTCAGGGTTTTGAGAGGAATGACTTGTCTGGGGAACTCTGAGAAGCCACTGTCAACAGTGCACTGTGAAATTATGAAGTTGTGTATGACTTTACACAGAAACAATGAAGTCACATATACCTACCACAACCTTTTAAGACAACATTAATAGACTTCAACAGAACATATACTGTAAGACATGAAAGATAATGACCCATTTACTACATATTCCATGATGCTAGCACAAGAGAAGGCATAGCATTTAATTTAAAAAAAAAAAAAAAAATCCCACTTAGAACACTAATTTTCATCAAGAACTAAATGAGGACAAACCAATACATTACACAAAGAAAACTGACAAAACCTTTGATGACACCCACACAAAAGCCCTTAGGTAGAAGAACTAGTAAATACTTGTAGACATGTTCTAACCTCTCTGGTCCCTCGTAAGGAGCTTACAGGTGTCATAATATGAACAGGCTGTATCCTTCGCAATTTCCATTCCTGGTTCAATATGTCTGTACGCTCGAAGATCTTCTGCCTGTTGGAGCTGAACATGCTCTGTACAATGAAAAAATACATTTCATTGTGAAATCATCATACAGACAGGCGAGCAGACAACCAGGGTTGTTTCCCCCAAGTTGTCTATGGCACTTACTGTCATTCATGGAAATTGTTATACATTATAATTGCATTTGTATTGCATTAAAAGGATGACAAATCATTTTCTATGGACAGCTTTGCAGTGTGAGCCCATGGATCACCTTGACCTCGTCTGCCCTTCTGAAGCGTTTGAGCTGCCGCAGTCGCATGTACTCAGACTTCACTCTCCTCCTCCAGCAAACCGGACCCTTCTCCGATTTCCTCCCAGTCAATCCCATGCTTTCCCTATAGACGCAAAGTGTGGTTTTACATTTCATGTTAAGACTATTAAAGAAATATGCAGCATTTGGTCCAGACCAGCAGTGTTTCTGTGGTATAATAGTAAATTCTGGTAAATGCATACACCCAGCTGACACAGTTACAGTTTAAAGAAATTTACGCCAACAACCGTTCTGACTGAATCATTCTGTAACATCATTAAATAGCAAACTCTTGTTGTAGTTGAGATTATCTAACATTCTGCAGATATGTGGGCTGAATAACTAACAGAGCAGCTGAGTCATGACGTGGCGTGCTAGACGTGACAAAGTGTCATTTGTAAGTTCACAGGTTTCCACCTCCTACAGTAAGTTTTCCTATCATCTGCCGAGTATCACCTCCAGCTCATTAAATAATCTGAATATTGTAAAACAAAAAAATGGACAAATTAAAATTAAAAGGCTGCAGTTACAATTCCTACACCTTAACAGATTTGGACTTGTTACCAATTGGGACTATGGGATGTTTAAGTTATCTGGGTGTTAAAGTGACAGGTGTATGAGCTCATTGGCACCCCTAGTGGTAATAAAGCGCACTTACGAGACATCTTATTAAAACAAAACCTTGTTTAAAACATGTTAAAATGCGTTTATTCATACTAACGTTACGAAATCGGTAGAATATGGGCAACAAAGTGAACACTGGTAAACTAACAACATATAGACGCCTGAGATAATGTATTAACATGAAGGTATATAGGAGTGGATGCATACCGAATGTGTAGATGTACTGCTGTTAAACGTAACGTTAAACGCATGTTTTACTTTTGCTTACATTCAACATAAACAATAGCGTGTTACAAACTTTAAAAGAAACCTCCAATGTACAGAATACATCCACGTGTCGACAAACATTTGTTACAACAATGAAATATATAAGATTGACGTTTTAAACGAGACTGACAATGGCAGATATATATGAATGCCGTATGTTTCGCGATCTGTCCAGTAACCTGCTGGTTAATGCAGATTTTCGCGAAAGTTTAACTCAACCATAGACGGACAGTACGACTACAAAGAACCGATCTTTGAGTGCATTAAACTAGACTATCATGACTT
Source organism: Chromobotia macracanthus (assembly GCA_036877525.1). Lineage (NCBI taxonomy): Eukaryota > Metazoa > Chordata > Actinopteri > Cypriniformes > Botiidae > Chromobotia > Chromobotia macracanthus. The sequence goes on along the minus strand of JAZGTH010000100.1, from coordinate 815,283 downwards.
CCTCATATGCCATTAACTTTATCAAGACCTGTCAGCAGAGTGCTACGTGTATCGCATGATATGTCCATAATTTCCCGCAACATAATCGATGCCTTGACCATGTTTCAATTTGAAGTTAACTAGCTAACTGATTAGCTGGGCAGTCTTAACCAGACACTAAATGTGGTTTCACAACCCATCAGTGACACAACTACACGTTAACTGTTCGTCCCTCGTGTTTACCTGAAGGTGGAGATCTGTCCACATTCAATCCAATCACTTTTTCGACAGTTTGTCAGCGCCGTCCCGGGGTTAAAATGATCGGTTAACTCAGCTAGCTAACTTAGCTAGCTCGCGGTGGAGGGTCGTTTCACCTCCGCACGTCCGCGTTACCAATACCGGCGAGCCTCGATAAACAAAAGACAAGCGCTCTTTTGTCTCCGTGTCTTCAAGTGTTAGTTTTGTCAGAGGTCTCTCCACTTCGGCGGAGGGAGACTGTAAGCGAATTTGACTGAATTTGGAAATGTCTACAAATCACAATATTTCCGTTTCTGTGAGTATTCAAACCCGCTCAGTCTGTCGTTTATACTCAGCTTTCGCCGCCCACCTCGGCACTGCAGAATCAACGAGCGCCAAACAGATGAGCCTATCAGAACCCGCGATGTTGGAACGGTTCAATATTACGGAGTTCGATTGGTCAGGTCCTGTCCGTGAATCCGCCAATCGGATGCGTGACTGCAGTGGGGGCCCAGGAGTGGGGGCCATGTGAAGAAGTTCTCTTTGTTCTTCATGTTGAGCGAAATCATTATTGTAAAACTGAAAAACCGGCGCGCAGTATGGCGTTCACAGTCCTCGTTTGTTTTATTACTGATATAAATCGTGTCAGCCAAGGATAATGCTTTTACGCGGTCTGACACGGCATATTGTGCGTTTTGTTTTAGTAAATGTGTCGGAAGTAAAGGCATGCTTATGGTTGTAGCGAATCCTGGGAGTAAATAGATCCCTATTGAACAGAAAGTCGATACAGTAAACATGCCATTTTATTTTAGCATTGAACTGTGCCACTTCCTGTGGACTGTTTGGACTTGGGTCAACTGGTTCATTAAGTACCGCCCACTACCAGAGCATCTCAAAGGGGGCTATGACATCAGCACACAAAGCTTCAGTCCGTCCAATGCCTAGTTTTGCTTACTTGACCTAAATCCTGTGACAATAATGTTTACATCCATCCACATCATGCATTTACACTAACTAGCAATATTTAATATTAGTAAACCCATTCAGTGACCCACATCTGATGAGACCACTATTTAACACAACATATAGCTTAATATCTGAATTCATACCAAAACCTTCCATATCGGCTTCTCAGTTGTAGTTCTCGGCCTCAATTTATAAAATCTGACATCAATATTAAAATTCAAATCATATATTTCTCAGCACACTTCAAAGGAAAAACTGTTTGATTTAATGACGAAGCAGAGACTATTCATAACAACCACTCAATTTATATTTTTTAAATTATTTTATTTAAAAGACTTGGAGGAAAAAAAAAAAAAAAAATCTATAAACTTTGAAAGCTTGGTTCGGAATGAAAATATTGAATGTTTTGATCCCAGAAACAAAACTACGCCCCCAAAAAATAAATCAAAACATTCAAGTTTTCTAAAGGTCACCAATCCCTCCAGATTACTTCCATTTTATGGGAACTGCATTCATATAAAGTTCATGGTTCTCTAAATCTTAGAGCTCGTCTTTTTGCTGTGATAATTTTGTGGCGTGCTTTTCCACAAATTTGCTGAGTTCCTCAACGTCCCTTTGACCACCTTCGAATTTGACTGGGTTCTGCTTGCTATTGCTGGGTGCAAAGTAGATTGTAGGGAAACCCTCTGCTTTATAACTCTCATGAGGCACATCATTAGCTGTGGCATCCATTTTGGCGATGATGAGATTCTTCTCATTTTTGTATTTCTTTCCAAGGGCAATGTAATCTGGCTCCAGCTTTTTACAGTGGCCACACCACGGGGCATAGAACTCAATTAGGACATCTTTCTTGGTGTCCATGACAATGTCATCAAATGTTTTGCCCACAACAACCTTCACTGGACCTTTGTTGCTCTTGGGAATAGGTTGGGATTTTACAATAGGTTTCACTTTACCTGTTAGAGAAGACAAGACATTTATTTATTTCAACCTTGAAGTGATGACAGCTTTTGTACAGCTTTGAAAGCTGTGCAAAAGACCCACTGTCATGCAGTGTTTAGATCTGACCCTAATCAAACCTTGTTTGATTAAATATGCAATAATAGCTGTAGCTAAAAAATTCTAAAGAAAAAAAATTCTACTTTTTAATCAAATTGACTGATTAATCACGTATCAATATTTGCTGAGAAAAGCCCCAAAATGAAGACAATTCTAAGACATTAGAATATTTTATCATGGGGTAATTAGCAAAAATATAAAGCTGGTACTTGACTTTAGAAAAATCTATAATTGTACAGTTCAGAAATTAGCAATTATAATCTTAGCAGTTTTTGATAATTAATAAAAAGAAAATTATGCCAGTATCATAAAATTTGTTTTCATACAGAATAGATAAAGCAATTTACCTTTTTTAAAGGCCATAACAAAGCTCCGAAGCACATCCGAGTCAAACTCTTCCGGCTCCATGGCATATTTCTTTCCTCCCTCACCAAGAATGCCAACATTGACCTCTTCACCACTTTCACTCAGTCCAAGGCTTTTCAGTTCATCAGCATAGTCCTCCTCGTCAGCAATGGCAAATGTGTACTCGGGAAAGTCCTTTGCTACCTCAAGCACTTTGCTCCTCCAAAACTGTGTCGCTGTGGTAAATATAACAAATGGTGTCAGCAGTGCACAAGTAAGCTACAGGTATCCTCTTAATTCGTTATATGGAATTGGAAGAACAGCCACAGACTATAATACATACCAACTCTGTAATCAAAACTGAAGTCCACTCCATAATATACAACCACAAGAGGCCGTTTGGTGTATCTCTTTGCATCATTGCTCTGTTTCCTATGTCCAACCAAAGGCAGTATATGTTTCTTGAAGAAATCTTGCAGTTCTAAAGCAAGTGTGGAATCCTTTAGGAATAATATGAAAGTTACTGTATTGTTATGGATTTCAGATACATGTCAATTATTTCAAACTTACTTTAATTGTTAGTGAATGTGATGCTGGCTCATATTTAGACCTAAACTTCTCTGGGTGAAGCATGACAACTTGTCCTGGAGAGGCCTTTAGGAATTTAGCAATTTCATTACTAAACGTGTGCATGAACTTGTAGTCCTCTCGCAAGGAATTACCTTCAGAAAAAAATCTGATTGTTAGTAACAAAGGCTTAGCCTACTAAAGCTGACACAATGTGTACGTCTTACACTTTGTAATGGATAATTTGTAAAACTCACATGCTTCCTGATAGATCTCATATGCAGCACCTTCTTCACTGGAGAAAACTCCAACAATCACAGCATCATCTCCATCTTTAAGGAGCTCCTGCACTTGTTTGAGGGTCTGCACTTGTTTTGATGGTGGACCTGCTTGGTCTGTCATATAATCAACAATACCTAAGCAAAAAAAACAAACATGCACAGATTATCATTCTCTGCTTACCAACAGTAACCTATGCATGAATATATACACACACTAAAGATCTAGGTGTCTGTTTTTACAAAAGGATAATATCTGCAAAGTGAGTAATGGCCTACCGAACTTCTCCCTTGGTCCATTGTAGTCAAATGCTTTTCCCTTTCTGAAGATTTTCAGTGTTGGGTAGCCTGAAACTCCAAACCTGGATGCTAAATCATTCTCGGCAGTGGCATCAACTTTGGCCAATGGAATAGGAGGAGTGCGATTGCTGAGCTCCTTAGCAGCCTTTTCATATTCAGGTGCAAGTCTTTTACAGTGTCCACACCTTTTTGAATTTAAAACAGCATTAGTACTACAAACTCACTGCTCAGAAGAAAACCTGACAAACTCTTGGCACATGAACATGCACAAGAAAATAAAATCAGACACAAACCAGGGTGCATAGAACTCCACCAAGATGATGTCTGCATTGTTCACCACGTCATCAAAATTATCCTTAGTCAGAACTAGGGTTGCCTCTGGGGGAGGTTTCCATTCTGGGTGGGAAACTTCTTTAACTCGTTCCACAATAGCTGCAGATTAAAGGTCACAATTAAACTGATTGTCAATGCCTCAAGTATGAAACTGATGCAGGACAAACAAATTCAGAGCTTCCTGTCTGCTTTCAGGAAGAAGTTCAACAAATGAGCTCAACTTACCATGCTCACTTCGGTCCCCATCATAGTCAATTGGCTCCCCCTTTTTGAGGATTTTGATGGTGGGATATCCAGACACTTCAAACCTACTGCCCAGGGCACTAGCCTTAGTGGCATCAACCTTTGCCACTGGTATAGGTGGGTCGTTCTCTTTAAGCGTCTGAGCGATCTTCTCATACTCTGGAGCAAACTGTTTGCAATGGCCACACCTGAAAGTGTCAACCCTGCATGAAGATCTGGCAGCTGGCAGTGATGTCACCAATGAATTTGGCTTGAACTTACCATGGTGCATAAAACTCCACCAACACTGTGTCTTTGCCCTCCATGAACATGTCAAAGTTTTCATCCGTCAAGACCAGGACCCCATTCTCCTCCTTAACATCAGTGTCATCCGTATCATCTTCGTCATCGTCATCATCATCATCATCATCTTCCTCACCAAGACTTTCTGCTGAGTCTTAAATATTATATTTTACAGTGTTAGATTCCAAACTGAAAATGCACCAAACTAAATGATTAATTTTCAACTGATTAATAATCATTTTATACAGATCTACTGCTTCAGAGATACTTTTCAAAGATGTTTCATATTGATGTCTTAGTTGCTGGGAAACAACACGACGCATTCGTGTAGCACTGCATTTCTGCAGCTAGCTAGCAAGCTACGAGCAAGACGTGAGCTTAAAATATACATCCCCAAACCAAACACTTGAGAAATTAATGTCCGCAACATGCAAAGGGAAATCTTACCATCCTTGGCGGCGTCCTCTTCACCTCGGCTGGGCGCTATCAAGTGTGTCACTCCGAGCAGCACAATCAACAGAAGCGTTATCTTCTTCATTATCTCTGCTTTTCACGCCTCTTTTCGTCAGATTAATGAATTAAACCAGACACACCCACTGCTACTGAAATTCAAGTAATTGAAATTCAATAATACTTATAATATCATTTGCATTAAACGATATGGCGCACGTCATTACAACACACGCTTTCTTTCTAAATGCATTTTTCCGACTCGCTTCCCCACTCCTTTACTTGAACTTGTCTGACTTGCCACGCTCCGATTGGCTGCGGAGGGAGATCTTGGCCAATCGCTGATCGCCACTCAAGTCCGTAAGCATGCACGTTCAAAACCGTAATTGGGTGAGCGGTTGTGGGCCGCTAGCTGATTGGATGGCGAAAGGTAAAAGGACCGGACATACAGGAAGTAAAATGATATCTGAAGAAAGTTATGAGATATTAGTTAGTTAATAAGACGTTGCGAGGATGTCATTCATTCCTTGAAATTCACATGTTTCACATCCCCGGTGTATACATTTCAGAGTAAAAGAGACAAAAAATAGGGTAGATATAAAAGGTTTAATTTTGACCAAAACTGTTCTGTTGAAAGCTGGCAGGACATTTTTATTTGATTTGTTCTCTTTTAGAAAATTGTAACATGTTTTTCACATTGAATTACAGAGAGTGTATATAATTGTTTGCTCCTGGAATAATTGTTTGTTCTTCCACGTAATGTTTGTCCATTCCCTCAGTTGGCAATACATTAAACACATTGGACGTGCAGTGAGTTGCATGACCCACAATCAGTTCACAAGTTGGAGTGGTGGAAACACAATGTCTTTTCATTTGTGTGAGAACTTCACTGTTACGAGCATTAGTGTGGTTTGCTCCCATCCTGGTTGGGTCAGAGAGCCTTTCAGAGGACAATATGCCTTTTCACTCAGCTGTGGCACAGTTGAGCTACTTGCTTAAAACATGTTCATTGAGGTTGTTTCTGAAATCCTTCTGGGCCCTCCTGGGTTCTTCCTCAGTCTTGTCATAAGTGTGGTGATCTTAAGGGGGAATACATTTCCACTTTAATGTTAGAGTTTATTCTCACAATATCTGAGTTAAAAAAAACAGTAACCTTTAAAGAGTACCTTAAAGTGTTTTCTTCACATGATAATGAAACACCTCTCAGGTCCTGACATTCTGGTTTCACCCTGGTCTCATCCAGGCTTTGTATCTTCCCAAACTTGTTTGTCAGGCTTCTCATACAGATCACATCAAAAGCAGAGTTCTGTACAAACAAAACATCTTACCACTGATGTTATTTATATTATAGCATATTATAAAAATATTCCATTGAAGTACAGCACAGAATAAGCACTGTAGAAGTGACATAGTAACCTCTGAGTCTGAGCAATGATCATGCTGAGACACTGGGAAAGAAAAATTGCTCTGGATTTTAAATCCATCTTTGGCTGGGAGGGTGTTGTTGAGGCTATCTGACATGATACAAAGATGAAACATCAGCTCATCCATAAGATCCTCAAACTCTACCAAATACAAGCTCTGGAAACAATAAATTAAGACCATTTATTAAACATATAAACAACCCACATTTTAACACTGTGTATTACGAAAATAACATCTGAAAATTGTCATAATGAGTAAAAGTGGTTCTTACATGTGTATGGACATGATGGTCAGCTGACTTGTGACCATCTTTGCCAATGAAAAGTGAAGCTTTATTTCTGATGTAAGAGATCAGCTCGCAGACAGTGATGAGATGTTTTCTCTTTTTAGTTCTCTTTGTTTGTTTCACAAAAATCATAAGGGTGACAATTACCTGCAAAAGTAGCAATATTAAAATATATCATGCCAGTCAATTAAAATTATATAGAAAAGTGGCAGTGCATCATCAGTAACTGTATGTTATGATAATCATCAACATACCATAGCTTTCATGGGAATCATAGTGCAAAATAAACCTCCAAAATAAAATGTTGCTTGGGTCTGGTAATACATTTTACTCAAACGGCCCATGAGAGAAGAGCGAGAAAAAAACAGATCAACAAATCCAGGGATGCTAGTAGATGGGAATGAATGTGAGATCAGGTTGCACAAACAGGAGATGGCCAGTGCAGCAACAACACCAGGTGCCTAAACAAAAATAGATAAATTTAATTGAAATGGCCTTTGGCTCAGATAATGGGGTTAGCTGATTTTAACATATTGTGTCATGTAAATCAATACCAGTAACCAAAGCAGGTTACAGCAGATCAGCTTCACAGAAGAGACAGCAGCTGCCACTGTTTCATTCAGCCGTAGGAAGAGCACACATTTCAGAAGAAGCAAATTCACAACAATGCCAAGGACTGATTGAGAGAGCTGTGAAAGATACATGATATTTTTAATGTTCAGAATTACATTTTTTAATACCATGTTTCTAATAACAGAACACTGTTGGCTGTGTGACAGGAAGTCTTAACAGATTTGTAGCTTATTTCAGCTGGATTTTACTTGAAATCTGATCTTTTTCAAATATTTAATCTGCAAATTTATTTATGTGATGCCATCTTGAACAATAACAGAGATATGACACAAGTAAAGTCATACTTAAGCTAAATATTATGGTCCTACCTTCTCACAGTAAAAGATGGGACTTAAATCAACATATAATTTAAAATCCACCCTCTGCAGGAAATCAATTATCTCTGTTTTCAGCATGAAGTGATAGATAGAGCAGGCAAAGCGCAACAGACTGCAGATGATAACTGTCACCTATTTAAAAAAGGTATTTAAAGAACAAAATACATTACAGTACAACAATGTTGTTTTAAAGTCTCAGCATAGTATAAGATCCTAATGTACAATGTTTACATATTAGTATAATGTCACCTCCAGCCAGCTCCAAGGGTTTCTCCAGTAAAGCCATCCTTTTTGAGTCATAACATATATTTGCCAATACATATGAAGCAGAACAAACACAAGAAAAAGAAGCTGGAAATGAAAAAGACACATAAATTAAATAAATTAACAACCTGATTCAGTTAAACATGCTACTTATTTCAATAAACATTATTTCTTATCAGTGATTTGCAATATAATTATGAAGCTTAACAATGTTTAAACTTATTATGGCATCAGTTGTTAGACTGAGTCATTACAAATACTGTTAACAAAGAATCAAAAGTGACATCATGTAACCTCCACTGTTGTTATCAGCACAGCTACAGCACTATCAGACATCATGTGACTGGACTTCAATAAGGCACTCACTTCACAGGTCATAACACTGTAGTCAAGGGCAGCTGGGAAATGGTACAGTCTAGTCGACTGTACAGTGGCTGAAGGTATCAGGGCGCCTGTTGGGTTTTCCTCTACTAGAACAGTGACTGATGTGAAGAGATTACTGGCCGCATTGTAAAGAAGAAACTGGATCATCACAACATGGGTAAATGGAGTCATCCAGCCTGCAGTCTGAAGCTTTTTGAGGAGCGTCATCACTTTGGACCTATTTTAATGATGTTAAAGCAATAAATACAATGACAGGTTTATTGAATTGATCTTCCTGAATCAGTTAATCAAAAAGGACTCTGACCTTGTTCTTCCCATGTTGACACTCACTCCAATTCCCTCATAACAACCAAGTTTTCCACAAAGTGAGTGTTTCTCTATCACAGATTGGTCATTAGAACTAGAGAGAGAGTCAGCCGAGCTCAAATCTTTATCCACAGTCTTACTTTGTATTGTAGAGTTGGAGAAATACATCTGTTCACAGAGAAAATAGATATCAACCTGACAAATATGATCAAACGAAATGTCTTCACAAGTAAGACTTTACTGTTACTGGTAAACAGTCATCATTGGTGGATTACCTGGTATGATGAGTTATATCTGCCCTCAATTTTTCTAATAACCGGACTTGCAATAAGAGAATAAGCACCTCTGAAAAGTTTTGACTGTAAATGTTAAAGCAACACAGAGTAATTAGTGTTGTTTGTAAAGCCACCAGGATTTAAATAGTAACAAATGTCAAACAAATGATGAAGCTCACTTCAGTTTCTCCTCTTTTTTCGTGGCAATTGACATTATGATAAAGTCTGTCCAGAAATGTAGTTGTTGTCCAGTTCCACCAATCATCATGTTTTCGAATAGAGTGAAATGAATTTTGCAAACTCCTGTTGATACAACAATATCGTTCATTGTTGTCAATTTACAGCAATAGTAATAAAAATATCAAAATAGTAGTAATACTATGTAGTTATCTGTCTGATGCTTACTTTGTGAAGTGAGTTTTAATAGCCTGATTCAAATGGTACTTGTACTCATTCTCAGACTTTCCATAGGTCACAAAGAGAACCAGTGACAGCATGATTAGATGCAACACCAAATTCCTGTGACAGAAAAATAATCATTTTTGGGTTCTGAGGTCAAAGGTCATAAGGGAAATTGAGGAGGATCAAACAATAAGCTACAATAACCTTGTAGTTTTGTAAAGGAGAGTCCTTCTCTTAATCTGACCCCTCATGCACTTCAAATCTCTTGAGTTTGGTGGCTGCACCAGGCGCAGATATCTGGCTCTCTGACGGGCTGCAAGCATCTGCAGTTTTGTGGGATATTTGCTTTCAGTTATTGACCAGGTCATTATTCTTTATTCAATCTTGCTGTATTTCTGTTAAAGGCATGTCAGTGTGAAAGGAAAATGTTTGCGAATACTTTATCTAATGGCTGATTTTACTTTTTCAAAAGGTGTCATCCTCCTCTGGGTCAAGGCATTCATTTTTTGGCCCCTGTGTCTCAATAACTCAGTGACGGTCCCTTTAACACTTAGACCGTGGAACCAGTCCAGTCTCTTGTAATGCAGCAGAGACACTGTGATTGCAATTATGAGTATCTGAAACAGGAAATAAAAAGCTTTTCTCAGGTTTTACATTGTGTAGATTCACTGTTAAATTTTTGAAGGTGCAGGGGACGGACCTGTCAAAATCTGGGCAAGGTATGACATTAAAATGATTTGTATTACAGTTACTCTGTGTGTGTGGTAACAGGATGATTTACCATGGCTGGGTGTATTACAAAGCCACAGCAGACAAGAGAGAAGAACACTGAATGAATCCACAGAAGACTCTTTGTCCTGCTGAACCTTAAGGGCAATAGATTTCAGTCCTAATTTGCATATATTTGGAAAACAAATTTTGTGCACAAACACACATTTTAAAGTAATGTTTATGATCCAACAGGTGTAAGTATTAAAAAGGTCACTCACTTTGTTCCTAGAGTGGCAGTAATAATGATACACATGATAGAGAGAGAGATGCAGAGGGTCCAGCCCAAATAATAACACCAGAATCCAAGATCACTAATCCTACTGATTCTACCAACACAAGCCTGCTGGTTCTCCAGTTTGTCTGAGAAAATAATAAAAGAAGCAAAGCACAATTTATTTTATAGTATATTTTCAGAATTTAAAGAATTCTAATAAATCTTAGATAATAAATATATTTATGATATATAATTAAGACAGTGTTCCTGCAGCTTAGTTGGTAGCGCATTGCATTAGCAGTGCAGAGATTGTGGGTTCAATTCCCATCGAACACGCATACTAATAAAATGTATAGCTTGAATGTATTGCAAGTCGCTTTGGATAAAAGTGTCTGCCAAATGTAAAAATGTAAACAACAGATAACGTAATCATTAATTATCTTTTACTCAATATCATTTCTAAATTCAAAATTAGCCATTATTTTTGTATTTAATAACCTGCAGAGGCGCATGATCTGAGATCAGACTGATCCCGTTTGTTTCTGACATCTGATCTGTTGTTGACATCAGAAATGGAGTCGTCCACAATCTCAATGATTGCATCAGGATCCTCCTGCAGTTTTGACGCAGATACTAAGGCAGATGTCTTCCAGTCCTGAGAACACTGCAGCACACACCATTCCCATTGTGTTTCTCAATGTACACCAGAATAAGTGTAATTGCAAGCATGTATGACTGTATAATGCTTAGCCTTAGCATATTTAATTAATCTGAATGTCATACCTTATATTCTTTTCTCTTTGTGCCCTGAGTCCAGCAAGAAGAAATATTTGTACGAGGAAGATTTGACTCGATTGCGCAATCATTCATCAGAAGAGCATCATGGTGATCTATGGCAAACAGGCAAACTAATAAGTGCTGTTTTGCATAATGAATACCCAGTCAACAATTTTAGGTTGTAAGAATGTTTCAGTAATGTTTCCATTAAGTAAATGTTAAAAACTTTATTTTTAAAATTTTAGGAACATGTAAAACGTTCAGTGTTTTAGGCGTTTTAACATTATTTCTTGGTTATATAAACTTTATTCAAAATTTTTATTTTTGTCATTTTTTTAAACTACTTAAGAATAACGTTTTTGATATATAACATTAGAAAACATTTTACTGACTTACTTGGAAGAACATTTTTGATGAAACTGAGCGAACTTTTAGAGAACATTAGCCAATGTTCTAAGAACGTTTCCTGTTAGCTTGTTAGACTGAACTTATAACATAAGAGGCAAATGCATAAAAACGTACCTTCTACAGAGTAAACATCAGGCACTTTAACTTTATACTGTTCCTCTGATAGACGCTTGGATATGCTTGTCTAAAACCAGATGAAGAAATAATCAGCAGCTTGATTAATATATACTACAAAATAAATACTAATTGGCTGAATTTAGCAGACATGATGGATCCAATATTCATGGATTAAATATGCGATATTTAACTGTGTGGAAAGGAGTAATATATGGACAATTTCAGACAACCTGGGAATTCTGACCTTGCTGATACGGAACACCAGAGACACCAGACTCCCCACCGGCATCACAGCAAGAGCACTGCACAGGCCTGTTACCATGGAGACCGGCGAAACATCGATAAAGCCCAGCTCTAAGAAATGCTACCAATTTGTACACAGTAGAAAACAAAACACTTGCCTCACTATTGTGAAATAAAAATAAAATCAGTACAATCATAAACGTTCATATAGAAGTGATATACTGATATGTGTTAAACACCTGCTCGTCCAAAAGATTTATGAGAGTTGTGCTGACACACATGTAACCCTGCAGAAGCAGTGCCCACACGCTTAAACGCTGCGTGCGTGTGTGTGAGCTGTGGGATGGACAACTGTAGACAGACCACCATGGATGAAAATCCCCCAGGTACTCTGTGAGTTTCAAATACAGAAACTTCTCCAAAAACACAGAGGCAAAAAAGACACAACATTTACATATTAGAATATATAGCACCAATTATTGTTAACATAAACAGTAAAGAATAAAAAGTATTACATATTACATAAAAGATAACCCATAATTTATTCATCTTTGTGATTTTTGCAATCAGTTTAAAACATACTTTACATTTAAATATTTAATTACTTTGAATGTTGATTTCAAATCAATTATTTCTCATAATGTGGAGCATTCTTAACACAAATAAAACATAGACACAAGATGATGTAATTAACCTGTTTAAATGTCAGTCTGTCTTCAGGAGCAGTAAGGATCCTCTCCACTTTTCCATCTCCTTCATCCACTGCCAGCCAGCACTGGCCCAGAAAGAACCAGCAGGACCCCTGCACCAGGTCTCTGACCACCACATGACTCACATACCAGCTGGGAGATGGACCTCCATTATCATGCCATAAGTGCACCTTCCTCACTCGACCCAGACCCTCCGGAGTGCTGCACAATGGCCCATGAATAACAATAGTAAATAAATCTAAGCCATGCATGAAATTAACTATAGCTATATGTCGTCAAATATAAAATTGGAACAGAAAACATATGTCAATAACCTTCATACTGCAAAACTCATTTTTGGAATTCCAATTAGGTTTAGGTTAATGGTCATTTATTTGTATTTGTATATCAAGACATGGTAAACGTATAAGATATGCAGCAATAATATTTTTCTCTTGTTTCTGAGAATAAATATCTAAACATCCTTAAGTGATGTACTTGAGAAGCAACACTGCATAAGATTGTAAGACAAAATGGTGTCAGACAAAAATGTCTTTAGAATGTGTGTATTTTTTTTTACTGTATAGAAATGTTTTCACCTAAACATTTCACTTGCCTAAAGCATAAGCAAACAGTGAGAAAATGTGCTTGTGTATTCATAAACTCACTTTGCAGTGCAAGCATTTACCTAAGAATGAAAGTGTTTCTAGAGTTGCAGGTAAAGAGTTTGGAGTCAGAGCTACTGAGTTTCCTGGTTCGAGAGATGCCTGCATCTCCATACAGAACAATGTGGACCTGAGAACACAGTCCGTATAAGCATCAGACCACCTGTAAAGACTTCTGTGTTCAAATGAGTGCAACGCATGCTGAAATGATTAAGATTCAATTTCATCTGTTTACAATTCATACCTGTGCTGTCATCCTGGTCCTAGATCTAAACCCTGTATCTATGGTGACGGCATAGAGGAACTGATCTGAGGGGTTGTTCTCTGGTAGAAGGAAAGGGCCTGTAGTTTTCTGTATAGAAACATCAGCTTTCCTACTGAGGATCAGAAGCACCACATATAGAGCAAGGAACATGGCTGACGCAATGATCAGCATGTAGTTTGTTTTAAAACTGGAACACAGAAGAAACACATCTGTAAATGGAATGTTAAAAGCAATAAAATGTGTCAGATCTGATGAATGTGAAGAGAGAGGGGGCAGGCGTACTGGATTAACTGTGAAATATCTGTTGAGTTGTGACTGCTTGTGATGTTCTGATGTGACACAGCAAATGAAGCCAGGTGGTTGCAGCTGAAAAACAATGACAAACAACAACAGTCACATAATTTAATTGTAGTTCATTAGGATTATAAATGCAGGGCAGACAATGTCGACTTACATTTCAAACTACTGAGAGAGTAATTACGGTGAATAATTACTCTATTAAGAATTGATTTTAGATGCATTTGTAACTACAAATTAAGACTACTGCAGAGTTTCAGTATATTGGCTTTGAAAAATACTGTGTTATTATTTATTAATAGAATATTATTTGGAAAAAGTAATATTTAGGTAGCAAAATGTCAATTTTGCTACCTAAACTTGAACAATTTCAAGTCATTTTCCATCAGTTCTCATTTTGAAGCTATTTGATAGCTTCTATATAACCTAAATTTTCTTATTTGCATGCTCATATTAGATAGTCACACTTCTATGGGGTGATAACTATGACTTTTGAGATAAATTTACAAGTCCTGAAGTACATGAACATTATTTTTTGTTTGACCACTAGGTGGAGCATTTACTGGCTTAATAATAATACTCTTACCTGCAGTTGATCTTGTGTGGGGAAACTCCACCATGAGTGGAACAACCATTGGGTTTCCACTCCCTCACACCATCCCAGGACAAACACTCCACAGACTCAATGCTAAGTGTGTAGTTCACTTCACTGGCTATGTACTTGTTACCAGTGCTTTGATTATATTCTGCATTGAAAAGCATCAGGTAGACAGTGCCAGCAGCTGCCAATAGTAACAATCAGTTCAGCTTTTGTAACAATACAAATTTATTCAACATTAACACAATTAAATCTTTAAAGTTTAAACAGTATGTGAGGAAGATTATGACAACATGATGTTTATTCACACCATGTAGAGAGGAAGCAGGGAGAAACATGTGTGCTGTCTGCTCCTTCCAGTGATGTACTTGCTGCTTGTTGTACAAATTAGGTGTTGGCTGATCATACATCCTGTAAACAGAGGTCATGTTTACTACAATTTATGACTAATTAATCGCTTACCTAGCAAATAGGGAACATTCTCAAAACATCGGCTAACATTCTCTAAAAGTTCTCTCAAAGTTATCAAAAACATTCTTGCAGTAACATTTTAAAAATGTTATTTTTATGTATGTAAATGTTACAGAATTATATTGCGTAAGCCGCTTTAACACTTATCCAAAATAAGAAAGTAGAGCTCTTCAAGGCATAACTGAGAATGATAATCCAGCAACTCAAACCTAAGGAGGTGATTTAAGATTTCTACAGAAACAATACAGACTGGAAATGAGTCAAGTTGTTTAGACCACATATAAATGAATGTGCATATCTTTCCAAATATCAAAGATTCAAGACACTGACATGTAAATAGGCCTTAAAAGAAACACATCATTACAGTACAGATATGCCCTTACCTAAGTAACAGTAGGATGGGAAACGGGCGTTCGGCTGGCCTGCTAAAACACACAGTTATCTGAAGGGCTCTCTGAAGCATCTTTGGTGTGATGTTGAACCGATGGGAGTTCACCTGATTACGAAGAACAGTGAACGCTGCATGTCTGCTCTGCTGAAAAACAGACAAGCCCAAATCAGGGTAATAAACAGGAAAGGAAAATCATTTGGCCTCATTTTTTGAAAAAAGCAAGAAACAATATCTACATTTTTTTTCTCCTTCCTCTGAAACTCAATGGTAACTGGAATGGACAGATGTCGCACTTTGATTTTTTTCATAGTGGTACAGTTGTAGAGGCGAACGTCCGCCGTGTCTCCACTGAGCTGTAACGTCACATTCAATTAGAATGTAATTTGCTTCACAGGCCAATGCACATGTATTCTCAAGCTCAGCCATGCATTTATAGTCTACCTGTGAGTAGGCTCCAGCCCAGCGGTGTGGGCTCTGCTTATACTGTGTGATCCAGGTAATAACACAAGGTTTGTGTTGGTGATTGCTACTCCATTGCTGAAATTGCATATCCAGAAGGTCAGTGAGGTGGAACGTGGTTTGGCCAAATGTTTTCACCAAAGGTTGCGAGTGGTCAACCTTCCAGGCCAATGCTTTTATTGAAATTGTGTTCACATTGTAGTGTGGGACATTGTTGGACATCATATACCTCTGAAATCCAAAGCATGCAAAGGTTAGTATTACAGATTTTTCAAATGCTCCTGTTTATCTGTTTTGTGGCACTATATTGCATTTACATTTAATACATTTGGCAAACACGCTAATAATTTTAGGTTTTAAGAATGTTTTCCTCATGTTTCCATTAAGCAACAAAAATGTTAAAAATGTTGTTTTGAAAGTTTTAGGAACATTTAAAATGCATTATTAACATTATTGCTTGGTTATAAGAATGTTTTTAAAAAAAAATTTAAATTCTCTAACATTTTTAAAACGTTTCAGTAACAACTTTTTGATATAGATGATATATAATGTTAAAACCATTCTACTAATGTTACTGCAAGAACATTTTTGATAACACTAAAAGAACTTTTAGAGAATGTTAGCCAACATCCTGAGAATGTTCCCTGTTATCTTGTTGGAAGACACATCAAGTGACATTCTGCAGAAATTACTTTTGTTTTTAATACAACAAAGTAATTAATTAATTCAGTAGTTAATTAAACTATGGTAAGGAATGAATCAAAACTGTCATACCAGCACTAAATCAGTGATGGTATGAACCACTTTGTTTATGAATTGATGTGCTATTGGAGCATCCAGGACACCAGTCAGGAGAGAAACCAGTGCATTCAGCACCCCAATGTCCAGTGTGTGTCCTGTCAGCGGTTTGGACTCATGTAAGAGGGATGAGATGTTCTGAACATGCTGGATTACTTGTTTTGCACTATCAGACATCACCTAAAACAAATATAAGTTCAAAATTCATGAAATATTATAAACTCATTATATAATAGATATTATATAATATAGATAATATAATATAGATATAGATAAATATTATATAATAAAATTCTCTATGAAATTGTTAAAGCTTGGTTGATACTCACTTGACTGGAGATTTTTATTAAATCAGTAAGCATGTAAATGATTTCCAACACAATTTCCTAAGAAAACAAGAAAAGACATGTATTGTTAAGTCATTTTACATACTGTTTTACATTTGCACGTATGCATTTGGCAGACGCTTTAATTTAAAGCAATACTCTACCAACTCAGCTACAGAAACACCTACAGGAACATACTGTTTTGGTTGCAAATCTTAAATATCTGGTTAACACGGTAACCTGATCAGTGAGGGTCATCTGACAGACCGCTGAAATGAGAGCGGAGCGTGAGAGAGTCAGAAGATCAGCAGAGGACTCCTGGTCCTCACTCAAGCGATTTAGCACCGTGGTCAAAAGATGGATGTAGTTTATGATGTCTCTGTTGCTGCCAATGTTCACCAGTTCAGTTAAGTTACCAAGTCCATATAAATAACTGGGAGAAGGAATCAAATTTAAATAATGATTAAACTCCTAACACATCAGACAAAAATGTAAGAATTTATTTTCTGAGTAGTGTTTTTGTGTCCCACAGTTCTTGATCAGGGCTGAGCTGAGAGGAGGAGTTCCACTGAAAACTCGGAAGAACAGTGACTGCCACAGAGGATCGTTTGGTTGTCGCTCCAAATGTATTCTTTATTTGCACATAGACTGTGACTGGAGAAAATAAAAAGAGGTTTTATGAGAATAAGAATGCATATGTACATGTAAAGGTGAGAAGAGTCTGGTGAGAAATTCTATTGGCTTCTGTCATATTCACCTTTGTGATTGTCATCAGGATTCCCACTAGGAAGATTAAAGTAATGTTGGAAATCTCTGCCCTCGTACAGAAGTGTCCTTGGACTGTTTCCAACACTGTAGCTGTACTCATACATAAGATCCTGTTCCAGAAACCATGATCAGATCAAATCAAAGGAAAACACAAAATAAAATAAGTATCAATTAAAACAATGCCAAACCAGCTAACAGGGAACATTCTCAGATTGTTGGCTAACATACTCTCAAAGTTCTCTCCAACTTATTATTAGAAAGCTTTTTATGTTATTTATTATACATATAAAGACATCATTCTTAAATTGTTAGTAGGTTTCAAAAATGTTACAGAATTAATAAAAATTCTTAACATTCTTACATATTATTAATTTTTTTAAAGTAAAAAATTAATACAATGTCTAAAAATTCTGTCTGTCTAATTCAATGTTTTACACATTCCTAGAACACTTAAAAAAACATTTTGTAATTTTTTTGTTACTTGATGTAAACATTTAGGAAATGTTTTTACAACCTTACATTGTTATCTGAAAAAACAAAACAAATCCAGACCTCTTTTCCAGAAGAGCAGAAGATGCTGAAGTGAGTATGGATTTCAGAACCTGTGCTGGGCTGCACTTGGCAGATCATTCCCTCAGGAACAGCTTGTGTGTGGAAGAACAGCTGGCTCTTCCCCTGCAGACCCTCCACAGAACCTGAGAGGATAAAAGCATAAGAAAAATGCTAACAGCATTTGGCCCAAACAAAATGTATTTAAATAATAACTTGCATTTTATTGCTTTTAGTTCTTTTTCATAATTGACCATTTGTATTATAAATCATGATGATTTATAATACAGACAACAGAAACAAGGCTAAGTGACTGTTGGAAAACTTACTTGCAGACACCTCAAGCATATAAAGACTCTTAGGTTTAAGCATGAAGGGCTTAAATGTGACAATAGAGGAGGAAAATCCTAAAGGGCAAAAAAGGAAAAAATAAGCAGCAAAAAGCAACCAAACTCACTTTTTATAGGGAACAACATTAATTTACAATGATTACATTATTTACCATGTAAACCATATTGTGTGTCTATATAAGTCCCACAAACCTGTGAGAGTGTAAGACTCAAACACAGTCTGATGAATGAGCTGCCTGTGTAGATCCAGCAGGGTCTTCTCAGACTCCACCTGTCCAAGCAGGCTGGGGTCCACCAGGTTATCCCCCTCATTTTCATATAAGTGAGATGATGAATCTCCATTCCAACTAAATCCAATCAAATCACTCCCTTATACACACAGAAACGTACAATTAAATCATTATGCCAAGCCCATGGCATTTAAACACTAGCAATCAGATTATGTACAACAGAAACAGCATGTACCTGTTGGTCTGCCAACTGGGACACCAGGATCAGCCTCATCAACTCCTAAACTATAGTAATCGTACTCTGAAAAACAAAAACAAATCTCATTTTAGTGCTATGCACCTGACTGTCGCATATTCATTTCTCTGATTGTAAAAGGAAAAAATGCATAATGCTATCTCAAGTTGCAAAACAAATTTACCACCAGGGGGCGTCTGATCTCATCTGAACGTACAAAGATGAGAAACAGTTTTGAACAGACCAATGGTTTTAGATAATAAAAAAAACTTTAAATAACCTTTATCTGGTTTCACATATAAATTAAACATTAAGACATCTACCAGCATTTAACAAAAAAAAACTGACTTCAAAACTACTGTCACTGTTTCCATGGTAATACCATACCTGAGGTCACATCAGTCAATGACACACTATCTGAGGGTGGTAAAGAACCCTGGTACTCCCACTGACCCCCAGAAAACTTGGTTTCCTCCTGGATGGACAGAAGGAAGGGTGGATGCGAAGGTGTGGTAGCCGGAAAAGATGCAGCCTTGAACGTATTTGTGTTGGGATTTTCAATTGAGATTTTCAAAGTATTTATAGTGTTTATATCATTGGGTTTTGTGTATATCACTGAAGTCAATATATCTTGTGTAACTGGGGCTGAAGCAGCAGTATCATTAGATAAAAGATAAGCAGCCAGAGACGCTGAGGACTCGGCAGTGTAAGGTGTCACAACAGGCTGTTTATGGAAATGGTCCTCTATTTTAAATGGTAAACCTAGATCCACACTGCTGAAGAACGGGGCTGAGAGAGAGAGAGATCAATTTAATATTTATATAACAAAACATTTTCTTGATAAATATTAAATGACTGTATTTTTTACCCTCTGTAGCAACTTTGCTTGAGGCATTAACCAGGTACAATTTCCAGTAATAGCTGGTATTTTGGGGATCGACACCACACTTTCTACAGAGAGCCGAGACAGAAAACTCTTCATTCCAGTTCACAGAATTTTCACGACCATGTTTACAAGATACATGAATGTGACTGCATAGAAAAAAATTAAAACATTACATGTTATATAATTGCTTACTGCAGTTCTTATTTATGCATTTTTATTGATACAGTAAAATTGATCCTACCTGATTTGTTTTGATGTTACAGTGAGGAACATCTCAGACGAAGATGATCGATTTCCACTGTACACACTCAGAGTGAACTGAAGCAGATCAAATCTAGATCTCAGTGCTTTAGTGGGAAACTGGAGCACTGCTGAAGTCATCATTATGTTGGTATTGAAACAGCTGCTCTCTTTTGTGTTTACTGGCCTGCATGACCAACTGTAACTAAAACCAAATTTAAAGTCTTTTAATGTGCTTAAGGTAAAATCAATTATAAAATCACACTTTAATTGACATTTAATTAATATGCTGCACAAATAAATCATTTTAATCTATTTATTGAATTACATTTAGATTCTTATGTACCTGATTGTATTATTGGGGTAATCTGGGTCATTTGATTTTCGTCCATCCAGTGTAATGATGGCGTCACTTTGACGACTGATGAAAATATTTGTGGCTTCATTGATAACACTGACAGGATGGCTGAGCATCACCTCAATTGCAACACTGTAGTTACTGTAGACAATATTGCCAGCCACTTGGACCTGATTGGTGACAACAATTATTGTTATATATAACAGCTTGCTAGAATTTGAATTATATGAAAAGCAGAGTGAATAAAAGGTCATTACCTTTGCTATGGCTTTATATGTTCCATAATGAAGGAAATATTTTGGCAGTTTAATATATTGCCTGTCAGTTTCTGTGTTTGGAATGAGCAGTGGCTGGCCACTCATGTCATATAAGGTCCATCTATATAAAAGACCTCTGGAGACATTACACTGAATCGGTGCCTCAAATGTCACAGCAAGACTTACACTGTGATACCGCCACACCTAAAAATAAAACAAGCAAAGACACTTTGTTATTGTATGACAAAGATGCTAATGCTAAATGTTAATTTCAACATTTACTAATACATTTTTATTTTACTAAATTAAAGTTGTATTTGTTAACATTTTTTCTAATTTGTTAAAGTTCTACTAGTTAATGAGCACAATGAACATGAACAAACAATGAACCATTGTATTAGTTAACTATTAAGCTAATAAATAAAATTTTATTAACTAATGGTATTTACTAATATTAACAAGGTCAGTAAATTTTCATGTTAACTAATGCATTAACTAATGTTGACAAATGTAACTTTATTGTAAACTGTTATCATTTTTCTGCTCTATTTGACTAACAAGTACTTTGCCATAACTCCGTTTTACCTGTATTTTATTAGGGCCCAAATTTTTCACCATAGGAGGCTGACATGGTTCCTTAACTACAAAGACGTGCCCTGTTAAGGAGGCATAGCTCACCAGGTTGGACATAATTACCTCGACTATATACTCGCCAGTTCTATAGAAGAAAAACAAATGTCTTCTATAAAAAATACAGGATGACATAAGTGTATGTTAAATATCCATTATGTTTCAGGTTCCCCATTCAGGTTCCCCATAAAACAACACACGATCTTTCTACCTGTTAAAGACATGAAGCTCAGTGCTTGACCCATCTCGCTCTGTTCCATCCTCAAACTTCCAGCGGTAGGAGACATCAGTTCCTGAGCTGATCCTGCAGGTGAAGTTCACAGCACTGTTTAATAATACTGAGGGTCTGTACAGAAGCCTGTTGGGCTGCACAGCTCTCTGAATTACAACAGGATGAACATCTGAGCTGACGGAAGTGGGACCATCTGAGACACTGACAGTTACATTGTATCTGCAAAACAAAAAAGAAAAAACTGGAGTAAATACCACAAAGTTCTGAGCTCAATACGTTAAGCTCATTTGACAGTATATGTGTGCCACAAATATAATTTTATCCCTCTACTATTTATATATAAATAAGCTCATACAGTACTATTTACAAAAAAATATATACTCTACTATATAAACTACTATTTAAAACTATTTAAAAATTATGTTAATGAAACTTACAATGGAAGTGAATTCTATTTGTTGAACCAGAAATATACTACAATTATATTTAGAAATTTGCTGGATGCTTTCGTGCAAATTAATTAAACATGTATCCAGAGGAATTTTTTACAATCTTTAAATTTACAAAGTTTAAAATGTTGTAAATGTTGCGATTATAATAGAAATATGTTTTTGTTTTACGGTGTATTTCATTAAATTGGAGAAACAATAAAAAAGTAATAATCAAACAAAAAGCACTTGTCTGGAAGAAGATATCTCTTTGTGAAGGTTTTGGATGTTGTTTTAATTTCTGGTCCATCCCCAAATCGCCAATGAAAACACAGTGGCTCTGGCCCGCTTGTTACTGCTACAAATGTTACGTCTGCCTGTGTTGCATACGCTCGTTTGTCAGTGTGGATCCAAACAGCTGAGAAAGACATCATCACACATTAAGAGCAGGAATTATAAATAGTGGTGAGAGGTTTGTATGTGTGACTTTTATTTATGTTGGGAGGAGAGGAAGTCACACCTTGCTTGTGACTGTGTGTGGATTCTGCAGAAGCTTCTTTTTTCCGCCTGTCCTCTGTCTCTATGAGCAAAGGCGCACAGGAAGGGATATTCTGCTCTCTCTTGGACAACATGAGGCTCAAATGCTCAGTCCCAGAGGGACATGCTCTAATCGTCCAGCTGGCTGAATGATCGTAGATACTGTTCGTCACAGTCACATCTCAAAATATGTAAACAAAAGAAGGTTACAAATGCTATCATTTTGTTGTGCCCATATATTAATGCTATACATTTGTGACTGGTACAGTCTGGTAAACATACTTAAATGGTACAATCCTGCAGCAGGTAATATTGCATTTATGTAGCAGGTGAATGACTCGCTGGCCATAACAGATATATTATGCAGATATTGAGGACCAGAGTTCCCACTAACAGTCAAGAAAACCATAGAAACGTTTGCATTGATCAAAATGGGAAAGCCTGGAGGAAGAAAATATGCATATAAAGAATTACATTGCATTACTTAGAATATTTTATAGGCAAAGAATACTGCATCTTGATTTACAATGTCTTATTGATTATATGTCTAATTTAATTAAAATCACTATTTAATTACAGGCATGTTAATCTTGCCCCAATATGTGGGTTGCCAGGGCAAGGCGGCAAAAATAACCTGAAACTTTGAGGAGGAGGGGCTTTCCAATCTGCAGCCTGTCAGTCAAAGCAGCTACAGTGAGATTATGAACAAAAGGCCCACTGCTTCTGTACGCTGCCAGCCATCCCGTCTCATTCCCATAAGGGACATACACAGAGTTGGAGCATCTGTAGGGATATGAATACCAAACACTCCTCTTAAATTCAAAATTCTTTCAAAAATGATATCTGAGAACTCAGACTCATCAAAATGATTTTTGCTCAAAATCTGTTTGATAGGTTTCAGACTTGCATTATATAAAGAATTAATTATAACAAATACTTATAAAAGGATTTCCTTATAAAAATACTTCCCTAATAAAAAAACCCTTCTGACATATAAGAAACTTATTTTAAGTTAAAGTTGAACTTATTCAAATTTTAAGAAGTTTAACTTTCTCAGCACTTACTAAACACTTTTCAGAAAGCAATTTTGATGAAGTTAGATAAAATGTAGAAGAAATGAAAACATAAAGTTTTTACCTCTCATTCAAATACAGTTTTAAGCCTAGTGGAGTTGCCATACATTGGGATACATCCGATAAGCCACAGCTGTATAATCCAAGGTTCCTCTGAACAGCTGTAAAACATGCAATTATATATTGTGAACAAATAAGCATTCAATGCTTAAAAAATTGAATCAAGATGGCCTTACCACGATTAATATCAGAACTGACATACCGTGTGTCTGGTTCCCCTCGACACGTATGAGACCAAAAATGAGTGTCAGAATTAAACACACTCCGGACTGTCGGGTCAGCAGCAACATCGTAACAATTTTGCAGTCATTCGTAGTCAGTATAAGCTATTTCTCTGCGATCTTGTTTATGTAGCTGTAAACAGGTAAACAGGAGGCGTGGCTATTCTTGATTGACACCTCCGTCTTTAAAAGGTGGAGGTGATGGAAGCGATTGTTTTGCGCTCACGGTGAGGCATCACTAATGCGACAGCACATATTAATTATTTAATGACCGTATTTCGTGGTTGCTCTGTTACGTTTTTATTATGTTGTCGCTTTTCTAACATGTTAACACCAAAACTAGTGATAGACTCATTTAGGTACGTTACGTTTCGATATGTAAGTAACTTAAGACGGAAGAAAGTTTGTTCTTTTTTTCAGCGTGTGAAACAATGGCTCCAAGTTTCACACAGGATAACCATAAACCTAACTGACACCTGCTGTGAGTGCAGGCCTATATTCAATACAGAAAAACAAACACAATGGCAGGAACATTTTTCACCCCTATTCTAAACGTCCCCTTATTCTATTCTTTAAATAAAATAAGTGATTGCATTGCATATACCATTTTTCCTTGAATTACAATTTAACAAGAAGGCTCCCATTCATTAATAGATGTTATTTACATGCAAAGATATTATACAATTCTTTAAGAGGGAAATATCTGTCAAAACAAGCTTCTTTAAAACGCCTTCAAAAAACACAACAAGATGCTCCAGAATAAATTCTACATGATAGTGTTTTGTGCTTTTCTCAGTCCATTTCTGCATGTGGAAAAGCATTAAACTAATTTGGCTCTTTGCAATTGTGCTTTCATGCATTGTTGTGTATTCTGGAGGAAAAGCCAGTGTTTGTTCATGCAGAGTTCTTGTTCTCTCTAAGACAGAGGATATGAGACATCTCAGGTGAAAAGACATCTCTGTGTAAAGCCTTCTGACAACATCTGATTGATCACATACCTGCGCTGTTTTGGGCTTCAAAGGTTTGTCAAGGGCCAGTCAGAATTAGTGAGAAATAGACATTATTGGTGAGACATGAACGCACTGTATGCAACCCACACCAAGGATGACAAGTGCTGGCCCAGCCAACAGCTATATTCCCCTGACCTCCAATGTATCGTTTGTTTGATGTTTACATATGTCATATTGTTTTCTTATTATTATATTATTTCATATACTGTTTAACGTGCAACAGTCTTATTGATATTAGAGCACCCAGCTGTCCCTTGCATAGTATTAGATACAAACAAACATCTATAAAAATAAATTATTAAAAATAAATATGGGAAAAGATAAACGACTGGGAATTAATACGAACTCAAATAAAATCAGTGCTTATAAGACGTATAATAATATGCCAATATGCGTTTTGGAAAGAACGTAAACGAATTCATAAGACTGCGTCTATTGGCACAATTAAGAGGGCACAAACGTATGTTGTCACTGTCGGTTTTCAGAGTGCATAAAGCTTGCATTGTGGTGTGCACAAAGTTTTGGGGTAGGCTTATTTAAAAGCCTCAAGTGTACGGCTTAATCATTTCAATGCTTCTTCCGTTTCTTTGAGTATGGCAGTGAATGAAAGCGCGATGGATACATTTGTTCCTGAATACATTTGTTCCAGCCGTGCGGTCTGAGATGATACATAGCTGAGAGAAAATAACTGTGACAAACTATCCCACCTTAGAGAATCTAAGTGCTTTATCTTTTCAATTATATTTTTCCTTTCTCTTTTAAATGTTGCATTTAGTGATCTGGTACCATAGTTTTACTATCAGTGTTGTAATTCGGACAAAGTCGTGGTATGGAAGCAATGCATGACAAAACAGTGTCAATTGAACAAATAATCTGATTGACACCAGAAGAGGTGACGATAAACAAAGAACTGACTACCATATGTTTAACAGCTGTTCTGTAAAATATACGTTTATGCACAGATCGGACAACAGGGGGCGATAAACAGCGATTGTGTAATTACAATCAAACGACCTGGTTTCCCATGCTGGAAAGGTTTCAGACTTCGTGATTTTACCTTTGCACCGGACATTAACGGGCTGTATACTGTATTGAACAGTCTCTCTCTCTCTGTCATAGGGGAAATGCCACCTCATAATCACTTTCTAGCTAACAGTATGCTCCCCTAACCCCTATTTGGTTTGTCTATTTATTGGCAAATCAAATAATAATTCTTTTACTTTAAGTACTTTTCTAGTACTTCTTAGGTTTTGTTTTTGCAATAAAAACTAACGTTCTCAAAACGTCCTGGGAGCCAAAACTATTGACTGGGTCTTCACTGTAAAGCAAATCAATCAGATATTGAAGTTGATAAAAAAAATCTGTACCACCACTAAATATAACAAAATACTTGAAAACATGAAAACAAGGAAGGAGGTCAAATAAACAAACTAAATGAAATCAATTAAACTGTACAAGATAATGATGACATACATTCATTTAATGTTATTATCAGATCAGTCATAATTGGTAAGGCCAGAGTTCTCAGTTTAAAAAGCTTAGGATTGAATAGGTTGATAGTTTTCGATCCTTTCCAACAAAGCCTCAGAGTAACCAGGGGAATAGTACCTTTGGGAAAAGCAACACAACATAAATTAAAAACCCACATTTAAGGGTTTACAGCTTTATAAAAAGCATTTTGGCATGTTGCTGTTTATTACTCAAATGTGCATGAACCTGACAATCTCCTCAGGGTAACAGCTGTTGATTGCATTGATATATTCCTGAATTGCAGAACCAGGTTCTGCTTTGATCTCTTGTACTTTCTTTAGACCACCACTGGTGACAAATAGGCGCCGTGCCTTACTGTCATGAGGAAGAACCTTCAGACATAGAATGGGGGAAAAAAACGATGAGGTTCTTAATTTTCCTTGTGACTAACAAATGCAGCACACAGATAATGTGCAGATACCAACATTAACGTCTCATTACCTTACTGAACTGGCAGATGACATGTTTAAGAATGTTGCTAGGAGCATCATAAAGAAGAGGCTCTAGTGCTGGTAGATAAGTGCACTTTTGAAGAATGCTTTTCAAGGCCTTCTTGGCCTGTTTTGAGTATGTCAACAAAACAAAGAAGAGACAACAGCTACCATGCACAAATTTTGTCATCTTAAATACCATTAGTAAAAATTACATATACCAACCGAAAAATAGCACCTTGATTAGCTGCGACTTCACTTTTAGTGAAGCTGCTCACCTTGAGCTGCAGGTCTTCTGAGCCTTTAGTGTTTAAATATAAATTTAGTAGTTTGGGAAACACATTGGCCACAGCAACAGCTTGTGCGTGCTCAGGTGTGTGTCGACCGATCTGGCCAAGTGCCCAAGCTGTAGCTGCCTTGATATGATCTTCCTGCTCCTCCTCTAGGCAGATACACAACTGTGGCACTCCCTACAGGAACCGAGAATCAAACATGAACAGTCGAAGGGAGTGGAGGAGAATTATTTATGAAATAATTATGTCAAATTTGTTTAACGTATGAGCTTATAAAATGATATGTTAACAGTATAACAGAATGTGCTCCTGTAGCTTAACTGGTAGAGCATTTGTTGTGGTTGTTTGATTCCCAGGGAACACACATACTGACAAATGTATAGCTTGGATAACTTTGCATAAATGCATCTGCTAAATGCATAAATGTAATGTAATAAAATGTAACAGACCTTAGATATAATCACAGCCATGGCTAGGTTCTCGGTGTGTGCGGCCACATAGCCCAACATCATAATCCCTGGGAGGCGTACATTCCCCTTGGAGTCCCCGAGGTAGTCAATCACAGCCGCTACGCCTCCCGCATTCACTATTAGCTGGGCCAGCTGAGTAGAAAACACATGTGAACCAGTGTGACATAATGACAAATAATTAGGAGAAAGTTTAAAAAGGCAGACCAGCCAAACAAGCAACTCAGTTTTGGGCAGGTAAAAAAAAACTGGGTGATGCAATGACTGTGGGGTTTCCAGTTGTCTGTTTCCTGTGTTGCACTGGTGATAAATAACAGGCCCACATTCTCCATGCTTTACAGACTAGCTGCCTCACACAGTGTTATTTAAACAGGGGGTGTCAAAGAGCTGATAAAACGGAGATTCCAATGTTACCCGAGCATCTTGAAATCATTTAGCCAATATTCTGTGTATGCGGTAGGTACCTCAGGGGTGTGTTTTGTAATTTCTCGAATAAGAGTGGTGACATTCTTTCGAACATATTCATCTGGGTCCTTTAGGCAACCCAGTGCTGCAGGAAATATCTCGGCCTCCACTACCATCTCTGCTACGTCCACAGAATGTTTGGCAATTTGGCTGAGAGCTGAGAAAACCTGCCTCTGTAAAGTGCAGAGGGAAGCTTTTGGAGAACAATGCCAGAATATGGGCTTGCACACATGATATTTATAGACTGTGAATCATTGGTAACAATATCTCTATGCCACCCACCTTTAATTTGGAATCAGGGTTTAGAATCATCTGTGCTAGGTAAGCGATGGCCCCTGTGTCCACCACTGCTTGAGCCAGCTCAGTGGAGTGCTTGGCAATGTCGCTCAAGGAAGAGGCTGCAACCCTCTTTAGGGCAATTTCAGGCTCCTGGATACATAAGACAAGTAGAGGAACGACTCCAGCATCTACAACTACCTGAGCCAGCTCTATTAACAAAAAGACAGACAGTTTTATTGAAATAATTGGGATGAAGAATAAAATAGGCTACAGCATTAGAAACCTTTTTGGACACGAACTTACGTGCATTATGTCTGGCAATGTAACCCAGTGCCCAGGCAGCAGCCTCTTTGACCCCAGGGTCAAACTCCTCCAGACAGATGACAAGGGCGTTCAATGCTCCACAGTCCACTACAGCCTGGGCCAGCTCAGGGGAGTGTTTAGCAACCGCCCGAAGAACAAATGCAGCAGCTTTCTTATAGAAATGCTGTATTTCTCCAACCCCAGTATTCCAGAGGAGAAAAGCAAAAGAAAATGAAGCACAGAAAGACTAAAATGCTCACGAATCACCAGTGAATCAATCAGAACAAAAAACCTCCTTTAAAAAAATGTTTTACAGGCCTCTCTGAGAGCATAGCGACAATCTAACCATTTTATAATTTTAAAGCATTTTAGAACAAAATAAACAGCTTGCAGTTTTGTTGGGTTGAATGTATTCAGGAAGATATATTCAGGAAGATATATTTATATAATCTAGATATAAAAAAGAAATATATTGATAAACATATTTCTTTTTTTTACAATGATCATAAAACATTTAGAATTAAGCCCAAAATATATAATACATTTTAAATAAAAAATGGCAAAGGGTTAGCTTGCTGAGCTAACAGTGCTAAAGGAACAATTTTAATATTTGAAATGTAATTTAAGTATGAAAATTTGACACCTGAAGGCAAACCTTTTCATTCGAAATAAAGAGATTCATCTAAAGAGGCTCTTACGTTTTGCTCAGCCAGGGAGTACACAAGCTGAGGAAGAATGTCTCCCTTTACTACAGCCTCAGCCAGGTCATCGTTATAGTTGGCAAGCCTTCCGAGAGCCAGAGCTGCTGTCTGCTGAATAGTTGGGACCGCATCCAAAAGGAGAGGCCTCAGAAGGGACATTACACCTAAGCCAAAGAGAGTGAGCACATTTGTGCAGGGGAGAAAGCAGGAGTGCAAAGACACTTCAGATCAGGATATACTTGGCTTACTCTTTCAAGTATTTTATAAAAATAATGAAATGTTAATCTAGAATGCAAAAGAGAACAGGGAAGCTGTAAATATCTCTGTATTTTAGTAAAAAAAAATCGTATATTTGTATAAGACATTTTATCTTGAAATATTTATGTGCAAGATATGGTTTCTCTTTGTCAAAGTGAACTGATATAGATTTTTATAAAATAAACACTAGCCCTGCTTTCTTTTTTCCCCATTGGTGTTGAGTGTTTTAATAAAGAAGGTTTACAACACTTTTCTTCTAATTTGTACTGTATGTTGATTTTAGTTTAGTTTTATTTGAGAACAGTGCTGTTTATATAAAAAAAGTCTTTTTGCAATCTGTTATATATTCCACGGTCACCATATGTGCCTTAAGTGTTATACATGGCCTGTACATAATTATATGTAAATTAAAATATAAGTTTATTTGCTATTACAACATTATCCACACACACACATACATGAGTCTATTAAATGAAGTCTATTCATTAAGTCTAACTTATCTTTTTTCAATACACGACTCACCAGCATTTTTAAGTGTTTCAATGTTTTGTGGTCTTGTTGCCAGATCTGCTACAGTTTGCACAAACTGTGTTCTTGCTTTCTGGTAGTGCTCAAAGACTGGAAATAAATGACCACATAATTACCTATTATGAACTTTATTTATATCATCATTTAGCATAACGGGCTTACCTTGCAAAACATGCCTCTGACTCATATTTATGTCAAACTGGAACAAAAAGACAATGAAACTGCGTTTGTTGCGTCTTCGGGTTTAGAAGAGGCGTCAAACTGTTGTCATGGCAACAAACCGGAAGTGATTTTCGCAGCATTCAAGCGGTGTGCGCAGTCCCAGTTGTTCAACTGAATGTCTGCGGAGAAACAAGCATTTCTTTTCAAATCATTGTTAATGCGAAACCCATCTGATATTCAGAGAGGTCGCTGGTTAAATAATCCCAAATTATCCTGGGATAGTAAATGGGATGCAAGAACGGTGGCTGAATGTGGGATTTCGGAAAGCAGCAGCTGCGAGGGCGAACAGCTGCCCCCATAGTTACCGCAGAGACAACGACAGACACAGCAGCAGGTTTAGAAATGAATATCGCATCTGAAGAGACATTTGTGATTAGTAAAGAAACGAGTGCTTGCAAGTGTGTATAGACGAATGTCAGCTTTTTATTTGTAAAATGAAAACAGCGTAATACAAACTTTCAGTGTGAGTTTACTTAAAACAGTTGTAGCCCTGTTTTTTCCAAAGATTTTTATGCTTCTTAAACTCCAATTATTCCGATATTTCCCGAGATTTATCCAAACAAATACTAGTAAGTATTTATTCTGGTCGTAGACCTTGGCTGTCTGTTGCGGTGCGACATTCATTTTAATAACCTACATAACATGTCCAACCTTTTCACCAAGCACACATTTTAAGTAATCTACAGTACAAAAAGTAATCTTTTGTTGTTGTTTTTATGTTACTATTTGTTTTTAACACCGTAAAATGTCTTTCCACGGCTTGCAATTTAGGCTGTTAAGTTAAATTTGGGTCATTGCTGGATAATTATTGTTTTTATTAGCTATTTACTATGATCTTTAAAAAACTGATCTTCGCCGGCCTTCACTTTCTAACTCAAGGTTCATGTCAACTTCAATGTCATTTCTGATGTTGTTCTCACAAGAGAAAGGCTGTCAGATTCATCACCAGTCTTAGCAAGGCAATGTGCATCGATCTTGCCCTGTTGAAACTTGAAACTGCGAAATTGATCTTTTAATTTTAGGAATTTTAGTCAATTTAGACAGATTATTTGAAATGTCACTAAATAAACGCAACTTTGTCATTAAACTAGCCTTAATTCTTGTCACCTCATTTCCTAAAGATCTGTTCAGGGTATCCTCTCAAACACTTCTCAGATCTAACTTTATAACAATTTTGTGTTTTTAGGCCAGAATAAATATTATAGACTACTGTTGCCTATTATAATTCTTCGCTTATTAAATAATGCCAGAATCCTGTTATCCTGTTACTAAAACATAATTAATTTCGCATTTATTTATACCATGTCTGCCCTATATGCTATATGATTTCTTCACCAAACTGACTTTACTCATTTTAACAGATACACACCCCGTTAAAACAGGTTGATGTTATTACCTCAGTGTAACCGCATATGAATTTCCTGCTAAGGGCAGGAAAATAAATATTACGTCGGTAATAATATTTGTGTTTTTCTCGCCGGCACATTTTCTAAAGGCCAACGGGCTATAAGATGTTTTATTATTAGAAATATTCGTCTTCTAAACCGATGCTGATCATAAACATTTTAGCAAACTCGTCCAAAGTTGTCATAACTACTGTAGATGGATAGTATTCATAAAAGTGCAGAATTGTAAAGATAATGATGTGGTAAATTAATAAGATTAACAAGCCATAATTCGCTTGTAGCAACTGCATCATAATATCTACCTTACAACAGACCACATCTGACATATAATCATATGGACGTGGACACATGTTAACTGGATGAGCTTCACGCAAATAGGGGTTAGATGCAAACTATTTTCAGATTTTTTTTCAGAAACATTATCATTGTTACAAACTTCTGTCTACTTTGTCATTGGTGCACAACAAGCTGCTATATAGGTTTTCAGTTACCCCTCGACCTCCCCTTGGAACTGATATACCCGCAGAAACCATCTATTTCTTTAAATGATATTGATCCATCGGTTTCTTCCCCACCAGAATCGGATGTTCTTTGTCATATCGATTATTAAAATCACAAAATATTACGTACTTTTTGTTTTAATGAACGATTTTGTTTCTTAATCTACACTGCTGACTGAGAGGTAACAGGATCCTCTAAATGATAAAATATCAACATTAAACGTTGTGCACTATAATGCTGTATGAACATTTTAAACTATTTAACTGAATGTAATAAAAGCATTTCTAAAAACCTGTAAAATACATTCCAACAGCGATTTAAGAAAACGTTTATTATCTGTCTTTGAAGACGTTTAACTATTTTTTTTTCTAAATCAAAGCAAACAGAGAATGATAAAGTGTAAAATGTTTTATTTTGATGTTTATACTGTGCAACAGTCACAATACAACAGCTGTCAATAGTCTACAATCGACCAATAAGACAAATGAACACTGAAGACATCAAAATGTTGTCCAGAATGAGAAGTGGGGCTTTAAAAGGTGGCTGTTTTGTCTTCTTTGGACAAATTCGTGTATGTAATAGTTTGAAAAGCAACCTTAAAGCTGTATGTGCATGCTATACCGGCCTGGAACATGACGTCGAGACAAATTGTTTCGTCAATAAAAATAATTGGCCCAAACAAACAGATTGGAGCAAATCGTAACTTAACTGCTAAAACTAAAGTAAAGTTTTCGGAAAACTTCGAAGAATACAAATCACTGCGCCGACAAGAACTTAAAATTAGTTTTCTTTCTCCCAGAACACACAGGCCTAACACATTTCGTGTTTCGTCCTTTGAATGTGTACGTATATATTTTTCTCTTTGATACATTCTGAAAAGCCAGCCGAATATAGCAGGAATGTTTAGCAAGTACCCTAAAGGCAAGCTAAAATCAAAGTAAATGTTTTCAATGTTTCAAAGAACATTTTAATACGCACATAAAATGCCAGCAACGTATAACGACTCCGTTTGTTTAGGAAATGTCGGCCTGAAGTAAAAATATATAAAAGGTAATAATTCAGTCATTTCAGCAAAACGGAGCAGTTCCTACATGCTCGACCTTCCGACCAAATAGGCCCGTATGCTTTTCACAATCTTACAAAATCCAGCAATGCATCGACTTAAGTGCGTCACTTTCACTACGTTAAAGTTACATGTTTAATATAGTGATTATAATGACAAAAATAACCTAAATGACACTACGTTGGCATGGAAATAGCTGGATTATATCTGGCGTTGGCTTCAACTTGGAGTCCCTTATCATCCCGACGATGTGGAAGATCCGTTCAGCGCCGTCTTCCGCACTTTGTTACCAAAGCTGAACTGTCGATTCGCACTTGTCGTCGTGGAGCAGTTAACAGGATTGGAAATATGACTGAAATGAACTTGTGAAGGCTGCACCGGTGTGCTTGGACTAGGCAGAGGGGAAGAGGTGGACGGAACCCCAGCGGGACTGCATGCCTTATCGCTGGCAGAGTCGCTTTCCGAGCGGTTTGCACTGTTCACGCCATCTTGCGGATGGGTCATCTTCATTTTCTTACAGCTGGGCCGCACTCGGTATTTTAAAGGCAGAGGTCCATTCTGTTGTGTGCGAGAATTGCAGGGGGAATCATTCAACGCTGGTTGCTTAACAGTAAGTTATAATCCAAGAAAGTAACTAATCAAAACGATGCTTTGATAAATAAACGTTTTTAACAATAAAAAGAACAAATTATTTCGGTGTTTACCCTCCTCCATGTGTAGATGTAGGCAATGTCCATTAAGGTGTAATAATCCTTCAGTGGCTCATCCTCATACATAACTTCAACCTATTAGAACAAAGAACAATATTAAACAGATGCATCCCAAAAATTTCACACTGTCCTGCAAGATAAACCACATACACTTGACAGGCTGTACTGAGCATTCAGGGAAAGGGTGCAGAAACTGTTTCATCTGAAAATAAACTACAACCATAATGTCACATATTGGATTACCTGAAAGGCAGAAGGAATATCCATTTTACTTCTCAAAAATTTTCTTAAATGCATCACTGTCATGGCAGCAGGACACTGCAGGTATCTTTTATTATTACCCTGTGCAGACAAAATAAATGAATAAATAATGCATTTTTAGATAACCATGAATATTGATACTAACAGTATTTTTCAACTTTTTACTCCTGCAAAAAGCAGTGGATTATCTGCATTATCAATTACCTCTTCTTTTTGTCTCTCATCTGTGCACCCTGACTGTTGTGCTCTGAACAAGAAGTACAATAGTTATAAAATAAGTACAACTAAATGGACAAAACAGAATGTCACTTAAAATAATGTGTTAAGCATTTTCTCTCAAAACACAAGGAAAAACAATGTTTCTGCTGCATGCAAGAATATATTGACAATATAAATCAGTTAAACAGATGTCACACACCTTTGATCAAAAAACTCAATTGACAGACTGATAATTTCATCATCTGTGATGATTCTCTTATCTTCATCAGCAACTTCCCCTCTGTCTTCGTTTGATCCATTTGCAGCTTTGTAAAAAAAAAAGGAAAATAAAATTAATTATGGCTTTGAATTGAAAACAAATATAAACTGAACATATAGACTAAAGAGTTATTATAACTATTCCAATTATTAAAGTATTTTTTTAAAAACACTCACCATCAACCGAAGGGTGTTCGGCATAAAAATCTCTCCTCCGCTTCATCTCATCTGCACAAAACACACACAAAAAAACACTTGGACATCAGTGCTTGGACTCTTGTAAATAATTACAAAATATTATGCTTTACTTTATCAATGTTTGACATACTTTTGAAAAGACCAGGGACCAACTTGTATACAATGTCCTGTAGAGTTTTGTCAGATCTGTGAAGCAGCAGCATATTTTTGGATGATTGTTAGGTTCATTTTAAATCATAATGTTGTGACCTACTCCAATTTATATTACTACTATACTATTATTATTTTTAATTCACATAAAAACAGGCATGCATGATGACCAACAGAATACAATACAGCCTTTCTTAAAACAAAAAACTTAAAAGTGGAAACAGACAGTTATTAAAAAGTTACCTAATATTTAGAAGTGGCTTTGTTTTGTGGACCTGCACGTCACATATGGGACAGTATTTACTGGTTTCCAGGTAGCGGACAATGCACATTTTACAAACTAAGGATAAAAGAAATGTCACAAGATAAGACCAATATATGTTGCATGGCATACAATTTTTATATGAAATCACTTAAAACAGTATAGTCAACCTAATATACTCACATGAGTGCAAGCATTCAATAATTGTAGTTGCATCTATGAAATATCCACCACATAAGACACACATCAAATGGGGATTAAGCTCTGTAATCTTGATCCTTGTTGTGCGATGCATCGTCATGGGATGGAAAAGACCCTGCAGGGGTATCAGGATAAGATGAACAAACCTTTTGCAATTACAAACATCTGCCAGAGGGAAAACAATTATTGACTTATAACGTCTCAATCACTTGCAAAGACCTTAATAAGTGCATCTGATGGGCTATGGGGTGTTAACCCCCAAAACAACGACCTTTTGGCCTTCCCCTTAACTACAAGTCTTCTGAACTGCTATACTGAGCAATTATTTTCATCGGTACAAAGCATAAATTCGCAAACATAGCGCCGAACGATTCAATATTATAATGGCATGCATGATTCCGTCATTAGGAAAATTTACTTGCAGAAAGTGACTTGATTTACGGTTTCTATAGCAACAGAAATTGTAAAAAAAATTATAAAAGATTTACTTTCTAAAGAAATTAAAAAGCTGAATGACTTCAGGACAGGCCAAAAGACACTTATTTTACCCACAGACAGAACAAGCAGTTCACGCTGTTTATTTTCTCTAACAGTCCTTTCCTCCTGTTAAAATCGTCCATTGCCCATTAATGTTATAGCAGCTAAATGGATACCCGTTTGACATCACAACTGTCGTCAAGCGTTGCTATGAAATATACTGTTTATTTCCTATAAAAACCGGAATATCTGGAGATTAACAGAGAGACAACGACAAGTGTACTGACATTGAGACCTTGCATTAAAGCGATGAAGGGTAAGCAAAAGCTTCAAATGGCTCGCCTTTGTTCTGGTCGATATACGTACTCAGAATAGATTAGGAGGTACAAAATGGGCTTTGAAAAGTATAAGATAATCTTTCATGTAAGGATGGCGTCATCGAGCTATGACAGAATAAAATTAAGTCATCTGACAGCATTCTGATTTTAAGAGGCACCTTTAAGCACCTGACACAGCAATTCTGATGTTGCTGAAAGCGACAGGCTATAACTTTTGTGAGGTTATTGCATATTATTGCATATTCCTTAATGGAAGCCCATAAGACAACTTTCATACAAATATCCCCCAAATCAGAAACGCAGCCTCTGCTCTTGCTTATCAAAATAGAAAAGTTCAGTAAAGCAGTTCATGAGCTATAATTTATTGACCAAGACATGCACTAGTTAAAAGAAATCCTTTGTTTTTGTTTCGCTCGCTATAAAAATGTTGCCTAACTGCGCGTGACGAAGGCGTAACACCGACAAAGTGTTATATAAGGTTTGGTGTCCAAGAGTTAATAAGCATTTCAGTTGATATATAAAAATAAGACACTCTGACAGAACCAAACCGAACAAATGCTAGCATAACGCTCTTCCTTTAAAATACTTGTTCCTATACACGACAAATAAATGACAAAGGGCCCTTACCCGAAATCGACTATTAAAAAGCAATAAAAAGTCACGTGAGCAAATGCAACATTTATAATGACAGAATAAACCTGTCTGTCCTGCAATGTGTTTTAGTTAATCCAGGTTCCAGGAACCTCAACAGTGCTAACAGACAGGGTCAAAAGCATAACACGTCACTTACAGATTTTGCTTTGACGTCTACAATTTGAGTCAGCCAAGTGATGAGAAAGACTGCAGTTTTTAAATAAGGCATTAAGCCGCGAGCGATTACCATTAATTATGAAACAATTATGAAAACAATGCACTGCCTAAGTTCAATATTAAAGCATATTAGTTTAAGTCATGTTTCTCGCAGGACAACTATAACTAATTCAAGCGTTTTTATTTTGTCTGTTATGAAATAATGCGGCTGTTTCTCAACAAACTACCATTAGGTCCATATAAAACCTCTCTACAAGACAGAAATACATGATCTCTCTAAATGACAGAAATCACTAACAGACACCATAAATGGGTTTATTCAATAGCTGAGATTATTCACTTCTGTGTGTTTATCTCTACACGTCGTCCGTAGAGCGATTATCTGTTGTCAACCTTTGAAAGTTTTGCCCTGTACCTCCGACAAAATGACTAGGCTAAGTTTACCGTGCAAACTTAAGTTAAGAAAACACACAAATTAGTCCCATTTAGCTCAGCAATGCTTTAATCGGGTCGTAAACACCGTACGGATCACATATCTATAAAATTACATCAGTGCTTAATAAGAAAACGAGCAGAAAATCCTTTTGAAAATAGTCTCACACAAACAGTGGACCCGTCTGGTCTGCGACTTTGCGCACACACCGAGATTCATTAACAACTAAAAATGTTCATTTAACCAGAAACAATAAGTAAAGGGATGACGCCAATAACTGAATATCATACAACTAAATGTGAATCGCTTGAGCGAGAAGCACAAATACTCTTGTGAAAAATAACTAAAATCTGTAAGCACGCGGACAGACAGAGACAATGTTGCTCGCGCGAGCCTGTCAGTTCCCGCATCCACACCAACACGTCTCCATTTCACGCTCACAAAACACAGATGCATCCACCAAACCTGCCCTGAAATTACACATTGGTAAGGGATGATATCGAAGAGCACGTACCTTACAGCGCTGGGGTGAACGATCGAGCTGGGAGGCGGTTAGACAATGAAAGTTAGAAGTCGATCAGTAGAAAATGAATACGAGCCAAGCGGCCATCTTGAAAAGGGCTGCAGACGCTGTCAATTGCAATAAGAGAACGGTGGAGCGGGGCAAATTTCAATAATGAAAAAGAGAAAGGGTCCGATTCTCGATGCGTGGGTCGCGCCTGGTTGCCGATTTGTCAGATGTTTTGTGTTTCGCCCTCCCGCTAGTTAAATGGCCGGGCTGGTGCGCGTTTTCTCTGCGCTAGCTCCCTCAGTCGTCTCTTTGAAAAATGCTGCGCTGATGGTTCAGTGGAAACTGACACCGTCCCCAAAATGGCTTGTGGTTCGACCGCCCCGTGCGTCACGTGATCTAATTCCTTAAGGGTGGCCTGGGAATATGTGTCGGTGTATGTAGCGCCTCTCACGTTTCGCACATAACAAAGAATTACGTATCAAAGTATGTTTGACTGTGGTCCAGCTCCTAAGGCATGCACAAGAGTACTTCCTATCGGCCAGTGTAGAGCCGTGTACTTTGG
The DNA here is from genome assembly GCA_036877525.1 of Chromobotia macracanthus. Taxonomy (NCBI): domain Eukaryota; kingdom Metazoa; phylum Chordata; class Actinopteri; order Cypriniformes; family Botiidae; genus Chromobotia; species Chromobotia macracanthus. The sequence continues at coordinate 776,562 of JAZGTH010000100.1, read as the reverse complement.
CCCCTAATATGATCTATTTCTATCAGCTGCTTTTGAAGAGTGAGGTTCATTAATACATTTACGTTTACTATGAAACGCAATTCATCTGGTTTATTGTTGAACAAATAACGCGGAGACGTCGATGAAACAGGTCAGATGTCAGATGATCTGATTCAGTGTCAGACAAGCACACGCTCAGACGTGGCACAGCAGATGCGCTTGAGAGTTCATTCATGCTGGGTGTTGAATGGGCAGCACAACGTAGAATGAAATCAATTCACGTTTCCTTCATGTCCAAGGGCTCCTCAATAAAACGCACGTTTCCACGTTTAAATCGTATTGTTTCCTTTTACATATACGACTCAATAATAATAACAACCATAGCGTAAAAGCATCATCACAATGAGAATGACTTTAATTTGCGATTAAAGCTGCTTTGACCCTTTATTAAACGTGTTAATTAAAAAAGCATTGACTGCTGCAGATTTTGATGTGCACAATGCTTTTTTATGTTCAAGTAACGGGATCCAATGGTTCGGGAATTAGTATTGGATAGTTAGGCTGCTATAAAATACAAAATGTCAGTAAGCACACAACAATGCATAGACTGCTGACTGAGCTGTGTAAAAGCACTACACAAAGCCATGTTTGTTTTTATCACAGAGGTGTGTTTTATTGTGAATCCTATGAAAACGTCAAAGTCGACAAGTAACGAATAAAGAAAGATTGGTGAGTAACTGCGTACGGTAAAAAAGACACATTTTCTTCTGCAATCCACTAAGGCAGGAATCAAGACTGTGTTGCCCTCTCGAGACTTTTTGCTGCGTCCTTCATTTTTCCAACCAGATCCTAAACAGTTCAAACAATTCAGTTCATCCCATAATAAATACATGTTGTTTTACACTTCTACCATATCACATTTTAACATGAAACATTGTACATAAACATTATTGTCCAAAAGTGCCAGATACTTTCCATTAGTTATGTAAACCTAACAAGTTCTTGGTTAAGGCATTAATTAAGAGGTGGATTAACACTCTCAAAATAAACCTACCTTTTATCCTAAATCACATATACATAAACATACAAAAAAATAATAAATTCAATATTAAAAATGCTTCTTTACTGAATGCAGCATACAAAACTTTGCATACCCTACCTATCTAGATTCATTTATTCCATTAGCTACTATTATAAATAAATGTTTTATCCCGTGGCATCATTTTAGCTTTAAAACTTCAGTCGATCCAGAAAGTACGTTAATAAGTGATGTGACCATGATGGAGTGAACGAGACTTTTATGACTTGATCTCTCGACAATTCACCTTTGTGTCACCCCTACGACAAACAGAGGCATCTGTGTAATGACTACGATAATAAAATTGCCGAGGAGGCTCTTCCAGAAGCAGAACCCAAACACTGACAGTGTTGACAGTGCATGAATTAGGGTACATCAAATAACTGTCAAAAACATTTACTGTGCGTCCCAACTGCGCTAACACAATGCTTGCTTGGACCAGGACACAAGACTAAAATGAGGAAGGCCTTTGGAGTGTAACACAATATGTGTACACACTTGCTTCTAATCATAGTGAAAAGCTTTTAACTAAACTGCTTATTAATGAAATAAAGCAGCGTATATTTCATGCAGGCCTTAAGGTCTGGAGTAAACCATGTCCTGCACGTTTTAGTTAATCTTTTAACTTGTCTTTAATTATTAATCGCTTATCTGCGGATAAAGCAAACTAAAGATCGTGCAATTCTCGCAGCGTTTAAAATAAATACCTGCAGTTGCTCCATGGTGCAACTAAACTTTATTTCTGAAGAAGTGCCATCCCTCTGCAAAAATAAGAAGAGTTGTGTTAAACGAAGGAAAAAAGAAGAGTACTATATAGTGCATTTTGAAGCATGTCATACCTCTGTGTTCAATGAAATCAGGTAAGATGGCTGATTAACTTTATGTACATGACTATTCTGCCAAGAGAAATAAAGAGTATGAGAAATTGATGAAGTATAAGTAAAGCAAATTAACTTGAATAACAATGTACCTTTATACAATACTCAAGGCGCCATGAAACATCAGTTATATGAGGAGGGCATCTGTCAATGCTGAGAGACAACACAGAAATGATAAAATTAATTAAACCAAATTAATACGCCATTAGTTAATCGCTGGGCGAGTTACATCGCAGTTTCATTCTTGCACGATTCACTCCGTAATAAAAAGACAACGCTGCAAAAACGTTTATGTGACAGACATAAATTATGTATTAAGTTAATATGCATGGTCAATAAAGTATAAAGGGATTTTATAAAAACAGATATACATAATAAAATGCCTTACCTTGACAACAAAGACTCCAAATTTCTTTTGTTTTTCTAAGAGAGACCGAGTGAAAGAGAGGTTCTCAGTTCAGTTCAATAAGACTTAAATGGCATGCTGTGGACTGGGCATCACCTGGTATGCGGTATAAAAAATGTCCACTTTTTCACTATTGAACCTGACATCTTCAAGGCACGAGCTGCATAAGAGCACAGGAAAGTTTGCAGAATGCGTATGCAAACAGTGTTAGATTAAGAAATATCGCCAGCATAACTTTATTTTAATCGTGTTACCCAATTGTTGATTTATCTGCATTTAGTTTAACTCCTTCCAGAATGAAGGTCGCTGCCGCAGTATGGCAGTGTTTCAGGGTAGTCTGATCGATCTGCTTCAATTCTGGGTGATCTGCGATAGATCATAAAATGTTCTCATGAGATGCTTGTGAGTGTGTGTGTGTGAGAGAGAAAAATAGATAGAGAGAGAGAGAGGAACAGAAGGAAAAGATGAGATGCCTAGCGGATAACTAGCGCTATCAAAGCCCACTTAATTTCTTACGTCTACATGCATGATATACACCGCACGTACGCATTTGTTTACCATAATCACGTAAAGGTTCACGATTGCTTATATATTCGCTCTGTTTTAGGGAAAACCCTTTAATGTTGTTTAGCCCATGCCCGGTAGCATAGCCTACGCGGCTAAATAACGGAGTCGTTTACATGCGCTATGCTGTTCGCGTAGTATGCACACTGCGCTTAGTAAGGGTGACGTTCATAGTCAGCCCTCAATAGCTTTAACCACAAACCGGCCGAACCTACACTGACAATAACACCAGCAACAGACTCAATACAGCCCGTCCGACTTCCTTCATGCGTGGAAAGCACCGGAAGTAATGCAGCACAAAGAAAAAACAGCCATCTTACCTAGAACTGTCTCGCTTCCAGAGGAGACCAGACCGTCGAGGACGACGTCTGTGAATATCGTAAACGATTTCAGGTCAAACAGATTCAGATCGGCCAGGGTTTGAAGCCCCTTCGTCACTGACTCCGACATCTCCATTTTGAAGAATCGCTCTATACTCGGTCACATGAGCGCGTCAGCTGATCTTAGGGCTCGTATAGTCCGCTTACAGAGACGCATTAGCCTAACTATTATACTATACTATCTATGTTTCATATATTTATACATCCTGTTATCGTCACCGATTTAAAAGCAGAGTGAAAACATTCTGGTTACAAACTGGCTACACATGCATCTTTTTGTTTCGGATGCAGAAATGTCAACACGGTTACTGGAATAAAATTATTCTAATAAGTTGAATAGCATTTCTACTCGTTATACCTTATTCCTGTTCATTGGGCTTTCTGTCACCTTATAATATTTCACATAAAATGTCGTTTTGAATGAAGCGTCTGCTAAATGAATACGTGTAAACGTATATTTTGTATTGTCCATATTGTCAGGCTCAATCTGACTTCATGATGAGAGAGGGCAAACTCACTGCGATTCAGATTGTCTAGCCGTATTTAGTCACTGTTCTGTTTTAATGTATTGTTTTTGTTAACCACAATGATACAAACAAATTAATAATTTCCACAAGACGAAACGTACAAACGATACACCCTTGGCATACCGTTAAAATGCATGTCATGTATGCGAAATCTGTTTCTACATTTAGGTTTTGTCTTGTCAAACTTTGTCAGACGCAGGCTATAAAACTGCAAATGATTAAAAAAATGCCTGGTTTTGATGGTTAGATACTTTAACTTTAAACCCAGGGCAGGGTGAGATTATTATTTAAATAATACAAAAAGATGCATGTCTGTCTTTATCCAATGTATTAAAGAAATTATTTAAACATAGATATAGAATAGATATATGTAAACTGCGGTAAATGAGCCAATATTGTGTTTTAAATTTAAATGTAAGAATAAATTGATCTCTTTATCCATTTTTAAATAGGAATTAAAAATCATGATTTTTATGAACTGAGACAGAACATAAATGTCCAATTTCAGATTAAGTCTACAAAAGCTGTCTGTAGAAAGTATGAAGTACAAAAAAACAACTGCAGATGCGTGTAGATATTTGATTTAACTACGTCTTTCTTTTGTCGGGTTTTATTTGGTTTTAGAAGTTATGGTCTGTTGGTTTTCGATGTTGTGGTTCCGCTGTCTCCCATCTCATTTCTAATTGTTTGTTTATCCTTTCGTTCATTACTTCATTCATTCGTTAATGTATTTTATTTTAATGTTAAATTTACCCCTTTTGTTTACATTTATCTCAGAGTGCACAGACTATCGTTTAACACAAAAATAACATTCACAATGTATGAGATTATTACTACACATTTTTTGTTTTAAGGCAAAATTTTTAATTCACGTTTGGTCAATTATTTTTCCAGGAGACTCAAGCAGTGGGTTATGAGGGGAAAAAAGTGGAGTATCACGAGAAAAACTAAAATGTAAAACTACATTTAAAACTAAATGTATATAAAATTCGGCGCTTAACATACAGGTTAAGTACGTTGAGTTGAGTATGTACAGGTTTGGTTTGGTTTGGTTAGAGGCGTTGCAAAGTTTTGATATTAATCTAAACACGTAAAACAAGGAAAGCCTCGTTTATGATACGCACAGGGGTTAGTATTTGTCTTACCATCCCTACGTCAAATGGTATAGGCTGTAGAATATGCATGATGACCTATATTTACCTGTTTGTTTAAGTTAAAGAAGCACACCAAATGTGCAGAAGAAAACACCCTCCGACACCCTCTCTTTGCATTTTCATACAAGTCATTCAGCATAAAATAGTCATCATCGACTACTGTATTTGTCGACCTTGTCATTTCACAAGTTACACCAGCAGTTACTTCTTGCATTCGCTATAAGAGAAGAATGCAATAAGACGCAAATGGCCTACTGATGCGTTGTTAAAAAACGATAAAGCCAATCAACACCAGCATAGACAGCTCATGTTGCTGAGGAAGCATGTTTTAGGACCCCCAGAATGAACAGCGGCCATCTTGGGAAATGCACGAAAAAGAGGAGGTTCAACAAAATGGATGTGACGTGACTTACTAAGTTTCTTATTGAAAAAAAAGACCAAACAACGCTCAGTTTAACTAAAGAGACTCTGCATGGTCCAGCAGCAAATGTTAAACAGAAAGTGCACGATAGATGGAGGACTGTTGAAATTAACCTTTTGCTCCGCTGTAGCTTTTTTATTAGGGGGAGGAGATTTTTAATAGCCATTAGCCTATTGCCATGATCTGTTTTGTTAAAATAACAATTTTATTACTACCAATTATCCTCACTGCATATTGCCACAGTTCTAAAGACAACAAAAGAGCCTATAAAAAACAATTAATCAGCAATGCCATATTTACGAAAATAAATGAACGGTTATATATATTTTACGTAAAAATGGTGATAACGACAATACAACTGGTACTAATATGGTAAATAAAATAAAATAAAATGTTTTGAATCTTTCTTTCTTTTCAAACCCACTTTTCTTGCTTTGTAAAACATTAGAGGTTATGCTTAATCATTTTACATATAAGAGGGAAATAAAAGTTCACATTAACATTTGGATTTAAATTCACTGTGCTTATTAAATCGTTGATAGCAACTTTATTAAGTTAATAGCACTGCTCTCCCGTTTGAATTTAAGCTGTCAAGTATCTTATCAAGAAGGAAGAAAAGAAACATTCATTTAATTAGACATGAGAAACCTTAAACGGTGACAATAAGCAGATAAAGTGGAAAGTTTTTTTGCACTGTCTAGTTCTCCAAAACATTTAAAAACATCAACGTTTCGTGTCGTGGTAGACAAACCGAGAGTTGTCCAGGCTAACACATTAACATATAAAGTATTTATACAATTGTGCAGTAACCCTTACAAAGCCCTTACTAGTAAAACATGTTTCGTATGTTTTGTATCTATCCTTCCATCCAACGTATATTAATTTATTTTAATAATGTATTTTTTTCCTTTTTACGATTTCAGCTCAGACGAAGGCTTGCGACACATAAATAAACGTTTATTTGACATGTTAATTAATATGCATAAACAATAAGGACAACATAGGTATCCTATTTTATATATTTTATATCAATTTCTTATTAAGTTATGAATTTTATTATGTTATTTATTTATTATCATAAAGCTAATAATTAACGTGACTTTTAGAATAATTACTAAAATTGTATTATCTTGCCTTTTAGCATCTATAACAGGACATTAGACAGAGAAATTAGAGAGAAATTAGTTTTTGTTTTCCTAGATAGAATAGGATAAATATTATGTAAGTATAACAACAAACAGCGGAGAGGAAAATATATAATATATCAAAATAGGCCAGAAACACTTATCTTCAGATAGGAAAATGCTTATAAACATTAAGATAACACGTTTTCCCATAACGTTAGACAAATGTGTTACTGCCATAATTTAGGAAAAAAATTAATTAACATTTTCCCACCCAAATAGTAAGACGTTTAATTTTATCTTAAGGATTGTTGTTGTGTTTTGAAACGTTATACCTATATTAGAATATATGTCAGAACATCTTTAGTGAGACCAGTGTGAATCAACCTCAGCAGTATTAAAAGACAGAGGATTTCCCATCATCAGTGCAAAGAAAAGGAAGGGGTAGCTGCTGGAGATAAGAGGCTTCGTGTATACGTCACCTTTAATACTTTAGGGTGACCTTTAATACCTTTAATGACAGTCCGTTATTAGTTTTGATCTTGTGATAATATGTGTAGGCGATAATAATCATAGCAACAAAGCAGCTGACCAAATGTTTAGTCTGAACTCTGGTTTAATTCTACATTCGCTTCTTTGAATCGTTAATAGCACGTCAGACATACAGGCCTTTGATAATAAGTTCACCTACTTATTTTTGGACAATTTATGATTTACCTCTTTTCCCAGTGGTGTTTATAAACTTGGTAACACTTTACAATAAGGTTTAATTCATTACCAGTAGATAATGTATTAGCTAGCAAGAACTAACAATAGAAAACAATAATTTTACAGCATTTATTAATCTTTGTTAATGTTAGTTACTGCAAATTCAATTGTTCATTGATAGTTCACGTTAGTTCAAAGTGCACTGTAACTAATATTAAGAGATACGACTTTTGATTTTAAAAATGATAGGTATGTTTAAATGAACATAAACTAATAAATGCTATAGCATGTAAGTATTATTCTATATTATCATAGCATGTAAGTATTATTGTTAGTTCATGAACTGAGGCAGTTAACCTATGTTAACAAACGGAACCTTATTGTAAACAAAATGTTTATTTTAGTAAATATATTTACTAAAATATAATATATTATAATTATATAATTAATGGTATTTCAATTTCTTTTTAATTGTGCCTTTCGTGCAGAAAGTGACGTGTTAGGCTGCTTACTGACTACGTGTCGTTTTATTAACTTGATCGTATGGTCAAAGCAAATTCAGCTGTGCTCTGATGTGCACTTAAAAGTGCACGACTGTTGCCCACGTCTAAGACGAGCACATCTTGTACCGCAACACGGCAATTATGCTTAGTCTCAGCCCACAATAATCCTATTTGTTTTTGGCAAAGCTTTTTTCTCGAGCTCATGAGGTCTGTTTGTTCATTTCCTTCTTGTAGTAATAAAATACACATTTGCTCACTTCCCACTGATACTAGTAATGACTTTGCCCTCCTCATTTTACAAGCCGCTGTGTTGCTTCATTCCGTGAACTGTGGGCAGTTTATTAGTAATGTGTGGGAAATCCTGATGGTTTCGTGCCAACCCTTGCTCGATCTCGCCCAGGGAGGGCACAAAGCCAAAAGTTGGTGCTGTGAGTCTCCGCCCCTCCCGTCTGGTCCTGCAACTTATTTGTTAACGAGTAAACATCTCAAGCACTGATCCTGGATGAGACTTGTTGCTTTATATCTCGGTATTCAGTCGATGTCACATTGCCAGTTTATAACTTCAAATGTCCAGCTCAACGTTATCAAAACTGCATTATAATAAAATAGTGATTCCTATTATTTGTTAGATTTTAGTGATAAATGATAGGTGACCTTGCAGGTGATTCCTGAATGTACTTTACCCCAGATACCGCCTTTTGATTGCTTGAGAGACCGTGCAGAGACACTCAAGATGCATGAAAACACGATACGACATCATGGCAGAAAGTGCCTCGATGTGTTTGTGGCTGGATGTGGTTTCCGTACAGAGTGACTCTGCCCCCTATAGGAACTGAAGCCCACTCTTTGTGTTTTCGCCAAATTGAAGTATTGGTGAAGGTCTACAGTGGCCTTATTGGTGAATAGAAACAATGTATTGACCTGTAGATCTTAGGATATTTATCTCACAACTTAATGCACTGGAATTAAAATTGAAAGTAAACTGATGGTCCTGCGAAGTCATGTAAAAACACTGACCTTGAAGTCAGAACAACTTCAGGAACAACCTTCAGTGTCTTTAGTAGTTTGATTGAATTATGTTTATTAAATGTGTATGGACAAACAAATAAAAAAAACAGACCATCGAAAAAGAAACACTTAAACACAGTGACCATGCTGTGCACATAACACACATAAAAAACATAATTGTCGCCTTTCCGTTTCAGCCCATTCAATCGACTGGAAACAAAGCACAACAAAAACAAAGCAGGCCTAAAATGACAAATGTGCTTTGATACAGCAAACGTAGGCCACACAGGCGCAAAAACACGCATTATCCTGCATGACGGAAAAGGCGGGGCGCACCGGTGGCCACATGATGGCAGTGGTGGGGTGTAAGTATGGGCGTGCGATATACCTCTGAAGGACTCGGTTGGAGAGAGACAAAGATGTTTTTAGTACTAAACGACAGGGCAGTGGATAATGTAAAATGACTTAAATTCACAACCAGTGGAGAGCACTATCAGGCAGTCTAGCATAAGTCCTAAATGATCTGTTTTGCTACTCTTCAATTTAGGGATTTGATCAATAATTGTTACTAATTCAGTTTATTGCAAATATACGCTGCTTCAAAGATGTGCCCATAGCTGCTCCACCGTCTATATTCAAAGTTTTTGAATGATGCCAGTGTTTGTATTATATCAGTTTATTAATGTATTAAAGTTTATTATACACAAAACAAATGTAGGTTAAAAGAAGAAGAATTATTGATTTAGGAGGTAATAGCTTGTTTCTGTTTATATATGTATTCTGTTATACATAATAAAGCTTTTTAAAAAGAGGCGCAACATATTTATATGTGCATGTTCATTTTTTTTTATTTGTTTTCACTTGTGCATCAGGAGTTTCATTTTTGTCCGGCCATTAAACAATCAATACACATTAAAAATATAAAAAAAAATATGAAGCGATCTTATTCGAAACGCCAGCTTCTGTCACACTGGCCTATTTTCAAAGATACGCTTCCACAAACACCTCAGATACTGCTTTCCGATATGCAAAATGTGCCTTTTCTGCAAAATGTGCTCCCTTTACAAATGAGTCCCGCACACAAGGTCGCTGCGGCGATTTTCCTGCGAGTGAAAGTGGGAAAAGCAGCCGCTCGAGTGCAGCGGTACCCGCTGTTGCTTTACATGCTGTGGCAGGGAAGATTGGGACGCCATTTATTCCCCTTTTGAATAATCTGGATATATTCATACTCTTCGTTTATTCTTTCATCCAGAAGATAACATAAACGTCATCAAAGTTCATTTGAGTCAGCTCCTTATCCGGCGAGTGTGACTCCCTGCATTAGGCTGTTACTAGCAAGTAGCCTGGAGTTAGGGCTACTAAAAGGCGATCACTGTAACCATATCAAAACTATGTAGTATTGTATCAAAAACTATTCATCTATATCCGTATCAATCGTTTAATGTTTGTACGGGGAGAAATGTGTTTGTCCCGCAGAAGCAATTTTGTTAAAACTGTGTCTGTGGTGAAAAACTGCATGCAAAGAGTAAACGCTAAATAACATAACAAACATTTCATAAGGATAAATAATATATTTATATAAAACCTACAGTACATCCCCAGGGATTGCATGAGCTAAGCCTGTCAGTAATGTTCACGTAGATTACAAATGCAATAAAATACAATACATTTTTTGAGATATTTATCGTTAACTCGAATAGTTACCGACCAGGTGCTGTTTTCATTGTCAACAAAAAATATTTTTAATATATTTATTAAAATGCTCCAAAACAGCAGCAGATCAGACCGTTGTGTGTGTGTGTGTGTGTTAGGGGACTGAGCCTTTGAAACAAATACGACTAATATTAATGACATTGTCGGTTTTCCTTATCTCTCTTTATCTTCCTTTTCTCTCCCTCTCTTTTTCCAAAACACGCGCGCGCGCACACACCTAACCAGTCCCTTTAATAATATTCTCAAGTAAAATGTAACAACCGAGTAAGTGTATTCATACAATGAGTTTACGAGTTTTATTTTCTAATGAAGGTTATTTTGTTATTCCCTTTTCTGCTGCTCATGCTGCACGAATGAAAGCATTTTACAATCGGGCTCGCGGCGACCACGAGATCTCAAATTCCTCGTGCAGGAGGTCCGAGCAACCGGGATCGGCTTTCATATGCGCGCATTAACGCAAAGCCCTCTCTTTGTTCCCCTCTCCCCTGCCTCTTTCACGAAGTTTTCATTTTTATTGCTTTTCTTTTACTGTCTGAAGCCAATATCTGTGAACAAGCTGTTCTTGTGAAAAACCGTGACATGTTTGTTTGGTGTGTGTGTGTGTGGGTGTAATTTTCTTTATATGCACAATCATACACAGACATGCCCGTGCATATTTAAAAACGTGTATATGAAAATGGATTTGTGTATAGGTCTATATAGAATTGCATTTACACTGTATTGCATTATTTTAATTTTTATAATTTATTTGTTTGCCTGTTGTGTTGACGTTGGTTGTAGTTCACGTCCAATATAAACGTCCATTCATTTTACACGATGAACACGCACATTAAGTTGTAGAAAGAAATGAAAGGCAATAACTATATATTGGTTATAATTCGCTCTGCAGTTCAGACATTGTTTCAGCAGCCATTTCTTACAACACTTATTAGCAAAGAGAAAGTGGCTTTACTTCTCTCAGTAGGCCTCTCCAGTGCTGCACCAGGGGACCGGGGCGCTCTGACTGACAGGCCATGCTTTGTGTTTCTCTCCGGGTATAGAGGCACTCCGCTGCAGACTGATGGCCCTCTGCACGCATGTCCCTGACCTGACAACCTCCTGTTAACAAAAAACAAGCCCGAGCAGGCCACTCATAACACACAACAGCACGGCTTTTTATCTCTTTTGTTTTTTATTGTGTAGTGCAAAAGCTAGGGTTTAAAGCTTAGGATTTAAAATGAATGCATTCGTGTTAGGTTTTATTTTTTTATATATTTTCTATATTTTCAATTCATTTTTCCTACATATGATACATTTTGAATATGTATTAAATAATTTCCAAACTTATGTGCACATAGTACTGATGGCATATTTTTGTTCATTTAATATAGAATTTATTCCAAAATTGTATTAAAAAAAAAAATATATATATATATATCTAAATATATCTATATCTATATCTATATCTATATCTATATCTATATATATATATATATATATATATATATATATATATATATATATATATATATAGAATATTAATAAAAACTTTACTTTAAGCCACAAATGGTTGTGCAGGTATACGCAGCACCATAGCCCAAAGTTTTTTGTTGTGTGTGTGTCTGTTTACAGGTGTTATAGCCTGTGTCTGGACTAATCCTCTGCTATGCCCTGCAGAGGTGACCTGCCTCACAGCTTCAGGTGTCCAGGGCTTCTCTCAACACAAATTCAAACACAGGTGTGAGACAGAAAAAAGTGGATGGAAAGGAAAAACTCTGAATGGTCAATAGGCCTCAGGCTTCACGGCTTCTGCCGGAGACACAGGAACTCAAAGACATTCACAGACACATATTTTGCAATAATCTTCTCTAACCATATTTGTTACAAAATGTTAATTTGTGCTGGTTTGTGAGGAGGCATTTCATATTTTACACTTACAGGTTCTATTTTGTCATTTTTTCTTGAGACCGATCTATAACTTACATTTTCTATATTCTCAGAATTCAGTGCTGATATAGTTAAGAGTATGCACGTTTTCATCTCAATGTTTACAATATTTTGTGCTTTAACATATTTGTTTACCAGACATTTGATTTGTTGTGGAGCTGTCACACAATTAGGGGTATGTGTCATCATACAGTTTAGATGTGTCTTGTGTGGTCATGTGACACTGCTTTCTTGCTCAGGGAACCCACACTTCTTTTTTCTTTTAGTTGAATTCAAAAGCCCTTCTGACTCTATTTCCTCTGCACTTCAGGTATTGATTCTCCACCCTGCGTGTGTGCCTGCATTTCCCTGCCGTCCCTTGATTTTAAGTCATCTCTCACTGTCTCTCTCCCCCTCTGTCTGTCTGTCAGAGAATGAGGAGTGATGAAATCTCTCTGTCCCCGTGGCAACAGGCGGCACATGGATTGAGGCCAGTGCTAGCAGATGCCTGATCTATGATAATGTCTATTGATAGGAAAATCAATGTGGCATTGATCCTCAGCCCTGTGTGCAAAGAGTAAGGGTAAGCAAAATGGAAGTGAAAGAAAAAGAGTGACTTGGAAAAAAAGTAGGAGGTTAAAGATTATCAGGAATCGTGTGCTAGTTAAAAGAGAGAGAGAGAATGAAAATTGCAGTAGAAAGAAGTGGATATAAGGGGAAAAGGAGATGTGGAGACTTGTTCAGATGGCTTTAGCTCTTTTCTTCTCTCTCCGTCTCTGTAAATTTGGTCCTGACGGCAGTGAGTGCAGAGGCCTATAGATTTGAATGGCTTTAAATGGAATTTGAAAGGAGGAAGGGTTGAAAAGAAAAAATCAATTTTCTCTGAGGCTGAATCCTCTAATGATGATCTGGAGAAGTTTACATTTTTCTCCTAATGGCCTGTTCTCTGAACACTCAGGTCAGTCCTTACAATACTGGGTCAACAGACCATTTCACTTAATTGGTGGAAAATATTCTTAAATTCATTTCAGTCTTATTACAAAAAAGAGTTTTCAATGAAAAACTAATCTCAAAGAAACTTCACAAAGCACTACTTAAAACTGAAAACGGCCTTTAGCTCATATTTCAGACATAATACTTATGATTCTTTAAAGGGTTTTTCATTTGACATACACATATCTATTATTTCTATATGTTTGTATGTTTAATATATAAGCAGATGTGTATTAATATGCACCAGTGTGAAAGTTTCTTTGTGTGATTGAGAACACAGAAGTTGCTGTGGAGAATAGCAGGATTGCGTGGCATCTTGATCACTATGGCGACGCATGGACAGTCTCCCCTCTGCACGCTCTCTCCCTCCCCAAGTGAAGTGAAAATGGGTACCATAGCAACGGCACACACTGTTTACAATATGTACTCTCACTTCGTCACTGGCTGTTGATGGCTTCAATTTGCATGTACATCTTCCACCAGAAGAAATATAGAGATTCTTTGAAGTAAGGAAAGGATCTCTGTCTAATAAGTGAGCAGTAATTAGAATAAGGAAAAGACAGAAAGCAAATTTTACAGACACATCCGTGTCCATGTTGAAAACTGGAACATTTTAAAATTATAGATAACATCTGGTTGGTCTGTTGATTTATGTTATCAATACTGGATTCAATTATTATTACAGAAGCAAAATGTTTCTTCAATTACGAGTCTTCTTGAAACCTGTTTTTTTACATTAAAAACACATTTAACCACTTTTACATTGAAAAAATATTCACTCATCTACATGGGGGAACAATTTACATAATTGGTATTAACATAACACCAAACCAAGTGCCAGATTTTTTTGAAAACTTTACTATTACACACAGACAGTGAAACTATATTTCCCTCCTATTAGGTAAAGACTAAAAAAGTGTGTGTGGGGGGGAAAGTAGATGCTGGTAGCTCCCTGGACCTCACGCTGGGTACACTGTAGGGAAATGGATTCCTTACCAGGAAATCTATTAAATTATGGCACGCCACTGTGTCAGGCTTGGAGCCACTCTCTGTTTTTAAAAATTACTTATTAGCTGTAATTTAAAAATTATAATCAACATGGTTTGAATATAAAACTGATAATAGCAAGAATAATGACAGTAATAATATAAAGTCCAGGCAGGCAGCTGGTATTGGGGCTGAATGGTGTTGGCTTCATAGTCAAAGCTTCTCTTCCTCTGTTCAGCCTGATGGTTAATCTAGCACTATGTCCATCGTAGGGTCTGCCCCTAGGGGGAAAATCAAGGAGGGAGGTGGAAAGGGAGAAAGAAGGGGTAACAGATAGAGAAAGGGTGTGCATATACACAGGTTCCAGAAGAGGAGGGGGCAGGTTAATTTGCACATATTAAAGAGGGCAGAATTTCTCATTAAAAAGAGATTGAAGTTGATATATGCCTGTGTGTGCCTGACACACTGTACATTCTGATTGTGATAAGTCCTTGACAGAACAAAGACAGCCCTCCCTCTCCAGTGACCACAAAGACTGCTGTAGTCCAGGATGAGTTTTGATTTTGCTCTAACCTCTTACTCTAAAGGTCCTATAAACCATCATTAATTTGGAGAAAATTATTGTAATTTTAATCTGAAGAATTAAATTTGGCTGCACAGAAATATACAATATTAGCAACAACTATTGTAAAATTTGTTCAATTCTATTTGATTCTGTTATGTAAGACTGTATTAGTGCTTTAATACTACTGGTTTTTATTTATTATTTGTAGTCTTCTGTTTTGTGATTTGCTTGATGTTTATAGATTAAATTAGCACTGAAATGAAAAAGTAGTTTAAATACATTACACACGCAAGTAACATTTGCCATTTGCTTTTGAGTACAGTTTATTTTTATTTTGGAAAATAGTTTAAGTATACTTAAAATTAAGTATACTTTATGAGCAATTGGTATGTGTAATACATTGGTTATTTTGTTTGAGAAGTACAGCTTTGGAAACGATCCAATCAAAACAGACATTTTTAGGGCCCATTACCAACTCCTAGATGATTGTCATTGCTATTTAAAATTAACCTCGGAGCAGACAAATCCATGTAAAAATGTAAAAAGCAAATTAATTGTCCCAACATGACTGTAACCAGTTAATTGCAGCAGTTTCAAAACAGACTTGCTGAATCTAGTTCATTAAAGACAAAAATTTGGCTGGTGTATTTCATCAAGTCATTTTCTATTACAAGTTATGCAATCACATCCTAGATAGGCCTTTCATACATTGTGGGGGAAGCCTATTCCAGCCCAGGCTTCATTGTTTCTAAGCTGAAAAGCGGCATTTCTTTCTCTCGATCCCTCTCCTCGGCCTGACAGTGGCCATTATGTGTCCTGTGCTGCAGCTTGCTGCAGACAAAGCACAGCAAACACCACTAATTGTGGGTGTTGTGTAGCTGCCAGTGTTCGTACAGCCCCTCTTCCTTAACCCTGGAAGAGCACAGTTTCTCTCTGTGCAGATGCAACAGCATCTATACCATTGACACCCTGAAGAAAATAACAAATATGCACACACACATCAGGCTTTGTTATCTTTGTTCATGGGCAACATGAACTTGATTTGGTCACTGTCTGTCATGTGCTCAACACCTACAGTTACAAACTTTCTAATCATGCCCAGAACCAATATCAATGAAACATGGTGAACCAGGGAAGACACAGAACTTATTAGTCAGCTAATCCTTCAAAACAAGTGTCCTCCACTCTAAAGTTGGAGCTGAAAGAAAACACAATTTATCAGTCTTCCTCATGTCACAGATGAAACAGTGAGAAAAGATGTAGCAGACTGTAGAGGTTTAAGTGATGAGATTCTGATTTGTATCCATGACTTTATTTTTATTTATGTGGTGCTGTAGTGGTTTTCTGCCATAAAATTCATTGCTGTGCTGTTGTAAAGTGACTGTACTATGAAACTGAGGTCTCCGCTTCATAGATTACATGTACATTAATACAGGCACACCTGGCAATCGATGACATCATCCTTTTTGTGTTAGTCTTATAGACTGACTATATAACATTTTTAAATGGAAATTGTTGTGGAATTTACAGGGGTTTTAGAATAACAGTGTTTGTCATACAAACATTACGACAATTATAATAAATAATTTTTTACACACCGTAAACAGCATGCTTATCTAAAGATATATTGTATATTCTGTGAAACACTTACTGATTTAAATTCTGAGATGATGGGCCAAGACATTTTACTTCAATACTTGGATTCAGTACTTCAATACTTGGGTGGTGACACATTTTTTTGGGTGAACTCATTCTTTTACTTTCCTCCGCATTTTAATAAAGTATACATTATCAAAACAACATTGTTTACGGGTTTTAGGTTTTCCCAAACGCAACACACTGAAGGCGTATAGTCGGCCCATCCTTCAAACACACACAGGGCGAACAGTGAGGCCTCTACCTACTGGCTGTCACCAACAGGTCGCTGTTTTTCCAAAGTCCCACACCAAAATATAGACAATTTTACCGTAGTATTAAAATCCCAAACAAAACCACCATTTACGTGTTTTAAATTCATTCTAAACATATTTAGTGTAAAAAGACTTTTAATTGAATTATACCTATCTTTGATTCTCATCTGTAGCTATAATCAAAATGTATTTTTGTATATTCATTTAAACCTTTAAACTGGTGAAAACGATCTTCACGTATTTCTTTCATCGTTTGGTCACTTCATTACTCACCTGAGTAACTCTGGGACTGAATCATCAACATACCAATCTCTCCTTCAACCCTGACCGACTCACACAGCTTGATCTGCCCCCTCTTCCACTCCAGGCTGCCCCTATGGCAACTTATAGGCTACATACATCTCTCAATGATCATCAATCCTGCCAATATTCTTGTTTATATGAATCTTCCTGTTGATGGTTTCATAGCAACACATCATCTCCATGCTGCATACACTCAGATAACCTGTAATGGTCTTCTGCTGGGGTTACCGGCCACATATAGCGAGCGGGCGGTCAGGTCTCTCTGGGAGTTAACGGGCTGAATAATGAATAAAGTCTCCTGGGACGTGAGGTGGCCCACAACAGCCTCTATCCATGACATGCATGTTCTCTGCATGGCTTAATATGAAAGGGCCTGCTAACTAAACACACACATCCCTCCCTCATGAGAGGCTCCACTGCATAATGGTGACAGCTGATTCTAACTCACATTTCCATAATTAACAAGCTTGCGGCAGGTGAGCCCATCACGGCATGTCTCTCCTGACCCAGAACAAAATGAATAGCTCTTCTTGTATCAAGAAATTATATGCAATTTAGCCCTTCTCCGGGACATTACAGGGAATAAGAATCATTTAAAGTAGCACCCCCACCCCGACTATTTTATTAATTATTATGGAGACTGCTCTGATAATGAACTGATATCTATTTTTACTCCATTATATATGACGTCTCAACACTATATTGCGTCACATTAATCATGTTACGTGGAGGTATAATTGATCTCTGCTAAAAATGACGTTTTTTTTTTATTTAAACCAGTCTCATTTTATTTTTATTTAAGTACTTGTTTTTTAATGTTTACCTTTATTGACTAAATTTTAATAATGGTGTATGCTTATTTTATTAATGTGTTTTAGTCAATTGTAAATTGTAGAATACAACAAAACATCTGTTTGATTTCATGTCTTCGTTTTTTATGCATTTTTTGAGGACCAAACCTGCTTAACGTCCCAGCCATTCATATATTATTTGTTTACTCGTAATACACAAACAACAAAATGAAAGTCGGTTTTTATTTCTAAAACGTATTGTTTTGTCGTATATTTTGTCATGGCATTGTACATTTATGGATCATTATCAGAGGGTCTCTGCGTGCTGAAGGCGCAGTTTCTGAGCTCCTGTTCCCCGCTGCTGTTCAGCTCCGGCTGCGGCGGTCGGAGGCGGCAGGAAAATCAGCACACACCGCTGAGAGGCCTGCAGTTACCGCGGAGCAGCGAGAACGACATGAAAACGTACAGAAAATCGGAGCCAGCTGCAGAAAACACGTTAATGCATGCGTATTAATACATATTTATACATGCATCTTTTTATAGCTTGTGCAATAATGTGTAGCCTATGCAAAAATAAAAGAAAAACAATAAAACGCTTTCACTGTGCCTCCAAACGCCTGAAACTAAACCACCGGGGAGTTTCAACTGGTTTTGTGGAAGCACGTAGAGTTTACAATACGTTTAAAATAGTTAGGCTACAAAGCTGTATGACTTTAATCGCCAAGTCGTAATTTTGTTATATTTTTCTTTAGCTTGATTTGATTTTAAAAGGAACTTTATTAACAGGTAACACTTCTCGCCTATTTTTCCAAGCCTTTAGTTTGTCACAAGCCTCTATCAGAACAAATAAGAAGGCATTTATTCTTAAGCATTGATCTTCATTTATCAGTTGCCCTAAGCTTATTGTGTATAGTGTGCACATATATATTTCTTGATACAGTTTGACTGTCAATTGTACGAGGTTTAGGAGTAGGGGTGGCAGTAGGGAAGAAGAATAAGCTTGTCTGTGTATGAAGAAAAATGTGTCTGAGTCCCACCGGGCCACACTGGGACCATTATCCAACAGGAGCGAAACCTGTGGGGGTCCATCGCTTGAGCCGTGGGAGGGAGGCAGTGATGAGTCTGGGGGAGGCTCAGGACTGTAGACCCTGTACCCAGCCCTGCTAATCTCCCTCAATAGAGGGGGAGGACACCTACTGTAAGGACGGAGAGGTGGAAAGCAAGAAAGGGGCCCTCAGGCCGGCGGAAGGGCTCTAACTGCAGGATAAGTGTTCAACACAACTGCGTCAGAAAAAAAACTTGAGCAAACACAAAGCCTGACTTGATTTTCTGGAAATGATCACCTGAAACAATGTTAAATTCTGAAATATATCAATTCAGGATTTTATATATTTTATGAGCTTTGTAAATCAAAACCAATGCTCTACGTTTATCGATTTTACAATTAAATACAATTTTATATAATTACAAATTTTTGTTCTGTTATTGTTCTTGTAAATAAAAACCAAACAAACATCTGCAAATAATTTGAATAAAAATCTGATGCATTATTTTACCTACCAATAAAAACAATGAAAAAGTTTATAGTGAAGTTTATATTTTTTATTACTTATGTCGATTAAAAACAAATTATATTACTTTTATGATCCCATAATTTTTGCACTTTTATTTAAAACAAATTGTGTTCAGGCACCAAAATGGTCAGAAGTGGTCCTTTATTGGCTACCCAGGACAGCCAGAACTGCTGTCCCCATAGGCCCCTGGCAGACTGATTGAAACCGTTGATGTTGGACAGGAGTACAGCTGGAAATAGGGGGATGGGACTTAACTGGGGGTGTGTCCATACACCCAAGATGTGAATGAATAAACCCAGAGGAGGAGGGGTGCAGCCAAGACGCAGAGAAAGATAAAGCAAAGAAAAAGCAAGAGAGAAACAGAGAAAAAGAGGGAAAAGAAAAGTTAGAGACACAGCAAGCAGTAGAGAAAAATAGAGAGCAAGTGAGAAAGCAAGCAAGAAGGGGTGGGAGTGGCATGTTTAAACAGCCAGTACATGACTGACAGGTCTGATAAGGCAGGAGAGAGAGAAGGATGGAGGGGGGGAGTCTCTAAGTCTGACTGTGAGAGGAAAGTGAGCTATTAATTACTAAAGCAGAAACAGATGTAACAATGGTGTCTGAACAGCTGGAACTCATCAGCATAAATGAAAGAGGGAGGAGAAATAAAGATGGGTGGGGAAAGAATGAAAAGAAAGGAGAATTGGACTACTTACGGACTTTTTGCGCAGAGATGACAAGAGATGCATCTGATGATGAAGGTGGAATATCTGGTAGTATTGACAGAGCAACAGTGTGTGGCTTCAGTATTTCAGATGACTCTTGACGACTGAGGATATCTGTGGTTTAAACCCAATTCATTGCTTCAGTACATACATAAATTACATGACAAACATTAAAAAGAATACAGAGGAGAAAAAGGGAGAGTGAGTTTGGATGTTGAAGTTGACCGATGAATACAGGAAGACGGCAATTAGAAAAACTTGAAACAGTGAATTAAAGGGGGTAAGATTGCTTTTCCAAAGTCTAATTCATCTCAGTTGTTCTTATCCCCCTGAGAAATTATTAGTAAATAAAATCTTAAAGTGATCGTAGAGTGGCAGGTCGCATCCCAAAGACACAGTACCTTAAATGGTCTTACAGCCTGCACTTACATCAGTTTCATGTCAAAACTCACATTTCCATTGTGGTCTAATAATGTGATATGGCCATTCAGGTTTACAGTTCCAGTGAGAGTAAGAGGAGATCATAAATCAGTGACCTTCCCTCTAGCTCTGTCAGTTAGCAGCTTTTTGTTACCTACCTGTAAGCTGAATCCATTCCTTACAGGCAGCGGGTTGAAAATGAAGCGTCCCTGAGGATCTTCAGGGTTTTTTACTTGGATTACCCCCCTCTAGTGCACCTGGTGGAGAGGGAGTGAGGGACAGAGGCTTTAGCAGCTCTCAATCCCCAGCCTCCTTTTGCTCCATCTGCTTTCTGAGCGGGTATTAACACAAACACATCACTAACTAGATGGGAGTGGGCTAAATAACTTTGATTTATCAATGTAGTGCTAATGGAGTAAAAATATTATGAGAGGTTTATTGGAGTGCTTAAGTCATATGTAGTTCAGTAAATAAACTCAGGGGAAAGTCAAGGAAAGCAAGGCAGTGCCACACTATACGTAACATTACAAATTTGCAATAATGGATTCATCTGATTAAAATAAAGCAAAGATTTTTCAGATGTCTGAACGCTGCCACTGAATCCATTGTGTGTGTGCCGTTTTGAGTGTATCAGGCTGGGCTGGGGGGGTCAGAGGTCAGTGGGTGGTCAGTTGTGTGGACAGCTTGATGAAGCTGAGGGGAGAGAGGGGCCTGCTGTTCCCACAGCAGGAGGACTCCGAGCTGGGCAGGAACAGTGGACAGGTCCCTTGGGGTCATGCTGAGAAATGGGTTCCATTCAGCAAACAAGGACACAAGGGGTTCTGGAGTTTAAATGGGGGGAAAGGATGAGGGGGTTCAGTGCTATACATTTTTCTTGAGATCTCCATTTCAATACAATTTGGCAACTGTAGTTAAGTATTTAAAGACAATTGTTATTTAGTCTTAAAGCACTTTATCTGCACTGCATATAATGCCTTATTTTAAACAGATTTTCCTGCAGTGTTCCATAATTGCAATACTTGTGATAGAGAGCCTGTTTTAATGTTACTTCATTCTTTTATGGAAAGATGTCTGCAAGTCTTCATATGTGTATAATTTCTTGTCAGTTCTTTGCAAGACATTAAATGCATTTTACGAATGGACCCTTGTTGTAAAGTGCTAACAACTTCAGCAAAAATGAACTTAATCTACAAAAAACTGTAAAATAAATGTTAATTAAATTGTCAAGCATAAATTACAAAGACAACACAAGCATTGTAATAAGCAGATTTTAATTCATCACTGAAAAAAGCGCAACACTACAATCTCAGTGTTCAAAATTTCTTATGAAGCAGGATTTGTGTGGTTTCATTTTGATGCTTTAAATACAAACTTTAGAGATTCTGCATAATTTCTGTACATATACACGAGAACGTGGACATACCACATCTATAATGGAGTATAAAACCACATCAATAAAATGGTGCAAAAAGAAAAAACGTCCCTGCACATACAAAAATAAATTAATGCACTTTATCCAGTCACCAGTCTTGAGGAAAGCCTGCTGAGAAAGATCTGAAGTCACTAACAGTGCTTTAAAACAGTCCTTCACACCACTACATGAATAACAAATATTTATTTACAACAGAAAAGAGGTAAAACTGTGCTAACTAAATCTTATTTATTCTGACAGCTTATTCTTAATCCAATATGCATCTGTTCATTTACATAGCAAACAAAACAAGAACCAGGCATATTTACAAGACCACAAGAAATTTCATTGTCAAGTAAGTTTTTTTTCTTTTTTCTTCAAAACACCAGACATGTTCATCAAAATGTTTACAAGACTCAAAAGAGCTGATATTTGTGTTTTGTACAGTAGTATAAAAACATTTTGCGAGTTGGGCGTTAAAATATATTACCTTGTGCCCAACATGCAATAAATGCAAATAAATAAAGGAACTATAAAGTTGGCTTCAAAACTGATAAATGCAGCACAAACATTCGTAATCAGACAGGTTTCAGTGTAGTCACTGTACAAGCAGAGATCTCCATGACTCTCTGAACAAGTATTGCCTGAGAGACGCAGATTGGTATCAATTTTATAAAAATGGAACAACTGGAGGAAAACAAAAACGGGAGAGACTGGCAGCGTCTCCAGCGCCTGGCACCTGCTGACAGCTTGGAGAACGGAGCCAAGCACTTGGGTTTAGGGCCTGGTTTAGGTGTCCGACTTGAGAGGTAGTTGCTCTTCAAAGAGTGCAGCAGGGTCAGTGAGAGAGTCTGTGGAGCTTTGGAATGCCTCCTAACAGGGGAAGCTCAAGATCACAATGCAGAAGGCCTTAATGGTGCACAAAAGTCTGATCGATTCAGCTTGAATACATTTGACCGCGTTCTATACACAGACAAACGAATCCGACAGGTTTGATTAAAAATTAAATTATCGTGATACGTTTTCCATTAAAGGGGTACAGAGAGGTAACAGTGGTAAGCAGATACTGATCCAGAAGCATGTGCAGATAGCAGAGAATCCTCCTAGACTTTTGAACCATCTGGCAACTTCAGTTCTCATCCAAGACTTCGGTCTACACCTTCCTCCCATAGCAACTCACACCAGCGCATCATTTCCAGCACACTGGCAGGGTGAGAGAGACTGGCCCCCGTGGGATCAGGGACTTTACAGCAAGTGATTTTCTCAAACTCAGTGCAACGTTTTTTGCCAGATGAGCATCAAACTGGCAAGTGTGTGTGTGTGCGCGCATATCAAGGCTGGTGTTAGTGTGAGTTTTATGCAGTGGTATTATGGTCTTGTGATAGCCAGACTCTGGGGATGGACAGATTAGAAAGATCTATAAGGCAGAGCTCCTTCTCCTCCACGATCTTGTTTTATGCATCAGGTCTTCTCCTGTGCTGTCACAGATACAGCCTTGTCTCCCAGCCGCTAAATAATCACCAAAACATACTTCAATTAGAACAAATCCTGAACATCAATCACCACATACAATGAAATATTTAACAATCAGTCTTGTATTAATAAAGTGGCAACAAATGTGGTACTGACTCCAGTTTTGGGGGTGCTGCTGTCATGCATAGCCAGGAAGGGGTTGCTGGATATGGCTGTCTGATTGCCAGCCAGCAGGTTGTTGGGCAGCTGCGTGTCGTTCTGCTGCTGCTGTTGTTGTTGTTGGTGCTGTTGTTGCTGCTGCTGCTGCATTAACTGATAGAGCAGAACCTTCTGCTGCTCCTGCATACAGACAGACGGACAGCATGATGATATGTCTAGACTCTGCCTCAGACAGCAAGCCCACAGGCTGTCCACAGACCGTCTGAAGCATATTACACACAAATGTCGCAATAACATTCTAAATATCGCAATACTACAATATGAAGCCTGGTTGAATTTTTTAGTGTGAACAGGTTTTTAATCAGTCTGCTGGTAAACAAGCAAGAATGAGCACTTCTGAGGAATAACTAATCGGGACCTCACCTCGCTCTTTTGTGAGGTTTACAGCACAATCCTTGAAAGATTTCAAAGGTTTTGTTTGAGACATTTAGCTAGCAAGTGTATATAGAGTGTATAACACTATCTTTATAACACTGCATTTTTTTCATATTTTAGAATTACAGTAAACTTAAGACTGAAATAACAAATGTATCTTGGGAATTATGTTGTGACTAAAAAATTGTTAATTCTTAAAATGTTATATTAGCATCTTCAATGTAAATTTGCCAAAGTGTTCTCTTGGCATTTTATTACCCATTTTCTTGAGCCGTCACCCTGAGATACTTTCTAAACAGTAACGGACGTATCAGCTATTCTAGGCTCTGGCTAGAATTTAAAAATAAAACTGTTTACAAAAATATAATTGTGCCAACATATTTCTGTCACTAGAAAATTACAAAGTATTTCAAACATTTAAGCAAACATTCAGCCAAATGTGTTTCAAAATGTTTGAATGGTAGTGTATATGCTAAAGCTCATCCAGGCTTAAGACTGTGGATGTGTGAGGTGTGTGAGATGCCCCTCTGCTCCTCTTACCGCTGTGGGCTGCTGGGAACTAAAGAGCTGCTGCAGCTGGTGCTGATGGAGAAGAATGTGCCTGTGCTGTTCCGTCAAAAGTCTTGTCGCACTGCAGACACACACACACAAAAACACAGGCCCCCATAAGCGAACTACATTTACAACATCATTTCACAAACATCCTGCACAGATGCATCATTTCCCATGGCTGCACAGACACATTAAGTTTCACCCAACACAAAATTGCAATAAAAAGTGAATTTCCTGTCACTGCTCATACATGAAATGCAAACAACATGAATTGTACACGTCATTGCTTACGGAAAATGTCATTTTCCTTCAGAGCTGAATCACAAAGGAATTCGGATACAAAATAGTTTAAATACAACAAAAACAAACAAACAAAAAACACAAAACAAACATGTTATTCCCCAGGTTAAAATGAAGATACAGTCATGATAACTAGGGGAAATAAAAAGAAAAAAAGAGTTGCTCTTGATTGATGGAGGGCTGTTTAAAAAGACAACTTGTCTAAACTGTACAGCTGTTGTCTTGCATTCAAACAGCGAACAAAAGCAAACCACACAGGAAACATGGAGGAAATGAGCAGAAAAATGCAGAAAATGAACAAAGTAC
Source organism: Chromobotia macracanthus (assembly GCA_036877525.1). Classification (NCBI taxonomy): domain Eukaryota; kingdom Metazoa; phylum Chordata; class Actinopteri; order Cypriniformes; family Botiidae; genus Chromobotia; species Chromobotia macracanthus. The sequence continues at coordinate 751,331 of JAZGTH010000100.1, read as the reverse complement.
ATAAGCACTCACCTGGTTTTCACAGTAGTCACACTGCTGCAGTCCAAAAAGCAAAAGAAACAGAGTTGAAGCAGAAGAGAAGATAAGAAATGAAGGAAATGGGCATGGGTGCATCTCACTAACACGTCCGTAAAATGTTTTTATATACACAGAAATCTTATCTACAAGAATTTCACACGTCTGCACTGTGACAAAAAGGCGTTACAACAAATACTGTCAATATCTCTTTACAGTAAATTTTTTTCTAAAGTGAGAATTGGGGGGGTGGGGGGCGGGGTTGTTGTCTTAATCGTCATGAATGTAATGTCAGTGCAAAACTTTCTAATGGTCAGAAAAACAGGCTTTATTTTCTTATAGTATAGTACATTGTAAATGTAAAGTGCAACAAGAAAGATGGTGTGTTTGTACCTGTTGTTGAGGCTGCTGGGCAAGGAAGCGATGGTAGCTGTTGAGGGGTGGGGCAGGGGGCTTGTGTTCTGGGTCAGGCTGGGGGAGGTCTGGATCACACCATTCAGGGCACCCACGAAACCACTCCTGGCAACGTGGTTCCCCTGTAGACCTGTCACTCCAGCTATGCCAGCAGGCAGGGATGAGTTGGCATTGCCAGGCTGGATGGCCATTCCGGCCATGCCGACTCCGTTGACCTGCTGCTGGGGGGGACTATGTGCCGCAGAAGGAGGGGTGGAGAGAGAGGAGGTGCTACTTCCGCTACTGTGGCCACCAGACAGGGGATCCTGAGAGAAAGAGAGAGGAAAGAAAGGACAGAAGCATGAGAGAGAGAGGGAGAATCATGTGAGAAGCCTTATTTGCCTGTTTAACCAATGACCAACACTTTCCACAAATGTGATTAAATTAGTTATTACAGAAGACTGCACACCAATCAATCTCATGAATCTACGCCGTTATAACGTTACAGTGTAACTGTGTTACATAACACTAAAACATACAATGAATACTATGTACAGATATACATAACACTTGACTCAACTAAAGAGGTACTCAGTCCCAGCAGATGGCATCTGCAGAGCAGGGGTAGAAGTTGTTACCTGGGTGGGCAAGGGTTGAGAGGACTCTGTTAAAACACTGCTGCCTAGCTGAATGTTCTTGCTGTGCAGCATGTCTGGAGGAGAGAGAGATTTTGCAACTTGACATGAATGTGGAGACCAGATTAGCTAGAGTTGAGCTGGGAGAGGAGATCCGTGAGCAGAACAGAGGGGAGGAGAGGTGGTCAAATGGGTGTGTGCGTGTAAAGGCCAGGGTATACTTTGTCTTTCCAGGTGCCACTACGTCTCGCACGAAGTTGAGTGCTCAAACCTTACACTCCATTTTTCGTGACGACTGTGACCTCTGACTGCGCCCTTCATCAACAGGCGGATGGTGGGCACAGATAGGTGCGATTCTGCCACACCTACCACGTGCGAGACGTAGCCGACAATGGACAGCCAAAGTATACGTTGGGCTTCAGGGAGTGAGGCGAAAGGTGGACTCATGGGTGAGACGTGTGTGTACATGTGTGAACCTGGATCGGGGGTATTCAGGGTCGGGATAAGACTGGTGCTCGAGTTGTTAAGCCTGTATACAGGCATGTTACTGTGCCGTGTCAGAACTGTATGGGTGAACAAAAGGCAGAGGGTATCAGAGGCAGCATGTGTCTCTAACCTGTGTGAGTGTTGCTGGGGTATAGAGGAGAAGAGGCAGTGGTGGCTGTGGTGCTCGCGGGGGTGAAAGGCACAGAGAGCTGAGCGCTTAAGATCTGCAGTCTTTCCTTCTTCATGGTGAGAGTTCGGATCTGTTCCTCCAGGCGTCTGTTTTCCACCTGCAGTTGGTGCAGGGACTTCAGCATTCCCAGCACTGAACGCAAAAACACATGCCACATTACCTCATTTGCATTGCCCTCGACTACCTGTTATAGTGGTTGCCACATTGGTTGAAGTTCATGAAACACAAGTTGAACACATTTCTGTTTTAAATTCTTCACAAACACACGTTCCAGAAATCATCACATAGAACTGAACTGAAATATAGCAGCAGTAAACCCAATACTAAACCCAATACTGCAATAGAGCAGAAACTATATCTACATCTGCAGGCTCGCAGACATGCAGATCAAGACCTCTAGAAGGAACTACAACTGCAGACTTCCGCTCTCTCCCGTGTCAGTTTAACAGCCACCTTTAAAGCCCTGATCAGGGGCTTGCGACCCCTACTGAAATGCAAACCAGATGCACTGTCAGCAAAACCGCAATACTGAATACAGAAAGTTCTCTCCACGGACAAAGAAAACACAACCACCCTACCACTTTTTGTTTAGGCCTCTCCGTGTTTTTGTCAGACTTTCCCTTGTTGCTAAAAGAGCCTCTAACATAACAGAAACAGCTGCTGCTTGTTCACATAATCCTGATGATATGAACAGACCTGCTGCTCCCTCCAACCTAGCGTTACTTACAGCTAGCTGATGACCCAAAAACACTTCTGATTTTACAAAGCAGCTGCATACAGACAAAACTGACAGGTAATAAAGCATATAATTACTGTGGTAAATACAATTAATAATTTACAACTAATAAAATTATTATGTTCTAAGAACAGACATAATTACAGACTTTAAACTTCAGGCATATTATATGACTGACGTACAGTTTAATACGGTTCTGTGACGTGTAATTATTCTTTTGGATTAAATATTTTGAGTGAAAGTAGTAGATCTAAGGTTGTCCCTTTAAACCCTCTTAGACTATGAACTAATTACAGAAATGAAAAACTAATTTTTACATTTTCTGAGGAAAATTAGAGTGTCGCTTTCCTGATGCTACAGTGTTGTGGGTGTAAGTTATCTCTTACATGTCTTTATTAACAGCACACCTGTCCTCAACAAACCTGGACCAAAATTTGATGCGCCATTCACAACCTTAACTTAAACCTGAGGGATGAGTTATGCTCTAAAATGATAAATACTTGGTTAGGGGTTGCTCAGGTGCCTGACCCTTAGTATAAGCAACAGGATTATTAATACCTAATATCAACATCAATATTAGCTACCATTAATAACACCACCAATACACCCACCCATCATGTGCTGACCAAAACAAGAAGTTATGTTATACCGACAATCCTACAATCCTTTGCAGGTTTACATTCAGAAACACAGCAGAAGCATCAGCCATCATTAAGAACTTAAGCTCCTCTTTCCGACCCCGTGGCTCACCAACATTCCCAGTAAGATCAACATAACGACAACCAAACAGGGCAGAGTGTATGCAAGCACTACACAACATTGTGTGTGTGTGTTAAAACATTATTTTTCTCACCATCTCCCTGTGAACCCTGCTGTAGGAGGAACTGTTGTCCTTCATTCCATTGTCTCTCCAGCAGCTGGTCGATGCTGGTGGCCACAGGGGGCAGTGAATCCGTACCAGAGCCGAGTCCTGGAACCAACGGTCCTGACGAGTCATACCGGATATGCAGCCCACTTAACGGGGACCTAGGATCATTTACAGACAATAAGTGAGACACGATCCATTCACCGTTTTCTTCTTATTTAAGTGGCAGAAAGTGGCACTAGCAACAGCAGAATCACGGATTTGAATCACTGCACTAAAAGTTGAACTCAATGCAATGTAGTTATAAATGGCATATTTCTGCAAGTATATTCCAAAACCAATTGCAGCTGGGAAACAAATGTGTATAGTTTAATAGTGTATAGTCTGACAGGTCTATGGCAGGTTTACTGGAGGGTTTGTAAGGTACTGTTCTTTTATAAACTGCTTTAAAATACTACGTTAGCAAAAAAACCCTCCTAAAAAAGGAATAGTTCCCCCCATATGAGCTTCTGATGGGGGAATCCCCTGTACACTGAAGTTATGGTCTTCAAGTATTTTTATCATTAAGTTAAAAGTGAATCTAGTGTTCTTTAGCATTGCCGATGCCATGCCATGAGTCCTGCCCCCACAGCAAACAGAACCAAACCGTGTCTCCAAAACCGTGATATGAACCAAACCATGGCATTGTTATATTGATAGACCCCTAACAGAACCTGTATAAAGGCCCTGTTTTTCTATGCCATAAACAGTCCGTTTTCACTTACTCACTCACTAGACTGCTGTATGATCAGCAATGTTTTCTGAACTCCCAGTGTGGCATTATGCCCTCAGAGGGAGACATGCTACATAGTAAAGACAAACAGTAAAGAGTTCAGTTTTTCTCACCTGTACAGCGTTGCACAAAGCCTGGGCCAGCATGCAAGTTTGACACCATAAATCTCAGTGCTTTCTCGTTTAGACAGACAGAGATCTGTGTTATTACGAATGCATCCAGCTCTTGGCTCTACATCAGGGGCTCCGAGGCAAATGCGAATCCATCTCCGACGTAATTACAGCTGGGCTGAGATCTTCACAACACTAGCAAAGCACTGAGAAGTCGTAACACTCTGAACGGCTGCTGCGATATGAATAACAGAAATAGCGTATACAAATAACTATGATTATTTTGAAGTTGCAAAATACTTCTAAAACCTGGCATTCCCTCATTAGCTAAACGCGATCTGTCGACATACAAGTGGGCAAATTTCAACTTAGCAATGCAAAGCAATACTGCCTTAAATGCATTTTACAAAAACTTACAAAAATTAATACTGACAAAAAGTTAATTTTTTAAATTTTAAAACAGTTCATGTAATTTCCAACATAACATTCTAATAGCCATGCAAAAATATAGCACACTTTTGTATGCAACTGACAACAACTAAATCAAACCATTAGATTAAACCAACAGAGAAAATCTGCATACCTCTATCAATATAACACAATACATCCCATGAACCATTTGAAAAACAGTATGGAAATCTCGCTGAGAATGAGCATCAGTATATATCACTAGGCAAGTGAACTATTTTTCAGCATACTGACAACTAAAATGTTACGTGTTCAGAGATGGCCCAGCCCTCCAAAACTCTGAAACTGGTCTATAACTGCAATATGAGCGACAGCTGAGTGTTATAAATGCCTGCTGTTGGAAAGTGAGCATGCAAGGGAAGAACGAATGCATGAATGAATGTGGGCTGGAAAAAGGGGGTGGGGAGTGTGAGAGAGTGAAATCCCTGAGTCTGGAGGAGGGGAACTCTAGCTCTGGAATGTAAACAGGACTTACCGAGGGGAGAGGTTTGCCTTTGGTGAGCTTCCTCTTCTGGAGAAGCCAAGAGCTCCGTCTCCCAGCTCCTGATCTGAAAGGTAAACAGAAAGTGGGCGATGAGGAGCCAGCGGGCTACAGGAGTCTGGGAAACACAATGATGGGCGACTCCACCCACGCTGCGCCTGGCGGCCATCAGATCTCCCTCAAAGAAATCCATCTTAGGGCTGAAGAGTTATCTCTGGTAGCTCTGCTTGAACACTGACACCACTGAGTGTGTCACACAGTCACCTCCCTCTCTCTCTCTCTCTCTCTCTCTCTCTCATGCACTCTCTCCCCCCTTCCTCCTTCACGAGCTGTTCATTCATCCCCTCACCCCTGCCTTTTTTCCCTGTGGCGGCTCCTATCGCCCTGCCTCTAGGCCCCTTGCCAGACACTGCTTTTCATTTTCTGCAGTGAAAGTAATGAATCACATATGCGCCTCACCAGGCACACCCCTCCCTTCCATTCTCTCTCTCTCTCTCTCTCTCTCTCTCTCCTACTCCTGCACTATTCTCCCCACCCCCCTTCAGTCACAGTCAGCCAATCTTATTTTTCTCTTCCTCCTGCTTCCTCACCCCCCTTTCTTTTCCCTCCTTCCCCCCTTTTTGATTTTAACACTTTCCAGCCCACTACCACCTCCAGCACAGAATGCAGCAGGCTGGCTCCAGCAGGGGTGCGGGCCCATCGGTTCGACCCACCCAAGGTCTGGTCTGACTTATTATGCCACTGACCCCTTGTCTGACCCTGGATCAGCCCTGGGGCTGCAGTGCAGATTGGATCTAAAAACACCAGGTATCACTTTACAAATTACAGACAGACAGAAAGAGAGGATGGCTGATATTGTGCTAACATAATCCAAATTTGTAATGACACAAAAGTGAACACTTGTTATACCTTGTTAATTATATCATTTACAAATCAAAGAAAAAAGGCTGTAGGTACAGATTGGAACTGACAATTTTCCTAATTAGCCAAGTGACACTTATTTGACAACCTCAAAAAGGCCAATTACTCTGACTATATGCCAATATATGCCAATATATTGGTCTATCCAGAGTTAAGACATGCTGAGCTAAAAGCGAGCACCAGGCGAGAGCCGGCTTGTGTTAAGAGCTTGCAATCTTTCCTGTCTTGAGCGGTGGTCTCTTTAAGGAGGGGTGTTCTTTCTCCTATTGTCAGGCAAATGACCCCCCGACCTCTGTTTGAGGAGGAGGCCATGACTGATCCATTATTCCTCAAAGGCTATGTTCCTCTTTTTCCTTTCCTGCCCTCTCTCTCTTTCAAATGGTCCCTGCTCCCCCCACCACCCCTACGACAAGGTCCCGCAAGCCCATTCGATCTGAATTTGGACCCCCAGGGTTTAGACAGGGTCCATGGAAAGTGCTGAGTGGGCCAGGACGAAGGCACGAAGGGAGGGAGGGAAAGAGAATCGGGATGTAAGGTATGGCTGCCTCCTAAACCCCAGGCAATCCCCTCTATGTCATCACTGCAGTCATTGTGCAGATTAATGAAATGTTTGAGTGGTAGCATGCTTCATTTAACAGGTATGCACACTTTCAACTCTCTGTCCCGGGGAGTTTTGTTCTCTGGATCTCCCTCTCTTTGCGACCTAAGGAGGGGGGGATACAGCTGACCACACATTCCATAAGCACAGGGGAGCAGAGAAAGACTGGAAGATGAGGAGTAATGGAAGATAAGAATGCAGGAGGAAGGATCTGAGAATAGAATCCTGTATTAGCAGGAGGTACCAGCTAAACAGTAGTGCATCTGTGCGCCTCACCTGCTGGGGAGCTCTCAGACTGGGCAAAGAGGGCAGCCATAGCAGAGTTCGGATTCAGCCTGTTTCCAAACATATGAGACGGCGCCAAGTTAAAGGATCCCGGTAGAGAGCTTGACTAAAAAAGAAACACACATAAGAAGGTTATTCAGACTCAATAACTGTCAAACTCCTAATATTCTGAATGGGTAAGAACATGCTCCTGCTTGAATGTTTGTGTAACTGTTTGCTAAAGAGCTGCATGGTAAAACAATACATCAGCCATATTTCCTGTGAGCCAGGAGAACTGGCTGAGCCCTATACAGCACACAGACCATGTGCTTCTGCAGCTAATTATTTAATCCAATTAAGCTATTTCCCTAATAAAGGTTGGGATTAGTTGTGGTGCTGCTTCTGAGGTAGCAACATATGTGCAACAGAACAAACTCTCTCTGCACATCTTTAAATAATTATGTTGTTTTTAAATAATACTTTGCTGCAGAATGCATGTTGTAACAGCAAATTGAATCACTGCAAAATAAATATTTTATGTGTGGTGTCCATTTATTATGTCACATTAAAAACAAATCTTTTAGCTCGTTTGAACTTCATTTTGTTTTGACAAAACAAAAATACAAATGTGTAAACAACTGTGCACATATTTTACATATAGACACACACACATATAATATATATATTTATATATACACACATATACATGTGTGTGCGTATATGTGTGTGTGTGTGTATAAATATATATATTATATATTTACTTTAAACTGTTAATTCAAACTTTTAGTTTTTACTTTATTCAAAAAAAAAACCTTTACCTTTACCTTTACCACACACACACACACACACACACACACACACACACACACACACACACACACACACACACACACACACACACACACACACACACACACACACACACACACACACACACACACACACACACACACACACTTTTTAAAACAACTAAAAAGATTTTTTCTTTTTTTTTTTTTGAAAGGCAAGTCAGCTCTTCCTGAAAAATCATGTTGGGTTATTTCTTTTATATATACAGACTAAACCCCTAAAAAAAAATCCTAAAATCCTAACCCTAAAAAAAAAAATACATTACTGACAACCCTCATTTTCACATTTTTGCCTGAAGCCTGTCCATTTTTTTGCTTTTATGTTGGATTAAACAAAACAAAAAATCTGGCACACCCCAGGCCACTTACGGCCTGCAGGCCCTCCCTGCTCCTCAGGACACTTTTTGGCTCTGTGCAGAGAAAAGAGAGCATGAACAGTATGAAGAGAATTAACACAGCTCTCTGTCCAGCCTGTCAGCTCCCATCCCATCAGCACCCTGAGCTCAATGCCCCGCACAGGCAAAAGAGGAACAGCCGGATTGTTTGAGGCTTACAGATCTCGGCAACATTGTGGAGGGTAGCTAAGAGTGGGACAGAGGCAGGCCTGGGGTCAAAGGTCACCACTGCTCTGCCTGCAACCATTGAATATAGATAGACAGACAGACAGATAAATAGATAGACAGACAGACAGATAAATAGATATCTATACAGACACATAGATATATATAAATAAATCTATCTGTCTGTTTATCTAATGTTATGCTCATCAGCACATACAAGCTTTTAGAAACATCATCTGTTTACTGGTTAGATAACTACAACCTGGAGATCCCCCTCCTCCATCATATTAGGGCTCCTATGCCATAAAGCTTAGGACTAATGGGGGATATTTGTAAGCGTGTGTTAGGAGGGGCTGAGCCGCAGAGAGCCCTGCAGCATTAAGGCCATCAGTGGGTCTACTTCATCTCTTAATGTAAGACCACCCTGCCTGCAGAGAGGGCAGATCTGCGCAAACAAAGCCCTGTTGCCTGGAGACAACGGGTTGCTACAGCAGCGCAAGTCAGGACAAAGATGCTCAGGAGAGCAGCAGAGATGGTGCTTGGTCTCTAGTGTGCTTCTAAAGGGCTCAGTGCTGGGATCCCATAACAATGACTTTTCTTTATAATTGTGTATAAGCATGGGGGTAATTCTGAAGTCATTGATATATGAAGTCAAAATTAAAATCTAATATACATGCTAACCTAAGCATAGAAACTCTTCTCATGATGAGAGCAAATGTCTTATCACACATTCAGTCTCCTGTACTGCTACAACTTGCTAATGCAAACAATCACATAGGCTGATGCTTATCCACTAGGACCATATACATTAACAGCCTTGTCATAAATATCCTAAATGTCCAAAGCACTGACTCTATGAGCTGAAAAATGAGGTCTGAAACGACACAGACTGTAATTCTCGCACTAACGTTATACAGTCATAAACACTTAAGACAGCTTCCCTCATATTGTTAATATAACTGCAATTACATAAATATTGCAATTACATAAATATTGCTTTTGCACAAAACTGGAAACTTGTGAACCAAATTCATTTACTCCATGTCAGCAAAATGTGTTACTCAATCACAATACAGAAATAGCTGCACCCAACATTTACTTATGCACCTTTTAAGAGTTTATTATTTTTTGTGCCATAAACATGGTCAAACAGCATTTATCTTACATGCACCAAATTGTCACGTGTTACAATAACGATGTGTATAATGCTACTTATTTGGTTTGTTTTGTGAAAGATGATGCATTGAGGATATGCGATTAGCAGTATTACATAGCTTCACAGATGCTTACATTGTCTTATTTAAATACTGTCTGTTTGCAGCTTTTTCAGTAGCAATAGAGACTAAACGTCTATTACTTACAAAAATCCACTAGTATAACAAGTAAATGACAAATGATGTAAAATAATACAAAACAATACTGGCTCTCGTGAATCAGACTATTTCTGTTCATTTTAAACAAAACTAAAACATCTTTAATTTAGACTGGAAAAAGTCATACTGCTTCATATTTAGTTTAATCCTTCTTTCAAATTAAAATTTTATTGAAACATCATATTCTGTAGAGGTTCTCAACTTTGAGGTCATGAATGCATGTGTCATTATCAAAGATGTAGATATGTTCGCGGGAGACTTCTATAAATTGTCACTTATTTGTAAAACAATGTATATTTTTACATTCTATATTTTACCATAGGCTACATGTATATATTAAATATTTTGTGTAATGTAGGCAACAATGTGTCCCAGACTCAAAGGTGAGGTTTAACATATTAACCGAGACCCCACACAACTGCGGATACTGTTTGAACCAGCAGAGACGAAACACTAACTTTGACTTGTGGCTTAGCATAATTCTCACCCAAATACTCACATGTGTGGATGAGGTGCTGCTGAAGGGGGCAGCTGGGGGCATTGAAGTGAGTGTGGGCATGGAAGTGACCACTGACTGATGGGCTGGAACCTCCGAGTTGGATCCGGACAAAGACCCTCCGAGCACAGCACTGGGTAAAGGACAGGCTACATCGCTACTGCTAGTGTACAAGCCTGCAAAAACAGGTAAATACGTCAACATAACTATAGTGAAACAGCACATTTTCAATAACACATAACAAGAAGAGAATATATTTCGAATTGATTGCACTTTTGAGTCATAAATAATATTAGCACACTCATTGTCTTGTTTATTAGTGGAAGATCTAACACAGCAGCTGGGGAATTTGAAATAAATCAATGCAGGGTAAGATCCGTAATTTATTGGTGAAGCAAAGTTTTATTAGTTGTATGGGCAACCTCTGTCCTCCAGTATATATTCACTGGTTGTCATCTCTTCTCACTCGCCTCTTTCTCGTTGCCCCTGAAATGAACTTTGTGGACTCTGAATGGCCTGTGTGACCAGGCTCAACACAGCAGACAAGGAGAAAGCTCACAATGCATTTCAGAGTCCTCTCAACATGCACTCTGCACCAGCCTTCCAATGACCCAGAACACAGCTCTCTGAATCTGACAACTATGTCTTCTGTAAAAATAACTGAGGGCTTTCAGGAGGGGCTGAAATGCTGGGGAGGAGCACACTTCATTCATATTTATGTGCCAGCTCATGACACACATACTGTTTGTTGTTGTTTTTTATTGATTTTTCTCCAACTCTCTCTCCCTCCTCCCCGCCACCATCTCAAATACACCCAGCTGATGGCCCAGGCTGACCCTTGCAGGAACGAGAGAGGCCCCCTTTGCCACACAAAGGAATGAATGGCTTGCGGCAGTCTACATTCACTGGTGAAACAAGGAAACATTGTTGGGCAGAGAGGTACCAAGTGAACCATTTACAGTACCAAGCTCCTCAAAAGACACATTCAACAGAGCAAGCAAGCATGAATATAAAATTTTATTCCATGACACAGACCTTCAATATAGTGAGTCTATCTGACATTTTCAAAAGAATTTACTTCTGAAAAAATCTTGAAGACCAATGTCTTACTAAATGCATTAATTAATAAATAAGCTTTCAATAATCACGTTGATCTAGTAATCTGGTTAATAATTAACATTTTAGAGTAGGTCAACCAACAAAGGGCTTGATCAGACATTACAAGACACAAGCAGCCAAACAAAAGCAAGGACAAAGATCCAGTTATCTGGTGGTGATCGAACGAGCCGATCGATCGGGACTTAACATCTCCTCCTGAAACTCCCTTATCAAATCAGAGGAGAGAGGGGAAATTTCAAATTAGATCTGCCAGCATTTCAAGTTGAACCCATGCCTCCTCTCTCAGCAGAAAATCCATGCGAGTTCAGAGGGAGGTTAATGACATGGCTCAGGTCCTGATAAGGATCCTCTGCACTTTACAAAAACAGTTCCAAAAGAAGAGAAGAAAGGAGGTATGGTCCTACAGAGCAGATTTAGGCCTTTGACAAGGCAGATGTTTATAATTTAAATGTGATATTGTGAGCAGTGATCAATGTCTTGAAGTATTTCATGTTAGGTTGCTAACTTTAAGATATGCTGGCTGTTCTACTGCATGCGAATAGCGAGACAGCCTTGATGTTAAATGCATGCCAAATCGAACTGAGGATAAGCTACAGTGCATGGCTGCAGTTATCACAGTAAATGCATGCATTGCCCATGAGTGTTTATGCGAATGGACAGAGTGGACGTTAAGTTTTATCCCTGTGTAATAAACCTGCACTCAGGATTGCACAAACATAAATTGTAACAACAAAGTACCATTTCGTCACTTAAAACCAACGTGTTTTACCAACAAAAATTGTTCCCTTTTTCCAAACAGCACCCCATAAAGTCCTACACCCGACCGGGCCAGAGATAGATGTTTGGATTTAATAATGGCCCCTACTGCTCCCCCTGATAAACCAGTCATCCGTCAAAAAAAGGGCTGGGAGCCTTTGAGGGAGGGTGAGACTCTGCTGTAGTTCTACATTAGCCATGGCTAAATATTTACAGTGCAGGCAAAGTCCAGGAACAGGTGAGGGCAAGGAAGGGTGGGAGAATAAGCCCCAAACAAACACAAAAGTCCAGATGGCCTTGAGAGAAGGGACAGAGTGATAGTGGGAAAGATCACATACTAGGGGGTGACAAAGAGAAAGACTGCAATGCATTCAGGTATAACAATGTATATAAAACCACCAGGTTTATCCATGTTTAAATAAACATATTTTAACTTTAAATAATTAAAGCTAACAAACATTTTTAGCAGTATTTTTAGCCAAGCATTGCGCACAATGAATGTCAGGTATATCTGTCTCTCTATTTCTTGTGAAGTGATCTACCTACACATGCTCCTTTTGCCATATGCAGTGCCCTGAACATATACACACTCCCTACGATTTGGAATCTTACTAAAGATGCCCGGACACCCTATAAAGTCCATTGCATAGGGCACTATGGAATGCACACAATTTGGAAAACACCAATTTGGTTGCCAAGCAACAGGACAGTGCCACAGACCCTTAAATGTAAGCCAGTGAAAAAGAACCACATTATCCACACATGTAAGTGTGAGCGAGGGACTAAAAACACAGGTCCAGTCGCCTGGTTCAGGCTCAGTGATCAGGAAGGCCAGTAGGGGTCAGGGTATTTCTACACACTGTCTTGAGCTGCTAAGTGATGTCAACTTACTCTGGATCCCGAGCTAAGAGAGCGTCAGGAAGGAACAAATAAAATTTTAACTAATTGCCTGTTACGAGCTCCTTTCCTCTCCGGCTCCCTCAGGCTCAACAGGTTAATGTGCATCTCTATGGAGATCCAGCGGGCCTCTCTGAGCTCTCAATCAGGTAGGAATGAGGAAGCACTTTAGAGAGCACCTCCATCCACTTTCACCTAATAAGCTTCAGCACAGACCAAAACAACATCACGCTGGTTCCCAGGACTCCTCGAGAAGAGTGCACTTCAAAGAACTTTTTAATCAAAGATTTTAAAAAATTCAGGGCGAGATAAAAACGAATTAGCTTGTGTTAGATATAATTTGAAAACTCTGAAACCAAACTGAACACATTATTAAAAAAATGACCCTCCAACAGTAATTTGTTGCACTCTCCTATTTAAGAATTGTGACCTCTGGCTAAACGTAAGGGGCTATGTTAGATTAAAAATAATGATTTCAGATCTACCAAAACAGGTACCAATTTATCATCACTCTTGTGTTCGTTTACATGTTCATGTCTTTACTAGTATGAGTTCATGGAAAAGCTGAAAGCTTTATTCTTTGGTATAACAGATGAATCATCCACAATAAGGCCAGGAACGAGTATTCAGAAAATATGGTCAGTTATGTTGTTCCGAAGATAGTACATGTGTACCTCATTGTGCTTTTGCACCAATTAAATATGCCATCTACCGTGACCAAGATCTAGTGTTGGTAATTTGTCATGTCAATATCTGCTCACCTGGTCCAGCAGGTGAGGAGCTAACAGTTATACTCTGCAAGCTTCCATTCCTGAGGAGAGATGGGGATTTCTGAATCCCCAGACTGCCGCTACCAGTGCTTACTGCTCCCACACCTCCAGTACTGTTGACAGCACTCCCACGGCAGCTCATACTGCTCATAGGCGATGGCGACGGGGAGGTGGACGAGGGCAGCATGGCTCCGTGTTCTCCAGCATCTGTGGTTTTACCATCCTGGTTGAAGCACGGCCCATATCGGTTCCTCCAGTTGCCCCTCTTCTTCTTCTTCACACCATCCTCACCAGTGGAGGAAGATGACGTCGCAGAGGAAGAGGATGAGGAGGGTTGGGGGCGTTTGTAGCCAGCCGAGGACAGGCCGCCAAGCTCTGCGGCTGGGTGACAGTTTTCATAATGCTTGCCAGAGCTGGAGCTCGGAGGGACAGCCAACATGCCAAAGGTGTTGTGCCCCACCATACCCTCGGAGGCTCCACCCTCTGAACCACCTTTCACATGACAACGGCCAAATGAAGAAGTCGTGTAGGACTCAACAGACCTCAGGTTGGAGTCAGAGAAGCTGAGGAAGTCAGAGGCAAGCTGGACCACAGATCCACTAGACGCTGACTTACTGCTGCCTAATAAAGGACCTGTGAAAGAAGAAACAGATGTTGATAAAGGTGCACAGTAATAATCACAAGCACATTAAAAGACTGAAAACAAAATCCAATAGGGACATGGCAAGTACTCACCAAACCCTCAAGACATTTTTACAGTCACACTAATAGTACACCAATACACAGCCTATTTGGAGGGGCAAACACAGCAGTTCTGCATCACCAAAAAGCCAACTGTAATTCCACCTAATTCTAATTTGTAACTTGCACGCCAAACCATAAAACATTTGCCATGTAATGCATTACCAATGGTCGCCAGCCGTAGTTTTTCTCTCTAGTGAGTGACTAAATCCAGCAGAAATTTTTCAAATGAAAACAGAAACTGGCAGGCAGTAATCATTTCAAAAGTCACTGAAGAATCTCCTCAACCTAAAATCAGGCTACAAAACACACCCCTTCCATCTCCCACTGTTATGTCGGTCACATACAGGCTGCCAAACGGTCAGGCTGGTAGGCGGATGACCCAGATCTACGTGTTCATTCAGGCCCTACCCTCAGGCAAGGACTCGTCCTTCAACCAAAGCCAAAGTAACAGCACCTCCATGTTTTTACAGCTCTGGCCAAGGCTTTTTACTGCCAAGGCTTTACTTCTAAATTTCTCTAAGTAGCTTGTTGAACTGGTAGAAGGTTCAACCTCACCTCAAAGAGTATTACTTTTATCTGTCTTTCTTATATCAACAACAGAAAGACAATACATGACATGGTAAAAATGTTCCATATTCTCACGGTTGTGTTATTGCCAAACACAGAGGGCTCAATGTAATAACAGATTTCTGATATTGCATCTCTCTTTACTTGGAAGGTTACATCAGGGCGGCTGAACATAACTGTTGTGTGACTCATCCACAGAGCCTGGGTTGGAACAGCCCCAGCCATATGAAATACTTGCAGCCAGCAGATTAGATCCCATAGTTAATCTCCAACACCTTTTGATTTCTTGCGCTCTGCTGTGAAAACACTGCGCTGTTTCTTCTTCTGGGGTTCCTCGAAGTTTGCATGCATCTCCAGCGAGGAGGCCCCACCGCACTCTGACACATTAATGATTAGTCTGAATTTTCCAGACGTGACCTCTGCTTCAATCCTTCCATCACGGCTTGATAGCAGAAGGAAAAGGAAACATGCTTCTGCTTTGACACCCGAGCCTCCCTTCTACAACCAACCAACCAACCAACCACACGCACACGCACAGCCGACTCAGACAGACTCAAGAAGGGAGCCGGCCAGACGACACCCTTATCGCACACACACACCATTTGTACTGCTTTTGGCTTCTATCCAGTCCTGTCACAACACAGTCCGTCAATTGTCACATACAGGAAGTTGAAGACTCCAATCACGTTTGTTTTAATTTAGTAACATGGAAAGCGCAGAGAGTTTAATGAGGGTGTTTACTTATTCAGTTCATCAACAAACCAACGTAAAGTGAAGCAGAGGCATTTTTGAGTCTTACCTTGCTGAAATGGACTGGTCGAGGAGGGCACCGTGGATGAAGTCGCCGTGGTGACCACAGGGCCGTGGGGTTTGCCCGTAGCAGACTTGCGGCCTCTGGATCCAGAGCTGGAGCTGCTGCCGTGACTGCTGGACTTCTTGCTCTTGCCCTCAGAGCTCTTGATATCCAGGGACCCACCCTCCTTGGAACTGGAGTGAGACGGAACTTCCTGGAAGTTGGCGTTGGTGAAACGGCCTCCGCTATCATCCATTCGTTTCTGAGTGGAGGAGATGGAGGAGACGCTTCCGCTGCTGCTGCTGTAGCTCTGCTGCCAAAGAGGGAAACACAAACATGCGCAAAAGTCTCAAAGTGCACCCAGGGTATAAATTACTACAGAGTTTTACATTCATAAGTGGCTGCTGAGCAATCTTGGATCATATCCAAATAATTGTCAAGTGTGTCTGACACATTCCCTCCCTCCCCAGGTCAGCACTGTGTAACAAAACTATGAACAATTTAATCCATTATCAATGACTCTGGAACAGAAAATCATCAAATGGGGAGGTTACAAGTTACAATGAAGACTCACTTTTTCAGAGCTCACCATCAGAGCTGGTACCAGGGATGGTGATAGCTCCAGAGACTTTTTGTGCTTTGGTTTATGGCGATCTCTTTCTTTATGTTTCTGTGATAAAACAAAAACAAAGCGTTAATAAAGAGGGGACCCCAAAGGTGTTGACTGTGCAGCTTGAGAGCCTACACTGCCATTTCCGGAAACAAAGAAATGGAAAAATAGGAAACTCAAAAGACGGAACAAAGAACTCGTTCCGACAACATCGATCTTCAGTATTCATTTAAGCCTGGTGAAGTACAGCCACTTTTCCATGAAGATCTTCCCATAAATACTCACAGAAAGCGTTTTCTTCTGGATCTAAAAGGTTTCACATCGCAGGTCTAACCACAGCCTTCTGCAGCTTAATTTACACCCCAGTCAAGTGCCACGCACTGCACAGCTCTATTTGCGCCCGAGAAACAGGAGCGTGAACAAATTTACACCTCGCACTCCAATCGAACACCTCCAACCTCTTCTTAACAGCGTGGCTGTAAAAATATGCAGTGATCCTGAACCATTCGGAGAGAATATTTACACATTCCACACTAGAGCGACACAAATGTATATCTTTTCTTGCCCCTTTCTGTCATTGTCCCAACCATTGTCTCCATTAGAACTGACAATTCTGGATGGTTTACACTACTGGTGGCGTCAATCTCAGAATGAGTCTGCACTTCCTCAATGCCATTAACCCTTATCCTGCATATACAATTTTAAATGCCATTTTATTAGAATAGGAAAATCGTACACATTTGAATTCGTTTCAATAAGTATCCTGGGAATTTTTGTGTGTGCCTGGAAAAAATTGTATTTGTATTGAACACTTCATGCTAGTGATTTTACCTGCGCCCTACACACAGAAAACAATCCAACATTTGTTTATATTACCCTCAAAAATTATTTGCATATGCCAGCAATCAAAATGTTTTTTAACAATAACTATCAACGTTTGACCTAAAAAAATAAAACTAGAAAATTAAATCTGAAGTAAATAAATAGTAATATATTAACAATTTATACTGTATTAATTATACTGAAGTCACATTGCTGTGTAATGCTACATACACATTTGCTATTCAAGAAAACTGCTTACTTTAAAAGGAAAACAAGTGTTAATTAACATTGCTCCTAAATGTGTTGACAGGGTGGGCATTGTAAGAAAAATCCAGTTACTACTTTGGTTTATAAATAGGAAAAATACATTTATCTTAAGCTCATCAATTCTTTAAAATTTGAACTCTTACACAAATGGCAAAAAAACAGACAGCCATTGTATTTACTTGTCTGATTAATATTCTGATATAAATACCTTTCAAGAGCCTGCATAAGACGACAACTAGCTTACGCTAATTATGCAAAGATGAATAGTTAAAGCAGAGTCAACTGCAAAGCAAAGAACACAAAAATCCAGGACATTTATCATAATTCATCAATGCCTTTAGCAGATTAGTGAAATGTAGTAAATCTCTTTCAGGACGAACAAAGAAGCACTCCTGAGGTGTAGGCTAATATGACTATTCAACTACAAGAATTAAATGACAATAAATACTACTAATAAAATTATAAATCTTAAAATCAAGTAATTTCTTACAATAAAAAAAACAAAGAAACAACACTTAAACTAATCATCCAGAATACAAAGCAAAAAGACCCTAACAGATCAGAATTTAAGATATGTGAGGCAGGAATAAGGAGAGATTGAAAACCTCATTTTATTCCCAGATGCCAGTCTCAACTGCCTCTCAGAGCACATCTGAACTAGCTGCAAGCCGAGAAGCTTTTAGCCTCTATTGTTGTTTGGCCGTGGGGTTTGGAATTAGCTAGGTATACATCTGAGCCCCCCGACCTTTGACCCGGGAAACAGGAGTAGGGGGGATGGGCCCCCTTTGCTAATGCAAATCAGGCCTTGTAACAATAGTCATGGCGCAGCACAGAGTACTTCACAACAAGGTTTTCAAGAATACAGCTCCAACCTGAATCATTGTTTAACCTGAGTCATTGTCTATCCCTCTCAATGCAGAAAAGGCAAAGAAGTTAAATAGCAGAATAATTCTGGGAGAAATTGCTTTAAATGGCATCTCATATTTAATCTTGCGCTGACCTATATTATACAGGCCGAGCAGTCTGTCTTAGAGCAGCTTAACAGGGCATGGTCTAGTCCTTTTTGGTAAGTTTTTCCAATGCAAACTTATTCAAATAATTGGTGAATTTGTATCAAATAACCAACAGCCTCAATTTTCAACCTCCACCCCCTGCAGTATGCACTGATCTACAATCAGCAGTCATGTTTGTAACTTTAAACATTTGTTCCTTCAAACACATCCACTACAACGACCATTTATATATTTATTTAAATGACTTAAAAATGATTGAACCAATAAGTCAAATTCATTTGAAAGTGTATTTCCAATATTATATTTTGTCAGTAATCTTAAAGCAAAGTAAAAAATGTAGGTTAGCAAATGCAGAATTCTGAAATTTTCTGTATCATTTAAATTAATTTACGCTTTTAACTAAATTTCATGGGATAAAATGTAATGATAACGGACAAAGAATGTTACACTTCTTTAGGTCAAATATGATTAAACTTCAAACAATTATAAATCAAGGACCAATTAGCCTAAAAAATTATGAAGGCAAAATTTTCAGAACAGAAAGGCTATAAAAAATTAAAAAACAAAATAATACAGACATAATAGAAATAAATTTAACACTAAGAGCCATTTTAATGACTCTGTGTGAATAGAACAAATCAGATCACTGATTAAGAGTGTTTGAAATATGGGGCCGGTGGGAACTGCTGGGAGGAACAGGCAGAAAATTATAAATGACGATGGACAGATGTGATGAGCTCCTCCACACATTTCACACTATGAGGTCTGGCAGTACCGCTGGGTTAGTATTTCACATTGTTACATTAAGCAGAGAAAGATACAGACACAGGATTAAATCAAGGTTTCTGTTCGATTATTACATGCACTACAGATCGTCTTCTGCCATCATGATTGCATTTATTGATACGGGGCTGTGTTATGCAGCCTATGCTAATTGAATTAGATGGGAAGGCGAGTAAGGCTAATGATGCTATATGTTTCATTCGGTATGGCTGTGTACAGGAAATCTCATAGAAAATTAGTGAAACAAATGACTACGCTACCTATCAATGCTGATTAAACATAGTCAGTGGAACTAATGGCCATGACGAAAGCTCTTCTATGAATACAGCAGTCTTTATGTTAATAATTTGTGGCAGCAACAAAATACTAATCACTTCGAGCGATAAAAGGCACTGTTTTCCCTCCCACAGCTCTGAAAGCTTTATGGAATATGAAATGTGTGCACACAGGGGATGGCTCAAGGTGACAGAGGCCCGTGTAATTTAAACAAAACTAATCGTAGCGCTGCATATTACTGACAAACCAGAGTTTTGATTACCTCATAGTCTGAAGCCGTGAGGAGAGTGCGTCAATCACACATGGCAGGAAGTGAGGTAGATCTGGAGGCTGCCTTACCTTCTTTTCCTTGTCATGGTGCTTATCCAAAGAGTGAGTGGAAGAATCACTTAAGCTTTGAGCCCTACTACCACGGCCTTTGCTCCTTCTCTAAAAGGTGAAAGAGGAACTTCGAGTTACCATTTAAAGTCTGTCCAATTACCTTTTTCCTATTTCTCACTTCTCACTTCCTTCTCTTCTAGTAACAAAGAAAACAGCCCTTACTGAGACAAAGGAAACAAAAAGTTGACAATTACGGAAAGAGAGGGAAAAAGATACATTGTCATGACAACCAATCATGATTTTAGGTTGAACTACTACTCCATCAAATGTGTAACTTTTATGAGCTAGACAAGACGCCGTAAGGCTAAGTAGCTTGAAAATACAGAAGTTGGCTTTGAATGACCAAATATATTTGCTTCCGCTAAGAAACAACAGCAAAATCAATGTGAATCTTCAGCCCGACAGCAACTTTTATTTTTAGAGAAGAGATAAACATTGCAAGTTCCATAATATAGGTCTCAATATCTAAACTGTCCAACCATTAGAGATTCAATTTAAAGAAGTCACCATTTATCAAAAATATTGGTAATATACATTTTTTATTTCTTTTTATGCCATAAAAGGTACCTAAAGCTACTATTGTCAACAACTGCCACATAAAACCAGCAGCCCACGGAAACAAAGGCCTACATGGAAAAGTCAGAGGTTAGTAGCCAGCTGTTGAACTATTAAACCAAGAAACAGTGCTGATGTTGTCAGTCCATGGTAACAGGGAGACATGGTACAACCTGCAGAAAGATCATGCTTCGATATACAATTAGGAAGAAACTAATGGATGATGAATCAAGCAACAGTTTGTCACTTCACAATCTGACAGAAGAACGATAAAAAAAGCTTTTCAGGCCATCTAGAATGCTAACATGCCCTACAAAAAAATAATGAATATATAAACCATAGCACTAACACTTAAAAAACAAAAAAAAAAAAAATCACATGAAACACTCATGCCATTGCTATTTAGACTGGAAAGACTGCAGCTGTTTAGCAACCACAGCTGTTATTAATGCATGAATGAAATTAAACGAACAAAAAAAATAAACATCACAATTCCTCCATCCTGATTCATTACAATCTCCTATGAGAACGTCACAAAGCATTAGCTCCGCCTCCAGGCCCTCACTCAGAAGACCTGTAGAGGACTGGCAGCATGTGGGGAGCCTTTGTTGGAAGGGAGGACATACACACACACACGTAGAGCACAAATCTGAGAAGCAGCAGGGGGCTGTGGATCTAAAGCTCAGTGTAGATCTAGGGCTGGAGTGAGTAAACCCCCATCGTGACACACACACACACACACACACACACACACACACACACACACACACACACACACACACACACACACACACACACACACACACACACACACACACACACACACACACACACACACACACACACACACACACACGCTTTGTGGGGACTTTTTCTAGACATGTAGGCGTGAGTAACTTTTACCATCCTTGTGGGGATATTTGGTCCCCATAAAGGTCGAAAAACAAGAATATGCACACACGCACGCAAATGCTTAAGTCCACACACACTAAGGACAGAGCAAAGCTGGACATAAAACCACAGGGTCATCGCTGGGCTGTCCCTGTATCTCTGAAACCTAGCCTTCCTTTTCTGAGAGCGATATTAGAATGAGAAAAATGATGGAAAGAAGAGGGGGTGAGGTGAAGGAAGGGAAAAGAGAACCACAGACAAGAGTCCAGTGAGTTGCTGTTGATTGTCAACGAGATTAAGGGGTTAAAGGGTTTGAGGGGGATTGAGAGCCACTGGGGGTTGGGAGGGGATGGGTGGTGGTGGGGGCTTATGCCACAGCTCAGTTTTCAGCAGCTGTAATTGGACCAGGAGTGCTAGACATTCAAGAAATGAGAGCTATTCCAGATGAGGGAGTGCCTTTCAAAAGCATGGTGCATTCACGTTATTCTGGATGTGCAGTAATGGCACAATAACACGATGATGACATGATCAACATTTGCGCAGCATGATCCATGTGTAGTCAAGGGAGAACAGACGGTAGCTTCAATGCCCTGACATGAACAGGAGTCATCATGTAAAAGTTTTAAACGAGCACTATTGAGAAACTACACAAACCAATCACTCCAATCACACATACAAATTAACAAGTAAAACACATTACTAATGTGAAAAAATCTATATGCATCTAATTATGCTATTGTGTCTAAGAAACTCTTAAAAGGACATTTTGGATACTAATTTATTCTTATGGGGGATGTAGGTTTTTTTTTTAAATACTGGAATCTGTCATATTAGTGATGAAGAAAATAAATGCTGGGATTGTCAAGCAGTGGTACTTTTGTGCCAGAGTGTGTTTTATAGTTACAGATGAGAAATCAGAATCTTACCAGTTTGCTGTAATGGTATTTGCAGTATCCACAGTACTTCACATTATCAGCATCCGAGCCCTGTTCTTCACACAACAGCCCAGCAAACTGAGCACTAAATACAAAGATGACAAAAAAATGTGGTATAACACTTATATCAATATCAAAAAACTCTGTTCTAACAGAGTGATGCTTGTACTGTTCAGAAAAAAATCTCTTAATTCTGAACACAGCAGAGCTGTATAGCACAACACTGCTCACATTGGTGATAGATTATAATAGGGAAAGACAAAATTTCCCTTTCGCACAAGTAATTGCAGCTAATTTAAAGTGTTTTAGGAGTAACGGTGAGGTAATGTTCCTTTACACTGTGCGCTGGCGCCGTTGCCGATCTCAAGAGTCATACATCAAAATTACAGGCTACGAGCCAAAAGAGAGAGGTTGAAACCAGGAATGTCAATAAAAAGATGAGATTCTGTTTGCCCTCATTGTCTGTAAGCATCTAGTTGCTCCATTTCCTGAGGATGAGCTAAAAGAGTAGAAATGCCTTTGACTTACAAACGCTAGATTTAGGCTGTTTCTGACAGTCAAAGAAACACTAGTGGGACACATTCCCTCAAAAAGCTATATGGATTAGTCTTTGATGGGTATGTGTCCTTTGGTGACCAATTCTTAAACTATTACAACGAATATATCAACAAAAGAAAACATTGTACACTGGCAATATTGTATTGTAAAAAAAATAAAGCACCCTGATTTACCTTACCTTAAAACATAAATATATTAACAGTCTCTCACAGTTTTAAAATGAAACATAGGTTTGGGTCTGTTTGCTGTGGGGGTAGGGCTTATGGCATGGCACCAGCACCGCAAAAGAACACTAGATTCACTATTAACTTCATAATATTAATACAAAGAAAGAGACAGTAAAAAGACAGTAACTTTAGTGTACAGGGAAATTTCCCCATCAGAAGCTCATATGGGGGATTGATAAATTTCGGGGGTACTTGTAGGAGTCATTGTAGAAAAACAGTATAAAAAACTACACTATTGTGTAGTTACACTATTTGTCCTATACACATTTGTTTTCCAGCTGCAATCGTTGTTTTTGGATTCGGAAAAAAGGGAAATACATTATGCTATGTAACTGCTATACCTAAACATTTTGACATATAGCTTGATTAAAGATATCAGGGACTGTGACTCACCATGTGACGTGGAAAGCCTGTCGGCAGCCATGTTTGTTACATGTCATGCAGGCTCCAGTAGCAGCTTTGCTCTCACGGCCTTGTTCCTCACAGATGTAGCACGTCTAGAGAAAACCAAAGTCACCAAACTGATTCTTCACATACTGAAACCACCAAGAGTAGTTATTATGGTATATAATGCAGTTTAGTGTAAAGGCTCTACCAATTTAACCAGTCTCTCAAAAGCCGACCTTTCCAGCGCCTCGATTATTAAGCAATTATTATTAAGTGATAACCATGACGTTTTAAATTGTCTCACAGTAAGGACTCAATTACCAACAGAGCTGAATCTATTTTGTCCCAGATTTTAAACCAAGCATCAAGCATGAGATTAAACTGGGCTCTTTAGTCCTGTGAGTCATCAGACACAGTATTGAATCCAAATCATGTAACACTAACTGGTTTTATTTTTGTTATCTACTGCATTGATGGGCATCCGCAGTATATAAATATAGTTGTGTGTGAACGTAATTGTTTTCAAACAAAAAAATGAAAGCGGTGTCATGATGACAAATACTGTTAGCACTTAAGCTAACATCACTTTCTTTATTCACACAGTTGAGCAAAATGTTTTAGAACAATGTCTAAACATTTGGACGTTGCAGTTACTCACAAGTTACAGTAATGCACGGTAATCCAGCTGGCATCTGCATACAAGCACCAAATACACTTACGCATTTGTGTTGTTAACACTTTATACATAAAAATTAAGAGATTCGATAGTAAGTATGGCTGGTTCTTTTCATTTTACACCATCTTCGTAAATTTGCCACAACATGAATCATAATTTTGGTTCATTCATGCTTGTGAGCTATATTAATACATCACTCTGTTTATTCAAGACTGATAAATGTAGCACTCAGTTCCTTAACAAAACATGTTCACAGCACAGAGCTAAACATCCTTCTCACATACTGTTTATATTGCTGAGCTGATTTACGAGGCCCTTCTGTTAAGATTTTACTTTCCAATTGATATCAGCACTTCATTGCAATGTCAACACGTAACACAATTAGGTGGTGTTTATACAAAGTGGTCACGCTGAGATTACTTACCTTATTATACCGTTCATGAGGGACAGACTGAAGCACGATGGGCTCCATGGTGGATACGTTGGCAAACTCCACCTCAGGGATGTAAAGAGCACAAACCACATGGGCCCAACCTAAACAACACAAAACCATATACGATAAGACATAATTACTCCTATATTTCTACAGGAAGATTATGTAAAGCTGGGACAGCATGGCTCTACAGTGGCAACATTTCACTCACGTTTGTAAGTGTAAAACTTACCACGTGCAAATGTGTACAATTATATATGCACACCTATGAGAGTGACATTTAACACCCAATAAAAACGGATGACCTTAACACTGTCAGAATAAAAGCTATGTAATTCACTTTGTTGCTGTCTGCTTTGTGCTACTCTCTTTCCAAGTTCTTTCCAAGAATGCAAACTGAAGTTGCATTACGGAATATAATTTGAGTCTTCAAACTAAATAATAACAGTGTTCCTAAAACGTTAAAAGCACGAGTGCTCTGAAACAAAATTCTAAGTATAAAGAAGGGTATTATATACTATAAGGTAAATAGACAGTAAATATTTAGATTCAATATAGGTTGAAACTAATAAGTCAAGCATAATAACTAATCCATTTATTTGAGGGCCGTGGTCATTTGTTTGCTTATAGTCACGTCTATTGGGCATGCCTGGCTTCTACTACGGTGTGAAAAACACTTATTGAAGTACGTGGGCTGAGTGTGGTCACATAAAGGCAGAACACCAGGACTGGAAGAGTCAGACGACATATTCTAATCTGCCTACAGTCTAGACCAAGTGTGGAACCGTAGGGTGTCAACCACAAGCAAACATACATAAATATTATAATTACAGGCTACCACCATCTCTGTCTTTTTAACCGCAATACCACCACACTAAATGATTTTGATTTAATGAGCATATTCTGTAATGTTTGTGTAAGTGAGCGGGGAGAGGATACTAATTAACTCAAGCTGAAATGTATCCGGAAAAAAACAAATGCACTAAGTTCTGTTTATTCAGCATAGGGACTGAGCAACAGGCCTAAACTTAAATGTGAACCTATGAACTGTCTTTGACCCCAGCCTAAAGGGACAAGGAGGTGGGTTTTGTTGTTTTGAAGTCCCTCCAAGAATCTAGCAGAAGCCTATAAACCAGGCAATAAAAAAAAACCAAGCACACCCCAAAGAACTTCTAACCTCTTCAAACAGAAGGATGGCTTTCTTGAAAAGAACAATTTGCCCAAGATGTTCTTAGCTACATGTATGCAAGTACTAATCTTGTTTTCTTCAAAATGCTGTTTAACATTTCAAAGAAGCCTTTTGGAATGAATCAACAACAGAATCAGAAAGAGTCTAGCAGAACGGCAACAAAAAGGCCAAGACAGACCAGCATACTGCTGCTCCTTTTCCTTGCATATGTTTCAGCACGTTATTAAATCAGTCATACGCCTTAACTCCAGAGTTTTCATTTGGTAATATTCTTGTGTTTGTGTAATTAAACAATAGTCACGCTTGTAAAAACCATGTGGTGGTCAGGGGAGGAAGGGGGTCAGTGCTAGCGTGATACAGTAGCAAAACATCACTTTTTATTGTCTGAACATGAAGGACAGCACTATATGTGTTTTCCATCTTAATAAAAAAGTAACTTGTGTGACCCTTCTTGGTTAGAACAAGGAATCTTGCTCAATCGTAAGCCAACAAGGCCGGAATACTTGTGTCAAACATCACTTTTCCTACTCATAAATAACCTTAAAATATGGAATCCTCTAAAAACTTCAAACTGCAAAAAGACAATTACATGGTTTGAAACAGCTCAAGCATAAGCCTGGGGCGATGATGTTTCCCTCATGGCCGTTAAACAGCTCACTGCCCCTAAAGATGGGGTATGATCCAGCAGCTGTGTCCCATGCCATGTTTACAGTCTCTGAGTTGCCCTCACCGTGAACCCTGAGCATGAAGAACAAAAGTCCCCTCACAGCCCCACAATGACCCTGCTAAAAACACCCACTCATAAAAATAAGGTGAGAGAGATAAACACAGTTCCAAACCCCCTATTTTTAATCACTTAGAAAATATGCAAATGAAATCTTCAAATATTTAAGTGAAGTGACCACCTTTGTAACCAAAGATGTGGAGACAAGGTTATAAACTTAAAAAACACACCAGAATAATAAAGCATTTGTTATGTTGAGGTGAGACGAAACAAAATAATTTTGTCTAATTAAAAGCTTGCTGATGGGGATACATGCAACTTCTGCTTGACACTGTATTAAACAAGAGTCTCAGCAGTATCTTTGACAGCAGCATTTCAATTTCCAGAAGTTAGCTAAAATGAATCAAATTGTTTTTTGTTTAACATCATCGTTCATTAAAGGTATAAAAGCAGAACTGCGTTACCCTCAGCAAAGCATGTGTTATTCTCAAGAGGGAACATCCCTTTAACTTAGCTTTAACAGCTCTAAGAAATTGTGAACTTGTCCTTTTCAACAACAAATATACTTTGTGTTCAGATTTTAAAGACTTAAAAAAATCCCCTTGATAAGTGTTAATCCATTATCTCTGCAAATGAAGGACAAAATAAAGCAGCACTGGAACATACACAGGAGCACAAAACAGCACACATACACGAGAACAAAACAGCACACAACTCCATTAAAACAACACTAATGCCTCCTGTTTCTGGATATCGGTCTATATTTGGCCACTGCAGTCAATTCATGCCATCAACGTTATTTGATGATGTTGATGATTTTATATCTGCAATTGTTTATAAAAACAACATTTGTGAATGATGAAATTAGGTCTTACCCCCATTATCTGTTCGTTTTAGGGCTCCATCCTTGTGGGGACACAGCTCACACCTCTGAAAGGAAAGGAGAAACAACATGAATCCACTCCCCTTTCAACCATCTGCAGGCCAGACATGGCTCTGATGGTTTTCAGGAACACATGGCAAGAAACTAAAGCAAAGTTTGAGGGTTAGACATCATTTTCTTTCAACTAGAGAACAGAGCATCCCGGCAAAACTGATCAATGAAACTGTAGACAAGAGCCTTTGATAGCTGAGTGAAAGATGGGAAACATCCACTGCTGCAGCCCAGAAGAGCTGCTTCTACATTTGAGAATAAAATGTGACCTGTTCAGCTTTAGGAGAAAAACAGGTCTAGACAACCAAAACATGGGACAAGAGAAAAAGAAAATCTTTTGAATTAAGTTGAATGATCTTCCAAGATTATCAACTAGAGACAACTACTGCAAAAACAAGCAAGCTTATCAAAACAAGAGACTGTACAAAGATTTCACTTTCATTTCACTACTCTTTAGACATTTGCCTAATAAAGCCTGGAACAGGGTTACATAATTGGGGCAGAACATTATGCTTTAACCATGCCATTATGTGCCACATACCACTATGTTCAAAGTTTTTAAACTTCTGCTCAGTCGGCTGTCCTCCTCCTCTTTGTTACAGGTGGTGGACAGTCCTCCTCCTTCAGGGGTCTGCCAGCTCGGCTTTCTCCCCCTCCACCCTTTAATCTTTGGGAATAAAGTGGCAAAGCAGGGCACAAATGGAAAAAATGGGCTTATTTTTAGTAAATGGAGGAATCAGGTGCAGAAATTCTGTTTCATCATTATGATTGCTTTGGGAATTAAAAAACAGCCGTAGGCCTCAAATATTTAAAAAAAAAAAATGCAAAAGGTTATAAAATGCTCCAGTAAGAGGTCATTCTGGCAGTGTAAGCTACCATTTTTTGCAAATCTTTGACATTTGATTGGTTACAACTGCAAAAATGCAACAAAAATATTACTACTGATATCCTGTTGCTTTACAAGTGTAGGTGGCATTAAAAACTGTCCCTAACCTCCACGGCATGATGTGAGATGCTACATCTTGGCATAAATCCAGAACTTTCAACAAAAATGCCCACATAATGGGTGCATAACAGGCTTTTCCTTCTTGTAACATGTTCTTCTGGTCTAAACTGCCACTTTCATTTCATGCCCACCTGACAGCTCGCACAAGCCATGCACAGCTTGGCGGTCTCATAGCTGCTTTCAAAGGAAACTGCTTCAACTGCCAATGCAACTGCATCCATCCTAACCATTCACGTTTCCTTTACTGAACCACAATGTTCTGTTTACAGATAACAGAATGGTCTTTACTGTAAGCCAGGCTCTGAGATGAATCGTTTTTCAGAACAATGTCTTTGACTATCATACATTAAAACAAATGCCATAAACAAAGAAAAAATATGCCAGACTTGATTGTTAAATGTTTATTTGACATGGTAAATCAGTAATGTCAATCAGATCTCCCTAAACCTCCCTCTTGCCCATACGTTTTTTATGATAAATAACCATCATATTACTGCATTAAACAAACTGCCCCTCAAATGCAGAGAAGTTGGCAAACACATAGTCACAACTGTGATTTTGAGAAGTGTGCAGAGCAATACTTGTTGATACTATATGAAACGCTTGGATTTTCCACACATACCCAACCCTTTATTTAGGGTTGAAAAAAGTCTACGGTTTTCAACCCTAAAATCCACACACAAAATACTGTATATAGTGCTTGTTATACACTCCAAAAAAACAGAAAAAGCCTAAACCTGGTTCAAATAGTTCCACAAAACATACAAAACCATAAATTGTTAATAATTATGTTATATAAAACAAGTTGAAGCATAGAAAACAGACATTTAGAAAGACTGACATTAACACACAAACCATGAAACTTGCATTACAGTTATCTAAAATGACCTTAATGTAGTATAGGCATGATACTATATGACTTGTAACAGATACAGTTGTGCTCATAAGTTTACAAAACCTGATGGAATTTATGATTTCTTGGCCATTTTTCAGAGAATATGAATGATAACACAAAAACTTTTCTTTTACTTATGGTTAGTGTTTGTCTGAAGCCATTTATTATCAATCACATGTGTTTACTCTTTAAATCAGAATGACAACAGAAACTACCCAAATGACCCTTATCAAAAGTTTACATACCCTGGTGATTTTGGCCTAATAACATGCACACAAGTTGACACAAACGGGTTGAATGGCTGTTAAAGGTAACCCTCACCTGTGATCTATTTGCTTGTAATTAGTGTGTGTGTATAAAATGTCAATGAGTTTTTGGACCCCTAACAGACCCTTGCATCCTTCATGCGGAAAGCAAAAAAAATTGTCAAAGGATCTGTGGGAAAAGGTAGTTGAACTGTATAAAACAGGAAAGGGATATAAAAGGATATCCAAGAAATTTAGAATGCCAATCAGCAGTGTTCAAGCTCTAATTAAGAAGTGGGTTCTGAGGGGTTCTGTTGAAACCAAAGCACGGTCAGGTAGACCAACTAAAATTTCTGCCACAACTGCCAGGAAAATTGTTCGGGATGCAAAGAAAAACCCACAAATAACTTCAGGTAAAATACAGGACTCTCTGGAAACATGTGGTGTGGCTGTTTCAACATGCACAATAAGGAGGCACTTGAAGAAAGATGAGCTGCATGGTCGAGTCGCTAAAAGAAAGCCATTACTACGCAAATGCCACAAAGTATCCCACTTATGATACACCAATCAGCACAGAGACAAGCCTCAAACCTTTTGGCACAGTCATTTGGAGTGAGACCAAATCAACAAGTCAACAAGGCCTATGATGATACACCATTCCTACTGTGAAACAGGGAGGTGGATTGCTGATGTTTTGGGGATGTGTGCGCTACAAAGGGGCAGGAAATTTGGTCAAAATTGATGGCAAGATGAATGCAGTATGTTATCAAAAATACTGGAGGAAAATTTGCACTCATCACCCCGGAAGCTGCGCATGGGACGTACTTGGACATTCCAACATGACAATGATCCAAAACACTCGACCTGTCATTGGCTACAGCAGAATAAAGTGAAGGTTGTGGAGTGGCCATCTCAGTCTCCTGACCTCAATATCATTGAGCCACTCTGGGGAGATCTCAAACGTGCAGTTCATGCAAGACAGCCCAAGAATTTACAGGAACTGGAAGCTTTTTGCCAAGAAGAATGGGCAGCTTTACCATCTGAGAAGATAAAGAGCCTCATCCACAACTACCACAAAAGACTTTGTATGTAAACTTTTGATCAGGGTCATTTGGGTAGTTTCTGTTGTCATTATGATTTAAAAAGAGTAAACACAGTTGCTTGATAATAAATGGCTTCCAAACACTACAATAAGTGAAAGAAAAGTTTTTGTGTTATCGTTCATATTCTCTAAAAAATGGCCAAGAAATCATAAATTCCATCAGGGTATGTAAACTTATGAGCACAACTGTATATAATTTCTGCATCAGGAAATAGTGCTGCTGTAATGTGAGGAGTGAGGCTGTCTGTACAATTTGCATGTAAATCAGTGACTGACAAATGTGTTGTTTTTAAGTGATGTGATTAAGCTTTCAAGCCTAAACGATGTTAAATTCACCACCAATCAATACAACTTTATTAGTTAAACAACATAAAAAAGGCTTTCAGCAAATAAAGGGAAAACACCACTATATATTAATTTTAATTCTCAACCTCCAATTTCATGGTATTTAACATGACACAGGTGCACTATGAAAAAAATCTAAGAAAATTGTGAAACAGATAAAATTAAAGAACTTGACAGGTTTTTAATTGCTACCATTTGCATTTTAAACTCTTGGCAAAAATCACAAAAGTCTTGAGTAAACAAATAACATATATTCAGCACTAATTCTGAACTCAACAGTGCCACTGTGTTCAGTAATGACTAAAGTGACTAAAGCTGTACTGCACTAGCCAGTTTATTTGCTCCCCAGAGACTTGATACCTCACATAAAAGTGCTTACAACTAACCTAACCTAACATTAGGTTACAACTAACCTAAACTAAACTACTAACATGTTTTTTTCCTTTCAAAATCACTAGAAACACTTTCTTCCCAACTGTATGACTGAGTATTAATGCAGGTTTAAAAAAAAGCCCTGTACTGTAGTACATAACTACAGTGACCAGTCACACACATGGCCACACATGGTGTATTGTGACCTGATTAAATAATGGGCATCTGTGACTTCCTGTCACAGATGCCCTATGCCTGGCCTTCAGCTGTGTTTGTTCTTATGTGTGCCTCATTCCAGCAACCAATGTCTTAGTCGGTATTAGTTGGCATCCTGACAGATGCTTTGTAAGCACTATGCTCTACCAGTCGAGCTACTGAAACACTTTAATAAATGGACCAGATTTTCAAAGCATCACAAATAAATAGCTCAGCAAGTGCCATATATACACAAACAGGAAGAACGCCTAGACAAAACAGTCTGAAAGAGTTGTATAAAGATGAGGAAACTCACCACCCTGGCAGCTCGCTCCTGCGATTCACATTTCCTACAGAACCATGGGCCAGTAGGGACTTGGACAATTCCATAGCAGGCTGAAACAAGAGGATTGAAGGACATGTGAGATGAAGAGACTGGCTTCCATCTACTCTCTACCAGTCAACTTGACTATGTTTTTCTGTTAGAATTTGATTTTGACATACCAATGATGTTTCAAAGGACATGTGGAGGATATTGTTAATGCGACAGTTAAATGTAATAATAAACAATGTAATTGTTTATTATTAAAAGCCAACAAAAAGCTTGGCTATATCAATGAACTGAACAGCAAGACCAGCTCAGGACCTGGATGTGGTTACCTGAATATGTTTACCTGTATTTGGACGTGACAAATAATCATCTAATATACAAACAATCACCCCATTCATTATATGCTAAACAAAAGCAAGATTAGACCAGGGTTTGGTACTTTCAACTGCCAACTGGAATATAACCAATAGTCACAAAGCATAAATGAATATATACATTAAAAAAATTAAACCTGTAAAATGTGAATGGATAAATTTCCACATCTTAGCCGAAAAACAGCCCTAAAAACAGGTTTAGAGATGACAGTCATGAAAGTTATAAACAGCTATAATACAAAATCTAAGATACAAGCATATTCATCTGGAGGAGATAGCATCCATCCAAACAGTTAGAAACAGGCCCCAATGTCAAAGCAAAACCCCAAACAGTATCACATTTGAGCACCTGCACATTTAATAACGAAGTCAAAGCCATTTACTGTCATATGTACAAGTACCGTGTACAAAGTACAATGAAAAAATTCAGACTATAGACAAGACAGAGAACAACAGACATCACTGCTAATTATACATATGTACGAACACGTACAAGAATTACAAAAACTAAGAATAGTACATTTTCTGTCATCTGTTTTTGTCATTTTTGTTCTTACCCCTAAAGAACAAACATGTTTCATTTTTGTTTCTGAAACCAAGATTTGTATAAGCTGTGGCCTAAAGCCCTAAGCAAACTAAAACAATAAAAAATACAAAACTATGCATGACCCTGAAAATGGTCAACATTTGCCAATAGCTGACAGCCTGAATCACTGATCATAAACAAGCGTTATGAGTCTGTCTTTAATGACGTGACCGTCTGATTCATCTCCGTTTCCATATCTGTGAATGACACGTTTTTGCTTGTGAACCAGTGGAGATAATGAACAGCCATGAACGACATGCTGTTTCACTCGTGCTAACCACATAACATTAGCATGCAGCCGTAACTTTCTCCTCGCAAGGACCTGGATGCATTACAAAACACTGCCACCCAACATCTTAAACGATCAAAATATCTTACCTACCGTCCCAATGCTACAAAAAAGGCGCCACCTTAAACTTTCGTCATACTGTAGGGTCGGTTGAGCTAGGCTAAGTTAGGCTAGGCTAGGCTAGGCTAAGCTAATCCGCTCACCTTAACAGCAGGGAACTTACCAAAACATTCGCCTCAAATAGGCCTCAAGAAAAATTAAAGCCTTTATCTTTACATTTACCTTGATGGACGGCGACATTACAGCCGTGGCCGTCGCAGTAGACTAGCGGGTTTTCGGCCCAGCCTCTCTCATCTGAACAGACGCAGCAGCCTCCGATCATCTCCTTCATAGTACTCGCCGAGTCGTCGTCTTCCTCTGCCAGATACAACTCGCTGGATACCATCTACCACCGCCACCACCACACAAAGAACAACAAAATGGTGATCGGGCGTTTGTCTCACGAATCCCTGAAACTCGAATTTTATGTCCCATTTCGACGAAAAGCCATATTTCGGTCGCAAGGCGGTATTTTTAGGGCTCAACACACAAACCCAGTACTAAAGGCTCTCGGGATGTGGAGGCGCGTGTGCGCATGCGCAGAACAAAGAGAACTGACGAAGCCTGTGGACTGGAAGAGGCCTCGCGGATTTTGTTTGAGGCACACGACGAGCGCCATTGAAGTTTTCCGCTAGTGTACCAAAGCCCTCAATGTGATGAAAACAAAATGTAACAGATATTTTCAAAGATTATGACTTACAAAAAGCCCTAGCCCCTTAAATTATTTTCTTTTTTTGTTGTTGTTATTATTTCATTTGAATTCGTGGTATGCACTTGACCCTTCTCTTCTTATGCAAAGATAAATTGTCGTTTTTATGTTGTTGCATGTACATAACATTTTTTAATAATACGTTTTAAAATACGAAGGCGGGGGAGGACGACGGTGGGCTGTATCTCTCGCTGCATTGTAAATTTGGTTTATGGCCTATTGAAGTGACACCATATGATGTTGAGGGTAAGTTACTTACAGAGGAGCGCACCTGGCTTTCGCTTTAAAGTTGAGTGTGACTTCCGATTCTGGTTGTGCTGTTTAATTAAGGTGCGAAAGACCTTGTCAAAATTAATTAATTGATTTTTTTCAGACATTAGGTATTTGATTTAGACCATTGTACTGAGTAAAACGGATGTTGTATGTGTACTGCTAAATAAATAGACAGCAGTGAAATGTTTATAGCTTATACAGCTTATAGGCTGTTTGTCATCACTTCCAGCATGTCAGCTTTATCCTATACTTAGCTAATACTTAACTAATCAGGCAGATTTGAATGAATAACATCAGTGCAGTTTAACATATCTAGAGGTAAAGACACAATATGTTGCCTTTTGTTTTATAATTTATCTTAAATCTAAAGTTTGTTTGTTGTTTAACACTTAAAAACAAACTCAACCTAAGGCGATGGTTAACAGGACTTGATTCAACCGATTGTCAGTCCCGTTTGCCCACACCGGTAATGCAACAGTACGAAACATTGTCTTTTTACGTTGTGATTAAAATTATGTTTGGTTTGATGCTAATTAATTGGCCTGCATTTTGTGTATTTATTTCTTTGTGCGTTTGATGACATTTTATTTTTATTTAATCTCCCTCTCTGAACAGACAGTTTGCCTGAACAAAAAGTCCAAAACAAACGTCACTCAACTACATTAATAATTATTATTAATTCTATAATTTTATAGACTATGCTTATTATAGACAATTATAGACAAATGATACAACCTAAACGAAAAACAAGATACGTTTTGCAGTGAAAATATGGTCCTTTATATTTTCCTGTGTTTTAAATCACAAATATAGTCTTAAATGTTCTACCAGGTGACAGTGAAAGAAAACGTAACCTGTCGTGTCCCAAAATGGGAAAATTGTTGTGCTTGTTGGAAAGTTATCGTTTAAAATAAAATGCCCCCCCTTTATATTTTAATCGAGTTTAGGCTTCATCATTTTTAGGGTGCGAAATAAAAGGTATGACCTTCTTTCATAGAATGAATGTACTGTTGTACTGTGAGCATCACTTTGTTACCCCACCTAACCCTTTTCTGCAAAACGCTGGAGTTGTACGAGATCAGAGGCTGTCCAGTTGTAGGAACATTTTTTTTTTTGTGGCGGGTCTAAATTGAGTTGAGACCATTTACAAAAACTACAACACAAGAGGTCAAATAATAATTTAGCACCACATGCTAAAAGCTTTATGTCAGAGTAAAGAAATTGCATTGCGCACCTGTTTTTTGACCATTTAAAAGCCGTCATGTGTTGACGATTTATTGGTTGATGTTCACTTCAAATATTGTTTTTTTTAAATATTGTAAGTATTCTTTTATCAGCAAGTTACAAAATAGCTTTTATGAATGTACGATTTAAGCTATGTACCTTTTTAAAAAATATGACAGGTTTATCGTCTATGTTTTTGTATTTTTTATAAAATCCCTTGTTGCATAGTTTTCTGGACAATAGGCTTGTTACACGGTTGCGAAACAATTATGCCGTCAGGCATATGTACACGGACTTGCTTGTGATATCGTTTCAATGTATATCCCTGTGCTCGTTCATATTTGTTACAAAATAAAAATTATAATTGTGCCTTTTCACACCTATTATAGGCTACTCAATTCGCTATTTTGGTTCTCATAATTACTTTACTTACATGAGGTTTACAGCGTAACAGCTTATTTTGAAACAACCTAAAATAATTAAAACAGCACGTTTGTAAAACTGTTTGGGAAAGGGGTGATAGTGGCATCTTTTTACACAAGATTTAGGATGAGGTCTTTGAATTCTAGTGTGTGTAGATTATGGGATTTACACTAACTAGTAAAAGTGGGAGGATGAAACGGGCAAATTGTTTTTCTTGGGATGCTCCAGAAACAGGGAGACTGGACAAACAAGTAATAGGAAGAGTTTGTCTGTAGCACGATAGCTTTTTGCGCAGAGAATTGTGGGTAACTGGGGGCAAACTCTTTCACACACACACACACACACACACACAGCAGATATGACACGCCAGGGTGAAAGGTTATTTCATCCCACCCCCAACCAGCTAACTCTGTAAATTCGGGTTAAAAATGTCAATGCAACCTGAGCTTGTAGAAATTTTTATTTGAAAAGGCGTGGGTATGTGGGATGTATGTATTTTAGCATTAAAAACAAATTACTGCTTTTGGTGCTTGCTTTCAGGTTCATGAAATAGACTATTGGGTTAAATAAGGGAACGAATCTTGTTTGAAGTGTGCTTCGTGTAGTTTATATGCACTACAGAAACACCGAGATCCGTCATTTTGTACTCCGTGCACGTGTCAGAAATGTATCGCCCTGTAGCTTTAGATTGTATTGTCCCAAGAGAAGTTTTCTTGTCATCTTATTGGCGGTCGTTCAACATTTAGTACTATATTACCACAAAAGTAACTTTCCACAAACTGTAACTTACTGGAGCGGTAGGAGCACATGGTTGTGCTTGAACTCTAAGGAGATGTACATCTCTCTACTTCCTCAATGACGTTATCTACCGATTTATCGTGAATACAAAGAAAAAGCAAACTAAATGTGTCATTCAAACAAGTAAAACAGCTACCATGTTCGAAATCAGTGAAAGTTTTTCTCCCTTTTAAATTACAGGACAACTTCTATCTTAAGGAAGTGTGCTCTTTGTTCTCCTTTTGTTTGGTAAAGCGCGACGAACAAACGTCCTCTTACCTCACACGCTCTCTAACGTGAAAATCTTCTTCGCCAAACTTTGAGCTCGCGATCCTTAAAGAAAAGTATGCGCACATTTAATAATATTCCTAACTTAATGATAAATGGAGTGAATTGCGCCTTTTCCATTTGTCACCGAGCGTGTTTGCCATGCTGGTTGAGCTCGCGCACGTTGTGGGGAGGCAGCCCAGGCGGACCCCCACTTTGGTGAGTCCGTCACGTCTGAGGGTCCAGGGCCCTTCCTGATGTTACTCCAAGAAAACTCCCAACCGTCCCTAGGACATAGCCAGGACATCAAAATACAATTCACTTTGTGAAACCACACGTATGAAAACTACAATAATAGTTAAAATAGCCTGTCAGTTCATTCACAAATAAAATATCAACAGGACACAGAAACATATAAATATTTAATGATAATTCATCAATGCGTTTAATCAATGATTTACAACATATACATGATATTTTCCCATATAGCTTTCGTGGTCACAATAAAACTGTAGGTTTGTGTTATGAGTCAAATAATAAATTACATACAATGTATGTTTTACCGAATTCATTAGCATCCCCTATTTAATAAAATAGTCTATATGCCAAAATATTGTTAATAGTTTAAAACCACAAAAGAGTAGTTACGTTATTGCAGCATACGTTATTCCTCAATAATCACGGTTTAATTCCAAGACAGTGTGTTAAAATTCACAAAATTACATTTTTTCTCGTTCTTTGATCAATGGGCAAATTAGATTCTTAGCCTTTTAACTTTAATGTTAGAAACGTGAAGTAATTCCCATAGCAAGACAAACATTTCTGGAGGCAGAACTTTCAACTATTCACCCAAGACTATGCACACTGGGTCGAAGATCAATCATTATCACTCATGTCACAATTGAGAGCTGTTCAAGCTGTGAGGTTTAAGAATCAAAGGCCCAGAACCTGCATGTTGTCTTTCAAATGATGTGTGCCCCTTGAATAAAACTTATATAGTTCAACGGAGGTTGGAATAAAATGGTTTATTAACAGTGCCGGAAAGCAGAAAATGTAAATATGAAATATTTAAATACGATTTGCAACTGTGTTACATATTCTATTACGTGGAAAAACTATAAAATAAAACAGAAATATTCTTATCACTGCTTACGCTTGGTTACTTAATGGTATTGCACAATTGCATAAATGCAGCTACCAATAGAAACGCTTTAATGGAAAATGTCAACTCTCTACGAGAAAGAGCATTTATAGGAAAATATGAATATTTTAGTTATCAGTTGACATGCATTTAAAACTTATGACGTATGTGATATTTATATATATATTGAGTGTTAAAACGTGAGATAAGGTTATTTAAATATTTGTAGACATAAAAAACATTCTGTTCGTCACTTTTTTTTAGTAACCAGTGTTATGAATACGGCCATAAGGAGCTACATTAACATTAGTTAACACAAGAATTAACATGAGAACGAGTCATCTGAGTCAACAGGAGTATAATGTGCAACCCTTATGTAAATAGAGCAAATATATTTATGAGCTCATAGTGTGAGATATGATCACGTACGTACAAATACCGACTTACAAATACAAATACCGACGTACAAATATACGAGCTTCTCGTACGCACCATCATAAACTCGGAGTGTGAGGCAACAGACTAGCATTCATTATCAATATCAGCAAATAGCAATTAAGCCTTGTGTGTGCTAAAAAATATATGTTTCTAACAAATGTTAAATCAATATCCAAATCAAGATATTGTATTGCTTTAATTGTCACTTAATTTCATCGTGTATCATTTGGGGCCTATATTGCACAATTTTGTTAATCATATGGCTGTGTGTTAAAAGTATGACATAGATATCTGTAACTGGCACTGCAAACGTAAAAGCCAATAAAAATATCGGTAAACGTTGGTAGCACCATTACAGGCGTCAGCAAAGATCAAGCCCACGGCACACTTACTCATCCAGAATAGTCAGTCTTTTTAATAAGGTAACAGCGGCAGGTCATTTGCATTTAAACGTTGTGAAATATTGTTTCTGAATTGTTGTAAATGAAAGAAACAGTTTAACTTAATTCATTATACAACAGAAAAGCCATAAACGCAGCAAAGCGATTATTTTCTGTGTGTGTGTGTGTGTGTGTGTGTGTGTGTGTGTTTGGGGGGTTGCTTATATGAAAAGCAAGGCCTTTTCACAAAGGCCCAGTTCTGTACTGCATGAAATAATATTATAAAACATACATATTATTTAAAAAGTGATTACATATCATATACAGTGCGGTTTAGTTTGACAGACAGATTTACTGTTATTTATCGTATATGTCACTGCATTGTTCTTCATCTCATGACATTTCTGTTTCGGTACATACAGTCTTGGTACATTCTCTTTGTAAAAATATGGCAAATGTCTGTTCACAGACGCTAACGGGGGAGGGGGTAGTCTTTCCTATTGAAAACCCGTTATTTTTTCTTTCACGTTTGTATGAAGTGGAATAGAGGTTGCATGATCTGAGCTGTGTGCGACCTCACAAAAGTTTGAATACTATATATCGCTCTCTCTCACACACACACACACACACTCGTACTCAAACCTCATGCAAAATTGAACAATGACCAGGATTCCCATTGTTCATTCTCCTTGATAGATATTATTGAAACGTACATTTCAACATCATAGGTACATTTATTAAAATTCCCAGTTATGACATCATCACACCTGGCAAATTAAAAGGGCACAAGAAAAGTGTGAGTTCATTTTGGAATTTGTTTACTTGTTGTACACGTGTTCCTTAGGTTGTTGGCTCCCTATACAATCTTTGAATAATAACTCAAAATAAAAATATGTATCGATTCCCACAAGGATACAATAAACAGCTCTGAAGGTTTATCGAAACATGGAGGAATAAAGTTATTCTATGCACGCGCACATACCAGGACGCGCGTCCACACATGCACACATGCACACACGAACTCCCAGAAATACACACATCACACACGAGAAATAAGCACAAGATGAAAACATATATAATGTGCTATCTTGTTTTCAGACACGCACAGCTTTGATTTTGTGTAAATGCAACCATCGATATTTTCCCCGTAAACCTAAAGGAAATTCCATATTCCATTTTATCGGAGTTATAAATCGACATCTCTCCGAAATTAGACAAATCTGAACGCATTTACATTTACTACTAAATGTAACGCGTACAATACAATGCATAACATGATCATGTGAAATGTATCAAATGTAAGTTTTAACGAGCTGTTCATCGCCAACGTATGCAGCCAAACGTACAAATCTGTTAGCGTTAATCATTTTTAAAGCGCCACAACACAAAGTACTACAATAATTCTCGTAAATAATGACCATTATTAATATGAACTTGTCACGAGCAAATTATTTGCTCTATTTAAGAGAGGTGGGATTACAGCAGTATGGAAATTAGCTAGGGGGTGGGGGTGGCCAAGGCTGGAATATCCATTTTTATTGCATCACCTGTCAGTGACGTCCAATCAGCGTCGACTTTGGGTGCATTAATTGATGAAGGTGTCTCCGGCCTTTCTCAGTTCCCAGTGTCATTTTATTTGTGACTAAACCAGCAACGGGAATAGCAGCTGCATTTTGGGCTCTGTTTTTCTCTCTCTCTCTCTCTCTCTCTCTCTTTCGCTCTCTCACTTCCCTACTCTCCTCGCTTTTTATCCTTCTCACTGGCAGTGCTGTTCACCTTCCTCTTTTCCTCATGGCCAAATGGGAAGAGAGCTGAGAGAGCGCAGGTATACAGGAGCTCAGACAGGCAGCAGCCAGCCTGTCGGCAACATCACACACATTCCATAGATCATGCAGTGCTCAGGTCAATGGATTGATTGTTTCAGTTTAAACTGACTATTTCATTTTTAATTTTTCTATGTAAAACTTTTTGTTCATCATGCAGTGTGGACATGTCACAGCCCATGCTGGACTGATCAGCAGAATGCCTTGAAATAAAACAGCAGCATTAAAGCTACTGGACATCCGTCGCGCTAAATGTTGGAATTAATGCTATGAAGAAAATGGGGGACTTGGAATCCGGTTTTGAGGAAATGCAGGGTGTAAAGCTGGGCTATTTGGTTATCAAAGGCAAACAAATGTTTGCCCTTTCTCAGGTCTTCACCGACCTCTTGAAAAACATCCCGCGGACTACTGTACACAAACGAATGGACCATCTGAACGTGAAGAAGCATCACTGTGATTTAGAGGAATTGCGAAAACTGAAAGCAATAAATTCTATAGCTTTCCACGCAGCTAAATGTACCCTGATTTCAAGAGAGGACGTTGAGGCACTGTATTTTTCATGTAAAACTGAGCGCGTGTTGAAATCAAACAAAAGGAGAGAGAAAGCAAAAAAATCTGACAAAATGTGCGAAGACAAAAACCACCCAGCTGCCAAAAGTGACTTCTGGAGAGAGAAAGTTTGGTTAAGTTTACACAGTGTCCCGCAGACTTTCTCATTCAAAAAGAAAGCTGCTCGACGTGACTCTGCCCCTCGCACTCACTCAAATCTACCTCAAATTTACAGTAAATCCTTTGCCCGTGATTTTAATCCAGTCACGAAGTCGGTATCTACACCCTTTAAAAACTATGAAACAGCTCAAATACCCGACAACTGTGTGTCTTTTAATCCGAAACATGCGTTTATTCGGCACGTTGTGAACCGACAGCCGCTGCTCTATCAGTCCGCCATTGCAGCGCAGTCAAAGCACCAAGGCAACGCAGACCTACTTTACAAAAGGAAGAGGAAGCGCGAGAGTCAGTTTTGGTCGAGGAGCAGACGCAGCCACCCGGTTCTGGTTGTCCCAAAATGCTGTAAACCAAACGTTCCCAACGGATCTTTAACCCAGTTTCACCACCTTGAGCACGGATTGTACATCGACCCTCTACACACTGGACATTTTCAGGAAAGCTGCAGCAGCGACACGGAATCGAGTTCCATCTCAGAACGGGTGAACAACGATTCGGATTTTGGATCGAGTTTCTCCACCACCAGCAACTCCGGATCTTCAGACGAAGAGGAGGACGACTCCTTTTCGGATTCGTCCGATGTCAGTAGCGACGAGGAGAGCTCGTCTCAGTCGGACTCGAGCTCTGTGTCCAGTCAGGTTTCAGTGCAGAGCATTAGATTCAGGCGTGCGAGGTTCTCAGGTCTCAACACAAAAGCACCTCTGGTCCTACAGCCTACTTTTCACTATAGGCCCAATCTCCAGAACACACCCGCTAACCAGGGAGGACCGATTTTGGATTGTCAAAGAGCTGGCAAAACACAGAACCTGGACTGTAGCGCATCGTTTAAGGAGAGACGCAGGGATGGTGACGCCGCAAATGTGCACAAGTTCTCCCTGGTGGGGGCCCGTTTCCCAGATTTAAGAGAAAACCGGGCATCTGAACCAGTGTCACGCCTTGAATTTTCCAGCGATCCAAAGACCCCAGACTCCGTCGCTAACATAATTAAAGAGATTGGCCTTACACCTATTGCGAATGGAAATAAGGCGTTTCCCCAACAAAGAATACCAGGATCAGCAAACAAATGTCCCTTAGGCTGGATATCACACTGTGTTTTGGACAATAGGATAACGGTTTGTAAGTCTTCTGACAGCAATCTTTCATTAGCAGCAAATTCCAAGAGGGAGTTAAAAACTTCCACTAAACTGCCCTCACCTATAAAACCTATTAAAACAGAGGCAGAGGAGCCCATCCCGACCTCAGGCTTTAACAATGAGGGAAACAGGGCCGTCAAAGCGCCGCTTGTGTTACTAAATAATGTGAAAATTAAAGTGGAGGATACGTTTGACGAGTATGAATATGTCAAGCAATGTAAGGACAACGATGCTGACGGGAAGGCCATCAGCAACCATTTTAAGGAAACTGACCACTGCAAAGAGACGATTAAAGCCACAGAGATCTCAGTCCTAAAACACCCAGCCTGTAACGAGGAATCTGAAAGCACTTTAAACACTCCTTGTTCCGAGGAAGGAGAATGCAAAATTGCTGCAAGGGTCAGAAAAAACTACAGGGCAATTCTGGGTAAAAAAAGCGAAAGTGTGAGAACATCAGCTAAATCAGGTGCAAAAGTTGACAGGAGTCCCCGATCTGCAGGAAAATGTGCGATCAGTGATGGCTCAAATGAAGACTGTGTATCGAGCAAACGCAAACGAGCGTGCACCAGTGTAGCATCTCTAAGAAAGCCCTTTAGCTTCATGGCGAATTTTCCCTCTCCACCGTCACTTATTATTGGCAGCGATGGAGATTTGAGTCCGGCTTACTCGTTGAACTCTTTAAGAAGTAACCAGCTGCCTCATCGTTCTCACCCGGTGTGGAGATGGCAGCTTGGCCATACAGTTGTTCCTCCCCCTCCGAGCCACAAATTTAGGAAAGCCTGTGTTATCCCTTGAACTGTTCTTTTGAGCTGGAGGAAAATGTCTTAAAACTTTGACTAGCACTGATACGCGTTAGTTGTATTTTTCACTGTTGTTTTAAATGAATATGTTGGCCTGTTGCTATGTAGCATACATCGTCCTCTTATAGTACAGGCTGGTCTATCCATCGAGGTTGGGACTCTGGAATATACAGAGGTATTTATAATAAGCATATCTAGCGAGAACCAGTTCAAAATATATTATTTTGGTTGGTTTTGACCTGCTGGATTGGAGTAATTGTCGGCACATTTTTGCAGGCAGGGCTAAAAATCTCTCATTTTGACATTATTGTGATTGTCAGGTCTGTGGTTGATTTTGTCATTAAGACATCTGACTTTGTGTATTTCAGGGCAGTAATTTCCTTTTTACATTTCATCTGTCCCTCAATATACTGCCTTTTTACAGTAGGCCTATGATCCATACCCTTCTTATTTACTCATTTTAAAGGTGTTTTCCAATTGTTGGCACATAGCTGTGCTCACTCCCAGGCAGCACACAATAGCTCTCACGGTAGGCCCAACACAATGGCCCACTCACTGACAATCAGGAGCTTTTGATTTGCACGAAGTAACAGAGGGAAAAAAAACACCAAATCGACGTCCTTCTATAGCACATTCATGACGTAAGGTATGGAATAGCTAGAGCACAAATTTACCATGCATTGCACTTTGCGAATGCCCAGTGAATTATTGATGTTTCTTTCTCTTTTTTTTTTTTTTTTTTAAATG
Source organism: Chromobotia macracanthus (assembly GCA_036877525.1). Taxonomy (NCBI): domain Eukaryota; kingdom Metazoa; phylum Chordata; class Actinopteri; order Cypriniformes; family Botiidae; genus Chromobotia; species Chromobotia macracanthus. The sequence continues at coordinate 707,113 of JAZGTH010000100.1, read as the reverse complement.
AGCCATCCCAGGTAACCCAAAAACCTTTATACACGAGTTAATGAATCTGGTGCTATTTGTACAATGATCTTTTGCCTTTGAGAGGAAGGTTTGTTAGTCGTCCCCTTTCGTAAATGCTGGAGATTTTAAACGCAGCGATCTGCAGGCATATTGCAAACAATAGTGTTGTGCATACGTGACAACTTCACAGACAAAAGACATCGGTGCTTATATATACACATTCTGGTCAGGGTATATTTAGTAAATGTTTATTTCTCTTTGTCTCAAGTAGCTTTGTCCTTTTCTAATAGTGTTTTGATTGTATTTTCCTTCTATCGGCCTAGGTTTCCATAGAATATATGGATTACCTAAAAATCATAACCTCAAATATCGGGCAAAATGACACTCAAGCGTTAACGTGGTGTTTCACTAGAGTACATTGCCCCATAGAACTGCCTTGTGATGAATGTATCGTATTTGTTTACTTCAGCAAAAGCAGACTGAATCCGAAACAGGCCTTTAAAACTGAATCGTTTTTGTGATTAGATCCGCCAGTGAACTAAAGAATTTTTGAGAGTATATTGCCAGCAGCCTAAAAGCAGATAGCCAACTGCTTCCGTGATCCAAAAACTTAACTGTATACCAATTTCCTGCACAAAGTAAATACAATGCCTGTGAGTTGTAACTATATAGGCTTAGACTATGCACACTTGGCAAAAGCGACGCTACTGAGTCCACATCATCCTGATCTAAAACGTAACAGACTGCATTAAACGTATTAAGGAATGGACCTGTTATGTGCATTGTGGAAAGAGAAAGTACATCGCTTTGTGAATGTTATGCGACACAGTGTGAAATGCAGACAGGTGAATGATTAAATATGTCAGTTTCTGTATATTTAACACTTTTATTTTTGTAATGCAGAACTTTTTGGTTCCTTGCAGAATAGCTATGTCGTCTCACCTTCAGAAGAATGAATTCAGAACTAGCCAAATTATACAGAATGTAGCCCACAAAACACAACACCCCTTATGTTAAACAATTTACGATCTCCACAATGAACAGAAATGAGAAAATGGGCGGTGACTCACTGTAAACATGGCAACTTAGGATATATCTGGTCAGGACTGACTTTTTGTAACCTTCTGCTTTTGCTACAATACTTGAGGTCAGATTTTGACATGTTTTTTAAGCTGACGTCACTGGTTTATACATATCCATATTTATTTTTGTGATTTTCTTGTTTTTTTGGATACCATTGTTGTGTAGGATAAATGCACTCGAAATGAAAACTTGAATAATGGATTTTGAAGCACTTTCTTTTTAGTGGTTAAACTGTTCATTAAATACATCTGAGTGTAACGTGAAATGATCGTTCATTTTTAGCTTTTATCTCCCTAATATACATTGGTAGCAGTGTAACAATGATATTGTTTTCCCTTTTTAATGATGACTCTAAAATACTCTTTACATGACATGCAAAAGGGGGATCAACCCCTGAGATAAGTTGTTTATTGTAAAGAAAAGTGTTGATGGGGGGGAGGGGTTTGGAAACGTTGGTCTTGTGCCCTTCCATATAGGAACTCGAGCACACTATAAGCAAACTTTATAGCAGTGTGCTTAGGCTATAGGTTGCTTTAATCAAGGGAAGGGAAACAGGAAAAGCGAGTACGTTCACATTTCCAACTGTGGAGTTCAAGATACGCAAGATCTAATTGCACTACCGTGTTTTAACATGTAACAGTTTTAATAATAGTATTCATGCATGTGTGTGTGTGTGTGTGTGTGTGTGTGTATGATAGTCGGTGAGAAAGAGAGAGAGAAAGACTAAAAGGAGACACTATCATCAATTTTCCCATTTCAAAGTACTAAGAATATTGTCAAAGCACCCCTAGAAATGCATATACATGCATATATAATGCATACACACATACATACGAATCATCTACCAGAAATGATATTAAAACAGACCTTGTATCTGTTATAACAAGCATTCTAATTGGTTCAAGGTAAGCTTTCACTTCGTGGCTTGAAGAAGATGAAAAGAAAGAAAGAGAGAAAAAAATAAAAATGTCTCACTAACGGCGCACAATTAGCCAGACCATAAATGCATTATAGAGTTCCCCATTGACGGTACCCCTTCAGACTCAAGAGGACCAAATAAACAGTTTATGAATAGCAAATCAGGCTAGTAGTGGTCCGTTGTGCAGAGTTCACTAGGGCCAACACAGAGAATTGAAAAGGGTCCACCTTTAAACTAAATTTAAAATAATGACCAGAAAAAATCACCAGATTTACCTACAGCATGTGAGTATCAGTCACTAAATACAAATGTATCGCTGCGGTCATTTTTCCTTCACTGTTCTAGGAAGGCCCGTTTTTTAGGTTTTAATAGTAAATAATAACAAATAATAATGTTAAAATAAAAATCAAGGAAACATGAAATAATAGCAATCCACATCTATAATAAAATATTTAAATATGACAGCTAAAATAAATGTAATATTATATAATGCATATAAAATAATTTATTGTTCGTGCTTGCGTAGGTACGTAAAAAGATACGCTATAGGAAATAAGCCACGGTATGCACTTGAAAGCAATAATATAAATGCAAATACATAAAGCGCTGCAATAGTCCTACTGAAGTTTAAAGTCTTGTCATAACCTACTACAAATGCAAATGCTCCTGACAATCACAATACTATACTAATACTATATAAATAATAAAATAATACATCCATATATTGCGATGGACAATGCATTTGGAAACACACATAGCCTACTTTATGTGGCAGTCAGCGCAAACAGACCTTAAAATAAAAACATTTTTTGGTGTCTACAGGTATACAGCTGGGGGTTGGATGTAGCCTACACGGGAATTTAAAGAAGGGTTGAAGAAACATCCTCGATAACTGATAAATGATAGTACGGCGAACACACTGCACAGAGAGACGGGTAGCACAGCTATTTTGCACAGCTAAATACTCTGGGCTGCTTCATTTCGAGGCCTGACTTCATCAGATGGACTCGAGGCTTAATCATTCACAAAACTCATGAGGGTGTTCAATAGAAAAATATATTTCAACAAGTTTATGCTCAATCGTTTGAATGCCTGTAGAGAAATTAGCCCTTAAGCTGTTTGTAAATGTAGACATTTTAAGTTGTAGACGTTTTAATGTACTGAATACCGTAAGCGTATATGTCATACGACGACTAATACGCACAATTAATTGCTAAAGCCTAAAAATTAATTGCTAAAAATTACTAAAAACTATAAACGTCCCTGTGCAAAAATCTGTGATCGGAGTAAAAATTGCCGATGCAATATAATTACTCCAAGAAATGACGTAGGTCGAGGTTAAGCACTATAACTTAATGAGATGAGAGCAATGTTAAGCATATATAAAAAAATCTTATCAAATATTTATAGTAAACCCAGTAAAACCTCAACGTAGGCCTATAAGATCCACTGGCTTTATATGTGGACACGTAGTTCAACCAACAGGATAAGCGGCCTGGAAGCTTCTTTTGTAATGGGATCAGGACGGGAGGAAAATCGGGAGGAAAATAATGCTGTTACGTGATGGGCAAAACCTCATTACCGGGTTCAACCAACAAAAACATCAGCTTGAGCGGTCGAGTTTTACTGCTGCTAAACCAGACTGAGTTACTTCATGCTCAGGAACAGAATAAAAGATTTCGCATTCGTGAACGAAATTGTTGTTGTGTGGTTAGGACGCTCTTTTAGGCTAAGATTAAGTGTTTTAATCCATAATAACTGATCTGACTAATATTCAGTAGTTTTAATATTTCATTTTAATAGAGTTTAATAGGTCTATCAGTTTAATTTAATTTATAGCTCTTTGGAACAAATGAACTGATCAGTTGGTGTTTTTTAGAAGAAAAATGAAGATAGGCTTATGTGTAGAATTAAAGTTTTGAAATATTAAAATATTCAGCAATCTGTATAGTGAAATGATTGTTAATTCAGTAACATGATATTGTCGTTATATTACATTATATTATTATTGTACGGCCTTCAGTATACAACCCATGCAATCACGTTATGATTTTGTCACAGTTGTTTCTGTAGGACACAAATCCAACAAACTAGAAGGACTTTCAGGTTAACGCGATACTAGTATCATTAGAAATGAAATCATGCTACGAGTTCAGATTAGTCTAAAATGATGTGCCATATCTTTAGGATTAATAGCACTTATTCTAAAACTAGCTACCAGATTTATCAGCTTAGTTAAGGAGGAGATAGGGGAGAAGTTTTACTCTGATTGATTGAGCTCCTCATCGACCTCGTGGTAACGGGATTCTTCAGTTATCTCCATAAACTGAACCAGGGAGAGACCTGCCCCCACTCAATCCCAAAAGAAAGATAACCAGACAAAGACAACAAAACAAACCGTGTAAAACAAAATTTTATTAAGCAATTAGAGCTCCGTATTTTAGGCTTTGTAAATATTCTCAGAATTTCCAAAAGGTCCCACTTTACAGTAGGTTACAGGCTCAACACATGGACTTTCTTCCCTCTTTTAAAGAAAAAAACTTGAAATCATGAAGAGTTTATACCCAAGTTGGGAACAAAATAAAAGAAACTTTTATAAACAGGTAGGAAGGTAAATCAGGCAGGAAGAACCTCACAACGTGAGCAAATTAATTTTGTGAATAAAGTCAAACTGTCTTTATTAAGTTGACAGTGATATCAGTGACGGCACATTTGATAACATTTTCACATTTTTCATCCAGGCAACTGCTTTTTTTTAATATTTGGTGAAATAAATTCAGAGTATCACAACTGCATGTGGTTATTATGAAGTTAACTGAGACAGTTAATTAAATTGATAAATGAATTGGCACGTATTGAACAAGCCAAAGCAAGATGACCTCAAACACATCTGAACTCTTGTTCTTTTAGAAAACAATTGTTGTGTTTATTTTCTTATATTTGCTCTTTAAAGCTGAGAGCATTTAAAGCTCTCTGTGCTTTAAATGCACAGTTTAGAAAAATTAGAAATGCAATTCTAATTTGTATGTCCTAATAAATAATTCACCTGGCGAACTCGTTAGTGAATCAGTCTGCATCCAAAGCAATGAGTAACCCCAATTCTATCGCCAGTTACGTTTCTTTCACAAACACTTGTAAAAACAATTTACTGATCCACAACAACAAGCTCCCCTGAAGGGCTTTCATAACACTGGTGAAAAATGCGCTTTGGGTCAGTGATATATTCTGGTGTGCGCCTGGCAAACAACAAAGACCAATCTAAGGTAGCAGTTTAACATCGTAAAGGGTTTAATAAAGAGACATGCAACGCACAGTTACATAGCCATAACATTTAATAGCTGGTACAATTGTATGGAAAAAAAACAATTAGGATCTGTTCAAATGACTATGATCGAGATACAGTGCGTTATTTAAACCATGCTGCAGGACTTGGCTTACTTTGGAGTTTATTTAAAACATGAGCTTTTAGAGGAAATGCGTTTTAATGCATGTACAACAAGTAAACGGTTCTCTTTTGCCCAGTAGTCACCTGTACACTGTGTGCAAAGTCGAATAAATGTGTCCATTGCACAGTCGCATTTAGGCTGGATTTGACTATAATGTTTGGCGATGGTGGGTATTTGCCTCACAGCTACAGAAGAATAGCCTAATTCCGTTTAATGTATTGGGCCAGATGTATCAAAATGTGAAACCGCGTTTCTGTTGTCTTGGATATAGGTCTTTCTTACACTAAATTCTTGCAATGCGATTGCAATATTATGATGCCTCATGATATGCGGTAATATTATGAAGCCATTTATTTATTTTGACTTTCATCATAAAGGCTATAGTTTAGATGACCCGCTATTTCAATAAATTGTGGTATGATGTCTTTGTACTGAAGAACGAAAAATACGGAGCATGTGGGTTTCAGGTTTCCCTTCTCGCTTAGGAATTTGTGAAAACAGGCTATGTGTAAATATAAATGCAATATTTTCTATTTATCATGCTAACCTCAGCCGTGTTTACCTTTATCAATATTAGGGTCAACCAAAGCTGGCTGCTTGGTGTACAGGTAAAGCATAAGATCAAGTTAAGAAAACGTCGATACAGAAAAAAAACGAAAAATTGTGGGTCTGGGTCGGGGTAGATATCTGCAAATAAATCAAATCCTCATTTATTAAAACGCAAACGTTTAAACAATCGCGCTGCGTCACACACACAAGCTTACTGGATATAAATGTCACAATATCGACAATTTACCGGCACGTTTGAATACGAACAGAAGCGTATATGACAGCTCTTGCAAAAAATGTGGCGCACAAACTGAGCACCATTACACGTACTTTTGGCGCCCCCCATCGGGGCAGGAAAGTCTGGACAATTTTCTCTTAAAGGGGAGGACAGAAGGATTTAAGGTGGAACGAACAAATCCCAGTCAGCGGTCTTGGCACCCTAAAAGAGTCCAATTAATAAAACAATGGCTGTACATTTGGTCGTTTCTCCCGAAACAAGCAGTTTTATTGTAATCACGATGAAAATTAGGATTTAACAGGGATCAGAGCCCGGTTTCCACGAAAAGTTAAAGTTAATGCGCTTTCCCCCACCGTTAAAGCAAAGTTTTGGAGCACATTCTTCTTTTGCGTCAGTCATAACAAATATTACATTCCTCATACGTATTATGTTATCACAGTCGTTATAATATATGATTAGACGCAAAATGTGATTACAAATCGGAAGAAAATCTGTGTCCCTGTAAAAGGTTTAAGCACGTAAATCTATTAGACAAAAATAACAATTATTTTATAATATCTGGAGACTAAACGTGAACATGACGTCTGCATTTGTAAAAGGAGGTTTCTGTGATAACGCTCATAAAATAATTTTATTTGTGTTTTTAAAACGGCGCATTGCAAACAATGGACAGGTTCAGCACCTTCCGTTTCATCGGATGTGCGATTCTCCTAGAAGCCGCGCTGGAAAGCGATTCTGTCGGCAGCTGAAGTCCGGCGCAACAGGTTGCGTTGAAGGTTGCAGCATATCCTTTTCCAAACGTGGTTTTCTCACAGTTTTCACAACAGCCCCCAACAAAACGAGCCCAGGAAAATGTGCATGACTCTATCCCACACTTGCATTGAGCTGGTTTACCTGCAATAAAGGCATCCAGAATGAGACTGACCCAAACAACAGAGAATTCTGTCTATCTAAAGATGCAACTTGTCCCCTTTCATAACTTACCAATTTGCCCTTTAATTTGGCATTATCTGTCAAACAGCTTTTGCAGACTGCCCCCCAGGACTTTCAAATCACAGTTACTGAAGGGGACTCGCAAAATTTTTGTTTTTTAAGCAAATATAACGCTGATTAAAACAATCTAACAAAGAAAATCAATAAAAGACCATATTAACGAGGTGCCTCCTTCTTGTTTATGGATATCATGTCATCCTACTGTTGGCTCATGTCGAGGGATCTCCTGTGAAGAGAAATAACAGGGGAGATTTCATACCCTGTTTTAACTCCTAAAGGAGTTCATTAAAACATTTATTTAAAAGGCACAAATAGTGACATTTTAATTTTTTTAAATGTAGCATTTGAGTACATTAAGCGATATCTACTAAAGGAACATGGCCCACAATGAATGATAAACGTTCAAATGATTTTTAGCCATTTTTAACAATACGATTTCACACTCACACGCAAAGCAGATAATACATTCAACCACTAGTTAACATGATCCAACACAGTAAGTGTAATTCAGAGGATAAACTACCAGGATACAATTAAAGCCAGATGAATATACTATATTTTAGTATGTCTGCTCGCATAACCATTTCTTTACGTTCAACAATCAGAAAGTGAACAATTTTCAGTGATCATTTCAGCAATGATCAATAAGTTTGTTTAAGGTAAGGTGGAATCTCCTCACAGTCCATATAACATTCACGCAAATCAAATTAATCTCAGAGGATCATTTACTTTGTAAATTGTATGTTTTTTACTTTTCCTTTCTGTAAAAACAAACTTTTATTAAATATTGCATGTTATTTATCATCAGCTGTGTACTCTACTAAACTGAGAGAAGGACTGTGCTGTGACTCCTAAGTTTACAGGTTTTAACCTGCCAAGTTAAGGCCGCAAACCTAACGGGGTAAAGGGGAAAATACAAAACTGCACTTCAAAATGCCCCGAACAAACAATGTAAAGTTCAAATTTATTAAAATTAATTAAGTAATGTACATAGGAGTTAGCTTCAGGCCAAGCTTATAATGAACTAACTTATGGGAACATTTTGTATGTGACTTTTGACCCAGGGCCCTAATCATCTTAATAAAATATCTTACATTAAGATTGTAGGCCTGTGTCTGAAAATGGTTTGTAAATTAACACTGACTTAAGTAGCTGTGAGAATCGTAACGCTTTCTCTGTGTCTATTTAGGGATTGAAAAGTCTTCTGAATTTGTGACTTTGTCCCATCATTGAACAACAATCAAAATAGATATGGTAGATATGGATGTCAAAATGTGACATACACAAACTGGTTTAGCACACTCTTAATTATTGTGTCCATGGACGCAGTTTTCGATGTTTCATTCGACCTGTTGTGAAAAACATTTCAGCTGACTTCGTCTCTTGATTTCTTTAAGGTTAACACCACCAGCCCAGATGTCTATATAAAAGTATTTAAACTTTAGACTCCAAATGTCGGAAAAACATCACAATTTAAACACTGAGCGTTCATCCCATCTCAAAACTGATAAACAGGACTTTTGATACCAAAACAATATTGATAAATACGCAGTACTAAAAATCATATTACTATTCCCAGAAAACATTCTGTAAGTGATCAAATGACGATGCATAGTCATACAAGACATTTCTGACTTACAGGCGACTCCTACACTGATGTTATTCCAGGTCATCTATTGCAGTGACCTGTGGGCCATCTTTACTCTCTCCTTGAATAAAGTCCAGCTTGTCGTTTCACAGGCTTTAGATAGGCCACTATTTCTACAAACTGCTGAAGTGGTTGCTTTACTTGAAGAACTTAGCAGACTAAACTGGATTTGTCAGTCGTAAGCCCACACGGAGCCACTTTATCAACCTTTCATAAAATAATATCCCGTTCCCTGCATTACGCATGCAAAAACAGCGTCTCTTTTCTTGCAAGCAATTAAACTCAGCAACACAGGACGAGACGTTGCACCGTTAAATGCAGACAAAGTGCTTTATTGTTTTGAGCAATGCTGAAGGAGTGTATTATATCGTTTTACATCATAGCACATGAGACAGGATCCCACCCTCGGTTATTTTCAGCTATCTGTGAGTGTGATGTACATTATACCACAGAGATTCCCCTGCTATTTCCTTCACTAGATTATAAAACGACATGAACAGTCACGAACTAGGCGATTCATTTTTTTCACAAGCGTGTAAACCCGCATATTCAAATGAAATTCATCCGGTTCAAAAAAAATCAAACAAATCCAATGGCTACAAAGTACATGACAATTTTTCCAAAGCTTTCAAAGTGATGAGTTATCCATAAACGAACACATTGAGCAATTATGCTTTTGGCAAATGAAGAACACGGTGGAGGGCTCTCAAGAAGGCGTGAAGTCGTGTTTCACTGAAGCACTTTTCACATTGAGTGAATTTCACATATATATCTCTGCGTGTGAATCCAGAAGCTGAAGCGAAGCACGAATGACTATCGAAGTGAGCTGCTAAAACAGCCTCTTTCGCCATGCCCATGTTGTATATTGTGAATATTACTACATCCAAGAAGGCCAGGGTTTGTTTCTGTGTTCTGCCACAATAAAAACGCAACTTTTCCACTGCGCAATGGTTTCCCAAGGACACAAGCAGCGCTCAGTTTATTCATAAAATGAAACGCTAACCAAAGACGCTGTAACATGGATGCCGGGTAATACTTCCGGATAAAATGCTTTGATAAAGCCTGAACACAATTTACAATTAACACTATAACAAGCCACACCTACTCATATCAACAAATTCACAATGCACACTCTTGTCCAAAAGGCTTGCACATAGAATTAGGCGGCCAAGAAGAAATAGTGGCCTTTTCATTGGTGTGGTGTTATAAACAGAAAGTAATATCTTGTATTCGTTTGTAAGTAACAGCAAGTAATGGGGAAAAACAAATAACAATAAAATAAACACTGAAAAACGTCAGATTTTTATCCAACAACCACCCTAAATATTAGAAAATAACATTTTACTTCTGTTTGAAAAAGATTAAAACACAGAATTAAATAATTTGTATAAAGGCACAACTCTTGCACAGTGTATACATTGAAAACACAGTATAAAGCAGATATGGGACCATCTTAAAAAGAATAGACCTGGAGTGGGGTTGTCAGGGCACAGGAAAATAAAAAACAACATGTATGAAATATACATCACTGGACTAAACCAGACTGAACATGGAAAAAAACACTTTCTTTTTTCCTTTCTTTTTTAGACAGTATTCATGTTGAATGATTTAAAACAGTAACATTCTTCATTTGTGGCGTTTAAAATTCTGACATTTAAATGTTTGGATTAAAATTTTATGTAAAAATATGTGCAAGTGATGAAAAAAAACCTAAACCCATATAAAACGAGGAGGCTTTTTCTTTGAATTAGGTAAAAGTCAAGAACCAAATATTAAACTCTAAATCATATGACCTGTTTCTACCTGTTTCTAATTTCAATGCCAAAAGTAAATTTGCCTATGTTAACAGGCATTATGTTTCCCTTGTAAAAACCACTGCCGAACCAACAGGATTATATGAACGACATTTTGGTTCCATTCATCATGTGCAAATATACATTTTATCTATTTTGCTGCCAATTTTAACGTTTAAAGGATTTAGAACAAAATTTACAAAACATACACAATTCAAAGGAAACCAAAAACCAAAAATATATACAAAGCCCCCTTCCCCAAACCTCCATGGAATACTGAAACACAACAAATGGGTGTGTCCTGGTATGATGCAAGAGGTAAACTATGTTTTGTCTGCTAAGAACAAACATACGCGTGAGAACACGTGAAATTGCAAGGCGGCATTTAACGGTGCCTAATAGTGCTATCGCTGCAGCTTGTAACAGACCGAGTGATCCTAATAAAAAGTGCAACAGTTTAAGGTGCTGATGGCAACTGAATCACTAATGTAACAGAATTCACGGATGACTGAAGAGAAACCACTGATCCTGCTGCTTCAGAGTCGCTGCAAAATGAAAAAAGGAGACCGGAACCTTCGCCTCCATCTCAGAGCATCTCTACGCATTTGCCTCGGAACACTGAAGAAACATGCAAGACAGATTCGGCTGTTTGTCCACACAAGGCAAGTAAGGGCAATGAGTCTCTCTTTTGTAAATGGCTCAAAGAGCATTTCTGGTTAGTATCTGTCCAGAGCCAGAAAATGACTGCTTGTAAGGAGAGTTTGCGTACAGGGTGCCTTCGTGTCAAGTGCTTGGGGTGCCTCTGCAAAGCTCCAAACAAGCTGTTGATCTTGGTGGACATAGAGCAGAATGGGCAGGCAAGGGTTGGGTGATGTGGGTTTGGGCAGGAACTTAATGACCAAGCGTATGATAAATGATCATGTGAAGTTCCAGTTGAGAAGATCCAGGTTCTGGAACGGCATTAAGTTGCCTGTTCTACACATCCGTTAATGGAACGACTGACCATCACACAAACTCTCTTTCCTCTCTGTCCTCTTCCATATTAAAAAGCATGAAAAATAATGGGACAAATGGAACAAACAAGAATTAGGGACATGCAATTACACAGGAGTAAAAAGCCCTACCCCCATCCCTCCCAAAAATGGTTACAACTGTTGTCCTTTTCTCATCACACTCATGGTCCCACAAAACAAAGAACAAATAAATGAAAATCAAAATGTAAACGAATGGTGGTTGTAGCTGCTGAAAGGGTGCCCCCTGTGGCAGAGCAGGTAAGTCAGTGTTCTACACCCCTCTGCTGGCATCCCTCTTTATCCCAGTGGACTCCTCTCAGTTGTCATGTACTACGGCAGAATGGTAGTGATGAAGTCATAGAATCTTTTTGAGTACTGCTCTGGATTCACAGTAGAAATCTCGGCTCCAGCCTAAAATGGAAAAAAGCATCACATGTCTGGCATCAATGCCTCTATAAATGCTTTAAGTCATTTACTTTAGAGCATAAATGATAAAAATGAACCCCTGGAGCAATACCTATAGTAGTCTGTTAGTACTGAAATAGTACTATACTTTTGGTTTTTATGTGTACTTCAGGTTTTTAATAAACATTTTAAGCAATTCTTGCCACTGATTTTTAATAGTTTTGAACAACACAATATATCTTTGACATAACATACATTGTAACACTGTATATATTGTACTACAGGCTACTAAGACTAGTAAAGCAAATGTGTTCCTCTTATCTATGTGTAGACTTGGAATAGTATGTAAAAGCAGAAATTTAATATTAAAAAGCAGATGTTCAAATAAAAAGAGGTTCTGTTAAAAGCACTCACCCCATGCTTTACTGTCTTGGCTGCGTGAGCTGCTTTTTTCTTGGCATCATAATGCTGCAGGATGTCAATAACTGCCATGAAGTAGACTTCCTTTCTAGGGGAATCTAAGAGACAAAAATAAGATTCTCAGAATCTTCATCGGAAAGTGTCTTCATTCCAGAGGCACATGGTTTGGTAATCTTATTGGTAATTCCAAAAGAACGTGATTGAATTGTCCGGATTTTGCACAGGGCCCATTTCAATAAGGCACAGCACATAAGCTGGTATTTTCTACACCACTCACTCTCATGGCTTTTGATGGCATAGACATCAATACTGGGGTCGAAGTCTCCCGGTGAGAGAGGTTTGCTGTCCAGAGTGTTGCTGGGACTGTCAGGAGGAGTGCCAACAATCCCTCCATCACTTTCCCCCTCCTCTTCTCCCTCATTATCCTCACTCTCAACCTCCTCTTGTTCTGCCCTCTCCACATCATGGATCCCGACCAGCAGACTGTAGTCCATTAACTTCAGTAAGGCAAGAAACTAGATGAGGGAGACAATAAAGACAACAAAGAATGTTTTTTAATGATATAGAACGCGAGAAGGGGGGGAATATAAACCACAAAAATTAAGAAAATCCAGTTTACCAAAGAGGTAAAATACTTACCTCAACATCCTTCCGAAGCTTATCAAGGAAGGTTTTCTTACTCTCCTCGTCAATGTATATTTTCTGTCTATCATTAATAAAGTCATTATCTTTGTATGTGGGGAGTTCCTTAGCCTGGCAGAAAAGAGCAAGAGAAACATTTATTACATTAATTTATGTGAGAGCTAATTTTATCAGCAACATTTAAATACATTTAGGTCCTGACTCCCGTCATATCATGTAGTACAGCAGGGGGCGCTGCAGGCGCATTAAAAAGCAGCTGTGCTATGAGATGGAACCAGCATAACAAAAATGTTTTGAAAAAACTCTGCCTTTAAGTAAAGTGGTCTAAATATATTTATATCTATCTATGTATCTTCTGTGGAAGACAGGTAAGATGTCGGTGGTTAGTAAGGGTGTAAATCAGACATCCCCTCACCATACTATATGATAACGATTTTCTCATCCAGCGATACAATATATGCCGGTATACAGATCAATTTTCCAATATGTAGACGTTATGTGCCTAGTTTACACAACCAGTTACATTTTTATTCTCACAAAACTCACAATTGCAAGTAAAATATATAACACAAATGTTTAATTAAAAAAATGCACATCCAAATATCCCAATTAGGACATTTACAACAAAAAAAAAAATCACTTTTGTTTTTTATAAAAAATAAATAAATAATGGGCACATGAAATCAATGAAGCTTATGATGACAATCAAGTCATCCAGTCTTTTGTGCCAAAATGTGCAACAGTGCAAATTAATGAGGTACACTACAACCCCAAATCAGAAAAAGTTGGGACAGTATGGAAAACACAAATAAAAAAAGAAAGTAGTGATTTCTAAATTTACTTTGACTTGTATTTCATTCAGACAATACAACAGCACATTATTTAATGTGTTCATGATTTTTATTGTTTTTTCTTCAAAAAAACAAAATTCCTATTTTGGTTCTTGCAACACATTTCAAAAAAAAGTTGGAACAGGAGGAATTTATGGCTAGTAATCAGGTAAATTGGTTAAATAATGATGTGATTTGAAACAGGTGATGTCAACAGGTGATTGTAATTATGATTTGGTACAAAAGCAGCATCCAAGAAAGGTCTCGTCCTTTAGGAGCAAAGATGGGCCGAGGATTGCCAGTTTGCCAACAAATACGTGAGGAAATTATTAAAATGTTTAAAAACAATGTTCCTCAAAGAAAGATAGGAAGACATTTGCTTATTTCACCTTCAACAGTGCATAACATAATTAAAAGATTCAAGGAATGTGAAGGAATTTCAGTGCATAAAGGACAAGGGAGCAAGCCTAAGCTGAACAACCGTGCTCTCCGATCCCTCAGGTGGCACTGCATCAAGAATCGTCATTCATCTATAAGCAATATCACCACGTGGTCTCAGAACTACTTTGGCAAACCTTTGTCAAGTACCATAATACGTAGTTACATCCACAAATGCCAGTTAAAACTGTACTGTGCCAAAAGGAAGCCCTATGTTAACAGCGTCCAGAAGCGCCGTCGACTTCTCTGGGCTCGGAGGCATCTGGGATGGACCATCACACAGTGGAAATGTGTACTGTGGTCAGATGAATCAGTATTTCAGGTATTTTTTGGGAGAAATGGACGTCGTGTGCTCCGGACCAAAGAAGAAAAGGATCACCCAGACTGTTACCAGCAAGAAGTCCAAAAGCAAGGGTCTGTCAAGGTATGGGATTGTGTCGGTGCCCTTGGCAAAGGTAACTTGCACTTCTGTGATGGCACCATTAATGCTGAAAAGTACATAGAGATTTTGGAGCACAATATGCTGCCTTCAAGAAGACATCTTTCCAGGGACGTCCATGCATAGTTCAACAAGATAATGCAAAACCACATTCTTCACACATTACAAAGTCCTGGCTGCAGAGGAAGAGGATACAGGTACTTGACTGGCCTGCCTGCAGTCCCGACCTGTCTCCAATAGAGAATGTGTGGCGCATTTTGAAGCGCAAAATGCGACAATGAAGACCCCGTACTGTTGCCCACCTTAAGACTTGTTTGCAGTAAGAAGGGGACAAAATTACACCTGAAACACTTCTTCACTTGGTGTCTTCAGTCCCTAAATGTCTTTTAAGTGTTGTGAAAAGGAACGGCAACATTACAAAGTGGTAAATGCTTTACTGTTCCAACTTTTTTTGAAATGTGTTGCAAGAACCAAAATAGGAATTTTGGTTTTTTTGAAGAAAAAAAACATAAAAATCATGAGGAACACATTAAATAATGTGCTGTTGTATTGTCTGCAATGAAATACAAGTCAAAGTAAATTTAGAAATCACTACTTTTTTTTTTTTGTTTTCCATACTGTCCCAACTTTTTCTGATTTGGGGTTGTAGTTGTAGGAAAAAGAAAATAAAAACATTGAACATTTGATCATTCATTTACAGTTGTCTTTGTCTGCCCATCTATTTTCCCAAATACAAAATATTTCCATACCCACGATTTGCGTTCAACAGCAGACACACAAACCGGTATCTGTTGTTTCACTGCTGGCACTGCTTTGTTGCATCACAATCTGTCGCACAGGCAGACAGTATAGTGGGGAAAAGAAAATACGTGCTTTGGCTAAAATGCATAGTGGACGTCACATTACGTGATTATGTGAAGAGTGTCAAAACAAAAGTATCAATATTTTACTTGCAACACTGATGTATCATATCTTAGACATTTGATCAATATATCGATCAATATCAATGTATTGTTACACCCCTAGTGATTAGGTACTTGTCTGTAAAACTATTTATGCCTGCATGTGTTGGAGGAGGCGTTGCTTTGGAGAGCGCTCTGAAAGGAGGATGGGATCTTATGTTTTTAAACCTGGGCTGCTATTGCTAATCCCTCCGAAACTACCTACCCTACCTAAATCATTACATAGCTTAGACAAACCAATACAAAAAACAGCTACAACACAAAACACGTCAACATAGCAATGTTATGCATCAGCTCAGCTGCAAGCAATTACTTCATCACTTAATAATTAGGTAATACCCTTTAATGGCTTGTTCAACTATAGAAATGAATGCAGGTGAAAATATTCCCTCCAGGGTGATTTAAACCTCCAAAACGAACCTGCTCCAGCAAATTCTTTGCTCACATTTAGGCAGCCTTACTCTAGACTCCAGTAAAAACCTTATTAATGGACTTTAACAGCCTCTACTATTTGCCAGCATTCTAAAGCAAATATACACTTATCATATTGCTGTGAAATCTGGGTCATCGACAACCACAGCTGTTGGGCTAAGAAAAACCCTAGTGTTGAGCATATTAAAGAGCTAAATGTTAAGATGAATGAAGAGAACATTATTTTATGAGATTCAACAGTACTTGTTATTTAAGTAGCAATTCAGAATTGTTATTTAAGCAAAAACCAAAAATATCTTTGTAACGTTTCATCAATGTAAAATGTAATTTGTTCCTCCTCTGAAATGACGGCATTAACCAAGGCTGCTTATTTTTATTTAAAATAAATAACAGAAAAACAAAAATCTGTATTGTGATAAGGCTAAAGAGAGTAAAGAGTGAAAAGAGAAATTTCCAATAGGATGCAGAGCTGATTCACACAGTACACTTACAACACAGCCTGGCTTGAGACGAGACCTCTAAACCCAAGACAGGATAATCTGATGTGTGATTAGGGAAAAGCGGCCCTGGACTGTTTCACAAGGGTTTTTCGCTTAACATTTTATGTGGGGAAAAACTTAGTGGCCAGTACACGAAGTAAAATTCAAGTAAAGCATCTCTATGATGCAAGAGATTGTGTGGATCATAAAAACCTGCATTTGAGCAGAACCAGAACACAAACATTTGTTGCACAAGTATTTCTTAGAAAGATACTACAAAGTCCACATTTGCACAAACATGTACAAGCAGTATTAAAAAAAGCTATTCTCAGAAAACAGACTCGGTGAAAACTCTTTTCATGACCTGCCCAGGCAACAAGCAGATTAAAGGCTGGATAAACAGTGAGTCTTTCGAGCCTTTGCATTTTTGAGGAGGTGACAGGCGGTACACAGACGGACTGTCGGTATTCTTAACCTTAAATTGGCACTCTTTCAACAGCTATGTGTAAAGCAGACTTTGGCCAATGCACAGCAGCAGGTTTGCCAAAAGACATTAGCGTTAAATCTAATGTAGTTCCCATAGCTTAACTGGGAGAGCGTGACATTAGCAATGCCAAGGTCATGGGTTCAGTTCCCAGGGAAAACACAAACCAATGTATACCCAGAATGCATTGCATTTGTATCTTTCTTTCAAAAGTGATTTTGGAAACAGGGAGGGTTTTGCACACCCTAGAAACTATCCAAGTACATGCCGGGGATTAGACTCTACAACACTGTGACAGAATAAAAGGATTAAAATAGGTTGGATAACTGCCATCATTGACCACTAGTGAACCATCTGCTGTTCAATCCACAGGCATTGACTTATAAAGGAAACAATAAAGAAATTAAATAAAGAAAATAAATGATACTTTATGCAATATCCAAATATATTTGCCACTGTTTTACATACTTCAAAAAATGCCATTTTTAATAAATATATATAAATACACTTATTTTTTTAAACATTACATTACATTATTACATAACTACATACTTTTTGTAATCCTTTGCAAATGTGAAACCTTTCTTTCATGTTTCTTATGCATATAGAGTCCATTTTACAACTGAAAATTATAACCATTTCAACTCTTAGCCCTATGCTTATAAGACATTATACCAGATAATGCACAGACGTGACATTACAAGCAGAAATAGCCAACTCCTAATCCATCTAATCCAAAATATTCTTCTCTAGTACATTTTATGATGACAAAAACAGCTCAAGCTTTGTAAATAAATCTCCCTTTTATTTACAGCCCCAGTGTTAATACTATGACAGCTTACAGCCTTTTGGTTTAAGCGCCACAGTTTTAAAAACTGAACACCCTGTACTCTGCTTTACCTTGACACACTAAGTACAGGACAGACCTACTTCAGTGCACCCAATAATCACACAGGCGTCTAACATCAGTATGTCTCACACTACACTTGCTCTCTTCTGTGCAGTATTTATATAGCTATATAAAACAGTGTATTATCCTTTTAGGTAAATATTGCTAATTTTAATCAATGAATTAAAATAAATTTATCATTCAAATAATTCATTCTATTCTAAGATTAGTTCATTATTTTAAGTAAGATATCAGTTACTGCCTCAGAGAAAATCTTTGCTCCTCATAAATAAGAAAAAACATTTGTCATAGGAAAAACGACATGACACATTGATTTCTCTGCACCCTAAATCAAAATTTCACTTAAGAGATTGTGCTTAAGTGTGAAACTGACCTTTTCTTTGTCACTTGCCTCTCTGGCAACGGTAGATCCCTACAGAGAAAAAAAGTGATCATATCATAATCATCAACTGCTATTAACATCTGTAAATGTAATTTTGTCAGCCATTTCCCATAATCCTCACCTTCAGATCATATTTCTTATACACAGACAACCGGTGACTGAACACGTTGCGTGTGACTATCATATAGGTCTCATCCCCATCAACAGTGAGGCGGTACATGCCGAGGAACTGCGGTAGCAGCGTGGTACCGTGACATTCCACAATATACTGCGGCAAGACAGATCTCATTATCAAGTGCTTTTTATAAAAGTCATTAGAAATGTTTTTAGACACATTTGTAGCTTATAATAACCAATGATAATCATTGTCCTATGCAAATAAACATTTGGAGAACCTCAAATAAAGGCATATGTTAGCAGGACACACTGGGGTTCATTAATGTGTGATATGATAATGGTGTTGAATGATCATGCCGTTGCTTTGCAGCAGCTTGTACAGGCAATGTATGAGCGTTCGTACCTGATGGTACTTCTTGAGGATGTTGTGCATCTCGGCCACATCCTCACTGCTGATGGTCTTGATGACGTACCTCTTGTCGTAGGAGGTGTGAAAGCGAGCACCACTACGGCCCTGAGCTTCACTGACAAGGGGCGCGCTGCGGGTCAAAGAGTTCTGCCAACACACGCGAAATAGACTTCTTAACACACATTATCAACATGCTGGATCTTTCACACTGATTTTTTAACACTTCTACATACAGACAGAACGATTTGCAATACACAGAGGTGAAAGTTTCCTAATTTATCTTATTTAAAGGAATAGTTCACCCGAAAATGAAAAATCTATCATTTACTCTTGTCATGTCGAACTTGTATGACTTTTTCCTTATGAGGAACACAAAAGAAGATATTTTGTAGCACACTGGTAACCAAACAACAGTAGAACTCGTTGACTTTCATTGTACAAACACAAAACCAATGAGACTTTTTTTTAATATCTTCCTTCGAGTTCTAGAAAATAAAAAAGTCTGGTCAGGTTTGGAATGACATGAGGGTGAGTAATGATGGAAAATTTTGGGGTGAACTATCCCTTTAACTTGATGTTTATTTAAGATGTCTATTTTTACTTTTCTTTACACCTTTTAAAAGAATGTTTGATTAGCACCATCAATGTCAATGTATTTACTGTTTCATTTATTGTAAATGCCATTGCCCCACAGACATCTGACCACTGAGCTGACATAAAGGAATTTCCAACAGTTTTCCCTCTCACACTAAAGCGGGCTGCCCTTGTGTGTGACTGTGTCTGCCCTAGTTTCATAAAAAAGCCTGCTGTGGACACATGATGCACTTGAAAAGGCTGGAGGGTTACTGTTTCTGCTTAGTGAACATGAGTGACAGTCACAGCTGCACAGTGCTGGCAGCTCAGACCACTCAGATACCTTCAACTATAAACATACACACCCCTATTCATACTCTGAGTCTCTGTATCTCAGGCGATCTTTGTTCCTTAAACTTAAGCTTGAATTTCCCCTTCTATACACTCACCGGTAGTCATCAGATATTTTCAACAAAACCAGAAGCAGGATATGAGATTTCGAAAGCTAAAGAGCTTTCCAGCTTCAGGCTGAGGGCCCATAGCTGTTCAGCTGACTGGTTGTTTCCGCAGGGAAGTGTGTACACAGATGGGCTGAAAATAGTGATGAGGCAGCTGTCAGGGGACGCAGGGTGGACTGAGAAACTACAACACTAAAAACTACACAAATTCATTGCAAGTTTACACTGACTTGAGGCAAAAAGTCTGGTCCACATTGTGCCTTATTCTGGCCAAAACGGCCCACTTCCATGGAGGACAGTGTATTTAAATAGACTCTGCCACAATAATAAACCTGTGTATAAACGCATGGCTGTTTCCATCACCAAAAACAATGCAGAAAATGTGTACAGCTGTGACCAGAATTTTAAGTCAAATGAACAGGCAAACAGGTGGACATGACCCTAAACTGGCCTAATTATAATGGACAACCAGCCGTAAGATGACCCACCAACTAGTCAATTTTGAAAACGTACATATTTTTTAATATTTACAAAACCTTAAACTTATCTAAGTACTATAAGATTTTAATTTGAACAAAATCTCCATTACACTAGACTAAACCCTAACCTTAACTCGTACATAAAATCTCTAACCAAGACTCTAAATTAAGCAGTGCATTTTGTGAAACTGATGTTTTTTATGTATGTGTCAGGGTTACAGTCTTGTAAACGAATGCTATTTAAAGAGACATCGAGCTCCAACCAAGACTGTTAGCTGTTACTGATTACAGAGAACAGCAAAAGTACAACTTCCTCATTAGCTAAAATGTTGAAAAAGCCTTTCTGTGTAATGCACATTGATTGTGGCTATTCTTCCTTAAAAGGGTATTTTCTTTCACGAAAGGGAAATAAGGAAAGGAATATGAGGGCAATTAAGAACATTTGTACATGGGAGGCTGAAGGATCCAAGGACAGCACCGTGTTTCTGTGCTAGGGGAATAATGGTCTTCATTACGACAGCAAATTGAGTAGTTAATGACTAAATTACCTCTTGTTAAGCATGGGCTTTTCTCACCAAGACCTGAATGTACTTTGTTATGTTTAGAAGCTAGTATACTGCTGTTTTGTGTGGTTCAATTGCAGTATTGCACTGTGGTTTTTAGAACCTCCATAATCAGACTGAATGTGACACCTTGGATAACTTCTCTCTTCACAGCGTACCTGGAAGTCCTGGTCATCGATGCCGAATCTCTCTCTCAAATTACGGAAAACAAGAGGGCAATACTCCTTGAACTTAAAATGGCTTGGCATATTCTCTCTGAAAAGCAAAGCAAAACAAGTGATTATAGTGATTGCACAAAAGAAACATCTGTAGACTTCTCTAATAGCATGAGATTAAAAGATTACAGACAGCTGAACTGTACTGATAACGGTGGAAACAATACAGCATTGAGAAACAGTGAGGGTGTGAGGGGAGAAGAGATTAAGAGGAACTCACTTGTTGAAAAGGTGGTTGTCCACCTTGATCTTTGAGTAGGCCTTGAAGTCATCAGGCATTAGCATGATGGGGATCTGAACATGACTCAACTCGTTTATCTATAGAAAGAGAGACAGGGTTCGAGTCCTTGAATGGGAGTCAATTAGGTAGGGTATGGCAGATGGCAGGGTCAATAGCATGGTGTCCGATGGCATGTATAATGTCATATGCATAAAATACAATTTTACGACCAGATATACAAAATTGCTGAAATAAAAAGGACAAGGATGTTGGGGTTTTTTTGGAACTGCCTTAAGGGGGAACTCAGCCATGCAAACCTGCTAAGAGAGGTGATGGTGATAATTTCAAATCATCAGTCAATTACAGATTACAACACATTTACAATAACCCAACACCTTAAAACTTGCCACCACTTGTGTTAGTTTAGCATGCTTTCGCAATTATCATAATGACGTATGTGACATAGTAACAGCCAGGGCACACAAACACACAGGCACGAGGTGCTGAGATGTGCTGGGCACAGAAATGGAAATGTGAGTGATGTTTTCTGTCTCATCAGAGGGCGATATCTCTGTGACACAATGCACCGCTTTGCTCAGCTCAGGAACTGAAACAATGTGCTCCATTCAACAGTCATCAGTTCCTGCTTTGCACAGTTCGCCCTGAAAAACATCACTTAAAGCATTCGGTAATAAAACCATAATAACTGATACCATAATAAAATTTCTGCTGTGCTGTGAGAAGTGGGAATTTCAAACTGACGTGGACAATGTTAGTTTTTATTCCAACAAAAGGGTTTGGTGACTCATAGGTTCTTTCCCTCGATTAAGAAGAAATAAATAAATAAAATCCACTTGCTAACTAAACTCAAGAGGGCTGCAGAAGGCTTTAATTACTGTGATATATTTGTTTGTTTGAGGATGTGCACTGACAAGGCTAATTATACTCAATCAAATAGGCATGAAGCACCATGGGAGATCTGTGATAACATCGGAGATTTGACACGCTGCAGAAATAGATGATCAGCATGACAGTTACTAAGCAATATCCAAACCAGAACCAGCATAAAAGTATTAATACATATATATGTAACATATATAAACATATGTATCTATCTATACATGTATGTAATAATATATTTTTCTAAACATTGTTTATCTATCTATCTATCTAATCTTTATTATATATATATGTGTGTGTGTGTGTGTGTGTGTGTGTGTCTTTAAATCTTTAAAAATATCTTTAAAAATATGTATGGATGAATCTGATTATTGAGAAGATGGAAAACAAACAAACTGTGTTATCTGCTGATGTGCAAAAAAAGATTTTGGTTTGT
The DNA here is from genome assembly GCA_036877525.1 of Chromobotia macracanthus. Classification (NCBI taxonomy): domain Eukaryota; kingdom Metazoa; phylum Chordata; class Actinopteri; order Cypriniformes; family Botiidae; genus Chromobotia; species Chromobotia macracanthus. Next base: position 684,238 of record JAZGTH010000100.1, on the reverse strand, counting down.
TACATCTCTCAGTCAATTAGGATCTGATTACTAAAAATTACGGATCTTAATCAAGAAGTAAGTTATAGGTAATTGCTTCATTTCCTTATAGAAAACAAACGTAAGCAGCAAAAGGTCAAAGAAGTTGCATTATCGGCCCTCACTCAGAGGCTCTCTGCTTGTCAGTCAACGCATTTAACTGTGTTTGCTTATAGGTGGTTGGAAACAGCAAGTTTGGGTTGTCTTTCAAGACCTGGAGGGATATTGCATTGCCCTACTGTGATATGACCTCTCAGAGAATAGAGAGCAGTAAGGTCTCTAGAGGCATTCCTATTGGCTAGTCAAATGTCAAGCCTGTGGATTTGAGGGATGTCTCAGAGCCCAGTGCACTGTGGGTAAGCAGTGCTACCTATAAGAGGCAGAATTTTTTTTCAACATTTTTTTTTACTTTTGAGAATCTCTTTATGATACAAAACAAATCTAAGAGACATGTAATTTGGAATAAAGCATTTGGAGAAAATTTGCCTTATGAAAAAATGAGACCTGTGGAATATTTATCAGTAATATAGAAAGTGGTTCTGTTCACCAGAATTATCACAAATTTTATGGCAATATGTATGCAGTGTTCACCATATTGAAAGGTCATCAGGGGTTAGTTCACCAAAAACATATTCCATCATTTCCCTCATGTATCCCCCACATGAGGGTAAATAATGAGAATCTTTGGGTGAACTATCCCTTTAAACCAGACACTGTACATACATGTAATTATATATATATAAAACAGCAACTAATTTTTTATATTATAAAAAATAATGTTTGCCTCCATTTTTGCAAAAAAAAATAAAATATGGATGGAGTTCTAACCTGTCCAAAGGCAACACCTGTGGGGTGATTTGAGCAGTGCTTTGGGTTACTGAAACCCTTTACGAGAACTCAGGTTGTGAAAGGAAGTCAGGCATTTTAAACAAGGTCACTTGAAACCCTTTAAAACATTGAGCTCCTGACACAAGCAAGTGTAAAGAGGCTGTAATGGATGCTGTGGTTACTGCTTAGTGAGTTAGGCTCATCTTACATACTGTGGTCACAAATTAGGCAAGGCTGATCCCTAGGTATGAGTTAAAATTCATGTTTATTTGCAAGACTGCCAAACAGGAAAATAAATATAAGCCATCCAAGTTAGACATGACTTACAAACCGAGCAGCCTCCAATTCAAACAATAAACATCACACATAATGTATCTTCGTAAACACTGCTCAAGAAACAATTCTGTGTCACAGAGGAAACCAAAAGTAACTATCATAACCACAAATGTCATAAAAGTTAGTGCCTGCTATTCATTTAAACGGAAATGTCGATTGTGCTGACACAAAACTTTTATCCTTTTAATAGAATAGATGTGCTGTCTGACCAGAAAGAATGTAACTGTTTTAAACCTCTGCCAAGCTCCTGTAGACATTATTTACCAAAGGTGAAGAAAGCTACAGGAAGAGATCTGCTGCAGACATGCATACAAGCGATTATGGTATCAGCCACATACCAACTCGAGAACATGACAATAAATCACTCACAATGCCAATGTAAATGCTAACCAAAAGCAGAGGTGATTTAAATCTCCACCTTCTTAACCCTTTCTTAAGCCCATGTTTGTTCTAAACAGCATGTAAAGCATGACAAAATGGTGATGCAGAACCTCTTTTACTGCGGGGTGAGATTTATGCTGTTCAGCTTGAATGCAATTGAAGTTAAGCAGTGAGGAGTTCAGAGGCAACAGGTTCTTGCAGAAACATGTGCAAGCAAGATGAGGTATGAGATTTGAGGTATGAGGATGAGGTATGAGTGCTTTCTGGAAAAATAACCAACAGTTAAGCAACAGTGAGTTAAGGGAACTGCACCCTGATGGATACATTTATCCCACGTCATCTACAGCAGGGGGGCCTTCTCAATGTCTCCCAGTAGCCACAGACAGTTAACCCATGCCTTTTAAGGGTTCTGTACACTAGAGATGTACAGACTGAGACAACACTTTTCTAAGAAGCATATAGTGGATTTGACACCAAGGTCAGAAGTAGTAATTCATAAAAACACAGAAAATTTACCAGGCAAATAAAACACTGAAAGTGATAAAAATGTCCATGATATTTATAATTTGGTGACAAAGAAATACTCCATAGTGCTTATGTTTGTTATTGAACATTTGATGCATTTATTTGATATATTTGATGATAAAGAGACTAAACACAATCGTTACCAGCCAATTCAATAGTAGTAATTGACATGGTCAACTAAAACTGCACCTGGAAAATAATTTTAGGGGGAAAATATTTCTCCTTAATATAAAAAGTTAATTTTCGATACGACAATTAACCCCCAAAAAACTGTTGTTACACAGTAATCATGAAAATCAAATTTAGAGTTACAGAAAGTTAAGCTGTCACTCAAAAAGGAAAAGTGAATGGGTTTCTTTTTGTGACTTCATGAATACATGTTCTAATCTCCAAAATCTGAAGTTATTGTGCTATAGGAAACACTCAAGTGTGTAGAGGCATACTGCTCATGTTTGAACTTGGTCTAGAGCAAATGAACCTTTTAGCAGCATAAAAAACAGTCAAACTTTGGAGTTGGTAACCTAGATCCAAGTAATATTACTTGTTGCTTGGTGAGATGTTGACTGAGTGTGAGCTGTTCCACAGACACTGCACAAGATTAGAACTGTGAGAAACTAGAGTACACAACATACTCCAATGTCCCCAATGTTTCCACTTACATGCAACATCATTTGAGGATCAAGAGATATTGGCCTAACATTTTAACAAAGCCAAGACCACCTGCACAGGATCTATAAGGCCACTGGAGTTAGTTTTACAATATTTTAAACAGAAATAACTTCTAAACACCCCCAAATAGCTCATCATGCTAAGGCCATGTTACAGGTCTATAACAAGCCTGAAGCAAAAGCTACAATTGTTCAACAGCTCAGCATTTATTTGTGCACCTCTCACTGGGCCAACTTTCACACTACCACTTCCTGTTTGTCTCTATGGTAGCGCAGTCAGGTTTTCCGCTACAGAGCTGACAAGCTTGCACTCCATCGATGCAGGAAGCCTAGTGGAGAAAATGCTCATCCACCAACCAGATGTTTGTAACGCTCTTTGTTTTCATGCACAGCTCAGTTATATCTTGCAGTCATTCAAACAAAGTGGGGTGTTCGGCTTTTTAGACTCTCTGAGATTGATTTTATTGCATGAGCTTATGAATCTTTAAACAGTAGCAACAAAAAGCTTTGAAGCACTGACAGAGGTATCATTGATATCGCAAATGAGATGTTGCAGATGTAGCTGAACAAACTGTAAGCAATAATCATTTTAGAGAACGTAGTCAGCCTATGTTTCAAAACAAAAAACAAGCGCTGTGGAAACCAGGAAGGAGAGCATTTATCTAACCTAATGGCTCATTTAAATTTTGGTGGAAGGCCAAAGAAAAAGCCCTAAAGGTCACATGAGTCTATTCATAGTTTGCCCACATGCATTAAAAACCCCAAATGTAGGCCATTTAAAAAAGCTCTAAAATAAGAGTTGAGAAGCTATGAAAGCTGACAGAGATACTAAGTTTCTAAATAAATAACAGTGTTCAGAACCATCTTGCTATTTGCTCACACACCTCGTATCAGTCAACAAATGCATAGCAACAGCAACAAGAATAGCTAATTGTATTAAAAACAGGTTACTTTTTAAAACAGTAACAGGTGATCAAAGCATCAAGACAGAAGTGAAAAACATTCTACCCTAATTTGTAAGTTTGAAGAATAAAATAAAAAGATAATTTGTGTGATTAAAACTTAGATGAATGGTGCTCTTTTATTACTTAAGGTAAAATGAAATCAGGTACACTGGTCATTCACCTCTGCTGCCCTCAGAACTGAGGCACAATGAATTTGAGCAGGCGTAGCCTTTTTAAATAAAGGAGAACATGAAGTGCCCAGCTGCTTTTTCAACCCTGTGCTGCCCTTTTATGATATCCTTTAAAATGTGCACAAAAGACTAACAGTACAGCACCACGCCAAACTTTTGGCAGAGTAAATACCCTTCTTTTTAAGGGTCAATGCTGCAGTACTTATTAAAAGTGCAGCTAATTGATCAGGAGTGTTTCTACTAGCACTAAATGCTTATACAATTGTTTGAACTGCCATAAAAGGCTAGTTCACCATTGCCTTAAAGACCCATAATTTAGAAGAACTGACATTAACGACATGTTAACTCAGCTTATCGTACCTGACTAGTATATACTGTATAAATGGACTTTTACTTTAGGTTACACAGGAAAGAAGCAACATGGCAACTGACAAACTACCTTTTTGTAGAACCTGATATGCCGACAGCACAGTGCATTAGAATTAGCATTTCACAAATATAGCTAGTTCAACAGAAATGCATCTGATGTAGCACAGATAAATCAGCTACAGATGCACTAGTAATCAAAACCTTTCTGATCACGTTTTAAAGACTTTGATGATGATCAGCATTCGCCTTAAGGCTGTGTAAAAATAGTGTGTCTATTTTCCCAGCTCCACAGATCGGCTGCTGTATCTTAAGTATTTTTAGAAAATTCTTACGCAATCCAAAGACAGACAGAGCAAATCTTGGTCAGGGCGGGAGAAGATGGGAAGCATTGAAGGCTTAACAAAGAGAAAAGTAAGAGATGAAAGGGATTAAGAGAGAATAAAGACCTGTGTACACAGAAATGAGAGAATACTGAAAGAGTGATGACTGATTCTGCTAGACATAAATATTGATAATTATTGAAAATATGCTCCTTATTAAAATTAATTCCCCTATTAATCTCAGTGCAAATACAAATTAGTCTTAAGTAGACACACAAAACACACCATGAGAATACAAAAGCTGAGATGCTCCTTGAAACGATGGAGAATAAGGTTACATTATATTCCCCATTCAATGATTTGTTAATGAAATTCAAGCATGATTGTGGCCCTTAGTGGTCAAGAGCTGCGTTCTGTTTAGTAGTCTGAGCTCAGTGAGGGCCTGCAGCTGCATGCATGATTCATTAGCAATGTAAGCGCCCCAGAGAGCCGCACCAACTGCTCCACCCTTAACTATCTTGACCACATGGTCCTACAGTTTGCACAGTTTGCACAAAGACTGTGACCCAACATTAGGTTTTTAGACCCCCTGGCATGGCTTGGCACAAATCAGTGGCAGTAAATGAGTTTAATGTATAGGGTTTTACAGATAAAAAAGTCTAAAAGTTTTTTGCTTTTTACAGGGTATCTCTCTTGTGATCTTTGGCCTCCTCCTCTCTCCAATTCCATTCCATCCCTGCAAGACCAAGAACTGACCTCCACTTTGAACTGGGGCACATAGCACTCCAAAAGAATATAGCCCTCTGTTTATGTATAGGCTGTACATGGTGCAAAACAACCTAGCTGTGGTTTAAGAGCTTTATTTATAAATAGGATGATCTAACCTAATTTAAATCTAAATCAGGCATACTATTGATTATGAAATAGGATCATTAGCTATTTAGAAAAATATAGACAATAGTTTGCAAACTTCTAATTTCGTTGTTAGCACAAACATACCATACAAAAATAGTAAAATTAAGTGCATAATTATGAATGGTTTTTTTGTGTATATAACCTTGTAATTGCTGTAACCTTGCTGTAATTATTATCCAATACGGTGACATTTGAATCAAAGGTCAAAATGGGTTTTGACATTATGCTGAAATTATTGGAGATCAGGTGGTGCCATAAAATTTTAAGGGGGTCATAAACAACAAATACCCAAATTACTGTCACAGTCAACTGAACCTTCTTTCTAAATGTCAGTCATATATGTAGGCTACATTTATCTACTGTATATATAAAACACCTAAAGAAAGGTATGTGTGATTGGAAAAAATGTAAGAATAAAACTTCAATATGTCTGAGACAGCTACCATTTGGAAACTGTCACATATGTAGGAAATAAAAAACTTTAACTTTAACTCTTTTATTTTATGTAAAACACTAAGGAAAGCTGTATAATTGGTCTGGGGCTGTTCATTGAGGAGATGAGTAACAAATGACCAGAGGTGAAGACTGCCTAATTCAAACAGATTAGAAATCAGATTACAAATCAGATTACAAACATAAACTGACATTTTGGACAGCAAGACACCTAATCTTGACTGGCACTTACTGGATGATTTTTGGTGCTTTCTGGTGCAAACTATTCAACTCAAAACAGATGTATATGAACTATATGAAAGTATATGAACGGTCCCACATAGAGGTGCATAAAGGAAAAACAACAAGACTTAAAACAAGCTAAACAAAATAGAAATGGTGCAAGCAATAACAGTCATTAGTCAGCTGACCTACAAGTTTATCTTGCAACCCAAACTTCCAACAGGAAATGATTACTCACCCACAACCTCACTACTGACAGATATTATTTTGCAATCTTTCTGCATGCCTATAAAAGGACACAGAGGCCTGACATTTACAATTAGTGCACAAACCAATAATACATTTTTTACATTTTAAACTACAATCCATCATCATTATAGTAATGCACAGCCAGTGCTTTCTGAAAGGTGACAACAGTCCTAAAAGTCAATCGGTTTTACATAAACATTAAGATAATTGACTTGCTGTTTGGTATTTGGAACAAGGGAACATGCAACTGCAAAAGCTTTGAAGGAGCCCAAACCAGAATGTTCAAAGCAGACCTCCCCATGACTGATGATAATGTATTGCATGGACCCAACAGATGGTGGCAATTACTATTACAACTGCATAGCCAGCAACTATCGTTTGTAAGGATTGTACTGAACTACTTCCATCCACAGATGACAGACATTCAATGCATTAGCCAGTAATGACAAATCATAAAGAACAAAATGCAAATCTGACTCACCGAATGGTTAATTCCCCACATCAGAACACTTAGCAGAGGATCGCTGGCACGAAACAGCTTCACTTTCTGAGCCACAAAATGTTTCTTCTTCGTTTTTGTTTTGCTCGCAAACGACGAGACAGCGTTACCAACCGAAGCCATTGTTTGTTGTATAACAATAAAATTAACTATCACACAGTGACAAATGCTTTAATGAAGCTAGCGGCGTCCTAACTGTCTCTTAGTAAAATTTCATTTGGCATAACGCTCAGTTAGCTAACCCCAGCCAGCTAACTGTACCACCTCAACTATTAGCTTGTCAAACAGATGAATATTTCGCCCAAATGTGATAAACACACAGCATATAGCATTAAAGTTATGAATAAAATCGCTGTTGTTTTACAGTGACTATCCGTAAACGGAAAAGCTCCTTAAGACTTCATTTGTAAGCCTTCCCTACTTGCTAACTAGCTAACATACCCAGCAAGCTCTCCTCAAGAGCTATTTCTAACACTGGCGGAAATACAGAAGATATTAAAGGATATCACAAAGAATTAAGGTCGACTGTATGTTGTACAACGTCAGTCTAATTTACGGAAGAAACAGCGGATACAAATAATACATTCACCGCGGCGCTGCTCCATTAGCATGCTAACACACCCCAGTCAGGCTAAGCCAACAACCCTTCAAATGTCTCACGCAAAATCTCACTCCCACTTTCTTTCTTTCTTTCTTTCTTTGTCGTTCGTCCGGCCCGAAAATTGGATTTTTTCGCAAAACAAAAGTATTCCGAATGTGGAAAATGTCGAAGCTCGTATTAAGTGTAAATATGTGTCTATATTGCTTTGTAATATAGTTGTCGTATCCGGCTCGGCTTCGCACTGCCCGAATGACGGACTGACAGCCGAATGACGGACTGACACACACACACACACACACACACACACACACACACACACACACACACACACACACACACACACACACACACACACACACACACACACACACACACACACACACAGTGAGAAAGTGGGAGGAGGTCGAAACAGTGCCTCATACACACAAACAGAAACACAAACACTTTGATTTATCTCTCAAGTCCTCATTCCTGCATTGAGGTAAAGGCGTTTCAGAGAAAACATCTGGCACATCATTTATAAAGAGGAAGTTGGTGATGATGCTGATGACAGTCTTCAACATTATATAGGCTACAGCGAATGTTATGGAAAAACATATCTGTTTCCTGATTAACACTCAACAGCAAAGAGCACAATATAGACTGATTTACATAACACATAACACTTCTTATAAGGAATTAATTATTGTACAGGCCATGTCTTTGAGAAAAGACATCCATTTTGGCGCTGGGTAATAAGTCTAATACACAAACGTTTGTTATTTTAATAAATAGTATGATAATATGAATTATTATTCATATCATTATGTTGTTGGACTGATTTTGTTTATTTATTTTTCCAAATTTTCTGTTTTTAAAAACGGCCTCCCCAATTTTCTTTCTCATCTGTGTTTGTTCGGCGGTTGAATGTTGTATAAATTATATTTATACAATTTAAATACATAATTACGTCGGCGGTACCTAACAGTTAATGAACGATATATTACAAACAAATAAAAAAATGCTGGAATAAAATTATAATTTAGAGGGATTCTTGCGCCACCTTCAGTCAGAATTACAAATTACATCGGTTTCCTAGCAACAGCAGCACGCCAAACAGTAGGTAGTTTAGTAGGTAGTTCCTCTTGATACGTTTGCATATCAAGAATTTTTCATATCAAGTTATTTGACGATTTGTTTCTAAAACATTGTTTACTTGCCCTTTTTTTGTTCTGTTTTAGGTATAAGTGCAGTGAACTTAACCATTTCACCTCTGAATGGGTAAAAAGGTCAAAAAAGAAACCGAGTCATTTCTTAAAGATGGGGTGAGAACATTTTTCTTCACTATTGTGATTTTGCAGTGAAATACCTGAACTGAAAACATGTTTACCTCTTTATCAGTGTGGACTTATGAAGTATTATTCTTTCAGTTCGACCCTCTATCCATCGAGAGTAAGAATGCAGCAACAGCAGTTCTCATGCTCGGTTCTCCTGAAGAAGATGTGTTGGCAAAAGCTTGTGAAGCCATCCACAAATTTGCCGAAAAAGGTAACAATATCATCTGGTCTTTTCCCAAATTCTGCAGAGATAAGCACTCAATGTGTTCCCTTATGTAGCTGTTTTCTGTTGACCTCTGTGTGTTTTGCTGATGTTATTACATTTTTAGGTGATGAGAATAAGACTTCTCTGATGAGTTTGGGGGCAGTCGAACCCCTTTGTCATCTTTTATCTCAAGAGAACAAGATTGTGCAGAGGAATGCTGTCATGGCTCTGGGCGTTATGGCTTCTAACAGTAAGCGTGGTAGAAAAATAGGGACTATCAATAAATGAATGTTTAGAAAGATTTAATTTATATCTGAGGTTGTGATATTCAAACAGGTGAAGTTAAAAAACGTTTGAAGACACTGGATGTGATTCCTACAATACTCAGCAAACTATCACCTGAAGGTACAGTTGACTGGCATAAATGGATCGTACTTTTAAATATCTTTCAAATTCAGTAATGAGAATATTAAATATGTTCTTGTATATGTTCTTTGTTCTGTTTTTTTGAACCTGACACTTTTGCCACAGAGGACATTGTGGTCCATGAATTTGCCACTTTGTGTTTGGCATCCTTGTCTGTGGACTTCTCATTCAAAGTCCAGATATTTGACCATAAAGGACTTGAACGTCTTATTCAACTCTTGTCCAGCCCAGATCCTGATGTGAAAAGAAATTCTGTGGAGTGCATCTTAAATCTTGTACAAGTAAGAAAACAGACGTAGACAGCTAGAAGGTCTGCGGCATATTAAGCCAAAATGAATTTGTTGGAAATGTAATGTATAAAACTGGCAATTCTGATGTTAGACAAAAATTGAGTTTGAAATGCTTTTTATTTAAAATAATGTCAGATATTTGATCATCTTTTAAAGCATAAGTCTTTTGAATTCCAGAAGGATACAGTTAAAATAATTGATTTGTGCTGTTTGCTGTTTTGTGCACACTCAGGACTTTCAGAATCGAGTGACTGTGCATGAGCTAAACGGGCTCCCTCCGCTCCTGGATCTGCTGCGTTCAGAGTTTCCTGTTATTCAGCAACTTGCCCTGCACACCATAGAGACGATTACCAGTGAAAGTGAGAACCGCGTGGCTTTCAGGAATGCTCAGGGCCTAAACAAAATCCTGGAGGTCCTTGCAACCAAAGTAGGCTAATTCATGTAATATGAATGTTATGAGCACTTAGCCATTTTGACAATGTAACTTTGTCTTTTATATTACAAGCAATTAGAGGTTTAATGATGTGTAAGGCCTTGATAGCAGATCATTAGTGAGAGATATGTATAATATTAGACTTTGATCAACTTCCTTTGAGAACATTTACCTAATGTTTACATTAAATAGCAAATAACAAAAATGTTAAAAAGGTTATTTTGAATGTTCTTAAAAAACACTTTTTTAGACGTTATATTAATGTTATTACTTGGTTAAACTTTTTTAAATTCTGTAACGTTTTTAAACAACTTGAGAACAACATTTTTGATATATGATATATAAGTTAAAAAATATCCTGCTAATGTTTTTTAATAATTTAAAAAACTTAAGGGAACTTAAGAGAACGTTAACCAACGTTCTAAGAGCGTTCCCTGTTAGCTGGGTCATGACTGATTAGTAAAGGTAAATGTGTCTCCTTCCTACAGGAGTTTAGTGACCTGCATGAGGGGGCACTTAAGGTTATCTCCAACTGTCTGGAGGACAGCGAGTCCATGCAGCTCATTCAGGAGATGGGCGGCCTAGAGCAACTCCTGCAATTTGTGGTCACACCCAGTCTGCCTGAGGTGCTGGCTAATGCTGTCAAAGCCATAGCCAGGCTGGCACAAAACAGTATGGAAACACCAAGTTTTTGTTCTTTTTGTTTGTGCTGTATATAACCCAGAAGCTGATATAAATCAGGATTTTCTCACATACTTAGATTGTTTCATTAAAAAAGTACAGTAATTCATTTTAAAGAGGCTAGCAGATCTGCCATTTAAAAAAATACTTCTGTTGGTGTAACAATGTAATGAGATAATTCAACAATGAAATTCATCCCCAAATTTACCACTTGAAGCTCATTAATAGGTTACCTGAAATAACATTTTGCAGTGTATACCATCCCAGATATTGTTTATCAGTCTAATTAGTCTTTCTATGTGGCATCAAGGTGAGAACAGAAAAGTCCTGCATGAACAAAATGTAGAAAAGGCCCTCACTGACCTTCTTGCACAAGAAAATGACAACATCCGCACAGCTACATGCCGAGCTGTTGCAACCATGAGCAAAAACCTGTCCAGCAGAGATACTTTCAGATGCCTGGGTAATCGCATTTAAAATTAAGCATCAGCAAACAGTGCAAAAGCTTTGTTTTGATTGCTCTCTTTAATTTAATCTCACTTTGTTTTTGTTTAAATGATCTCTGTTGTCCTTCATGTCGAGTGAGATTTCTGTTGAAGAGCTGATGAAGGTCTGCATGTTTCAGATGCGATCAAGCTCATCGTACAACTGCTGAACAGTGAGGGAAGTGAGTTAAGAACAGTCGCAGCAGAGGCCCTATCCAATCTGACCGACAGCAACAAGCTTAATGCATAGTGAGTTCTGATATATATTCCACCATGTGTTCATAATCTCACCATGCCACAAGATTATATAGTCAATGCTAATAATTTACTAATGTTTGTCTTCAAAACATATTAAACATTGACAGTGGCTTGTAATTAAAACATTGACAGCGGCTTGTATTCTTCTTTGTCCCATGTCCAGTGCTGTGTATGATGCAGAGGGCGACAAGCTCCTGGTGCGACAGCTGCAAGACAGCTGCGCAGGGGCAGCTGTGTATGCGGCAGCGGTCTTGACAAACTTGGCATCGCAGGAAGAACTGCGCGGATGCATTCTGAATATTGGAGCTATGCCAGCATTGGTGGGACTGCTAGAATCCAATGACAGCCACACGCTCATCAGTGCAACACAGGCTGTGGCTTCACTGGCATGTGATGCAGAGGCCAGGCTAGAGGTATTGTCACTAAAGTCCATTTCAAAGGTCTATACAATCTTCACAGCTTATCAGATAACTGTGATGTGTAGAAAAAAACAAACAGCACTATTTATTCTTCTGGGATGAGGTGTGAAGGACAAATAAAGAGTTCTGTGTATAGGTGGTTTAATTCATCTACTGTTTTTCTGTGTGCAGCTGAGAAATGTTGGAGGCCTGTCACATTTAGTCAGACTGCTCAGGTCATTCAATGCTGAAGTTCGGAAGAATGCCTGCTGGGCTGTTAGTGTGTGTGCAAATGATGAAATAACCGCCATAGAGTTGTGCAATGCAGGGTGAGCATATTTATGCTATGATCCATAATACTTTCAGACATTTCTATTCACATCAATGACTGCTCATAACCATTTACACTGTTAGTTAAGTATTAATTAATGTCATCTATGGTGAATTTTCCCTTCCATATTTAACAAGCTTGAGATGTTTACAAGCAAAATACTGTCAAGTTCGAGTTTAACCAGCAGATGTCAGTAAAAGCCAAGTGTTTGAAGTTTCTAGAAGTTAGTTTTATTTGTTTTATAAACTTCTTAATAAGGGTAGATTTGCTTTGTTGTACATAAAGATAGCTCTGTTGTACATAAAGGAAATTAAACCTGTTTCAGGACTAAATGAAACATGTAACAAATAAGTTTATTGTAATTCCTATTATACTTAATAGTGATTCTCATTGGATTCTCCTTACTGGAGTACAGTATTTTTGATTACAAAATTTGATTTTGATGTTACAGAGGTTTGGAGATACTCCAGGAAATCAACCTGTCAACTCACCGTAAAAACAAGTTTAGTGAGGTAGCACTACAGAAGCTCTTGGACAGTAATCTTTCATTGAAATACAGCCTGCTGGGATACCTGTCACCTACTGATATTACCACTGATGGCTTTTATGACCCTGGACAGGTACAAATGAAAATGTTTTGAAGAACACAGGTACAACCTTAATCATAGAAGTCAATTAGTCTCTGTCTCTTGCTTTCTCTTGCTTTCTCTCCAGATAAAAATGGGGCAGCACATTCTTACCTTAGAAGATCTGTCAAAACAGGCTGTCAACCAACATCGAGCCATCATTGTGGTTAATGGAAAACCCCAAGATCAGTATGTTAAGGCCAAGGGTCGTGCTTTTGCAACATCTTATTCTGTGTTCTGATCCAGACCTACTGTTTCAAATTACCGTCACATATCGCTATGATTTAATCTTTGCTAGAAGTTTTAACTCATATTGGCAAACAGCTTCATTAACAGCACATGGTTTTCCTCCCTTATTTATTTAAAGCCATTTCAGGGCCACATTTACTTACAATAAATGTCCTTCTTTCTTTCACCCGTATTTTGATCTACATAAAAATGGCTCTTTTTAACTTCTGCGATCTCACTTTATAAAGAAAACAAGCTCTTTGTGTAGAATAAAGAGTTTCAGTCTGTCCTCTTCCACACCATTAGGTCTAAAGCAGCACACTGGCACTTGAATATTAAATACCTCTCTGTTGCACAACAGACAGATGCAGATAGATGAATTTCCCCCTAGGGGAAAATTCCTCTGCATGCATTGGCTTGGAATCTGACCTAGAGATCCCACAGGAAAAATGGGAATTCTGCCACTGAACCACCAACATTGACTGCAGGCCCAAACGGCCCTATTTATTCTCAGTGCCAGTTAAAGCACCGCATTAGTTTATTGCTTAATAAAGTGTTGTTTTTTGTGTTTGTTCTGGTGCATGGATCTCTGGGTTTGGTTCCAAATCAGTCTGAATGCCAAGTAAACACCAAGGTCATTTGTCTGAGACAGATTTTTCACAGCCAGCAGAAGTAAATGTTCTTTCACTGGTTACTGCATAAGGAAAGTTTAGAAGTGTTTGTTCTTTATTTCCTCCTCTGTCAGATTGATTGCTAAGGGACCAGACGACCGTAAACAAGACAGCCCAACAGAAACTGGCACCTCATCTGTTACGAGCAGCAAACGAAGCAGTAAAACACCAATGTGTGTGATATGCTTTACATTTATCAGACACTTTTGTCCAAAGCAACTTACCTTGCATTCACAGCCCTATACCTTTAAAACATGTATCTTTCTCACTCCCATCTCTTTTTCTTTAGTAAAATGAAGGGAAAGGGTTCAAAAGAGGAAAAGAAGGATGAAGATGAGTTTAACCCCCAGCAGGAGGTGATTCTGGAGGAAATATGGAAGCTGCCGTATGATGCTGCGTTTCATAACCTTGTTAAAGAGGCAGCCAATTCTGTCCTAACCCTCCAGGATGAAATCAAGATGTATAAAGCTTTAGCTTTGTAAGTTAAACCCAAACTTAAGTCATTTCTTGTACCTGCTCACTTGAATCTTTCCCAGCATCCACACGACTATAATGCGGGGGTGATTTTCTCACAGGTTGGTGTGTGATGCGATGGGTGGACAGGTCGAGATGGAGAAACAGCCTGACTTCCTGTGGGAATTGCACATAAGTGAACTGAAACTTGAAGCCTGTTCCAACGTTATTCCCATTGGCAAGATAAACAAGGGCACCTACTACCATAGAGCACTGCTTTTTAAGGTGCTGCAAAGAGGCTGTGTGTGTGTATGTGTGTGTGTTTGAGTGCTACTTGTTTAATAGCACAATGAATAAGTTATGAATTAAATGATAAAGTGCTTTGTCTGACTCCACTACATCTCAATTACTGCATTGCTTTTCATTATTTCATTACATATATTGCCACTTTTTAAAGATGTTGCATTATTCATAAGACCTGCTGCTGTTGTCATTTATAATTATTAATGTAATTGTAAATGTAATAACACGTCACCAAGTTGTAACAGATTGACTCAAACTATTTTAGGTTCTTGCTGATAGAATTGGACTGAGCTGCAGTCTTGTGAGAGGACAATACAATCGAACCTGGAACGAAATTCTGCTCTTGAATGGTCCAAAGAAACCTTATGGTTACTCTCAACCTGAATGCTACATCATAGATCTGATGCACCAACCTGGAAACCTCATGAAAAGCAACTCACCAGCAGCACTATCATATCAGAGCATTTAACAGCACCAAATGTGCATCTGTATTTTGCTACTTATAAAATAGATACATTAAAGACAATGCAATACATCTTTATCGACTTTATTGAGAATAAATTGACTTAAACTGGTGTGATTTATTGCCTCTCATTGTTTACATAGGCTTTACAATTCAGGTCGAGTATAGGTGCATAGGTTGGCGTTACGTTTTCTCTCCTTTATGAAGGTCAAAGTCGATGAAATACAGGTTGCGATGATAAGAGCGACACATTACGATAAGACAGAAAATAAGGAACAATTGATTTGTTTTTGAAAGTTTTAGAAATTCAGACTTAAACGTGCAAGAAGTGACGAGAAAAGTTTGATCCGGCGCAGACAGACGACCATGACCCATAAATGTGTGAGTTCTGACCAGTTTCTGCTGCTTTCTGCTCGCAGGTGCCCGAGCTGCGAGGGAGGGAAGACAACAAAGCTCAATTCAGCTTCTTTTCAGTCCATCGAGTAGCCAATGTTAACTGATAGATCGGAGAAAGTCACACGAGTGCTCAAACTGACATGCCGAGAAACATGTCACGTTTTCTGGTTCGTTTCTCCTCTGTGTTTTCCGGTGGAGCATCTGTTCAATCAGTACTACCAAAGAAGAGGATATTTGCAGGGATTCGGCCGATTTCTACATCGCCTGGTAGGGGAGGTTACTTTTTCGATCTGTATTTGAATTACATTAGACTTTGCTTTAAATATGATTAATAAACTCTACTACATATTCCTGCTATGATAGCCAAGCCTTGTTGCATAATTTCAATGGTGTGCAATTTGAAATATTAAGTAATATAAGGAGGCATGACACGATTACTCAAAGGTTTCTTCATCGTGTGGGCTTTCGAGAAAGGCCCCCAAAACAAACAGATTGCGTGTGACTTTTATGTCAGATGACACATTTTTTGCCGGATAACCTGACAATTATACCAAATCATGATTTAGACCAACTAATTACAAAAAACAAATCAATAGCTAAAACAAAACATACATCATTTTTACTTCTTGTGACACGGATTCAGTCCATGACAATAAACCTTTACATAATATATAATTTCATATAATGTATGTAAGATAGATAGACAGACAGACAGACAGATAGATTGAGTTTTTGCTATTTATTTGACTTTGGCATGTGCAGGTTGGCTGTCATTGACACGTTATGACCAGTCCACAGACTGGCAAAGGAAACTGACTCCAGAACAGTATGTTGTAACCAGAGAAAAAGGCACAGAGGTGGTAAGTTGTTTTGTTGCAATAAAGAGACTGTATGCTAACAGAACAATGTATTGATCTGAGCATATGTGCAGTTTATTTTGGCTACATTTGATGAAAATAACCTCATAAATGCATAGTCTAACTTATATTTTATAGCCATTCAGTGGCATCTACCTGAACCATAATGAGGTGGGCATGTACCATTGTGTATGCTGCGACTCCCCGCTTTTTAGGTAAGCTTTCAATAAATTGGAGACCGTGCTAGCTGACCTAAACATTTAAATACAGTTTAGAAAAATGTTACAGGTAAAATGAAACTTGTAATGCTTAAACAGAACGTTTTGGATAAATTACTTTTGTTAGGATTGCTTTTGCCTCCAACAGCTCAGAAGCGAAATATGATGGTGGAACTGGGTGGCCATCCTTTTACGAGGCTCACGGCACATGGGAAAAGGATGAGAGTCATGCCAACATTGTCCGTCGCCCTGACAACTCACTTGGTAGCACAGGAACAGAGGTTATCTGTAAACATGTGAGTGTAGGGGGCAATAATGATAATCAGTTTTGAGCAGTGCGCTGTTACCCATTTTTATAATGTAATTCCAATAATTCCAATATCAAATACAAATCTCTTCAGATAACCTTGGTTTACTTAAAATAATAGCATTATAACATGCACTTTTGTTTGTGCAGTGCGATGCTCATCTCGGACATGTCTTTGATGATGGTCCAGATCCAACTGGCCAGCGATTCTGCATAAACAGCGTAGCTCTAAACTTTAAGCCAAGATAAATATAAACCAGGGACTTCATCGGAAGAATCAGAAGATACATCCCCGTACAGTATTATAGAAAACCTATAGCATTTGAATAACAAATAATCCATTGTGGTATGCTATGAGTTATACTGAGATTTGAATCTCCTGTGTACTGTACTATTGCTTTACCCAACCTGTATTTTTGGCATACGATGTACATTAAAATGTGAGAATGACTGTACACAAAATGACTGTTTTGTTTATAAAGACTAGGAGTTAATGATAAACCCTGAGCAAATGGTCATTATTCTAATCAATACTGCATGTGGACACCGCACAGTAACTAATAGTCATTTAGTAAAGCTCCAACCAACCAAGTGAACCAAAATATAAAAGTACTCATTCAAAGTTGTGATAATTCGCTACTGGTTGCATTTGTTGTTTGTTCTGATATGGCTCAGTTTTGGGAACCTGCTGAGGCATGAAGAACTCACTACAGACCAAAACCACCACAGAAACCCAAAAGACGGAGTCAGATAATGCCATTGAGAAACTAATTTCATCGACTTTGATCCAGGTCAGAACATCAGCATTAATCAGATAGATTTCAACATTACTCAATTTAATAGCAGTTAAATGAATTCATTTTGAAACAATACATGTTTAAAAATGTGAATTAAATGTAATAACACAAATGTAATAAATCTTTTAATGTATTAACATAGTCTATAATGACAAGTTGACAAGTTCATGTCCAGATTTTTAACATATCTTTCATAATAGAAGTACACAACCTGCAATTGTGAGTAGCACTTTAGCCACAAGGGGGAGAACTGGGTTCAGGCCACTTACAACATTCAAGCCTTGCCAGCTGACCTTACTGTACCGTACCTAAACCTCTGATGTTTCTTCCAACAAGAATAAAGGTACAGCTAACAGCATCATGGCTTGTTACTGCTGCAGTTTTGTTTGCTTATGTTTTTGTCCTGACTGATTTGTGTAAAATCTGCAACAGTAGAATTTTGGGTCTCCCAAAATCGAACTCTGCTTTTTTGCTTTCTGAGACATGAGAAAACATTTATTCTATTTTTTTATGATTTTAGAAAACATGAAATTTGACCTGTTCTAGTGAAAGCATATTGTATTTGTCAAAATGAAACATGTTTTGTTCATTATTAAAATTTTATTGTCTGAAAGGTATTGCAAGTTCATCAGATGGTAAAACAGAACATCTGAGTGAATCTGTAGACTTGAATTATGATAAAAGTATATAATTTTGTATTACAACCAAAATTCAAAAAAGTTAGGATGCTGTGTAAAATGTAAATAAAAACAGAATCTCATATACCCATATTTTATGCACACTAACATTGACAACATATCAAATGTTGAAAGCGAGACATTTTATTATTTCACACAAGTATTAGCTAATTTTGAATTTGATGGCAGCAGCACCTCTCAAAAAAGTTGGGATAGGGGCATGTTTACCACTGTGTAGCATTCCCTCTTCTTTTAACAACAGTCTGTAAATGTCGGAGGAAAAACTGAAGAGAGTTTTGGGAGGGGAATGTTGTCCCATTCTTGTGTGATGTAGGATTCTAGCTGCTCAACAGTCCTGGGTCTTCTTTGCTAGATTTTTTGTTTTATGATGCACCAAATGTTTTTAGTTGGTGAAAGATCTGGACTGCAGGCAGGTCAGTTCAGCCCAGGTGCTCTTCTATTACGAACCCATGCTGTTGTAATGGATGCAGTGTGCAGTTTAGCATTGTCTTGCTGAAATATGCAAGGCCTTCCCTGAAAATGACAGCATCTATATTGGATCATATGTTGTTCTAAAACTTGTATATACCCCTCAGCGTTAATAGTGCCTTTCCAGATGTGTAAGCTGCAGATGCCATAGGCACTAATGCAACCCCATACCATCAGAGATTCAGGCTTTTGAACTGTGCGCTGATAACAAGCCAGATAACAATTTCAGCATCCAATATCAGTGTCCAACATGTTAGATCAATTTAGCATTTTTCACAACTATCTCCATCCTAATAAATCTCTAAAAATGCTTTAAAATGTAACCTTTTTTTTTACAATATAAGAAAAGTATTGTATTATACTACAAACATAAATTTGTGCTTCAAATGTTAGCAATTATGAGTGTTGTGAGATCAAGCAGAACAACATGACCACAAAGATTCCTGGACATCTCTTACTCAAATGGGGGAGTCTTATGTAGACAGAACCCCACATGCCAAAGACAGTTTTTATTATTAAAATTCTCTGAAGTGATTTGCTGTGAATTGTTTTCCTGGCTTATTTCCCAGTACTTTCACAATCTTTGAAGACTTAGCCAAAATAATCAGAAGAATCCAGAACATCAAGTTTAGACAAGCAGCAGAATTTAAGTAATATATAAGGCGATACCACCACAGAACATTTCCTTCTGCACAGATACATTAATGCTATATAATTGTCTCTTTATTACCCTTTGCCATAGGTAAGAGACCTGCTGAGAATATGGATGTATTTGTGCTTGATACAGACTATAGCTCATATGCTTCTATGCTATGCTCCTATGTATGGTAGGCATTTTAGTGTCTAAATTAAGCTAATTACCCCTTTCATTCAATAACATCATGCCCATAAATAAAGACATGTTCTGTTTTAGCATCTTTGTACTATTTTTAACTGTATTGCATAAATTATTTTTACAGATATTAAATTTAACAGTGATAATATTGGCTGATAATATTGTGGATAAATTTGAGGATTGTGCAAAGATTTAATTTAGGATTGGACTGTGTTTTTCAATTTCCTAACTATGGTAAGATATAATACATTAAACACTTTTGCTAAATTATTATAATGTTAATATATAATTATTATAATATAATTATTAATAATTATTAATGTGTAATTATTATAATATAACACATTTTGACTCAAACAGTTTTTACCGGGTTTTAGTAATATCTAAATTTATTTTATTTTACCCTGGCTTCCTCAGTAATTTCATATTAATTTATATTTTTGACAAATTACAGAGCCTAATTTAAGTAACTGTTGCACCTAAAGCCATCTATGCATGCTAAATGTGGTGTAGCTACTGCTTCGTGATTTCACACTTTTGTTACAGCTTGTTGTTCTTTGGCGATAAGAGTTACTGTCTGAAATAAATTAGATGTTCCAAATCCAGGGTTGCCAGTCCAGCCTCCAACCAATTCAGCTCCTTATGTTAGCATCACGTTTTCTGTCTGAAGGGGAGGAATGGCTACTTGCATAACCCTAATTAGATTTGTAACCCAGTATGAACTTACAGGCTGATTTCTATAGTTTAGAGCAACAACTAACCAATATCATTACTTGGTTCTCCAGAAATGACCTACGACTGACCTGCATCTTATTGAAGAAGCTTTGAATGAAAGATACAAGCACTAATCACGTACAGTATTTGTCCACAGGGAGAAAATATTCTGTTTGGCAGTAAATATGCAAAGAATTAAAACAATAGGGTTATGTAATTTTAAGGTTTTGTGTGGTTGTAAAATTGCACTTGTTTGAACACGAACAATAGACATGCAAGCTGGTAAAGTTCATTTCAAGTTCAACAATATGTGCACATTAATTGGCATTTAAAGTCGTGGTATTTAATTTTAAATTGACAATTAAAATTGTGGGGATATAAAATAATGAAAATGTTCTAAGGTTTATTTATAAAACAAGGCAAAGTCTTCTTAAAGTAAAGGTTAGTATGAACTGTAATGTAACTCTTTAAACAAGACTCTGCCTGCCACCCCTTTAAAATTACACAACTAAAGGGCTAAACATGTTACACATACAAAATCCCAAAAACTTTTCAGACAGAAATCATTTTGTGGTGGATAAAAACATCTGCTTCTAACACAGAAATGAATTATTTCAGCTCACAATTACTTACTGCAAAATCAAGGGTTGCACAAGAGAGTTTCTTCAATTTTCAGTTTCTTTTAGTTTGGATACTATGCATTTTGATATTTGAGAATTACGTTTATTTATACCACAACAGAGTCTTATTGACTTCAGAAAGCTTAATTTAGACATCAGGTCATTCAATATCCTAGTCTTAGATCTTTAAAGTCATGTTTGCAAGTATTCTGAGAGCTATATGGAGATACCAGACTAAAGGGCAGAATAAGGCATTAATAAGGCTGTGGCTGTTGATATGGGAAGGGCTGGGAAGGGGTGATAAAATAGGTTGGCAGTCTCAGCACAGCCATATTATCTTAACCAAACTTCAGTCTGCATACAGAGAGAGAAGCCTACACTTCTGCAGCCATAATGAGTGTTGTCCTGAAGTTGGTGTGCGTTCTGCTTTATTCATCATTTGCCTCAGCTGAAGTTATGCCCATGACTGACTTCAACCTGGAAAAGGTAAAAAAATAAATAAAATAGTATGACAAAATAATAAAATTTCCATGTCATTTTTCTGTCTTGATATAAAATGATATAATATATACCATGCATATAGCATGTACTGTGATTACCATTATGGATGCTACCAGCAGAAATATTTTGTGAGTTTTATTAAAGTTGTACTAAAATAATTCTAGATTTAATAAGAACATTTTTTTAGTTATGGACTTCTAATATGTGTATCAACTCTTTTGTCTTCAGATGGGAGGAAAATGGTATCTTATTGGCTTAGCTACAAATGCAAAATGGTATGCAGATCAAAAAGCAGACATGAAGATGGGTACTGCTATGATGGTGCCTACTGAGGACGGAGACCTTGACTCAAGCCACACAACACTAAAGTACAATTATACAGACTAAACTACAGTCACTTTTGGTTACTGTAATAATAACTATCAAAGAATGGAGTAAAATCACTTCATTTGTTTCTTAGAAATGACGGTTTCTGCTGGAGAATTAATTTCCTTGCCAAGAAAACGGAAACTCCTGGACGTTTCATCTTTTTTAACCAGCGTACGTTTCCAACCTTATATCTGTTTCTGAAATTAAATGATGTTCCTCTATTAACCAAGTGTTTAACAATACCAGTTAAATGCTGTTCAAATTATATTTAAGTGGCTCGTTGGACATAAATGAGCATTCTTTGTCCTCTCGATTATCAGGTTGGAAAAATGACAATGATATGCGTGTGGCTGATGTCAGATATGATGAATATGCTATCGTTCACACTATCAAGACCAAAGGAGGTGTATCTGACATTCTCAACAAACTCTACAGTAAGAGCTCACTTTGACCAAATCACACAAAATAGCTGAAAAGTGTTTGTGGAAATGTTCAGGCTGTTGATGTGTCATGGCCACAGGTCGTACCACAGAAATAACTGAAGACCTGAAGGAGAAGTTCAGAAAGTTCTGCCTGGACACTGGTGTTCTGGAGGAGAACATTTTCATAATGCCACCAAATGGTACTTTAATGAGTGTATTAATGCTCATACTCAGCAATAACAAAATATTACACAAATTCAGCAGCTTTGTTGAATTCTTCACTAACTTTGTACTGTTTATTGCTGTTTTGCAGGTGAATGCTCATTTGCTTAAGTGCTCTTCACCCAAAGATCAGCAAACAAGATCGGCTTGTCTAATTATTTCACATAAAAATTGAATTGCTAGCCTCTGTTCTGCTTGGTTTTGGTCCTTTTCACCTCATTCAAGAGTCAGTACCTCTCTGTGCCTTAAAATTATTTATGTTGTACTTACAAATCCCTCCATATTTGATTCTCCAAATAGTGTATCCAGGGGCAATTTAATGGTAGGAGTCTGCAAAGAATAAAAGACAGAATCAAAGTATTCTGAGATCAAAAACAGATGTTGTGTCACATTATGATCAATATGACACAATTTAATGCATTCTTTATACGAATAATGCTTTAATTAGTTTATTTTGCTTGCTGCTATCAAAATAACTATTTTAACAAATTGCAAATGTTTGTGTTTCATTTGAAGTCTCCATTTCCATTTAATTGTCCAATATATAGATGAAAACATTTTGGACACATATTACTGTTAATGTCTTTACACTCACTATAATATCTTTTATATTTCAAAATATATGTTTTCAGTATCTGTGTGAAAAATAAAATTTACCCTAAAGGTCTGATTACTTTGTTTTTTTTACTTTGTCTTTGTTTTATTATTAAATAATACCTGTTAGTTCAGACATCAGGTTATTCTATGGCTTAGTTTTTGATCCAATGTCATCTCTGCAAGGATACTGAGGGCCATAAAGAGACACTAAAAGCCAAAACAAAGCTTTAAAAATGTCCTCAAACAATCATATAAATCTGAAAAAATCAACATGTGCAAATTGCATAATGATTACAAAAGCATTCCAGCTGTGGCTGTGGGAAGGGCCAAGAATCAGATGGGGAGGGTTAGGGGTTCACACTGAAGGATAAAAAAGGGATTGGCATTCCTCTTCCAGCAGAGCAAAGCCAGATTTGCTTTTCCAAACTTCAGACTGCATACAAAGAGAGAAGCCTACACTTCTGCAGCCATGACGAGTGTTGTACTGAAGTTGGTGTGCGTTCTGCTTTGTACAGTGTTTGTCTCTGCTGAAGTTATGCCCATGACTGACTTTGACCTGGAAAAGGTAAAAATATATTAGAGTCTCAGTACGTTCTGAGAAAGGTCTCAGCTTATTAAAATTGGGCTAAAATTATTCTGTATTTGACCAGAACAGGGTTTCTTGTGTTATGGTCTATCAATTAAATCTTCTTATATGTGTTATCTGTTCTCTTCAGATGGCAGGAAAGTGGTATCTCATTGGCTTTGCTACAAATGCCCAGTGGTTTGTCAGTCACAGGGAAAACATGAAGACGGGTACTGTCATGATGGTGCCAACGGAGGACGGAGATCTTGACCTCACTTATGCTAATCTACAGTAAGATTTTACCTGACCCACAGCATGTTCTTTGCTTTGTTTCAGTGATGACTGTTCTAATAATTCACAAATTCCTAATTTTATTGTTTAGGAATGATAGCTCCTGCTGGAGAATGTCTCATCTTGCCAAAAAGACTGAAACTCCAGGACGCTTTCTCTTTCATAGTCAGTGTAAGGTTCCTGTTTTATTCCTGTCGCTGAAGTTGAACTGTCTGATTTTCCTCTAATAGCCAAATATCTAACATCACCAATTTATACCTTCTTAAGTTATCATCATACTCAAATTGTTTCTTGGACATAAATGTGCAGTCTTTGTCTCCTCAACCAATCAGATTGGAATAATGACAATGATATGCGTGTGGCTGATGTCAGATATGATGAATATGCTATCATTCACACCATCAAGACCAAAGAAGATGTATCTGAAGTTCTCAACAAACTCTACAGTAAGTGCTTACGTTATCCAAAGTTAACATTTTCATTAATACATGAGGTTAAAATAGACTGTTAATGTGTCATGGTCACAGGTCGCACCACAGAAATAACTGAAGACCTGATGGCGAAATTCAAGACGTTCTCTCTGGACATTGGCATCCTTGAGGAGAACATTGTCATATTACCACCAAATGGTAAATATGAGTTTAAGACATTATCAATTCTCTCCCTTACTGATAACAATATATTACTATACAGTCACTTTATACAGACTTTATACCGTTAACTGCTGTTTTGTAGGAGAATGTCAAGATGTTTCATCACCCAATGAAAAACAAGATCAGCAGGTCCAATAATTTCACCTAAAAACACAGACCTAAATTGCTGGCCTCCTGTCTGCTTGGTTGTGGTCTTTAACTTCATTCAGCAATCGATCTTTTTATTCCTTAAATCCATTTGTTGTGCTTGCATATAAATGAAATTCACAAATCAAAGTTATTTTCCAAATGAAATCGCATTTCAGTTTGTTCATGAGCCTGCAAAGAAAAAGAGACAGAGGTATTCTGGGATGTAGAGATGTAGACGACTTTGTATTATGCAATGCTGTTTCATTCATATCAACTGTGATCAAGGACACACCTTTTTTTCCTTTTATGAATTAGTTTTCTTTACTGGTTTTGTTTACTGCTATCAAATAAATATTTTTAAAAATGACAAATGTTTGTTTCATCTAAATTCTCAATTTCATTTATTTTGATAAAGTAAAAAAGAAGACGGTTTGGACACAAAATACTGTTTATTTCTTCTCTATTTACAAATATTTTCTGTACAGATAACAAAGATAAGCTAAAAAAATGTTATTCCAAATTATACATTATCAGGATCTTTGTAAAAATAAACTTTCCCCTAAAGGTCTTTGATAAATTGAGGGTGAGCTTTACCCAAACAGACCACAGCCAAATGACCACATTCCAGATATACATAAACATACTTGTGTCTTAATTAAAATTAACATAGATTATTAGCCATTTGTCCTGATTTGATGACTGCATGCTCTGATCCAATCTGAAAGCTTTTCAGTTTAGTACTATTTGTAATATTGTTCTTTACTTGAAAGTGTTAAAAAACCTACATTAAAAAACCTGTCCATACACTATTCATTTTTTTATTAAATAATGCCTATAATCAGTACATTATTTTAATGTTTGAGATTGTTTAGATCTCCTGGGTTGACAATGTATTATCCCTAATTTTTTGTCCTGACTTAAGACCGTCTTCAAATAAAAGTTGAGTTTGCTAAGGCTACAGAAGGCAAAACAACTATTTAAATTAAAACGGTCACAGTTTGCAAACATCACTATGTTTTCAGGAACCAGGGCATAGACAGAATTTAGATTTTTACATTTATTATAATCTGATATTGTGCTAATCTGCTAAGAATCCATTTGGATGAGTAGCACCACGGAAAACTGAAAATGGACTCTTTCCAGGGCTGTTCTCAAATCTGTACTTGTAAAAACACATGCATGTACATGCCACAGCTGCTCAATTATGGTTTGCGTAAAGAAAAACATGCAATTCAGGAGTCATAATTAAAAGTTCTAATCCGATGCTCGAACATAAAATTTAACACCATGTAAGGTGTCCACCCTTGATAATTTTATATTATAATTTATATGTTTTGGAAAACTGGTGAAACTTTGACAGGAACCTGTGAATACTGAACACACATGAAAAAGAAAAACTCAGACATTATAGCAACAGAATGACCTAAAACATGGACCAATGTGGAGCAGCCTTGTAGCTTTTTCTTTGCACTTTCACCCCGCCTCTACTAGCCATGATCTGAGATCACGATCTGCGTTCAGCTTTGGAGACTACAATTACATCTCCACATCCAGGATAGACCTTGCTCCTGTTGAGGACAGTCTCACCCTCTGACTGGTGTTGCTATGGCAGCCATTATAAAGGTCACATAGTAGGCATTAGGTCTTTGTGGTGTCGCATGATGTGCTGATTCTTCTCTGACGGCCTGCGGAAGCCTTTTGAGCAGAAATCGCAGCGATGTGGATAGTCTTTGGTGTGGATGGAGATTACGTGTCTTTTGAAGCCAGATGCGTCACCTGTTTTGTAGTCACAATACTGGCATTGGTAAACACGCCGTTCCCTGTGGCCCTTAGATATACCGGCGCCACCCAGAATTTTCTTACCCCCAAGTCGAAACGTCTTCTTAATACCCTTTTTGTCAGGGAACGCTTGCTTTTCCTTGGTGTGCACTGACAAAATGTGGCGACTAAGAACAAATGGATCTGCAATTTTGAAGTTGCAATGCCTGCACTGGTGCAACTTCTTGGTCTTATGCGCAGCTGAGTGCTTCTTAAGCTCAGATGGCCGATGGAAGCCCTTTCCACAGACCTCGCATTTATGCGGGTAGTCTTTGGTGTGAACAGAAATAATGTGACGCTTTAAATCACTGGAATTGGAGCTTTTGTGGTCACAGTGGGTGCACTGGTGTGTTTTGGCCTCCTCGTGTGTCAGTCCATGCTGCAACAGCTCATCGGGTTCTGCAAATGTCTGAAAACAGCTGTCACACTTGTAAGGCATTTCCTTGCTATGCTTGGTCTTTATGTGCGTCTTTAAGTTGGAGGAGTCTGCCGACTTGTAGTCGCAGTAAAGACAGGAGTACGGCTTCTCGCCAGTGTGGGTCCTCATGTGTTTCTTAAGCTCCGAAGGATGACGGAAACCCTTCCCACATTCCACACAGATATGTGGGAAATTTTTGCTGTGAACGGCCAGCAGATGTCGGTTGAGTAGCCCTTGCTCTGCAGTCTCGTACTCACAAAATTTACAACTGTGCATTTTGGTGGTGGGTGGTGGGATTTGAAGCTTGGATTCTCTGTGGTGGTGCTGCAGACGGTGAGAGAACAGTGCCGCTTGCTGGTGGAACTCTTTTCCACACACCTCACACTCAAACTGAGCTTTGCTGCTGAGGGTGTGGATCTCCATGTGGTTATGGAGACTGTTTTTTTTGTTAGTGGTAAAATCACAGTCAGTGCATTCGTATTTCTTTCTGTTCACCACATCCTGGTGGTGATTCTTAGTGTGGCGCTTGAGGAAACCTCGCGACTTGAACTTCTTGCCACACAGCATGCAAGGGTACACAGTAAGAGGCTGGCCGTACGGTCCGATGATTATTGCTGCGGTACATGTATATAGAAGAGAATGTAAAAAATGTAAAACACAGAGAGAGAGAGCAAAAGCACAGTTTTATAAAGCAAACAAAAATGGTGTGAAACTGGAAAATAGAAATTAATCAGAGTTTGTACCTGTCTGAACGTGACGAAGCTCAGAACGTTTTTTGCTTTTGTTTTTGCTTCGCTGACGGTTGAGTCTCTCAATCATGTCAGATTCATCCACGTGCAACAGAGCGCTGGCTGCTCCATTTCTGTTCTCACAGCTTTCATTGTCCTCTCCACCTTTTTAGATATTACATCATATTTAAAGGTTATAATGAAAAGCCAACTTTTCCCAATACATTTTGTGTTGAACGTGTACATCATAGAGTGATGTTCCTGTAACTCAATTGTTCTTGGCTAACATTCATGGTGATTGCAATTCCCAGGAAACACATATTGTGATAAAATGTATACCTTAAATGCAACATAATCAGGATGAAAAAGTCTCCCAAATGTATAAATGTAACTGCTCAAAGCATGACTCAGGTAATTATCTGAAGTTGTATCCTCTGCGATGGTGTGTTGAAATTTAGACAAGTAGCATATGATCCTCACTCTCCAACTCAATTACAATGTTACTTCATTGTAGAATGTCACTGGGACAAAGTCAGAGTGTAGGTTTATAATATAAGCTGTAGATAGCACTATACAATGCAAATGCTTAATTGAATTTGACCTGGAAGAACACTGACATAGAAGAATGTTGCACATATACAACATTCACTAACCATAAGCAGCTGCCCAGGCCACAGGCATTAAGTCTTTGCTGAGTGATGCATTATCAAGGGTCCGCTGAGCATTCCCAGGGTCCTCACCCCCTACCACCACTTCCATGTAGACCTCATCTGTGATTTTAGCCACATCTGTTTAGGAAGAGAACACAGTGTGAGCAGAAGGCACTCAGATGGAGCACCTACATCATCAAATAACACTTACAGGACTTACTAATGTCATCCTGGCTTTGATTGGCTTCACCCATTGACATGTACACCATCTTCTCTCTTATAGGCATTCCAGAGGGATCCACCAGCTCTACGGTTCCATCTACATCAAGATCATTGTCTCCTATGTCAACGGTTCCTCCTGCAAATTCCATATTAATACTAACTGTAAAGAGAACGGTGTATATAAAGCAAATAAAACTAAATAAACACAATGAATTGAAAAGGCTGAACCTGACTGGAATTGTAACTTACCCAAGTCCTCCTCCCCTGGGTGAGCCTTAATAATGTACACTTTAATGACCTCTTGACCTTCATTATCCTTCTCCACAACTTCTTGGTCCTCTAAGGTGTCCTCAACAGTGACTTTGGCATCTTCATCAGAAACCACCTTTCCAGCCTCATCCACTGAAAATAAACCCTTTGTTAAATGTTGGATAGAAAATGTGTTTTCATTTCGATAATCAATCTTCATGATTTTCTGTCTGCTTTTAGTGCAGACAATAATATTATTAAGATAGTTGTGGTTCTGAATAATGACTGGAGTCATTTGCATTAAAAAATTCTTTAATGCAAACATCTAAAGTTCTATTCTAATTGGCTAATCCCACTCACAAGAGATCATGAGGTACTCTCCACAGGTATCAGGATCCTCCTGTACCTGGGCGTCAGTAACCACGTCAACCTGCAGTCCTTCATCCTCCAGTACCACATCATCAGGTGACATCACACAGGTTTCCACGGCAATGGTGCCGAGCCCTTCCTCTTCATCTGTGCATGGCACATATTCAGCTACCACATCCTCGATAGCTTCCTGAATGACCAGCTCCTCTGGGGCAAGACCATGGACTGCAATCTTCTCACCCTCTACATCAGACACAAGAACGGACTCCTGCAGTTCTACCACCACCTCATCTTCCTCTCCATCACCTTCCCCATAAAGAACACAAAACTTGCACATAAGTATTTTACCAATGAATAAGCACCAATTTCACAAACTTCACTCATAATGGTTATAGTTTAGTTACCTGTCTCATGAAATATAATCTTGGGTCCATGGGAATGCAGAGAGAGAGACGTTACATCTTCATCCATTGTCTCCAGCTGTCATCTGCATAATATAAGTCCTACAGACACGAAACACAAAGGTACGTTGACATCTTAATCTAAATGTAAGAATTATTTACTCTCAGTATTTGATAAACCATTTGGATATTATTTATAGATATCAAGATAACGAAATTATTTAATTTAAGCATTCCCAGATCAGACAACATCACAGAGCAGAATTGATGATTTGATGGGAATATTCAAGCATATTTCCTTTCTTATCATATGCATTATCTAGTTGCTAAAGTAACTGTACAATTTGCAACTGTAAAATAAACAGACCCCCACTGATCCGCTAATCTGACACATTACATTTACTGACTGCAACTCCCATCTGTTTACAGCTTGATAAGAGAGATGAAAGGGGCGTGTCCGCCCAGAGACTTGCGTCCCACCCTCACGACGTCACTGTGCTACTAGCCCCGCCCCTCGCTGTAAATCCACTCGACACGCCCCCTTCTCGCATCGATCGCCATTTTGAACGATTTAAAACGATTCATTAAAACTCCCAAACACATTCTAATAATCACACTTCAAATCGCATATGACATGTTTATAATGCGTAAGATACATTTACAAGTGAATGCAGTGCGTGTTTGCTTATGAATCAGTCATACGCCCGGTTAGTCTCGCCTTGCGGCCCGGTTTGGGCCTCCAAAGGCCGCGGCTGCGTGCTAACCAAGGCCTGCGCGACATCGAAAACATCACTAATCTCACAAGCTGATAAATACGCGAACATTTCACTTAAACGCACTTAAAATGTGCTTTCAGACTGAAGAGTCACGAACGCAAAGCTTCCCACGTAGGATTTGGTTGAATAGATGGGCCTACCTTTCGTATGTATTTCTTTTGTTTTGTTTCCAAGGCCGTACGGCTTTCCTTCTCCCACCCCCAGACTCGGGCAGAGCACAAACGGGCTTCTTGTGTTAGCAGGGCGGGCCGCCGCGGAGCGCGGAGGGGAGGGGCCGATGCGCTCCGAGGCGCTGCAGCCTCCAGCTCCACCGGCGCTTACGCCGCCTTCCGAAGCGCACGTCACTGCCTCAGAGCCGCAGGAAAATGCGGAAGGAGTCTCAGACGACTGGCCGCTGCGTGCTCTTTTTGCAGGCCCGCAAACTGTATTTTCTGGGCCGGGTGGCGATGTGAAGTCTGGTTGTGTTGTGCAAATCCGAAAGGTTTTATTTGCGTTTTGGGAGTGTAGTGCGATTTGTGGGGTTTGATTTGTTTTGGTGCGAATGTCGTACTGCGGAGTGATTGATTAGCGAGTTCGGGACATTAGCCAGATATGGATTTATACTTATGGGTTTTTTAAAGGACCATTTATCCTGCTAGGATGTAGTCTAATTGCTTTTGTTGGTTATTTTTGCGGAATAGTCATTTCACACTGCTTGCTCTTTCCCGGTCATTCCTTTATGTTTTCTTTGCATTTTTAATAATACGTATTGACAGCTAGATTTAGCTGAACAGTGTGGTGGGCTAGTTATGATTAGCTGGAGGATAACTTAACCCCGACTGTATTAAACGCTGCTATTGACGCAAGTTTAGTGGTTTCAATCCCCGTTTAAATGTTTAGCACAAATGTCAAATTTGAAAACGACATAAGTTATTACACGCGTATAAATCACCTTGGTAACGCATTTGATATGACTATACAAATATATATATATATATATATATATATATATATATATATATATATGCATGCATTTACATTTTAACAGATAACTGGAAATTAGCCAGAGCATGGGGGCCAAAATGTCCCAGATATTTGAACAGTCAGGTTCAGAAATATGCCCCCATAATAGTACAAATGTGACTAAAAAATTGATGTTGGGGGAAAATAAAAAAAAATGCAAAACTTAATAGTATAAATTTCTAACTCTTGTAGAAACTCGTTATAACAATAGTGGACACGTCTGGGGAATACTCATTGTAGGAGACTTTTCAAAAACCCAGGTCTTCATATGCTCCCCATCCCTCTTAATGCATTTTCAAATGGTCTAGAGACAAAATAAATCTCGCACAATATTAAAACAAGCTTTTGGAGATTATTTTACTTGAGGCTGTTGCTACGTGCTACATTTTACATCAGCCCTATTTGCAAACACACATCATGGTGTTGAAAGTGAAATAAAGCACCACCAAAATGGGTTGCAGATGCAAGTTACATGACACGTCTTGTCATTTTCACAAAACACAATTTACACACCACGGTTTGATCCAAAATGTTTTAATTAGTCATCACTGAAACATGTTGACAACTGCTTTGTCAAATCAAGGAATTAGGTTTTCATTGCATTTCTCATATATAAATGACACCAATCCTTCAACAGAGGATGGTGAACATCTTAAAATACAGGGCCAGTGCATTCCACTCAAAAAGATCATTTCTCATCACTCTGCGCTGACCACATAACACACTGGCCCATGCATGGGTTTGTGTGAAAATGGTTTAATAATAATGTCCATTGGAGAGACGGGGCAAGCCACTGACAAGATGCGATCAATCATCGTCAACTGTGGGTGTGATGGTAACGCCTCTCCTGATCTGCCCCCAGCCAATCAAACTAGGAAGGAACAGAATTTAAGTACTTTATATAGTCTGCATTATGTAGAAGAGATACGGAAATGCCATTTCACATTGAAGATAGATAACAGGGCCTCAAACAATGTTAACCCAGTTAGATATTGCTTACCGCCAATGTTTCTCCACTCTACGACTCAAGGCGATCTTCTCCCCCACCTCGGTACAGACAGGGTTGGTGAGCACAATCTTAGCCAAATCAGCTTTTACTGCACTCACACGGCCTCCTGTGGACAGCGAGCCAATGTTGACCATCAGCACCTCATTCTTCGACAGCTTCTGAACCTGTAGTTCAAATCAATGGAAGAAAACAGACGTGATCACATTCTTAACAGAGCACACTTTAAGATGATGAAATATTAGTTAATGGTTGGTTTTGTTCTGATACAGCATGTTTGTCAAATCATAATCATTCATAGGAAGCAGGAAGAGACAGAATTGTGTTTGTTTTGTGATTAAAGATGTTAGCCTGAGCATGTTCTCTCTATATATAGATATATATATATGTAAAAAATATGGCATATATTTTGCTTTGCTATATTAATTAATGTTTCACCTTGGCTGCTTTCTTGTCGCCTTCAGTGCGAACGCCGAGCAGCCTTCTTAAAAGGAAGTAGGAGATCTCAAGCTCAGTGAAGATCTCAGGGAGGGCCCCCACAGCACCAAGGACCTGCCCCACCATTCGATCTGCTCTGCACAGTGTAGGGTCAATCTTGGTACCAACACCTGCAACAGAGAATGTGCATAACTTTCTTATTGAATAATGTGCTTCAGTTATACTGTACTTGTCCTTCATTCATTTAATTATTATTCAGTTAGTTAATTATCAGTAATGTTTAGTCTGCATACCAATAAGGCCACCAGGTGCTGCATACTGGAGGTCATTGTGTTCAGCAAACAGTGAGACAATTTTGGAGAAGATGGGTTTGCACATTAGTTTCCCTTCATGGTCCTTAGAAACAATACCTGGTCTGACCTCAATTTCCTGTCCAACCTTGAACCAAAATAAACACAGAGACCGCATGAAGAGAGGAACAAGAATAGCAACAGTAAAGCTGAGGTTTGATGTCTGGGAACGTAAGTGATTTAGAAACAGAGGAACAATGGGGATTAAAATTTGGATTAAACAAGTAAATAGAGAAAGTGTGAATGAAAATACCTTCAGTACTCCTTTGAGGATACTTCCTCCAGCTACACCACCTTTCAGATCATCTACCTCACAGCCAGGCTTATTGACATCAAATGACCTGATTACTTTGAAACAACCACACAATAACTCATCTCAACTGACAGATGAATTTGACTCTAAGGACAATGGATTTCTTTTGAGCAATATTCAAATACAAAAAGTCTCTTACCAATAAGACGAGGCTCAGAGGTGAAGTCGCGTACAGGCACAGGGATCTTATTTACAATGTACTCGCAAACGACCTCAATGTTGTACTTTAGCTGGGCTGAGATCGGGATTATTGGTGCTCCCTCTGCTACTGTACCTGTTGCATAAATAAGAGTATAGAATACCACCATACCAAAAATTTTTCATCCACAAACAGAACCATATTCAATTTTGTTGCTTTCACAATAATATTAAGCTTTCTACAGCAACCTCAAATGTCTTGCTCAAGGGCACAAAATAAAAGCCAAACACATAAATTCTGATCACAGAAAACGGTATTTCCACATATATCTATAGCCAGAAAACAGACAAACGCTGCTGCTATATGCCACTGTTAATGACATGAGTTTTTTTGTCCATGCCAGTTATTATTGTGGTAACCCCCATTTTAAATAAACTTAAAGGGTGATTGGTCCCTTTTCACTGCTGCCATATTGTTAACCCACCCATATTTAAACCAGACTCTGTTATGGCATCCTGTTAGGCTACCACCAACACATACTGACTCTCTCTCTATTCAAAACAGGGTTCTTATTATGTGTAAGATGTGTGTCAAGCTTAAACCCTTACCCTGCACAAAAGCCAGGATCTGTTCATACTGCTCTTTGGCCTGACTCTCCTTCACCAAGTCGATTTTATTCTGCAATATGAGTATGTGCTTCAGCTTCATGATCTCAATAGCTGCCAAGTGCTCTGATGTCTGTGGCTGAGGGCACGATTCATTGCCAGCTGTAAGAGTAGATCAGGTGACCATTTGTTAGTCATTCTCTCTCATTACCATGGCAATGGGGTTGGTACTTCCAAGATAAAGGCTACCACGGTTATCCTCAGTGACGCAAATACTCACCAATTAGAAGTAGCGCAGCATCCATTACAGCTGCACCGTTTAACATGGTAGCCATCAAAATATCGTGACCCGGGCAATCCACAAATGAGACATGTCTAATAAGAAATGGTCATTAGAATATCTGGTGACATCAACACTTAATAGCATGATGACTACAATTCTACACTACAAACTGAATGTGACGAATTAAGTACCTTCCAATAAAACTCACAGTGTAAGCAGCATAAATGATATTTTGTGAACTTGAAAATACTCAATATCAAAGCACAAATAAACCATAACATATATTTTTATCTTAAACAATATTTATTAAATGCACTACCTACATACCGGACTAATTTGAAGTTGCCTTTGGTGCCAGGAATGTCTGTGGGGAACTCATCAGGTGTACTGCTGCCACATGACCTATAGCACTCTGGCCGTGGACAACTTGGATCATCCAATTTATACACCTAGAACAGAATATTTAATATGAGGCACTTTAAGTAAAAAAAACGCCTACATCAAGTATCAGTTGCAACATGGGCCACTCCCAGAAACATTTCTTGAAAAGCAAAGCCTTGTAACAGCCTCTCTTAAAGAAAAAGTTTTTTTTCCCCAAAACAAGAAAAGCTGCAATTTGCTGTCGCAAGCTTAAACTGAATCAAATAATTGCCATTTCTAGCTTTTGATCCAGAGTGTAACTTGCTATAATTTCCTTAAGGTGATCAGCGCTCTTACCTTTGCATTAGCATAACCCAGCTTGATTGTAATGTTTCTCTCCAACTCATTTTTGAACCTGACAGTGTGAACCCCAGAGATGGCTTTCACCACTGTTGATTTTCCATGGGCTACGTGACCAATAGTTCCTATAGATGGAGCAACAGTTTAGCAAACCTCATATAAAACCTGGACTGTTTGGTAGTTTGTTACATATGACTGCATACAGGCAATCTCATCTTGTAGAATAACTATTCAGCAGGCCTCACCTATATTTATTGTGGCTTGTCTGCTGATGATCTCTGGCGACAGCGGAGTAAGTTTGCTCACATCCTGGGAAGCAGAGCGGAACTGTCAGCTTTAACTATGAACAAGACCGGCATCTACTGTCGACCAGATTACTAAAGACATGAGTAAATAATCACTTTACCGAGACTGTATAACGAAAAGGAGCTGACGTCTCTATGGCATCTTCTTTTTCAATTACCTTCCATTTATATTACCGGCATGTAAAGATTAGTACCTAATCATGACAGTTTACGTAGCAGAAACTAAACTAAAAAGAACGACATTGTTGTTGAAGCAAACAGTTGTTGGTTTCATAGCATCTTCACACAGTTTCTACACGGGGTCCTTCTCCATCCCCGAATGAATCATGTGGTGAGCTTTCGCCGGTACAGCTAACAAGCACGTCAACCCTCATTAAGGTGCAAAACTCAGTCAATTTGAACTGGCGATAAAACACGCACATACAGAACATATTATATGACAAGAATAAACAAAACGAGAAGACTTACTAATGTACTAAGGTCTTGTTTGGAAAGATGAGGCTGCCCCAACGTTGTTCCAGACTCGTCGCCCGCCATCTTGAAAGAAAAGGAATGAAAATATGGCCAGGCGATTGCCTGATCGTTTTTACAAATACATATGTCATTAAATCTTAAGAAGTGTAATCATTTTAAGAAAATGGTTTAGACGTACAAATTGCGGCATGTAGTTTCATATTACACATCATATAGAAACATAAAATAAGCATGTTTTGAACGTTTAATTAAACGTCATGTAGGCATGGGATGATGCAATCAGTTTCGAAACATGACCAGCAAATCCAAAAAGGACTAAATCGAAACAAACACATCCAAGATCTTATAAAGCATATACGCACTCACACGACCAACATTACAGTACCACAAAGAAATCAGCCGAATAAATAAACCACGCTACAAATTAAACACGTTGAATCGTCGCGGATGAAGGCCGGGTCCGTCTCCTGCTTATGACGTCATGTATTTTGTAGTTTTTGTGCTCAATCTTAATAAAAATTAATGGCAATTAATGGAAAGGATGTCCGTGTGTCATGATGACTGATATGCTTTTACCAATGTAACGGGACTTTTATTCATTGTGGTAGCTGCAGCAGTTATAAACTGCAACTGTAAAAGCATACCATATCCTTATACAGCTGAGTGTGCAAAAATATATATGATAATTTTGTTTCAGATAGTCAGAAAATAATTAATTTCCCAAATATAATATGAATTCAAGTTCACATTTACTCCGCATTATATCTTAGACCACACACTGGATCATTGATACATTTAATATATTTCAATGCCTAACTTCTCTTGACACCGAGGGTGTTAAAATTTGATAACCCTGTTACTTCCGTTTTAAAGCAGGTTGCTAGGAACAATTAGTAATTTTAAGTCGGTACGTAAATACATACACGTTCATAAATGTAAGATGTAATAACATCTTACTGTCATCAGCATAAACATCGTATATAAATCTATAATCATATTTTTTGTTTTTTGCCATACTAATCTTACATGATAGCAATAAGAGGAGAGGTCATTTTAAGACATGCTGCACTAAGCAAATAGCATTATTAAACAAATAATCCTAACAAATTATTATGTGAATAGGTTAATTAGATAAAAAGGTAAAAAATTCTCTGCATGCCCCCCTAGGTTCATACGTTCATGCCAACTTTCATACCAACCATACCTTTAAGAATCGCACAGCACATTTAAATAACGATAAATGTCAATATGTAGGTGCTTATAGCATTGTCCAGACCTGTGGAAATACAATTCATTATTTTATTACACTTAATCTGAGAATATTAATACACAACCCCAACATTTCCGTTTACCCGAAAATGTTCGGGAAATGACGTCAGTGCAGATAATAATATGGCGTCTACGGTTGCTGTAGAGGCTATAGATAAACAACATTTAGCCATTCAGTCCAAATAACACTGGTTTATTGTTACTGAAGTACACTTATGGGAAGCGTATCTCCGTGGATAATGATGTTTCATATTTAATTTATGTGATCTTTGTACAACATTAGCACTCCATGTCTGAAGGACCTCGGGCTCCCTGGTCCAAGCGAGGTTGCGTGGAGTCGCATCGCCGAGGTAAAATGTCATTATAATCATTTTATTTTTCACCCAACGTTTTTCCGCCCAATAGATCCCTCGTTTTATTTTATTACAGCCGACAAATTACAATTAAACCAAATTGTACGTTAAAGGTTGACATTCAGAGGGACGAATCAGTGTTAAATGTTGGCTGTGTCTTAAAACCGAGTGAGCTGCCTATCTAGACAGCAGTCATTGCAACGTTTCAAACTTGCGTTTGATGCCAATAACTGCTGTCTAGCTGGGCAGCTCTATAGGTTTTGTGCTCACATTAGGTTTTTTAAAATATTTAGGAAACAAACAAAACTGTGGTTAATAATATGGATTTATACTGTCAGTCAGGAATACGCAATATGGATTCATATTTGATGATCTTGACAAAAGGTCACCTCATGAAAACCTGCTTGTGCCATATTGAAACAACAGCTGTAACAAAAGATTTATTTTAAAGTTATTGCACCCAGATGCCCTGAAGTTATTACGATTGTACAAATGATGTATTTACTAGACGGTCAAGGTTTCCTCAGAACAACTGTTTAGTAATCATGAAAAAAATATAGAATACAGAAATTTTAATGAAAAACAGAGGCACTGACTTAAATTGTATTTTGACACCCAGATGTCTCATTTGAGTTTACTGTATTTCTAATCATGCATCTGTGTTAAATACAAATAGAAATATGACAGAAAGGTTTATTGAAATGCAAAATAAATATTTTTAAAGCTCTGCTTTCGATGACAGAGATTTAGCTGACAAAAACATTTGAAATGACACTTGATACATTATATCGAAACTCGGTGGATTACACCAACATGCATGTCACCTGTTTTTAGAACAGGGCAAGTACAAGCAGAGGAAATGTGAACGTCCTTTCAGTTCGGTGAAGCTGACGGTTGGCCAGGAGGCCTCGAAAAGGTAATTTAACTTTAGGAAAAAAAGTCACCTTCTCATTTTTTGAATACAGTGTTAAGAATTTGGTGTCTGTAGTTGTATTTCTTCTAAATATGCTTTAGTTTCAAGGTTTGTCAAGGTTTTCACTTGTTTTCTAACATTTATCTCAGTGATATTCAACACGTCTTTAATTGTCTCACTGCATGTCTGAACACAGTGGGACATTTAGTTGTTTGTGCATATTTACCATTTCAATCCATTGGTAATTTTACATAATTTTAATGATTGGGGCTTGTTCAATTTGTCATTTAGGTGAATATCTTCAGAATTTAATTTCCTACGGACACGAGAGGTACTGTCCTCTGATTGGCTCGGACACCCCCCTGTGACATGCCCGTGGCCAATCAGAGGTGAGTGTGCTGTGTGTTTGCACTAGAGGGAGAATGCGTGGGGGAGCATTAAGATCGAGTTTGGCTTTCAGCAGCAGAAACTGAATTGCTGAGGTGTGAAAGTTCTTGAAGTCCTTCCAGGGGCTTTATTAAAGACTGGCATGTTTTTCAGCATCTAACATTCACTAAACTACAAATAGATCAGACAGTCTGGTTGAGAGAGAATTGAAGATGCTGCTGTATAGTCCTGTGAGTGATTAATTAAAAAATTGTATCATTTTATCTTCCTTGTTCTTCTCCTTCCCCATCTTGTTGATTGATAAGAATCAGCATCCTTGTTGGGAGCTCTGTGATGAGACAAATCGGTCTCATTTTCCACAAATACTTGAGAAGATGGCAAAATGCCCATATCTCTTCATCTCAGTTGTGCAGCTGTCTTCTCAGCCTTGCAAAGATGACCATCTGAATTGGAATGTATTGACTCTCCTTGACATTTATTAGCATGTCTGTGTCTTTGCAGGTGCCTAATGGCGGGGGATGTGGAGGTGTACCTTTCCCAAGTGCATGATGGGAGTGTGTCCTCAGGCTTTCGAGCCTTGTATGAAGAACGGCTGTTGCTTGATGTCACATTGCTCATCGAGGAACACCACTTCCAGGCACACAAGGCCCTGTTAGCAACGCAAAGCGACTATTTCCGGGTCATGTTTACGGCTGATATGCGGGAACGTGACCAGGATAAGATTCATATGAAGGGGTTGACGGCAGCTGGATTTGGTCACGTCCTTCGCTTTATGTACTACGGTTCCTTGGAGTTAAGCATGGTCACAGTGCAGGAGATCCTACAGGCTGCCATGTACGTACAACTCACCGAGGCTGTAGAGTTCTGCTGCTCTTTCCTGCTGGCCAAGATCTGCTTGGAGAACTGTGCCGAGGTCATGCGGTTGCTGGAAGACTTCAGCGTCGGCGTAGAAGGTGTGCAGGAGCAGCTTGATGCTTTTTTGCTGGAGAACTTTGTGCCTCTTATGGCACGACCGGACTTCCTGTCCTATTTGAGTTTAGAGAAGTTGATGGCATACCTGGACAATGACCAGCTGAGTCGATTTCCAGAAATTGAGCTGTATGAGGCGGTGCAGGCCTGGCTAAGACACGATCGGCGACGATGGAGACACACAGATGCTGTGGTACAGAACCTGCGCTTTTGCCTCATGACTCCCACTAACATCTTTGAGAAGGTAAAAATGCTTAATTGAAATTGCATTGTTTAGACCAGTGGTGTCCAGTCCTACTCCTGAAGGGCCAGCGTCTTGCAGAGTTTAGCTCCAACCCTAATCAAACACACCCGAACCAGCTAATCAAGATCTTACTTGGCAGGTGTGTTGAGGCAAGCTGGAGCTAAACTCTGCAGGACACCTGCCTTCCAAGAGCAGGATTGGGCACCCTGGTTTAGACCATTGACAAAAGAAACAAATGATTTAATTTGATATTGTGTGCAGTATGTTAATGTTTTGTTTGTTTGTCACGTAGGTAAAGACATCAGAGTTCTATCGTTATTCCCGCCAGCTGAGGCTGGAAGTTGACCAGGCACTCAGCTACTTTCATCTGGTGAATGAACAACCATTAGCTGAAACTAAGTCCAACCGCATCAGATCGGTGAGACCCCAGACCGCTGTTTTCCGTGGAATGATTGGCCACAGCATGGTCAACAG
Organism: Chromobotia macracanthus; assembly: GCA_036877525.1. Classification (NCBI taxonomy): domain Eukaryota; kingdom Metazoa; phylum Chordata; class Actinopteri; order Cypriniformes; family Botiidae; genus Chromobotia; species Chromobotia macracanthus. The sequence goes on along the minus strand of JAZGTH010000100.1, from coordinate 643,618 downwards.
TAAGATCCTCCTTCTGCATCGGCCCAAAGTGTGGTGGGAACTGGAAGGCCCACAGGTTCCACTTCGCCCTGACTGCCTGGCTATCGTCAACAATTTTGCTTTCCTTTTGGGTGGTGAAGAACTGGGCCCAGATGGAGAATTTCATGCTTCTTCTAAAGTTTACCGGTATGATCCCAGACAGAACTCCTGGCTTCGTATGGCTGACATGTCTGTGCCGAGATCGGAATTCGCTGTTGGCGTCATTGGGAAGTATATTTATGCTGTTGCAGGCCGCACTCGAGATGAGACGTTCTATTCTACGGAACGTTATGACATTGTTGAGGACAAGTGGGAGTTTGTAGATCCATACCCTGTAAACAAGTATGGCCATGAAGGCACAGTGCTTAATGGGAAGCTCTATATCACTGGTGGTATCACCTCCTCTTCCACCTCAAAACAAGTATGTGTCTTTGATCCGGGACGGGAAGGATCTTCAGAACACCGCACCCGCCGCACGCCTATCCTCACCAGCTGCTGGGAGAACAAGTCAAAGATGAACTACGCTCGTTGCTTCCATAAGATGATCTCCCACAATGGAAAACTGTATGTGTTTGGTGGGGTGTGTGTAATACTGCGTGCCTCATTTGAGTCCCAGGGTTGTCCTTCAACGGAGGTATATGACCCTGATACAGATGAGTGGACTATTCTTGCGTCTATGCCTATCGGGCGTAGCGGTCATGGAGTGGCAGTGTTGGACAAACAGATCATGGTGCTTGGAGGACTTTGCTATAACGGTCATTACAGCGACTCTATCCTCACTTTTGACCCTGAGGACAATAAATGGAAAGAGGATGAGTATCCCAGAATGCCTTGCAAACTGGATGGACTACAAGTGTGTAGTTTGCACTTCCCTGAATTTGTTCTTGAACATGTGAGACGCTGCAGCTGAGGCTGTCTTTCTAACTTCTGGACGTTTACAGGCGTGGAAGACAATAGTAATACTGTTGAAGCTTTTAAACTGTAGGCCAGTGCTTATTTAAGAAAAAAATCCTTTTCAGGCTTTCATTGTAGAAGGAAGGTTTGTTATTTGGTCAGTCCTGTTGGTCAGTCATGTTGGAGCATTTCAGAACTGGCATTCTTAGACGAACCAAAAATACAAATACCCTTTTTTTGGTCATAAGTTTGACTCAGTGCACTGTAATCATTATCCTGTAGAGCACATAATATTCCTCATGTTTTACCTCATTGACTTCTGTGATGTTCTATTCTATCTCTTCATTCTGGTGTTTCAGAGGAAGTCATGTTTTTGCGTACATACTCCACAAAAGAATCAGTATAGTCTGCTGTATCTAGAAGCATTTAGATAAGTGAAATGGAAACTAAGGAAGTAGAGGTTGTACAACTCAAAAAATATTAAAAGATCCCTGCGTTTTTTTTCTTTCACATTTACTAATCTAAGAATGCATTTGTGCTGATACTAGTGATGTCGTAGTGGATTTAATGACTATGATTGTAATAAATGTAATTCTAATGATGTTGACAAGCATTGCACTCTTATAAGGGCATATATTGCTGCTCTACAGTAAGGTCCTCCACAGTTGACTACAAAGAGGGAAAGAGGATGGTAAAGATTATGGGACATGTAGTTCTCCAACCTTTATTGGTTGTGCTTATGCTTATTTGGAATTTATTTATTAAAATGGCAGACCCTTGCCTCGATCCAAGCAGTATAACGTAATGAGCTACTTTTTTGTGTATGTCTCGCTCTCATTTTGTTTCACAAGCAAAGGGCTAAAGCACATATGCATTTGTCTAATTAAACAATAACAACAGTTCTATGACACATTTACTGAGTTAGAGGTTTATTTCTCTTTGTATTAAAATCAGCAACGGTTAAGATGGACTAACCCATTGGTAAATGTGTTTGTCTCTATTTCATTTTCTGTTATGCCTAAAGTTTTACTTTCTGCCCCATGTTAATATAGAGTTCCTGGTTGGTTTGAAATTAATCAAACACTAATTGTTAAACCTTATTTATCTGTCTTGTAAGTCTAGCATCTTTTTTTGTTGTGTCAGAATCCATGCTAATGACATGTACATATAGATGCCAAACTGTGCTCTGTGAGGGTCGAGTAACAAGATGGACGATTTCTGTGTCTGCAGTAGATTTTCACTTTGTCTTGTTATCCTTTAGCAGAATGACAGACAACTATTCCACTATAATAATTATCCATAGCCCTGTAACTTGTTCTTGAGAGGAGTATAATCTGATTGCTAACATACCACTATCTGTATTTGGAGACTTTGTAATTAATTTCCAAAAATAAATGTTCATACTGTCAAGCTCATAATTTTCCTAATTTACATTTGGCAGATGCTTTTATCCAAAGCATTCAAGTTTGCATTTTTTGTCAGTACATTGCTTGTCCTTTTGCGCTGCTAATGCAATGCTCTACCAGCTGAGCTACAGGAACACTGTATTGAGTGTTAGAAGCATTTGCAACGTGGTGTGCTGCTTTGTTTAGGTATAATTTGTCTGAGCCACTGTCTTTGGATATCAACACCTTATCCTGTGGGTTTATCCCTGTAAGAGGATCCACTAGGAGGAGGTGCTGCCACCATAATCCTGCGTGTGTCACCATATCTGATAGAAGAGCAATACAGCAGAATTTTGTGCCATAATGAGAAAAAGTATGTGGGAGGGGCATTGTTGTGGGTATTGTTGATTGCTGAGAGGTCACTTTTTAGTACGTTTAAATCCTAAAATATTAAGTTTTGGTTTATGCTTTAGACGTTATGACACAAACATTTAATAAACAGATTAGAAGAATATTAAAGATTTTTTTGTTTTAAATCTTAATGATGGGTTAATGATGCTAATGTGTAAAAAATGGAGTGAAAATGATTTCTTACTTCCAATAATAAACACCAATAACACTTAAAATTAATTTGGTTAAGTTTGATTTGTTTTTAGAATATAAAACCTATGATCAATATAAAACTTTATTAAAACTGCATGAGATGAGGGTTTTTCATAAAGGAAAAAATAAATATATCTTGATTAAATCTGCTCCAACACTTCCAAATTGGATAAAGGGTGTGAAATCTTATAAGCTGGAATCTTTATACTTTCTAAGTACAGACTGTTTGGTTTGTTCTGAATCTAGAAATTCACTTTTAGGCCAAAAAAAAAAACATTAGCCAGATCACATGATTTTCCTTCTACAAGGTGTTACTTTACGTTTATAGCAAATGGGGAATGCATTGGTCTTAATGACAGCACTACTGATTTTATAAGTAGTGAAGGTCAAAATCAGTGATATTAATTGTGCAATGGAACAACTGGGTGAATTAATGTGTAAATTGTGTATATTATATGAGCTCTCAACCCAGTTCATTTAATCATAAAGGCATACACCCATCAGCTGAGTAACTCATTTTTAAAAATACTTAAGGAGTGTAGGTAATCTTTAGCTTCAAGATCATTTTATGAGGAAGAAAATAAATAGTCAATATTTTCCTGAAACGTACCACATTCTGCTTTCTAAGGGCGTAAAGAAAACAGAAGAAATACAGATATTGTATGCATTTTAATGACTTTATTATATGATGTCTCACTCTAATGCAACACAAATTGATTTCCGGTTCCGAAAAAATCCCATTGTACGTAAATGACGCACGTGGCGCCGTGGCTTAGTTGGTTAAAGCGCCTGTCTAGTAAACAGGAGATCCTGGGTTCGAATCCCAGCGGTGCCTTCAAATGTACGGATCCTTTTCCATTAACGTGGTCCAATCTCCGTACTGCTATAAAGTATTGAACTAATATTATCTATATCAGATTCTGATGAAATAATTATCATTATTATTATGACACGTTAACTTATCTTTCGTATCTCATTATAATGACCTAATATATGTATCTTGTACCCAGCACGTGTGATAATATTGGTACTGTATAAACAATTATTGACTGTTCTTGGATCATTTTTGTAGTTCTTCATGACACACAAAGTCTAACATTAGGACTTGACGTGTCGTCTTATCTTTTTTGTAAACGGTCACTTACTGCAATTTGTTATTTGTCCCAGCTGATTTCACAACAAATTACTAATTAACAAAATTATTTACCATCTTGAAAACCAGCATCCGTGCAGTGCCAAATTGTTCTGATGTCAACTCATAAAAAAAAAAATATTCCACAAATGGGAACAAAATTTTTAACAATGCACCCCTAAATGTCTCAGTCCAGTTAATCATTGCCAACCATTTGGATTAAAAGTTTTTGGCTAAACAAAGTAATTTGGTTTTCACTACTAAAAAAAACTGACATTGAAAAGAGAAAGATAAGTGGGGGGTTTTAAAACTTCTGCAGGGCATTGTAAAGTCATTAATCTTTGCAGATATTTGTTAAGAGAGGAAGTTTGAAAAAAAAAACCCTATCGTGCAGTCATGGTAACATATGTTTTTGAGCTAGTCAGTCTGTGGTTCATAATATGTTTTAATATATTTCTTGTCCTAATTGTAACTCTTCACTTGTCTATTCATTAAACAGGTTACAGTAACTTCAGAAATGTCCCTGAATCTTTGGTTGGCCGAATTATGATGCTAACCCTAACCCTAACTAAAGGAAAAGTGCACTGTCGACTTCCAAGTTAAAATCTTTCCTAATCAGACACATGGGTTTGTGTAGCATCGCTAAGATGTAGAGTTTAACCCAGATGATAAACCCTACATCAAAGAAGCCAAGACTGACATGATCAATTGGTTAAATACATACATGTAAGCTGCAGATGAAAGTTGAACAAACACGAAATGATTTAAAATCCAAAAGAGATCTCCATACAACACAACATTCACATGTAATTGTAAGATATGCCGTGTGTATTTTTGGATGTTAGCATTTTTGAACTCAAGTGACAGTAATCAGACACTCAAATCTGAAAACAAAATTTTAATGATTACTTGAGTACTACATTGGCAGAGAACTGTATCAAATGATAAATAACTGTACGAAGATCCTGACTTTCCTTTAGAAGTGCTAAAGATCATTAACATCAACAGCTACACAACTTTCAGTCTTCAGATTCACCAGGGCCCCTGATGTCATCGATCTTCAGAATCATCTTGACTACTTGTGTGGCCAAAGAAATCTGCTGCTTCTTTCCAATGAGGGTCTCAATTACATGTTGTTGCTTCATGTCTGCAGAAATGTTTACAATTTTAATGCCACGTGTTTTAATGTAATGGTTCATTTTTATACACAACAAAGCAAGTGTTAGAAAACTAAATAAAACATTCCAAATATTATGACTGCCTATCTTGATAGCTAATGCACCTTTCAATTTTGCTTTATACTCACAAAACTACTAGCATCATTATATCCTTTAAATCTTTGTTTTCATATATTCCCCATTATGAAGCTGTATTTTAAACACCACTCATACATAAAGTAGGCCGTACCATTTGTTGCCAAGCGTAGGCAGTCTATTCCAAGTGCCGGGTTGCTTTCCTTGACTTGTTGGGCTCTGACCTCTGTCATTGTTTGAATGGGGTTCAAACCGCTGTTCTCCGCAAGAGCCATAGGAATGACCTCCAAAGCATCAGCAAAAGCTCTCATGGCATACTGTTCCAAAGAGGGGCACTGCAATAAAAACAACAAAATGAGTTCTAAATACAGGCTTGATTAAGGAAAACCTCATCTCTTGGAATCAAAGATTGTAGTTCACAGTTGACCACTGAAAGTATGGTACCTTGTCAGCAGCCTGATTGACAGCTAGAGCACAGGCGATTTCTGAAGCTCCGCCTCCATATACGATGCGGTTATCTCGCACAAGGTTACGGATGACACACAAGGCATCGTGAAGGGCTCTCTTAGCCTCCTCAATAATCTTGAATGACATGAATATGAAAATAAAAGCCAGGGAAGAATTAAAACTATAATACCATATATAATTTAATTATCTTGTGAAGAAAACTCACTACACACTAAATTCTTTACCATTTTGTTCCCGCCACGGATGAAGATGGTCACAGCCCTGGAGTTCTTGCATTCTTCAATAACCAGCATTCTGTCTTTAGTGGTCCCGAAACATATTTCCTTCACCAGCCCAGCAGTGCCCAACTTTTCTGGCGTCAGCTCGCAGAATCTGGGTACAATGCGTCCTCCAGTAGCAATGGCGATGAGCTGGAGGTGTTTGAACAAAACCCATCTCATAAATTTTTTTTTATATCATCAACAGACATTAGTCCTTGTCCATCCTTGTCACTGATTTTTACAGTAAGAGTTATAAGTCTGACAAACCTCAATCTCAGGTCCACCGACCCAGCGGACTGCAGGAAGCTCATTCTGCAGGAGTAAGTGATTGGCCTCATCATCAAATCCCCATTGGCAAATAGCGAGATTAGCACCATTCTCTTTGACCTTTAGTAGAGATTTAGTAGAGAGTGAATTATGCAAAATAATCAGCGATAATATTAACAATGTGAAAATATTAATGTCTTTAGCTCTCGGACAATTCTTCTAGTTATTAGAGATTTATGTAATATATAACAAACCTGTCGAATCATCTCCTCAAACTTCTCCTTCTCATACTTCTGCAGAGCTTTGTAATCTTCCACTGAGGTCACATCAAGCTTATGCTTGGTTTTGGGCTTGGGTGGCTCAAACGGGCAGGTGAGGATAGCAATCTTTGTGTCTCTTAGTACCTGGGGGAATGCACACAAAAAAACTTATCAAATAAATCCCTCTCTCGTTATTCCAATAATCATACCATGTATATTTCACTCAGATTTAAAGGCAGGGTAGGCAATATTTTCCAGAAAAAGTTTTTTGTTTTGCTGGTTTAAAGTCCTGATAGCAATTACTAAATGATGTGGTATAAATATATTTATATATTTTCTGTGGAAGGAGCAGGACCATAAAATGTTTGTCCAATCACTGCATTCGGTCCGAAAGCAATGATAGGAAGTCCCACTTGCCTGTCAAACTATGTATGTGCTTATGTGGAGGAGGCATGGTGATCGCTCTGAAAGGAGGGTGGAATTTTATACTTTCAACGCTAGGCTGCTATTGCTAACCTTTTCTATATTGCCTATTCTATTTTAATGTTATTAGTATAAACAAACCTTGGGCATCTGAGGGTGACTGAATTCTTTGTCCACAACGACGCCTTTGATTAGTTGAGTGTCCTCTAGTTTACCACCAACCTTTCCATCAACTTTGATTAGCTCAAAATCAACATCCTTCCTCTCCATGTCTGCCACTGTTAGGATGGCACTGACAGCGATCTCTGCCATCTGTCTATGACACCGGTTGATCCTATGAATCACAAAAGAAATCTGTAATTTGATAATAATCCCCACAATTACATAAATTGTCAGTAACAAACTTCACTTGTAACAATCAGTAACAGAGACACTCACACTTTAGATCCTAGCGTGGTCATGGCTGTCTCAATGAGGGGCTCTGTGTTATTGGGATCCACTAGGAAGCTATCACCAATTTTGTCAAGATGTTCAATGGCAATCCTTGCAGCCTGGTCATAACCATCAGCAATCCTGATCGGGTGAATGCCTCTGTCTAACAGCTGTTCTGCCTGCTCCAGAAGAGCTCCTGCCAAAACTACATACATACGACATACAGGCTGATTTAGGCAAAAGCTATGTTAAGTGCTGCCCCAAGCCGGCCAGTGCTTTTCCATATACATTTACAGTAAATATGTAGAATGAGACTAACACACTCTATTTATACCTGAAAGCATCATCAAATAAACTAAATTCTGCATATTCCTCAACCCCATTTCTAAATATTTTATGAATTACATGCGTTCAAATTCTGCTGAGCTTTCTGTTAGCACAGCCTCTATGTAGTCCAATCAGCAATTTAGAAATGCAGCAAAACCCAAATCTGCCTTTCCTGAATGTTGCAATAGTTATTATGGGGTTACGGCAAATGCACCTACCTACAACACCAGTGGTTCCATCTCCAATTTCATCATCTTGAGACTTTGAGAGCTCGACCATGAGTTTGGCAATCTGGTGATCCACATCCATCATGCTAAGAATCGTTGCACCATCATTGGTCACAGTAACCTCGCCATCCTTATCAACCATCATTTTGTCAAGTCCTAAAACATGATTCATTTGAATTACAAAGAAAATCATGGCAAAGAAATGTACAAGTAATGTTACATGCAGAACTGATCAGTCACCATTTGGCCCCAGTGATGTTTTGAGGGTGTTTGCAACTGCCTTCGCTGCCATGATGTGTGACTGTAATAGTGACAAGAATTATGATCAATTAAAAGGAAGCATGAAAACTAAAGATGGTACACATGAAATGCGTTCGGTATCTCAAACAACTACAGAAATCCCTGTCTACACACTACATTCAACTAAACAAAACAAAGTTCAATTCTTTCATTGCATCTTATATGCGTCACGACTCAAGCGCCTCCTGCGGAAGCACATGGATCATCCGCTAGCTGACATGCGGCGCAACAGTGATTCAGTATAAAACAACACATCACATTCACGTCAAATCACAAAGCCACATTGTTAAAAAACACGTATTTAAAGCACGAAAAAGAAGACGTAGTTCTGGTTTACATATACTGTTTAATACGCAGTCCAAAGGCTCACAGAGCCCGTTAGCACATCGGCTTCATTGTACCTTCAAAGCTTCCAGGCCAGTCAAGCGAGATTTCTTGTCCTGGTCTTTAATGATGATAAAAGGCCTTCCATATTCATCGAAGGCAAGAGTCCCCAGGGCAGACATGGTGAATCTCAACCACAGTAAAATGCACAGCTGTGTGAAGTGATTTTAAACGACACGATTAAACGCTGAAGCTGCGCACCTCACCGCGCTGATCTGCCGGCTAGGTTCTGGAAGAATCTCGGGGTGGGATGGACCAAACCAAATACAGTAAAAACAACCACAATATCTACCGACTCCATTAATTAGACTATTTAAATAATATTTTTAAACAGATGAAAACAAATTAGGATGAAGAAAGTTTTATAAATGCCATACTTTCTACACTTCTGTAAACGGGAAGAACATTAATGGTTTATTCCAGCATCGCGATAACGCTACAAAGTAGCGCGATTTTGAACCCATGGTAATCGACTAATGTGAAGATATTTCTAAACGTCTTTTAAAGATAGCTTATTTGATCAAGGCCTTGTGCAAAGTTAATATTAATGTAGTATCCTGTAATTCATACATACATACATACATACATACGTGTAAAAGCATGACAATTTGGCATTAAGCATGTTTAAAGGCAGAAAAAGTTTGAAGAAAAACGCCCTTGTTTGAGAGTACTGTGTTGGGATATATTCTTCTTTTAAAGAATGACATAAAGGACTTTCTATTAAGTGCATCTGATCATGTAAAAAGCAATAATTAAAAATACGTATTACAACATTTAGTGTTAACTCAGCGTTAACTCCATTTGGCTTGTTGCTGTTTGTATATTAACATTGTTTCAGCCTTTATAATATACCGTGTGAAGTGACAGCTCACTTCTTGATACTGGATCTCAATAGCCGAGGAGATTTGTGAACAAGCAGCTGAACATGAACTTATCAGCTGTCTGAGCAATGTGGAAAAGGCCTGTTTCTTGTCATTACTTTTTCTCTGTACAATGCATGTCAAATAAACTTGTACGCCCATTTATTTCCAGTACAACGTATACAGCGAAACTCGACCGGTTGTTTTTGTAGTTTGCACAACCGGTGATGGTGACCCTCCAGACAGCTCAGAAGTTTGTGAGAAAGATCAACAATAAATCTTTGCTTTGTGTTATGCCTTTTTAGGTAAGGTGGTTTGATTTTGTTATGTAAAAAACTGGATGTTTTAAACGTTCCTACAACTTTTAAAATAACACTTAAATTTTTTATTGCTTAATAGAAATGTTAGGGAAACAACCAAAAATTGGTAGCTAGGTTTGGGTCAACAGCAGTCTTCTATGTGATTGTTTAAGCAGCTTTGGGAGACACTAACCAAATTTCTGCAATTGTAGAAAGATCATTGACAAACGTCTGCAATAACTTGGTGCAAAATGTTTCTATGCCACTGGACGCAGATGACAGCACTGGGTGAGCACTGATTTATTTTCGCTGTGAACTATTCTGTTTATCTCTTCAACAAACTTTAAATAATGGGGGTGCATGGCTGTCTGTTTACTGATTTATTGTCTTGTCGAACTCTTTCTCTGTAGACTTGAAGTAGTGGTAGATCCTTGGATTGAGGGACTCTCTGAAAAAGCATTTGCCAAAAGCATCTGTCCATTACAAAACAGCAAGGTGCAGGACAGTTTTTTTAAAAAATGCATCCAGACAAAAAAAAACAAACAAACAAATCAGATCTAGGTTGATCTTCATCTTCTAAAACTGAGTGAGACAGACTCGCAAAGAGTAACTACAACAGTGCCTGACAACAGTCAAACAGAGACTCTGTCCAGTCCTTTGGTTGTATCTCTGAAACATTCAGTACCACCATTGTCAAAAACAGTTCTTAATGTTCCTGCACTGCCCCCTTCATATCTGGAAGTCCTTCTGGAGAAGCCATCAACTGAAGGGGTATGATCCACCTGGACAATCAAAAGAATTTATAAAGTGGTCCTTATTCATGAAATATGAGCTGATGTCAGATGTAAAACTATTCTAACATGAATGTTTGCATTGAATTTAATGGAACAATTGATGTAGACATTTATTAATGACTTGCATAGGAGTTGGTTCTGCTTCTGTTTCATAAATAAGGCCCAATACGTTTTCCTTTCAGTACATGTTTTGGTGTAGATGGTATGGATAAAATGTCTCTGTAGTTCGGCTAATTAAAATGCTCTTTTGTAGGTAATAGTCCCAGCTGATAAATAGGGGTTTCATGATGTGCCTGTTTCAAAAGCAGTTCAATTAACTAAAGATGATGCTGTGAAAACTGCCAAATTATTGGAGCTTGATATCTCTGTAAGTCAATGTTTATTCAATTAAAAAAACAATCTGACTAACTTTACACATAAGATGATTGGCATTTATGAATTGTGTCATTTTGTAATGTTTATTTGTTCCTGCAAGCCAGACAAAAAACTTCTGTTGAGTACAATGATTTTTATCACTCTAGGAGCAGAACACGGCCTACCAGCCTGGGGACACATTTGATGTTCTTTGCCCAAATAGATCAAGTGAAGTTGAAGAACTGCTGCTCAGGCTGGGGCTTCAAACACAGAGGAATGATGCAGTTCAGCTCCAGGTGCTTAAAAACCCCAGTACGAAAGGTATGAGAACCACTGCAAACACAGTCAGAAACAAATGTAGTTAAATTGTGCTAGAAATGTTTTTCATGGAATCATATAGAGAACAAAAGTATAAGACTGAACAACCACAAATTTTGCAGCAAAAGCTTTTTTTTATTTTACAGCAGCAAAAATTCCACTTCACCTCCCACAGAAAACCTCTCTGTAGTTTATTCTTACCTGGTGTGTGGAGATAAGGAGTGTTCCAAAAAGGGTAATTTTCTGTGTTATGTACCTTATTTAACCTGATAACTGCAAGTTGCAGACTTTTAGTGGGCTAAAGTTAGAGCTATAGCTTTGTACACAACAGCTCTTTTGATGTATTAGTGGGACTCATTTATTGGCTTTCTGGGGACTACAGTTAGAATTTTCTGGACAGATGCTATACTTTGCTGTCAGATGTTTGCAGACATTTATCGTTGGCAGACTTCACTCAGAACAGTTCAGAGAATGAAGACCTCAGGAGCTCTGTAGCAAAGAAGGCTCATCAGACTACAACTGCTTTGTTAGGGACGCCAGTGTATGTTTGCTGGATTTCCTCAGAGCCTTCCCTTCCTGTCTGCCTCCCCTCAGCCTCCTCTTTAGGCAGTAAACACTTTCTCCCCCTAGAATTCACTGGGATTTTAATTCTTTGCATGTTTGCATGGAGGTTCTTATGATACTTTTTTGGTTTATGGCTTGAATTTTGTCATATTTGCTCCTGATCAGTCCGGCATTTAGTAAAGCAAATCCCTTAAGCTGTAAATACCATGTGACTAATTACTCTGGAGCTGCAGGAAAATGTTATTTATGATAATGTAAAGCATAATTGTTCTTTATCTGTATATAGTTTGTATTGGTATTATGTGTTTCTCTTATCAGATTCATCAGATGCTTGCAAAAAAATGTTAGTGTAGTGTAGTGTAGTTAACTGTCAACTGCCAGCAGAGGGCGACACTAACTAGCTAAACCTTGCTCCCTTGGGGTTGTTTTTTGCAGTAAAATGTGTAGGAAATCTGGTGGAGTTTACAGTTCTGTTATCACTAGGTGGCAGTAAAACAACATCAGATCAGCGGGCTATCTTAAGTTTCAAGTTCAATGTCAAAATAACAATAGTGCTCAATGACTAGAGGTACTGCCCCAGGTATAGACTCATATAATCTATATCTAATTAGGTTTCTACAGTACAGAACAGTATAATACTATACAGACAATGCGGACATATTGACCTTTTTACAAGGAAAATACACTTTTTCTAAACATTTCTAATTCTAAAAATTGTATTTAGTGGGCAGGTATCATTAAGATTACTTAATTAGCTGTAGGAGTATGTGGTTTTAGACATTTCTTGTGCTACAGTAAGCCTCAGCTGTGTAATGTTAAATTGTCCCTCAAGGTCTTTTCCTAAGGTGAGAAATATGCTGTCTCTCTTATTTAGAGAAACAGCTGGTATTGCTGGAATTATTAATGCATACTGGGCTTTAGATACTGAGAACTGCAAGGTAACCAATCCAGTGACCCTCACTGATTTATGCTGCCCCTCGCTGATTGTTGCATTGGATCTGTACACCAAAGTTTTAACACATGCAAATGTTAAAGCTACTTTGGCAAATTAAGGATTGACATGGCGATCTTCCACGGCACAAATCGACAGAGATCCGCTGCTTCAGCAGAGTTTGACAGCACATTCATTTTATTCATAAAAACTACCTTGCGCTGGTGTGTTCTGACAGTAAGGTCATTGCAATCAGTCATAGAATTACATGCCACTGACCTTTTAAGAAAGTATTTCAAGATATAGAAGAACAAGTTGTATTTCACAGCACTAGTGCAGGTATAATGCATTTGTAAATTCACTGAAGAGTGAATTTAATTGCAGCAGCTGGTCGCTATATTGAATGTTTGATTGTAATTAATTGATACCACTGAGGACCTTCAGCATTCACATATGGTGTGCTTGAAATGGATTCATCATTTCAGAGCTGGCATGGCATTTCAATCGTTGACTGATGAAGGTGAATTGTAAACAATTTATTTGCTTGGAGACACGTGACCAGGGGCTGTTAAGCTCCAGAAAACACCATATAATCAGTTCATATGTCATGCTGTATGTTTTATATGTTGTTGTGATATGAAAAAGCAGCGTTTTAAACATTCCTCAATCCAGCTTTCCATGAGCATGCGTTTTATTTCTCCCTTACATCAATGGTGCAATTCGAACACAATTGAAATGGAACGTTGAGTTGGTGGTGGAGCCATTCTGAAAATTGGCCTCTGCTTGCGCTGTAGTTTTAGGTGACATAAAAGAAACAGAAGACAGCTGAATAGGCTCAAGGTCACAGTGGCATTTTATCTGATCTCACCTCTGCTTCATTACAGAACACTTGCCAAAACTTCAGTCCAGAGCCTGTTCTGCTACCACGTAAGAGACCTTGTTTGAAACACCTGTTTTTTATATTTGGAGATAAAAATTAAAGAGACATCCAGGTTTTAGGTCATTATTTCTGTCTCCATCCTCCTTTGATGTTGTGAGGTCCATTATAGACAAAGATGAATCTGGTGTGTTACTCTCTATAGCTTGATGAGGCTCCATTTGTTGTGATCAAAGTCAAACACTGGATTCAGAGGACGTATTCAAACTGCATCTGTTTGTTTTCTGCCCAACTCCTTTGGCTAGTGAATGATCTTGCGTCTAGACTAACATCTGATGCCGAGTGTGTTGATGCTCATAGAATTTTAGGATACATTAGGGCTCTGAAATATTAAAGTCCGGTCAACAGGGGTCCCCAGGGGCCAGACTCAGGCAGGCCATTAGTAAAAAGATAATGAGGTCCACAAGCGTGCTGATGTTCAGGGTGGATTCAGGATTGTTAGAATTTAAGTCTCTTATTTTTGTCTCGTTTCTTAGTTCTAGCCTTCAGCACCCTGGGAAAGTGCATTTTGTGTTAAATGTTGTGGAGTTCCCTGCATGTCCAGAGCATCCAGCAAGAACAGGGTTGTGCACAGGTTGGCTGGCTTATCGTGTCTCCTCAATCTTGCAGCCCCCTGGGACAGTACTAGCTTCAGAGTGTCTTGACACATCAGCCCTACTGAAGGTTAGCACTGTAGGCATTACACATTAACAGGCCTATTCACCTTAAAATTAGCTTTCCCCAATCCCTGGAGGCTGGGTTTGAATTGGGTTGTTTGACTGAGGTAAAAGCTTTGCAGAAATAAGGTCTGGTGCACCAGAATAGAACAAACTAAAAGCGTTGATTTAGGTGGCACTTGCAAAAATGTATGGAATTGGGTTTGCTATAATTGCCTTGCTGTCACCTGATGAGAATTTTAGAATATATTAATCCCAATACCACTTAGAAGTGATTGGATCTGAATGTCATGTGCAGGTATATGTGAAACCTTGTCCCATAAGCACCTTCCACCTGCCTGCTGGCCCCTCTTCCCATATTGATGGTGGGCTCTGGGACAGGAGTGGCCATCTTTATTGGATTTCTGCAGCAAAGGTATATTCAGAGGTTTTATAATTTTCCACTCTTTCCATTTTATGGTGCTGATACTGTATAATATTTGTTCTTATATTTTGATCACAAGTACATAGGAAATTAACAAATTACAGCGTCTAAAAACACCTTTCAGCAATATTCTTATATCTTACACGCATACACACACACACACACACACAGATTTTTATATACAGACATTTAAAATATAAGAAATAAAAGTTGTCCATGTTCTGTAAACTATATATATCTTGATCCTATTTATTTACTTTGACTAGCACCAGAATTTCCATGCATAATTATAAATGATATTGGGAAAACATGGCCTCACCTGTTGTTTACATACGATTATACAGCATACAATATAACATTTTCAGCATTCGGCAGAAATTCGAGTTTCATTTCTTCAGTTTTAAACATTATAATTGAAATACCCTTTAAACTTGTTTTCAAGACCAAACAGAGAGCCAAACACAGCTGTCGTTACAAAACCCATAGTTGTTATCTGCTAAACTGCACCATACTCAAAGAACAGTAAGTCTGAACAATGTTTATGACTGTTTCAAAAAGAGGAAAAAAGTTTATCGATTCTCAAGTAGCACACAAACACCTCCAGAGTTACAAGGATACATCCCGAAAAGTAACAGTGTAAATGTGATATTGAACCACATCCTCCCACATTATCTGTGAAGCCTAATAGTGTCTCAGAAGACCCTGGTGTTAAAATAAAGAAGGGCATAAATTTGAGGGGCTGGCTGTAAAGGTGTCTCATAGAGGCCTGTCATCTCAAAGCGTATGATTTATCCTCTGTGCCAGAGGCCTATGAGGAGTGACACTCCAGGACTACATATGAATAAAGCTGTCTGCTCTGGTGGAGGGTTAGTCTACAGTGGGATGCTTGGTGTGTGTGTGTGTACACAAATAGTTTGTAAGTGACACAAGGGCCACAGGTAATCACAGGGGCTAGGGGTCCTCCATGAACACATTGATGAATGTCTCCGGCGTGTCTGGGCCACGGTGAGGGTGTAGGACCTGTGGGATGAGACGTTAATGATAAATGACAAAAGTTGTCCTCGCGCACACCATTGCCTTTCAAAGCATCAAGGTCGTGGCAGCTCTGCGGCATGCGGCTGTGGATGTTTGCTTTGGCTTCAGGCCATTGATCAATAAAAGATTTGTTAGATTTGTTTGTTTCTTCAAATGTGTTTGTGAATTAGTTATATTGGGGAAATACATTACCTCTGGCTCCAGTCTCATGTTCGATATCTGTCAAAACAAAATCACAATTTCACTGAAATGTAGAGAAAAAACTTTTGGAGTAAAACAAAGCTTAGTTCTATCACATTTATGACACAAGTGATAATTTAACACCTGCTAAGTTATAAGACGCTGATTTGACAGCAGTCTTGTGCATTTTCTGATGCTAAAGCAGTCTTCCGGAACTAGCAAGAAAACAAACATCCAAATTGTGAAGGAAACGCTTTTGACGTTAATGTGTGCAGTCTTATTGTCTTGCCAAATTGGAAGAATTTTGTTCCTCTAAGGTTTTGGACAGAAACTCGAGGTTCTTCTAAAAACAGCTACCTCTGATGCCAGCCTTCAATTAAAGATAACGATCACCGTTCTGTCAGCAGGACATTGTTTGTGTCACAAAGCTCAGCGTTTCCTCTTTAGGAGCAAACAGCATGGGATGCTTCGATTTCCTCATCTGTAAATCAATGGCAGCAGGCAGACAGCCGGAAATGCATTGTGTTGTGGGGAAACTGAGAGACTGAGTGAGAATCTTACAAAGGTCAAAGCTAATTCAGCTGTTTGCAGTCTGCCAGTGAGCTTTAGGCAGATAAGCTTAATGACTACAGAAATACTCAAACAAAACTCGCTCAGTAAGACGAAAGCAAAATTTAAGGGGTATATTTAAAGCATGTTATTATTTTTTTATGGTAAAGTTAAAGGTACAGTAGGCAGTTTCGGAGAGGTTAGCAATATCAATCTAGCTTTGAAAGCAAAAGATCCCACCCTCTGTTTAGAGTGAAAAAAACATACATAATTTGACAGGCAAGTAGGACATCCTATTATTGCAGCCGGGCCGAAATTTCATTGTGCCTGAAATTATATCCTGTCATTGAGGGGGAGATATAAGTACTGACCAGTTCTTTGAATGCATCTCTTGTGTGCTGTTCACAGGTTGGAAAATGTTCATTTGAGCTACAGGAAGCTGTGAGGTCATGATGTCCCATACCTTCACAAGGCAGACCATATTTTCCAAGGAGAGTGAAAAGCAGGCACACTATATTGTCTAGTTATTTATAAAAGTGAATGTTCAGGGTATTCCACTGACTCTCTTTTATTATACAGCTGAAAAGGTATCAGCTGTAGCTACAGCTCCTATTCTACCCAGCTGCATGCTGTAATGTTTTTTGGGGTAGGGATCTTGTATCCTCTGTTGCAGCACAGTTGATTTGTATTCAGTATGGGAGCTGGTCTGCATGGTGTTACAAAATGGAATCCAGGTTTTTCATATTGGTACTGGTCCCTCTGGGGCAGCACAAAGCCTCACTAAAGCTAGTTTATTGAAGCCCATTTCCAGATTGGATATTGAACTCCCAGATGCTAATAGCCCTGCTGTGGACACTCTGTTTGTTCAAAATGCCAAACCCAGTTGAGCCTGGCCTTGAGCAGGTGGGCGTGGCCAAAAGAATAGTCTAAATGTTAAAAAAACATTTCCTGCAAAGATGGACAGTGGGAAAAATAAATTTGACAGGATGTTTCCAGTTCTGGTTATTTAAAATTCTTAACAGGACAAAAACAACTAAATGAATTGGCTGTAAATTGCAGAGGAACTATGTCAGGGAAAGGTAGTGTTTATTTTAGAATATCACAAAAGTCATTAGGTGACCGATAAATGAAAAGTTTCATCTTTTAATTAAAAGAGCCAATCACCTTTTGGTTTTTTGAGTTTGTTATCTCTAGAATGTGCATGTGAGTTAACTAGACTAGACAAAAACAGGTAATTTTTAAGTGAGATGAGCAAGACATGCAACATTTCTGAAAATT
The DNA here is from genome assembly GCA_036877525.1 of Chromobotia macracanthus. Taxonomy (NCBI): domain Eukaryota; kingdom Metazoa; phylum Chordata; class Actinopteri; order Cypriniformes; family Botiidae; genus Chromobotia; species Chromobotia macracanthus. Next base: position 625,806 of record JAZGTH010000100.1, on the reverse strand, counting down.
GTGGTCAGATTTTATTGCTAATTAAAATTTTAATCTTGACAGTTTTCAAAATTTGTTTTTTTCTCTGTTCAAGACAATACTTGCTGTATTTGTGTGTTTATATAGCTAGCCTTGGATGTTACTAAAAAGGCCGTTCAGTGAACTGACTTCAGTTTCTTTGCAACTAATTTATAGGCATCAGTTTGTTTACTGATGTCACATAACTCATAAAACTTTAATCTACCTGGAGTATGAAAATATGCATGGTTTATTTCATTAACATAATCTGTAAACAAACCATTAGTATTTGATTGCCTGGCTGTTGCTAAACATACCACTAAATTGAACAGAGACATCAACATAGCACTTGCATCTGACAACATGACTTCTTCATTGCATGTGATGAGTGGCTGAGACAAAAACATAAGAGAACAGATTGTGAATGTATGAAGAGAATCCTCTTGTGTTGTGTTTTGTGGTCATCTTTTCCACAATGTGTCTCATTAGCATTCTAATCGCAATTAAACTGTACGTTCAGCAGATGGAAAAAGCTTAGTGGCTTAAACTCTGCTTAGTGCATGAGGGATATCAGCATGGTGGAGAACATCACAACTTGAAAGTCTGTGGAGAACTTCTCTGTTCTGCAAAGCAGTAGATGCAATGGCTTTGCTATAGAATATCTCTTCTTCTGATATGTTGGAGTACAGATGTGGTCGACTAGACAGGCTGCTCCTTTTTTCAGGTCTGAATAATGTTTGTATTGTGTTTTGTGTAGAAGTCTTTTCTCTTATCTCTATGGAGAAGTCAGTCAACCCAAAGCAGGTGCAGTGTGTAGATAGTACCCAGTGCTTATATGTCATCTTACTGCAGGGAATTCTGGGAATGCTGCCAGTTCTTTTGGAGGACTTGCTCTTAAGGAACCCATTGAGAACTCAGTCTTCTCTCTGATTTTGTAGTTTAATGTTAATACTGTGATTAAAAAATATGTCAAATGGTGATTTATGATTTTATCATCATAATCATCACTAAACTAAATTGGATCATTCTGTTTATACTTTTCTTATATAAATGGCAAAATATCAAACCAAGTGACATTTATTTATACATATACATATACATATACATATATACATACATACAATGAAGTAGTTGGAGATGTTCTAATGCTCACACACAGTTCATTTGATGAACTGAGCCTATAGTTACTCTGTTAGGGCACCTGTGGGAACTGACTTCATATATCCACTGAAAATCACCTTGTCATCAATTGAGTGATTTAAAAAATGGCTCAGTGAAGCGAATCAGAAAAACAAAACCTCTTGCTCTAGCATCATTTATTTGACATCTGAATTTTAATAGTGATAGACAATTTATTTATTATGATATTATGATAGACAATTTAAAAACATATACAATTTGTAATTATATCATGAAGTTATTTTAAAAGCTTCTTAAATCTTTATTTCAGGTGCTTGTTATGTCAGCGATTCATTTTAAACTGAGTTTATATTTTAACTGCAATATTGTTTTGACCTAACAGAGATAAGGAGCGTGAGGTCAACAAGGAAGTCACCGTTGGAGAGACATGGTTGTTTTTTGGCTGTCGATATAAAGACAAGGACTTTTTTTCAGGTATGTGTATTAGCCACACAAACAGGCATACACATACACACACACTTCCATATTGTGTATACAATATGTTGTTAAAATGCATGTTAAATATGTGGCGCTCATGCACAAGATGCTGAAAAGGAAGCGACACATGGACACAACAGCCAAAGATGCCGTCTGTACATGTTTACACGGAAAACAACTGAAAACAGCAGTGCATTGGAACGCAGGCATGTACTTTGTGTGAACAGACCCTTGGGCTCTTGGCATCTTGACTTCTCCTGTTTGCTGTCAGCTAGAGGCTCCTGTTGCTGTGTCCTGGAGAGTAATGATCGGAAAGCAATGAAATTAAAGTGCTCGCTCTGAGAGTATGGGTCATATCATGAGACATTACATGAGATGATTGGGGCCTGGCGGCCCCATAGGCACACACTCATAATTCAAACACAAGGTCTTAAGTAATGACATTGGTGCTGGGATCGAGTTGAGTATTAAGTGTGTAAATGTGTGCGTGTTGTAACTGAGGCGATACAACACTGTATCCCAGTGCTTGCCTCCACTGACACGAGCTAATAAAAACAAGATTCAAAGTCAAGGTCCTGGCATGCTGTTTAAATCTGTCTGTGTTTGCCTGTAGTGGTCACAGACATTAAAGGCTTCCCTCAGGGTCCAGCATTTTTTGCCACATGCTATTGGCAAGTGAAAAAATTTACCATCTATAAATATTTCTTCCTGGCCATGAAACTGCTTTGTACTTTTATTAAAATTTGTATTTGCTAATTATTTAGCTGTTTTTCATTTCATGTTAGTGAGAAACAGCACAGGTCATTCCAGCATCACACGACACCATCCCAGTGGAGACACATGACTTTTGTCATTTGGTTTACTTTTGTGATTTTGATATTCCACACGTTTCCACTTAAATTTTAAAAAGCTAAAACCACATCCGTTTTTAAAAACCTCTAATTGTATGTTTTTAGACGATGAGTCCCACAGATTTTTTCTGTAGTATAAGATTTGTATGTTTTTGTGTTTTTAAACCACATTATTATTCTTGCCTGTAGATTTCAACCATGTATTACATTGTAGCTCTTTACAAAGTTGCTGTGACTTGCCAGTGAACAAGTTTTATTTACCCACTTATGCCAGTTTTTTTATTTGCCTTTGGCAAGTGGTAACTTTGGACCTCATATTTTCTCTTAAAACCTGCTTGTTCTATTTTTTGTAAATCTGTTCACGTTGTGGTTTCATTTATCATTTTCTATGCATTGATTAAGCTATCAAAGAAATGTTTTGTATTTTTGGTTGTTTTGTAACACCCACATTGAAAACAGAAAGAGCCAATGATATCCGAGCTGAGGAAGCTACTAAAACCGACTCAACACTTGTTGAAACGCAAGGAGCAACAGGGTAGTTGTGTTAGGCAAGACTGCTTAAGAAAACAGTGTGCAATCATTTCTAATCAAGCATAACACACAAGAGTTTTAAAAGGGTGAAATCACCCTAATTAGTGCTGTTGACATACTGAACACTCATCCTAGTGGGGCAACCAGTGAGTTTCTGTCGCCTTGTGTTTTTATAGAGTTAGATTACTTGAGGTGTGTGTGTGGGGGAAGGGGGGGTGCCTGTGATCCTGGAAAAGGGACAATTGATCACTCAAAATTGTTTTCTTTGTAATCATTCAATATCTCTGACCATACAGGGCTTGCACAGCTTGTCTGGACCAAGGGAGGCTGGAGTGATTCCTAGAAAATCCTTATAAACAAAAAAACTTAAAATAAAAACCCTAGAGCCTGGTCATATAAACAGACCTGATAATGTTAATGACAACATAATGTTAATTGTTTGTATAGTGAACTATTGGCTTTGCTTAATGTAATTGCCTATAACTGTTGGCTAGTAATCTTTCTGTCGGTTTATTAAAGCTTTTCAAAAAATGACTTAATGTCGTTGAATATCTTGTATCACAAAACTGCCAGCAAAATGTCAAATTCTGTTTAAGGTGTCTGTAATAATGGGACTAAATTTGGAATATTCCGTATCACGTGTATCAAGGCAACAATAAGACAAGTATCACTATTGCTATTAAAATAAATCATGACAGCAGGTTCTGCGTTGGAAAGCACCACTTGTTTTCTTCTAGCATGACTTAAGCTACAAAAAGACCTTGTAAGGAACCTTCTTTTAAGGTAATTGGAAACTGTTACATGGTGATTCATTATTCTGGGGAGGTGTCAAAAGTCAGGTTTCCACAGTCCATGTAAACGCAGCTATTTGTGTACAAACATTAGAGTATCCATCTGTTTAAATTTCACTTGATCCACTTCCTGTCCTCTGGGGCTTTAATGAAAATTTATAGCAGACACCTGAAAAAGTTGTGAATTTAAGTAATTTTTTTTGCTTAAGGCATGTAATGAAAAAAGCAACGTGACTAAAAGTGAGCATTCTCTTTAAGAGCCCAGTAACATAAGCAGAGCGATCAATAACAAAATGATGCTCGAACCTTACACTTGACTGCATTTATTTACTTCACAATTTTCTGTTCCAATTTTTTGAGTGGCAGACAAACATGTGTTAGGAGATTAAATAAACTGAAACCACGTTACAGGAACAATTTACAATAGCAGCCTGGAGGTTTTATCACCTTTCTTGCCAGATGGATGAGGGAGAAAAATTAGAGTTTCACATGGAACACACTAATGAGTTTCATTGTTGTTACTGTACCATGCCAAAACCTGATTTGTAGAAGATATGTTTCATCCCTAAGTCTAGTTTAATCGAAAACAATCTCGGACTGATGAAATAAAGGGCAAAATACTGTAATAAACACATTACCGCTTTATTTCTAGAGTTGAAGAGATTTGTGCTTAATGGAACTCCGAGCCATCTGATCGTGTGCTTCTCCCAAAATGAGCCTGATGCAGAGGAAATGGCCTCGATATGTCTAGCATAACTTGCTTCTTCATGCTAAGAATGTTGCCAACATCCTCCATACAGACAAAGGCTGTCTGTGTTTGTGGGGTGGGTACAAAAATCAAATCTTTAAGACCCTATACATAAATACAGATATATAGATATAGATTGAATATTATTATTAGTCTTGTGTGTGATCTATCAGTGTATGTAATTCTAAAGAAACAAATTTTTCATAATCGAGCATTAAAATGTAAAATGTATCTTTGTCCACTTCTGAGACAACTTTTATTTTTGGCTGACAAAACCAAAGACAGAGCAGCAGAATGATATGTACAGATAATATCATGTGCCCATTTTTTGCTATTCAATCAAATATCAATAGACACCATCAAGTCCCGCCCTATTATATTTCCCACTGAATATAAATATTCAGGATACATGCGTACCAACTACATTTAAGAGAAGTTACATTTTCCAAATGGCTTGCTGGACTTTATGTTATCACTGCAACATTCTGCTCACCAATAACAACCTTATGATTCCACAGGGACACAAAGAACATGGCAAAGGATGTGAACGACACATTACTAGAGATCATAGGAAATGAGCTCCAACTTGATAAGCTGGAGACTATAAAGATGGTAGCAGGAGAAACGATATCTGCAGGACATCTGGAGCTGAGATACCTTAACATCTTATTCACAGACACAGATGAGCAAACGTCTTCTCCACCATTTCAGTTCAAATGTGCACCACAGGTGTCATTGAGTGATAGCAGAACTCATTAACTAACTGCTTTTAAACTCACTTAACAAGTCCCAAGGGTATTCCCTTTGCTTTTCTCTGCTTTTTACATATTTTAGAGTGTTATCTGACGGTACAGTTAACTACACTGAGATTAGATAACGTTTTAACTGTGTCTAAACGTTTTAAATATGCCTTTTATCCAATTATTAAAGAAGAGACCCATATAACTGCTTCGTTCTTTGAGAAATGTTTCTGTAGAGTTTAGATACCGCTCACAGGAAATAAAAAAACAGTATAATATGCATAATTCATTAGACTCGGAAGGCAGGAGGCAGTTTTACTAGTCTGCTCAGGCTGGAGCTTGGCCTGCTAGACGCGAGAAACCAAAACATGACAGACTGGATGAAAAAACTGTCAGAAGCTGCCAAATCCAGAATCATCAACAACATTTCCGTGTTTTTCAATTCCAACAGTTTTTAATAAGTGTGGATAGATCAGAGATGATACTCTTGCCCCTGTGTATCTTCTTTCCTAAACCTCCCTGTTGTTTAAGCTTTAAATTCTTCTCAGGTGTCCACCACAATTATGTCAGCCTACACTGTTGGTGAGTGGATTATTGCACCCCAGTATGTTGACAAACTTGTCAAGGCAAGAAAGCATTTTAATTGATTGTCTATACCAGTGTAACTGTGCTTAATGGGTAAAAAATCAAATCCATACCAATTACACTGTACTTAAAAGAATAATTCACTATCAAAAAAGTAAAAAATATTTTATTATTCATGCATCCTCATGCTGTTCTAAATACGTCTTTAATATTTGGACCACAGAATTTTATGAAGAATTATTATTATTGCTCCCAAAATCCCAATGAGTGTTTATTCATGAAAAGCTTTACCTCCACTGAAACTTACGTATAGATTTAAAACAATTCTTAAAAATAATGTTCTGTTCTAGAGAACAAATAACATATGGGTCTGGAATGACATGAGAGTGAGTAAAAGACAACAGAATTTTCAAAGAGAGCTATTCCTTTAAATGACTTGTGCAAAACACGTTTTTCTTTTATCTTGTCCAAATCACTCTCTTGCAAAACCTAATCAGTTGAATAACATTTCAGTTTTACAGTTCTTTGTTTTTGTGTATTCCCTAGAATGGTGATATTATTCATAATCTTTATGACCTTTCTTTAGATGCATCCCAGACCACTCTTGTCTCAAGTGTTATTGCATATAAAACAGACTTAAGAGTTTTCTGTTTGTCACAGATGTCTGGAAAACACTGATTGTGCATGAGGACTCTTAAAGGCTATGATTCATGACATCAGTCCTGAGGGTCAGCAAACACAGTTTTATCAGGAATAAATAATTATACAGTCAGTTACCCCATGAGGTTGTGAAGTTTATGAACACAAACTTAAGGATTTTACATCAATTGTGAGCATCATAAAGCTATGGCTTATAAATGTTGTCATGGAGTTATAGCATGAGTTATAGTAGCACTGTGATTTGGGATGGTCAGGGTTTTATTAGCTCTTAAGTGTGGTGTTTAAAAATTAAACCATACGCTTGACATTTTATGTGCGATATAAAATTCTGATTAGAAGCAGTAAATGATGGTTTTAGAAAAAATAAGACAAACAAGGATTAGTTGGGAATAAAATCTCTGCGGAAACAGCCCCAGGACTGTTAAATGGGACATCCTTCCTCAATTTATTTTCTTTATTCTAACATTTCTATAGTTACTTTTACTAACTGGTGCCAATGTAATGTCATTTGGTGCTAAGGCAGAGTAACCACATGGTCTGGTTCCTCACAATAACACTAATCACATAACATTTTAGTATGTTTTACAAGCAGAAAAGTTTAAACACAATTTTACTTCATTTCGAACAGGAAGCCAGTGCAACAAATGCTACTTAGTTTGATGTATTATCTAAAGCTGTTGACATTTGCACATTGTAACAGAAGCTTGAGTATCCAAAAACCTTTTGAGGTCACTGTATATAATTTGTTCCAGTTGGCAACAAATGAAACATGGACGTTTCAACTGATACCTCCTAAACTTTCTTACCTTAACCTACTTTTAAAGATAAGTGTATCCAGTATTACCCTTAATAAAACCTTAAAATAAACGAAAATCTTCAGTGAAGTTTGAGACCCTGTTAAAAATCAGACAAACCAAACAGGTTTTGTTCTCTCTTCAGTCCCATAATTTTCTCTGTCTGTTTACACTGTTTGGTTCTATGTCGGGCGGTGGGGGATGGAATCCTCAGGACGTTGCTGCAAAGGCACTTAAATGAAACCCATAATGAATGTGCTGCATTAATGATGTGTTTACTTCTAAATTAGATGTTCTTAATTAAAAAGGTTCAAGGTGCCTTTATGACCAAAGTGCAAAGAAGTGACATGGTAATCTAAATAAATCTGCAAGGCCAGGAGTGCAGAGTGATAGATATGATAGATCTCTTGTTCAAAATGGCTTAAATGAAGCAGAAAGCTGCGTACTGGGGTAATGATTATCATTAGAATAGCCTCTGCCTGCCTCAGCCTTCCTCTGAGTTTGTATTACAACACCTTCGTGTCCATGATTGTTGACCGATCCTGAGAAATCATTTTTGGGCCTGAAATTTTGCTGCCATTGTAAGGGAAGGCTAATGACATCATCAAATCTGGTGTGTGCTGAGGATTTTGATGCTCTCATAGACCTCCACAAGACTCGTACATTTCTCATAGCTTTTATGGCAGATTTTAACATAGCTTTCATAGCAGACTTTTCATAGCTGTAGGCTACCTAACAATTAAAATTATAAACAAGTTGTTTTAGCCACTGAAAATAGCCTCAGCATTTACAAAGAAAAGGGCTAGTTTCTTTGTTTGGTTACCCAATCATCAGCAGCCTATAAAATTGCAGATAATGATACTAGCTTTTTCACTCTGTTGTTTTTCAGCAGATTTGATTTGAATGCATTTTAAAACACAAAGAACAGAAGGATTTCTTTGTGCCTGAAAGCCTGAAAGCAAGCATGGAATCTGGCTCAGTCTGGTATTTTAAGTGGATGAAATGTACACAATCATATGAGGTATTGCCATATAAAAAAGGAGCGATAGGGGAGTCAATTAGTTCTTATAATTACTAAAAGGCCTTCAGAACAAAGCTAATTGAATTTCCGTCTAATGAGCGCTGTGCTAATGATCCTGAAGTACGAGTTGTATGCGTCAGATAAAGCAACCAAGAGGCCAGAATGTTTTTTAATAATTTGTTTAAAATGAAGCTTTTAGCTGAGTAGCTGTCAGACCTTCCTAACATTACTAGAGAGCCATAGTGTCAGAGCAAGCATTATACAGAGCCAATTGCTAATGTTTACAGGTTCAACTAAAGTCATAGCTGTGGTCGTTGAAGTAAACTGGGTAATATAATTTCACCAAAAATATGATTATGTTGCCATTATTATTATGGGGTAATTCTGTGATGGCAGATTGCTAGTGTTATTTGGAGACTCCACTTTGAGAAATAAACATTTATTGAAAGACTTAGTTCATAAGGCAAACTGTCTGCTGTTTGCGACCCAGCCCAACTTAATTTACATTTATGCATTTGGCAGACAAAAGCGATTACAATACATTCAAGCTACATAATTTATCAATATGTGTGTTCCCTGGGAATCAGACCACAACCTTTGTGCTGCGTACACAATGCTCTACCAGTTGAGCTACAGGGCACTCCCTATTAGTATAGTATACAATATATTAACTTGAGTTAATATACTGACAGAATGTATTGTATTTCATCAAAGCTATTTGTGACCATTCACAGAATGTGGTTGGACATCCCTGGTTGTCAATGAGACATTATAAATTCACCGCAATTTTCATTTTTTCCACCTTTTACAACTTTAGCTAAAATGTTAGCTAAATCTGCTTTATAACGGAAATGTAGAGGAAATGCTTTATAATGGAAACGCTTCAAAATGGAAACCATTTTTTTAGAATGTGTATTAAATATGTAACTGCTTAAAAAATGTTATAAAGGTTTTTTTGCAGAATGCAGAACGTTTTCTGTTACGGTTAGGTTAGTGTTCATAAATAGTTGTCTTTAAAAACAATAGAAGTCTGTGGAATGTCCCCATAGACAGCTAAGTAAATGATTGTGTGTGAGGACAATGTGACGCCTGGAATAGGTGAGTATGAAACACATCAAAGCCTTTCCACTTTATTTTAATCTGACTGAAGTCTGCTTCAGCCTGTTCATTCAGCTAAAACCAATTGTCCTTGCTTCTTAACTTTTTTAAAACCTTTAAACGTAATTTGCAGTTTCAAGGTAGGCCATGTCATGTAAACAAATGCACTCATGAGACATTTTTGTCTTCCCAAAGCTGTAACCTAATTTTCACTTGATACATATGCATCGAGTCTAAAAACAGAACGCTTTTATTGATGTACCCCCACGGCTAGGGCAACAACATGCAAGATTTAGATAATTGGATTTGTTGTATTTATTGATGGGAAAGATGTTAACAAGCTGATAATTTTACATTCAAATTAAATATTAAAAGCGTGCAAATGCGTGACATTTATGTTACGTTTCTTTAGTCTGACAGAGTAGGATTACCTCAACCTTTTCTCTGATCGTATGTCATAAAAATGGATGAAACATGCAATTCTAAGTTGAAACGTAATCTCTAATAATCCATATTAATACACATTTAATCCTATTAGTAAATTTACCCATACCCCAAGTCTACCCAGTTTTTAGATTTACTATAATCATATTTCTGTTATCTGCCACATCTACCATTTTTCCTTCCATCATTCTTGACATTAACAATAAGTCAACTTGACTTGCCTCTCTTCCTTCACCTGATAGCCTGATTTAGTAAATGTTTAAAACAACAAGTAAATGTGGAAATTAACATCATCTAAGATTAATTAAGATGAATAAATGCTGTATGTATTGTTCATTGTTAGTTCTTGTTAACTAAGGTAGAAAGGTGTTAATGTTACCCATGTTTATGATATAGTTTTGTCAAAAAATGAGCACCCTTGTTACTTTTCTAATGCCGCACCTTTATAATAACATATCCTAAAATTTATTAATTTAGTCTGAAATGGTACAATGTAATATAACATTTTTTTGATCTGATAAGATATGTATCTTAAGAAAAATGTATCTTAAAAATCACAGGAGTCACTAAGAATATTCAGTCTCCAGGTTCATGTTGAGACATGGTGTTATAAATTCAGTCTTTGGAAAACTGGCTTCAGTATGAATGTGCCGTTAGTCGTGTACCTTGTGTTGAATTGGAACTGGCACCACATTCGACTCTAATCCACTGGCTCTGCTGCACATGCATGTAAAGAACACATTATACCTGTCTGGCTGCAGTGGCACTCCATCAGCAAGACTGTGATTTATGACACTGAGCCTTTCCATTTACCTTTAATCCCGCCATTTACTTGCAGGATTGCATGCGGCCGCCGGCTTTCATCTTATCTGACACACATTCTGACCAATCCATGCGAGCTGGGACCAAACATCTCCCTCACACATCATCTGCAGAGACCGGCCTGAATTATATCAGCATCCTTATCTGTGCATTTAATGTCTTTAATGATATGAACGTGAGGGGATTAAAAGCAGAGATAAACATGCATTCCCTTGGAGAAGTCCAAGGACTGAGGCTGAGAATTCTATTTAGAGAAGCGTTTAATTAGTTGTTGACGCAGGGTCTGATGCTCTGAGGCTAGAGGCTGCTACCAGAGTGGGAATTTCTGATTATATGAAAGATGGACATTGTGTTATATTTTAGGGGCTCACACAAATGCATAAAAATATTTTTTTGGCGCAGTTGTGGCCTGCTGGTTAGAGTGTCAGACTTGTAACCACAAGTTTGAGAAAGGCACCTTACCCGCAGTTGCTTGCTGGGCGCTGTGATGCTGTCCTCTGGATATGGGTTCACACTTGCAGTGTGTTCATAACTCCAATGTGTGTGCTGGATGGATTAAATGCAGATGACAAATTCTGGGTATCGTCACCATACTTGTCCAGCCTGTCACTACTGAAAGTGAAAGTGACATATTTGTCAGATATGGTAACCCATACCTGAAGTGTAAACTCTGCATTTAACCCATCACTGCTCCAGGACACTTTAGTTACTACCTGCCAGTGCTGGAATCAAGCCAGCAACCTTCTGTTTACAAGCCTGACTCACTAACCAGTAGGTCACAACTGCCTCTTTCTTATCGACTGCTTACTGAGGGTTAATGTTGGTTTTGTCTCTGGGCGCTGTTGCATTGTAATAAAGAGACAGTAGTGCGACGTAAAGTTGCAATATGCATTCAGAATGTATATGTTTGTTTTCTTGTTGACTTCCTCTGAGGCTTCTAACAACAATGAGGTTATGTCTAAATATTTATTCAGAGGGCTGACAGATGGAATGGATGGTGTTAAATGTTTGGTGGTCACACTTACCAGGCATTGTGCAAACAGGCGATAAACCATGTAAATCTGTTTTTGTCCTAACCAGCCACCACAAGCAGCAGGACATTTTGTCATTGACATTTTGTTTGTTGCTTGGTTTCTATTTTTGCTGTTTTGGGATGGTAGCCCCACCCACCATAAAATCTCATTGGTCCAAAATCACACTGCACAAAATGTTACAAAAACAGCAAATATGTGCAGATTGGCTGACACCTCATGGAGCATTTTCTGTATGGAGAGGTAAATAGGTTGTTGCTGGAAACCTGTTACTGGTTGCCTACATATTAGACATTAGCTCAGATGGAGTGTTTCATGAACAGGAACGTGTGAAGTCTGTTTTGAGGTTGTGGAACCACATCAGTTTAAATACAATAATGATATCAGTAAATGGGATCTTAATCTGAAATTCTCATTGGTCAATACATGTCAATGTATATGTGTTAAAGTTTTCTTTTGGGTACGTGATGAAACGTCTGTTTTCACAAACCGAATGTCCTCTGACACAGCAGGTGCCCTTCGTATAAAGGGTTTCATATTCCAAAATTAAGAACAAAGTGACAGATATTAAACCTTCCCCCTCTATGTGTCTAATGCAGTCATTAGACCCAAGTTTAAACACTTCATTGTTGAATTTGCCTATAAAACCTTTGGTGAAGTGTGGAGAATTGTGGGTTCAAACCCACTCACAGCATCCATGTGATTAAGGCTATAAGTCCTTATCCCATCTGGGTAGGTGATGATAACGTTGTAATTGCTGACGTTCGGCAGGGCCCTGCTTTCCCATTTTGTAATAATATCAGTTTCACCATCATTCATTGGTCACCGTTCAGTCAAAATAAGATGGATTGACCAATCATTCCCTCATGCAAGGACACTGTCATCTTAGCAGATGAGGTCAAATGAAATCATCGGAGGACACTGAAATGGAGATAGCCGACCCTGAGTGAAGGATTTCCTAATCATGCATAAGCAATGCTTGACTCCAGTTCGAAAGAAACATCAACTGTAAATAATTTGTATGATGGCCTTCAGCTACTGCATAAATTGTTATGTGTATGTGTATGTTAGATATACAATTTAAATTATATATAATTTGGATTTGTTGGACAATACCAGTTCTGGTGAGGTATTCATGTAAACAGTTAACTTGTCTTATGTAAACAGACCAGACATGGATATGTACAATAAGACATTGTATTTTGTCTTATTTTAAATAATAAAGTGATTTTGGAAGTTTGTCAAGTTTCAGGCCAGCAATTCTAGGCCAGCAATTCTAGGCCAGCAATTCTAGGCCAACAGTTTCAGGCCAACAGTTTCAGGCCAACAGTTTCAGGCCAACAGTTTCAGGCCAACAGTTTCAGGCCAGCAATTCTAGGCCAGCAATTCTAGGCCAGCAATTCTAGGCCAACAGTTTCAGGCCAGCAGTTCTAGACCAGCAGTTTCAGGCCAGCAGTTCTAGGCCAGCAGTTTCAGGCCAACAGTTTCAGGCCAGCAGTTCTAGACCAGCAGTTTCAGGCCAGCAGTTCTAGGCCAGCAGTTCTAGGCCAGCAGTTCTAGGCCAGCAGTTCTAGGCCAGCAGTTTCAGGCCAGCAGTTCTAGGCCAGCAGTTTCAGGCCAGCAGTTCTAGACCAGCAGTTTCAGGCCAGCAGTTCTAGACCAGCAGTTTCAGGCCAGCAGTTCTAGACCAGCAGTTTCAGGCCAGCAATTCTAGGCCAGCAATTCTAGGCCAGCAGTTTCAGGCCAACAGTTTCAGGCCAGCAATTCTAGGCCAACAGTTTCAGGCCAGCAGTTTCAGGCCAGCAGTTCTAGACCAGCAGTTTCAGGCCAACAGTTTCAGGCCAGCAATTCTAGGCCAGCAATTCTAGGCCAGCAATTCTAGGCCAACAGTTTCAGGCCAGCAGTTCTAGACCAGCAGTTTCAGGCCAACAGTTTCAGGCCAGCAATTCTAGGCCAGCAATTCTAGGCCAGCAATTTCAGGCCAACAGTTTCAGGCCAGCAGTTCTAGACCAGCAGTTTCAGGCCAACAGTTTCAGGCCAGCAGTTCTAGACCAGCAGTTTCAGGCCAACAGTTTCAGGCCAGCAATTCTAGACCAGCAGTTTTAGGCTAACAGTTTCAGGCCAGCAGTTCTAGGCCAGCAGTTTTAGGCCAGCAGTTTCAGGCCAACAGTTTCAGGCCAGCAGTTCTAGGCCAGCAGTTTCAGGCCAGCAGTTCTAGGCCAGCAGTTCTAAGCCAGCAGTTTCAGGCCAGCAGTTCTAGGCCAACAGTTTCAGGCCAGCAATTCTAGGCCAGCAGTTCTAGGCCAACAGTTTCAGACCAGCAGTTCTAGGCCAACAGTTCTAGGCCAGCAGTTTCAGGCCAGCAGTTCTAGGCCAACAGTTTCAGGCCAGCAGTTCTAGGCCAGCAGTTCTAGGCCAACAGTTTCAGGCCAGCAGTTCTAGGCCAACAGTTTCAGGCCAGCAATTCTAGACCAGCAGTTTTAGGCTAACAGTTTCAGGCCAGCAGTTCTAGGTCAGCAGTTTTAGGCCAGCAGTTTCAGGCCAACAGTTTCAGGCCAGCAGTTCTAGGCCAGCAGTTTCAGGCCAGCAGTTCTAGGCCAGCAGTTCTAGGCCAGCAGTTTCAGGCCAGCAGTTCTAGGCCAGCAGTTCTAGGCCAACAGTTTCAGGCCAGCAATTCTAGGCCAGCAGTTCTAGGCCAACAGTTTCAGGCCAGCAGTTCTAGGCCAACAGTTCTAGGCCAGCAGTTTCAGGCCAACAGTTTCAGGCCAGCAATTCTAGGCCAGCAGTTCTAGGCCAACAGTTTCAGGCCAGCAATTCTAGGCCAGCAGTTCTAGGCCAACAGTTTCAGGCCAGCAATTCTAGGCCAGCAGTTCTAGGCCAACAGTTTTAGGCCAACAGTTTCAGGCCAGCAGTTCTAGGCCAACAGTTTTAGGCCAACAGTTTCAGGCCAGAAATTCTAGGCCAGCAATTCTAGGCCAACAGTTTCAGGCCAGCAGTTCTAGACCAGCAGTTTCAGGCCAACAGTTTCAGGCCAGCAATTCTAGGCCAACAGTTTCAGGCCAGCAGTTCTAGGCCAGCAGTTCTAGGCCAGCAGTTCTAGGCCAGCAGTTTCAGGCCAACAGTTTCAGGCCAGCAGTTCTAGGCCAGCAGTTTCAGGCCAGCGGTTCTAGGCCAACAGTTTCAGGCCAGCGGTTCTAGGCCAACAGTTCTAGGCCAGCAGTTCTAGGCCAGCAGTTCTAGGCCAGCAGTGCCAGGCCAGCAGTTCCAGGCCAGCAGTTCCAGGCCAGCAGTTCCAGGCCAGCAGTTTCAGGCCAGCAATTCTAGGCCAGCAGTTTCAGGACAACAGTTTCAGGATTGTCCCAGCCCCTGCTACTAACCCTAACCCATTGCTCCATAGTGATGCAGCACATGTTGGTTAAAAATTTTTTTACTTTCTTTACAGTTGTATATATAAAGTAAATTCACTTTCTCTGAGCAGGACAACCTAGACTACATGATCAGGGATATAATTTATATTTCACTGACTCTGCTTTTTCTGCAGGTTAATACAGTCATTGCAAAATGAAAAAAATTAGCCCTCTATAATTGGCTTCAATTCCATACATTACACTGAAAATACCTTTCCTATTCTATACATTTCATTCAATCTATACAAATGGCATTATACAAAAAATAACAGAAGTAAATCTCTAACAATTTTAAGGAACAGCTTTATGAAAATATTTTCGACCATTTAGGGCATGCAGGACAGATTAGTAGAGGGTCACTGAAACATTGAAATATAGAATATATTTTATATATTTAAGTTAATTAACATATGCTGAGATATGCTGCCGGCTGACAAAATGTCTGATCATTCTTCTGACCTTGGATGCAATAATGTTGCATAGGATTCAAGGACGCTTTTTTTATTTATGAATGTGAAAAAATATATTTGGAAAAATATACATTTGATTTAAATACAGGGTAGGTGATCTTTTCTATAAACATTTTTTGATATGCTGGTTAAAGGTTTCTTCACATCCTGATAGCAATTAGTATGTAAAGTGGTCAAAATATATTTATATAAAAATCTTATATAAATATATAAATCTTCTGTGGAAGGCATAGGACCAAAAAAAATGTTCGTCCAATCACTGCATTCAGCCTGAATGCAATAATAGGATGTTCTACTTATGTATGCGTTCATGTGGTGGAGGAAGAGAGCACTCTGAAGGGGGGTGGGATCTTATGCTTTTAAAGCTAGCTTGTTATTGTTAGCTTCTACGAACCTTTACCCTACCTTTAATTATACCTATAACTAGCGATGAGGAAAATCATGTTTCTTAATAGTATAGATGGTAGCTTTAGAGATTAATCTAATAGTAGGGTTTTGTTGATAGAGTGTATTGTGATTAACTAGACCACATGTCAGGTCCTAAATAAAATAATGATAAATACTTTGTCTTGAACAATACAGAGATTACGGAAGTGACCCGATGTTAAACACTAATTCTTCTACATTAGGATTAGTGCAATAGGATATTTTCTCTCTTAAAAACTAACTTTGAGATTAAATTATTAAAAAATATTTCCATTTTGTTACATTATCTATAAAGTAGACTGATTCAGAGAGCAAGCAAGGGGAGAGAGGATTTTACATACCTTTCAGAGACCTAAACCATGTGTGCAGGTTGGCAGGTCACTGCCACAGATTATACAACAAGCTATCAAAAGTTAATTTACGGAAAATGTCCATGTACATTAACATGCTCTGTGTCAATGAATTTGCAGCTAAAAGTTGATATACTGTACCAAGGATATTATTAGATGAAGTCAAAATACTGCATACCTGCTGTACTGTAAAAACTTTTCCAGCCAATAAAATTAAAATGTTTTGTTTAACCCATAAGGAACGTACTTCATTATTTTTTAACTTGTTTGAGAGGCTATTTTTCAAGGTGATAGGTGACATTCAATTATAATACGCCCTACCCATTTACAGTCTTATGTTTTGACTGGAAATTATTCACACATTTCAAGCCTGAAGGAATCTGTGAGGTTCAACTTCTGTCCATTTCCATGGTCTTTTTTCCTTTTCATGTTTCTGTAAGTCATTAAGCAGGCAGACCAGACAGAAACTGGGCCACAATGAACTGTGTCTCAGACACCTCATTATGCAGACAGATGTTTGAGAAGAACACCTCTCTTAGCCCTGATAAAAGCTAGATATATTTTATCAGAGGGAGTCTGTACAGTAGGTAGGATATGACCTGTTGGGTCGACCCATCACTGTGGAAAATATCTCATGCTCTTAAGACTTGATATCCTGGTGGCATAGAGTTTGTTTTGCATGCAAGAGGAACCAGGTTGAAATCCTGACCTATATATACACAGTATATTTTGTTTTTTAAATAAAATTGCAAGCACAATTGCATAGAAACTTGACAGTCGGAGATTGCTGTGCTTTTTGTTGTATAGCAAAAGGGCAACTTCTGCATTTTGATAAGTCCTTTTGTGTTCTCCTAGACAAAAAATAGTCTGGAACAACATTAAGATAGGTAAATGGCTGATTCTGATGCTCCTAAATACTGCGCTGGGTTCACAAAAACACCCCCTCATTTAGCCTTAACGAAAAAAACTGGTCAACAAATTTTGGTTTGCTGTCCTAGAACAGTGGTTCTCAACCTTTTTCTCTTTCTCAACAATATTTTTTACCCAGTAGCCCTCCCACTTACAGTTTCTATCCAATGAAAAATTCTAGAGCTTGGCACAGCTAGAAAGGTGTATATTCATTATAAAATTAAGCAAACACTAAGAATTACCTACATTTCTTTAGATTATTTAAAATCTTTTTATCATTTTAAATAATTTTAAGTCACCTTAAGACCCTTTTGGAAGTTTGTTGATGCTCCCCAGCAGGCCCGGCCCCCTGATTGTGAAACTCTGTCCTAGAGGGTAAAGTTCAGTCCTTAGACTTGGCCTGAGCTATTAGCTTCATTTCTCTGCATCTTAGCTCCATCCTCTTAAAATGCAAGGGAAGAATACAAGGACAAGTGGCGGGGTCAAAAAACATTTTTCGAATAGTATACACCTAATTTCCTCACTCCTGGTCCTTTACCTCCTCGCAGTGCAATTAGATTTCATTTGATGTCATTCAAGACGGCTGACTTCAAACGGTTTACATGTCACAGGCTAAAGGACGGAGGAACGAGGAAACAGTGAGACATCAGTATGAGAGGCACCCTATTGTCTTATGAGGAAAGTACAGTAGGCGGTTGCTTAAATATGCTCTAAATAATGATTGACAGGACCGTGTGACAAGGTTCCTCCCAAATTTCCTTTTAGAACTTCATTTAAGCATTAATACTTCGTTCCTTAGGAATAAAGTAGATATATTTTCTTTTTCAGAAAATATGTCAAGCTAGCATGGAGATCACTTTGATGAAGAAATTTGGTGTAACTTTACTGTCAGTCATCTAGACAGGTTACATTTCACAAGTCACACCTTGCCTGTACAAAACAAAAAAAGATTACATTTTGGAATATTTAACAAGACACTTCAGACTATAATTACCTCAATCGCACTTAACTGAAACAATTCAATGGAGTTAGCTTGGGAAAATTACACTTTTCCAAATGATTCATAAAGACAAATTATAGTTAAATGATAGTAATTTAAAACATGTTCTTTATCAACCTTACCAGTTTTGATTTATATTTTGATATCGAAATAAGAGGCTTTCATATTTAATTGTTACTCATATATTGCTTTTCTATTTCCTGAATATAATTGTTAAAACGACCGAATTACAACAAGGTTAGATGTAAAGGGTGCAGACACTTCAGTGAGCTAATTGTATTAACAATGAAATCCAGTATGACTTCCAGTATGGCGTGACCCTGCATAATGCATAAAAATGTCTTTTTCTTTTTGTTCCTGTTTTATTGCTTCTCATTGCATAATGATGGAATTTGATGAAAACTAAACAAACAGCTTTAATTAGGGTCTGAGAAAACATTGTCCTTGTATTTACTGCAAAGGAGAGAGAACAGAGAGTCTGTGTCCCTGAGCAAATTTGTAAGTTTTACTAATGAATTGTTAGCTATGAAAAGACAAACACAACCATTTTTTTCTAACAAAAGCCAGTGTTTCAAAACGTTTTCATTCATACCAGTCTATATAATGAAAATATACATTTTAGCCATCAATTGGCATTTTTCTGGAATCTGGTGCTTTAAAATGACACTTTCTGGAGATTATTAGCATTTAAAAAAGGCAAAGGCATCCACTTATATAATTATATGTAACTGATGCTAACAGAGCATGTTCCCAGAATGTTGCATAAGTTCTCTCAAAGTTATCAAAGCGTTTTGCAGTAACGTTAGTAGAACTTTATTTGGATGTTATATATCATATATATCAAAAGCGTTATTCTTAAATTGTTAGGGGAATGTTTAAAAAGTTACAGAATTAAAGAATGTTTAAATAGCATATAACCAAGCAACAGCAACATTAATACAAATCTAAATATCTAAATAAATGAACATTTCACAGAACAATTCAAGTAACATTTTTAACATTTTTGTTAGATTAGGAAAAAGTTCTTACAGCCTAAAATTGTTAGCAGGGTACTAACTGAGTTTTATGGGAGTGCCATTGTTGTCTAAAATGAGATACAGAGATAATTTTACCACAGACACGGTAATGCATCCAGGTATTTGTTAAGAACGCTGTGTTCACCACGACTATTGAATTTCAAATCATGTATTGTTATGATGCAATGTAATGCTACTATTTGCTGCAAAATTAACTTTGTAAATTTTTCGTGTTGTAATGCATTATGGGTATATGTTCTTTTGTTCTCACCCTCTGGTAAAAACACAGAGCTTTTAATGAGGTGTTTTTGTGTAGCGTGTTTTAAAGGTTTTATTCTGTCAATAACATGTTATTTTGTTTTTCAAATTAGCTTCTTCTGTCTTCTCTGAGTTGCCTCATCATTTTAGTCTATGTGGCAGGTGCCGAGTAGCCTCTAGCATCTGATAACATCTGATGCCAGTTCAGAACATTAACCTCACCTCACCTGTTCATGTTTCTGACCCTTCATATGACAGACAAAGAACAAATTATTGTAAAAAGAAATGAGATTGGGCTGAAACGCCACAGACCCCAGCAGCCAGTAAAGCCATTACAGGAAACTTTAATTACTCAGTGTGACCATGGGCTATGGGCCACCTTGACCTTAACTGGACTCCAGCACAACAAACAAAAAGCCCACGCTGACAGCAGAAGGCTCAAGTTAGTACACTATTCTGCTACACAAAAACATTCATTCATTCACCAAAACGGAAACATGTACCTTATGATTATGTATCAACTGTACAATATTAACAGTACATCATTAGCTTCCATTCCATATCTGATTCTTGATTATAATTTGCACTTTTAGCAGAGAACTAGTTTAACAGCAATTGATATGTTTATACTTCCCATGTGTCTTTAACATAGCACAAGACAGTAAAACAAGCTACTAGTTAACAACACTGTTCTTATGGATAACAAGCCCTGACAACCATCTCCATCTTTCAACGTTTAACCAACCATTGCTTTGAAACAAGTTCCATCTTATCAGATTTCTTAATCATTACTAACAATGTTGCTTAATCAATTGCAATGATAAAAACCTGTTTTCTAAAGTCTTTGGATTACTAATTGGATTAATGATTGTCATCTACACCAGCAGTGGACAACTGCAGTTTAATGAGCCACCAGGTAATTTTAAAGCAAAGTATTAAAAAGCAAACTAAAGCAAAGTATTTTTGGCCTGGGGAGAGTTTAACATTTAATCTCCATTATAGACTCTCAGAGACATCAAGAGTAAGTGAAGTGATGATAAATATACTGAAGGTAAGCCGTTATCACTGCTGCTTTGGTAACACTAGCTCCGTTTACATAGACCCTAATAATCAGATCGTAATAGGACTAGAAGCACAATTAGATTGAAAAAGTCACATGTAAACAGGTCAGTCGGAATAAATTGGCCAGATCTGCTCGAAATTTCATTTGGATTGTAAGGGGCGCTTTAAACCTTTTATCTGATCGAGAGAACATGTAAACACTTCATCAGATTGACAATTAAACTAGAAAGCTCTGCGCATGTGCAATGACAAATTGTGTAATGACATATGACGCACGGCTATTGTTGTCAGATGACGAAGCAAAACGGGACAGTTAAACAAAGCACAATGTTGCTCAGTATTTTAAATGTTAATTGTGCTTTGATAAATGAAGAAGCAGTGGCAATAGTGTGGCTGCTAGCATGCACATCTTGGAATGGGAAAAGTGTATTCATGTACTGTGCGCATATGGAAAGATCAAATCCGATTCTAAGCTTGTGTCATGTGGGCGTGCATATCAACCCTATTACTCCATTCTGCGTCTATGTAAACACTGTGTTCAGATTCATCAATCTGATCGATTTCATTCCGATTGAAACAAAAAGTTCATGGAGGCCGGCAATTAATTTTTCTTCCTTTTTTATAAAGTGTTCATATTGATTTATAACTTAACATACTATTGCTTCATATAATCTCCTAGAAGATCTGTCTTGGAAAGTTTATATCTTATTTAAAACAACAGTTTCTCTACCAAAAACAGTTTTTTCCCTCCAGAAACCTGCTGTTCCAATCTATTTTTATTGAGCCATTTAATGGCTGTTTTTAGCTAATTCCGCTTTTTTTTTACATATTGGTTGAGATGGTTAAACTAAAAAAAGATACTCTCCAAACATCCCAACTTACCTTGAGATGACACCCACATGAGAAAAGCACAACTGAATAAACAAAACTGAATAACTAACTGTTGGGGAACCCATGCACATTGGAGCGCACATTGGAGCACACATTGGCCTAATTGGGATAAGTGATTAAGGTTTGCTAATTGAAAATGGTAAGTAGCTAATTAGGAAGCTGAATTATGAATGCAACATTTGGGTTGCCCTGTGATTGAACATTAACCAGGTATCAATAAATCACTACGCAGGAGTTACTTCACATCAGTAATCTTGCTAACACATAATAGAGAAAAGTGGTGAAAAGTTACATCTACTTTAATTTTATTCTGTTTCTAAAAGCTTAAAAAAGATAAATGCATTCAACCTCCCTTTATATTACAAAAATAAAACCCTCATGAGTAAAATTCTTTTCTCTGAAAACACTTGGATATACAACAAAAAAGTTCTTACCTGCAATCTGAACTTTTCATAGCGCACATCTCTCCAAATGTGACTGTGGGTCTGAAAGCAAAAGAACAGTATATTACAAGGTCCCGTTATCAAAGTGCTTGACCCAATCAAGTTTACAAAGGAGCGTGAGCCATAATTACATCCACATGCAGATTCTAAATTGAATCATGTTTGTTTTCAAGCGCTTAATAAGATCCTAATTAAAAATTCCTCTATAGCATAATCACAGCAGTAGGTCAGTCGGCTGGGGTTTAAATTAATGTTATTTTCTAAATTTATTTAATTGTAGGACTCTCAAGTACTCTCAAGTTTTGACTCTCAAAAGATGCATCATGTGCACACAAACTTTCCTTAACAAAACCAAACACTGTATGCCATGAAGTAACATAGTTCACATGCAACTTTTGCATTCAAGCATTTCAGTTCTGAAACATTACCATATTTCGCTTATAATAGCATGCAACTGCTCGTATGCGCAAAGATAAGATGCCATGTTGACATAATGGGAACACCACAAGGTGAGGCTGACTGATTTGACTATAAATTAATAGAACCTCAGTCTCCATGAAGTCATTGACACCATTTTTAGATGTACTTGTCGAATCAGGGACCATTCTTAAAGCTGTAATCCAAAAAATATCACATTTGCATCTAACCTACTCTGCATCCACCGGTTTGCTCTTTATGGATGGCCTGTCTCGATCAAGGCTGTTAATCATGGCATGACAAATTATAGTCCATAAAATTAAGGTTTTATTACCACTAAGGGACAAAGAGAGTGAATTATATTTCAAATCTGTGTTAAGTCAAAGAATAATTCCCTGGTGACTGGGTGGTAATCATGGACTACATAATGACAAAACATTTATGGTTGTAATAAATATTAAAATCAAAATTCAAGCAAATATTCCTTCCTCTCTGTCAAAAGAATGATTGAGCAAGCTACTGACTTTTAATCTGGTTTCTGTCTTTCAGCTTTGAACATGATGAGGCGTACACATCACCTCACTCAATACATTTAACAGTTCAATATGCAATGCTTATGCAATTAAATTCCAAAAAGCACAAACTCAAAAATACGTTTAACAAACCTGGCTTAAAAATCTGAGAATTAGTTAGAATTCAGAGAATTTGAATTTAGAGTGGAAACATACTAAAAATAGAGGCTAATACTTTGAAATGTATATTTAGTTTCAGAGAAAGGAAACAACTTAATTCAAGACTACCAATTAGAGAAATTACATCTTTCTTTAAGGGATGGGAAATGTATTCAGATAGTTTCCCCATCCACAAAAAGGTTTGTACAATATAGCTGACACAGCACAGCACATAAAAACGATGAATGAGATGAAATGAATAACACTGAAATGAGAAAATGTCTTTGAAGAACCTTTGAAGCCAAAGTGGTGAAGCATATTATTATCACAATGAAACAGCAAGACCAACCAAGGAGGTTTTGTTCTTTTGTATATTCTCAGCATCTACCAAATAACTAAACTTAACTATTCACCAGTTAGGCTGTGCGGTCAAACTGCTTTTCATATTTCAACACAAGTGTTTAATAGGTTCTAAGAACCTTTAACTATAAATAAGCATTTTATGATTTGCATGTTATGATTTCTCTAAAAACTATATAACAACATTTTCTGAGTATCAAACTAGTAACGGGGCAACATTGGCTCATCCAGTGGCAGAAGTTGGAGGTGGGTTCCTGTCTTTGTCTGACTAATGGGAGAAAATCATTATACTAACAATTCTATTTGAAAATAGAAGAGTTGCAACATAAACCTTACATATTCAGGACACGGCTATTTATTGTAACACTCATTATAGTACTAAATTTCATTTAAACCGGCTGATGTTGGGGTTATGTTCAAGAGCATGCATTTGCTGCATGCTCCACTTGCACAGTGAGGCCGTTCGGCACAGAAAATGAATGGTCTCATCTGTCTTCTACACTCAGCAAGCCAACCCAGTAATGGAGGCCCAAGGTGTTGCATGGCTGGCCTCACAATCTGTTTTCATTTGGATGGCATTTTATTATATACGTGATGTATCTCCCTCCGACGCAAAGTATAAGACCCACACACCTTCAGTGGTGTCAAAACTTCAAATGACAGTATGAAGAAAATGAGGACAAATCGATAAACAAACATAGAAGTTGAAAAACATCAAGATCTAAACAATGTTTGAATCCAAACCCATGAAAAACACATTTGGCAAATGCTTTCATCTATGGTGACCTACAGAGCATTTAAAATATATTTTAATAGGTTGTTTGTTCCCTGGGAATCAAACGCGTGACTTTTGCTTCGTTATAGCAATACTCTACCTTTTGAGCCACAGTAATCCCTATACCCAGCTAACAATTTTAGGTTATAAGAACGTTCCCACAATTTTTCCATTAGTTATAAAACATTCTAGAAAAGTTCATCCAGTGTTTAGATGTTGCTTTTTTGTTAAATGTTCTTTTGTTAAAATTGGTTAAACATTCCACTAACAACTAAAAATATTAAAAATACAGTTTTTGATAAATATGACATATAATGTTAAAACGATTTCTGCTAACATTACTACAAATTTTTTTGATCATTTGAGAGAACTTATAGAGAACGCTAGAGAATGTCTCTTTTAACTGGGTACAAACG
This sequence comes from Chromobotia macracanthus, assembly GCA_036877525.1. NCBI lineage: Eukaryota > Metazoa > Chordata > Actinopteri > Cypriniformes > Botiidae > Chromobotia > Chromobotia macracanthus. The sequence goes on along the minus strand of JAZGTH010000100.1, from coordinate 601,205 downwards.
TTTTTTACACATTCCTGAAATAAAGACCTAGTTCTGTTAATAAAATCACTGCATATAGTGTTCATGGTCTACAGCCAAACAGATCTAGTTTTGTTTCAAAACTAATTCAAATAGTCCATACATTACCTCCCAGAAAGGTCAGCTGAACACAGCACTCACAATATTTTATTACCATCCTGGCCAAAGAGCAGAATAAATGCACACAAAGAAAGAAAAAGTCTTTTTAGATGAAAGCAAAGGGTTGAACATTACTGACTGAGGCCACAAACAAATCACGTCTGTGAGTCAATTCTTCTCTCTTCACTGCCACATGACCAAAACAAGTCAATCTAATGAGTAATGACTGAAGATATGAGTCTTGGTGGCACATAAGGCTCTGGTGGAGCTCTCAGAACTGTTTATTTTTTTCATGTTCATCCATTCATCAAGGAGACGTTCAATTGGATTCTACCTTCTACCACCTGCTCTCTCTGCTGATCTGGACCATGTGGTCAGCACACCCCTGTAAGCACATTTCTCTGAGCCGCACATATGTGTGTAAAAAGCCCATTGTTAATCACATGGAATAATGGTTGAGTTAGCTGCACGCATTCCCTCAGAGGAGAGACTTCCACTGCTGAGAGTGCATCTCAATTTTCTCTGAAAGGTGTCAAATATACTCTCTGGTCCAGAGAGTCCAGAGAAGTTTTTGGTGAGGACAGAACTGAAAGCCATCAGAGTGTAAAACAGAAGTGTGGGGATGTGACTATGAAAGACAAGGAAAGATTCGTTGGACAGGAAGTTAAGTGAAATCATACTGGCGGATTCAGTGAACAATTGCAAGGTAGTTCAACAACACATCTTATATAATATTTACCCGCTATTCAGTTTAAGTCACAAAATGCGATAAAATTGGGCCATTAAGTGTAGTTTAAATGAAGCCATTTTTTTTTAGCAAACATATTGTTTTTATGTATTTGGGATTATTTTATAAATATTAAGATTTATAAATAAGCCTGGCACAATTAACATTATAGTTTGGTAGTTTAATTTAAATACATCATTTAAAATTGCGTTTGTTCATGGCAGCACTAATTCATCAAATGATAGATAACGGGTCTATATCCAGACTCATGGTGTTGACAAACAGCATGTAGCGATGCTGTTCAGTCCCTGCAAATCAAAGCAGATCACAACAGCCTGCTGAATCCTTTAAAAATGAGTTCTCAGAACAAACCCTCAACATTATTAGTTGCTCTGCAGCAAATTGCATTCAGCCCCAATTTTGTGGCCATTTGAGCCCAATGCGCAGTTAACTGCATGCGAATAAACATCATCCGTGGTTGCAATACATCCATAGTGAATTTACCCCCTTTCTGACATGGAGCATTGTGGACTACATTTAACAGTTGTTTTGACCAGCTTGTATTTTTTCCAAGCGTTACAATTAATATAACATTAGCTCTTAAACACTCAATTTTAAAGTTTTGAAGACCAGACATTAAATATAACTTAACATGAAAAAGTGCCCTTCAGTTAAAAACACAGATATAAACTTTAAACCGACAAAGTAATCTTAAGCAAATTTCAAAAATAAAAAGAGGAAATTAAAAGTATTTAGTTGGATTCATCTTGCTCCATTGAAAAGTTCCCTGGAGCCTTTATACTGACATTAAGAGGAGAATTTGTTTTTTAATTACTGTCATCATTCATACATAACACTATGGATTTCCCAGACAAAGGGCCCCAGAACTTATATTTCATACCATTTATCTTTTTGTTTTCCCAAAGACTCACTTTGGAAAAAGTACTTGTGCACTCAAGATGATACTTCATCACGTGTAAGGTTTTTGAGGTTAAACGCTATGTTTACTGGCATTAGCAGTGTTGACAAATTATAATTCTCTTGATGATAATAAAGATAAATACCTGCAGATGAGGTTAATGAGGCTACTGAAGGATACTGTGTTTTTTCCCTCTATATTTTTGCGTCTTATGATCTCTATCTCTAATGAATGCAGAGTGAAGTCATTTGTCAGCGTGGATGTCTGATGGATCATCAGGGGTTTATCTGTACTCCAGGTGCCATAGCTGAGAATATTAACAACCGTGTTGCCGAGTTGCACTTCACTGTGACCTTCATTTGCATGTTCTTTGAGGGGCATTCTGGGTAACATTTGGCCAATTAGGTGAGTTGCTATGTTTTCTTTTTAAACTTTAAGCTAGTTTGCTGTAATGATTTCTTGAAGAGCATGAGCAATCAATAACTCGTCTTAAAGCTCATTTAATACACTCATGGATTTAATTGAAGAGTTAAAGAGACAACATTTATCCAGGGAAATTATATCAGTGTCTGCATTACTCTGGGGTTTAGATTCATTTTACTATCAATCTGGGGACAAAGTGAAAAATGAAAATTAATTTTCAGAGATAGTTTTATAGAAGCGTCAAAATATATTCCCATATACATCATGGTTGAGATGATCATACAGATACTGTATTCTGTAGCTACAGCTTTTCAACACCAGGTTTAGCTTTTCTGCTATTTATATGCGACAATGTGTGATACTGTGAGAATATGAGCAATATCAAAGACTGTATTTATGTCTGTATTTATGTAACTAATAAAAGAACTTGGCCTGAAAATGAAGATGTTGAGATGAGAAAGTTTGCGCTTCTTTTTTAAATTTGATCTAGGCTGCATATGGTACAAAAATGATATGTAGATGAGTTTGCTGTTTGGCAGACGGGAAAAGAAAGACATTGTCTTGCAGCTTGTCAGCAATCGTTAAAGTGTGCATTCATTTAACAGCGTTTAGTCATACCATATGCAACGATGGCTTTTCTGAGCTTTTATGCTTATGGGATGAACCAGATGCTGCGTCATTTAAATTTTTTACGCTCTTTATGTTTAAAGTTCTCAGTTCTCTTTTGTGCACCAGTGCTTGAAATATCATAGTGTAGACTATCAGTACAGCCACTGATTAAACTGCACTATAAAACTACTATAAATGCATTCATGCATTTTCAGTATTTAACCACTGAATGACAATTTTTTAAGCCAAAAGTTTCAAGTTAGTATTTACTGTGATCTGTTTGGCTTATAACTGGGTGTCTAGTGCTTAATGCAGACTGAACCAAATGGGTTTTAACAGCAGACAGGTAACAGTAATGCACAGGTTGAATGGATGGATGTTAAAACCAGTGCATCTGCCTTGCTGGTGACGGGATCCATTTTGCACTTGGTGGGTGATGTGAGCGGAGAGCAATGAGAATTCCACCTGCCTCCATATTCGCATTTATTTACGATTAGTCACTTGGATCTAAAACGATTTAGACATGAATCCACACAACCTTTAATTATGTTGTATTCACTAAGGTACAATCCAAAGCAGATCTAATTAGAACAAATATACCTAAGGAGCTAATTGCTCATTCAGTCAACAAATACCTGCATGATATTACATCAGGTGAAATTCAAACTCAAAACATCTAACCAGCAGTACTTGATTTGTTTTGTCATGTTTACAGTATGTCAAAGCAATGCATTCTGGGTAGTATACCATCCAGACTGAAAATGATCAGATTCTATTTGTGTGACACTCATTACAACAAGATTTCTCCATTTCCCACTCCTCACCCATAGGATTCAGTACTGAGCCTGGTTTTGTCAGCAGATCCTGTGTGATTAATATGGGGATTTTAAATTAGGTCTTCAACAATCTTCAACAGACAAAAGAAACACACAGCCTGACCCACCTCCACTTTTGTCACCTTGTTTACATCTTGTTTTCACATGCAAAGCATGTCTGGCTGAACAATGTTTATACCTTACAGTACAAGAGAGGTTAGTTTCAGCCCATCAAAAGAGACAATCATCTCCTGGAAAGACAATCATTACCTGGAAAAAATAAATGACATTGGCAGACACAGATAAAGAGCCTCACAGTGGAATTACTGCAAGATTGTTTTGTTTTTGCAATCAGAATGAGGAGAACAATGTTATGGCACAGAAATGTTGACTCCTATAAAGCTGTTTACAAATGTAAAGAACACTGACATATCACAAAAAACATATTACCTTATAGTATAGGCTTTATAAACAGCTCTAAACAGTGTGTATCTCCTCAAGAGTTTCAAAAGAGATCTAAAAAATATAACTGTTTGTACTGTCACACACTGTTTGTAACAATTATCACAGCAGGTTGCCCAGGAAACATGTACAAACAGCATTTAATATAAGCAAGATGTGAAAATAGTGATGAAAGCTCACCTGAATTGTCAGCACTCAAAAGTGACACAGATACAAACCTATTGTCTGGAGTCCACAGGCATGATGGATAACTCATTAGTTTTGTTTTGAAATTTTCCCTTTGAGAAATGACACTGATCCTGACAGGGGGACACAGGTGGTCTCTTTCACTGATTTATGACAACACCACCTTGTACTGAAGTCTCATTCAACTTCTGTGAATGTCATGCTTTACATTTTATAGCAGAATCTAAATTGATATGTTGATAGTTTAAAAACATAATTTTTTTCAAACATTCTTAAAAAGAAACCATGTTAGGATTGTTTAGCCAAAACATTTAGTATATCCTTAAAGGGATAGTTCACCCAAAAATGAAAATTCTGTTGTAATTTATTCTTCTTTATGTTATTCCTAATCTGTATGAATTTACAGATTAGGAATAACACGAAGAACACAAAACACAAAAGAGGAAATTTGGAAAATTCCAAATTTTTATTCTGCGTTTTTATTCTCTACATAATGAAAGTAAATAGGGTCCGAGGCTGTCAGTCCATTCCATTTTGTTTTCCACAGAAGAAATTGTTTGGAAACAACACGTAAATATAACAAGTTTCAGTTTTGGGTGAATTATCGCTTTAAGAATATGCTTTATTTCCTAGCTAAACAATCACAACAAGGTTCTTTGTCAAGGATGAATGATGTTTGCAAATCATCAACATGTCCATTTAACTCCTGCTATAAAACTTAAAAGGTGGGATTTTCATTTTCTTGTAACTATCCCTTTAAATGCAAACATATTACTCTCAATGGCAACTGAACGACCGTCTCATAAAATGCCTATTGATAACATTCCAGAAAAAGGAAGTGACTGAGCCCTCAATGAGCTCATAGACGGCACTGCAGCTGGCCAAAGTGTCAACAGAGGCAGAGCACAACTGTTCTGATTCACCTTTTTAAAAAGCCAAATAGATGAGAAGGAAATGGACACTGCAGCTGGTAATCAAAAATGTCAGTGCTTTAAATGGGATTGGCAAGCAGGTTGGGCTGGAGGTGGAAGGAAGCTTCAGGGATTTGGACCAAGGCTTCCTGCAGCTGAATCTCCAGTTTGTTTAGCCACCTGTGGGTCCAGATGTCTGGTGCGGAGGTCTTTGGGGGCTAAAATCATCTGTCTATCTCTGGCTTAGAAACATCTAATCTATATTAGTATTCCCATCATGCACTTCAGCAATGACTGTTTTGCTCTGTGAGATGCAGCATTGACTCCACAGATTCACATTCATGTAAAATTGACATAGAAGAATGCTAGACTGGCACAACAGCCTCACACAGACAATCTGTATCGAGACAAACAACCCAACTAACAATTTTAAGAATTGTAAGTTAATTTAAAGTTGTAAGAACATTTCCATTAAGTTAAAAATTTTTAAAAATGCAATTCTGAATGTTCTAAAATGTTTAAAACATCCACTTTTTTAGACATTGTATTAACATTAACATTTTCTAAACGCTCCACCAACAGTTTAAAAAGAACATTTTTGATATAACATTAAAAATGTCCTACTATTGTTACTGCAATAACATTTTACATTTTATATAATTTAATAAATCTGAAAGAATTATTATTATTATAATTATAATGTTTTACAGAACATTAGCCAATGTACTGAGGATGTTCCCTCTTAGCTGGGAATTCTGTGTCTTTTCTCTGCACAGCTTTCAAAAACATCATAATGTAAACCACATATGGTGCTGTCCATTTTTCATATCTTAGCAACAGCTCTGCTGATTGACAATTCCATTCATTGTGTCACAAACATTTAAAGTGAAATTGCCAGCCAGGAAACAGCATCACTGCTGAAACCTCTCCTTCAGTTGCTTGTGTTGCAAATTCTGTTTGACAAATCCCATCTCACAACACGTTAAGCCTCACACCGTACACTTCACAGTGGGTCTGTGTTCCTGAGAAATTGCGTTGTTTCCCAGCAGGTAACACCAACAGTGGTGACATCAGCAATCTTGCACATGCTAAGGAACTGCAGAGAAATCACTTCCTCGCCTTAGCACTTGGTCAGGGCTGCATGTAAGAGGCACTATATGGCCTATATGGTTGGGGCTGTAATAAACATGAAATTAAAATTTATTACACATTCTCAATAAATTAATGCTTCTGGTCTTATTGTGTGTGATTCATTAGAGCATGTTATCAAAGTTCCTTCGAGGCAAGTCATATGACTCAATGACTGTCTTGACAATGTACCTACAATACTTACCAATAAGGTGATTGGCTCTTGTAACTAAAAGGTGGAAATGTTGTAGCTGCTATATTGAATGTTGTGATTTCTCTAATTCCATCTTATTTTTCTTATACTGTTTTTTAAACTTTCTAAAGAAATGTTTGTTTCTATAATTCTTAATCAAAATGTAAAACCTTTTCTTTTCTTGAAAACAGCTTAAATTTGCTGCTGACACAACCAAGTCTGCAACCAAAATAATATTAACCAATCTCTGCTGATATCCAATTCAATCCCAACAGATAAAATTAAATCTTTCCCTAACAATTTTTTTCTGAGTTTTCTTTTTCACTTGGAAACACATGACATTTTCAAACAGTTAAAGTGATTTGTAAGGTCGCACACCCACTGCCCCTCACCTGCGTGTTGTAGTTGGCTGGGGGCTACACACCCACTGGCCAAAGGTTTGGGGTTCTGAGAACCCCAAAACAACAGAAATAAAATACAGGCCAAGGACTTTATTTCTGTAGACACAAACACCATCACCCATTTTAGCGCATCGTAAGAAATAATTGAATTTTTTTTTTCCACATTTTTTTTGTTTGAAGACTCCTGCATAGTGCATCTTTAACAATTTCTTAACAATGTAACAGACATCAACAATGCCAATTGTTTTACTTTGCCAGTAAGGCAAAAGCAGCAGTTATGAATGAGCTATTGTGGGAGGACCAAAAACAGCTGAGGGACATCCAATACGCTGGTCTGAAGGTAGTGAAGACAACATCTTGGAGAAGATCAGAAGGTCATAAACAGCATGACAGATAGAGTGTCAACCTCAAGATGGCTAATATCACTGATATAAAGCAGTTTTACCGTGTGACCTAACATCAATATCCCATGAGCTGTGTACACATGACATGGGCTGTAAATTGCTGAAACATTTAGTACAGGAAGTGAATTATTTCTCTTGGACAGCACTCATCAATAGCCTGACACTGGACAGCTTCAAGGAAGAAGTGTTGTTTGCAAAAAGCGAAAGAGACTTTAACCTTGCAATTTACAGCACAAGGTAACACAACAGTGTTAAAAATGTAATGATCTACTCTTTGAAATTAGTTTGTGTGTGACATTGGAACGTGTGAAATGGATGAAAGACGACATCATTCATTACATAACTTTTTCATTAAACAATAAAGCAACTCGACACAAAAGAAGGATGTAAGTACATTTGCATTGAGAGTTAACAAATTAGCTACTGTGAAAGTTGAAAGTTGATATTTGTTCTCCACAGCAGCCGTTGTAATGAAGGTCATAACCTCTGTAATTAAAAGCTAATGTGAGTAAGTGAGGAAAAAAGCAAAATGATGAATTAAATCGATGTAGGTTTTAAAAAAAACAGGGCAGATAGAAGCAAAAATCCCAAAGGACCTGCAGGCAGTAAAAAGGGGTCATGGTGAGTTTATACATGGACGTTTCCTTTTTGTGCTGAAATCACAGCGAATTCATTCTTCTCTGTTGTAACACACCTCATAAAGAGAAATCAGAGCCATGGATTTTGAGTGAAAGAATGGGAGCACACCAAGGTTCAGCAAAAGAAAGATTTCTTTGCGGTCTTAAGCCTATTTGTTTAACTGTGAACACTTCTTTAATATGATTTCCATGCACCTTGCCAATTTTTTAAAAGTGATACGTTATCACCCTTCTCAGAAAGGTTAGTAACTCTGCCCTTAGACTCATAAAAGCTTTTCACTACAGTCAGAATGATAATTTAGCTGGTAAATATTAGAATATGACAAACTGTGCAGGTGGTTTATAGGAGCAACAGAGCATCTATTACAACTTTGGCGGAGGAATTGCAGAAAAAAGGCTGATGTAGGATGCTAGTTTGGGTCAAATAAATCTGTGTTCTTGACCCTCACTGCCCCATGAAAGACTCAAGTATCTCTTTATTATAACTACAGCAGATATGTGTTCCTTATAATACTAGAAACCATTAACATTATTATTAAAATGATTAAGATTATTACATTATTACACTGACTCTTTTAAACTAAAACAAAAACAATTGACGCTGTGGGTAAAAATAATTATCTTATCAAGTATTATCAAGCTTTATCTCTCTTTAATGAGAGCTTGTTTCTCTCATGCATTTTGACAGTTCTGGGGTCAGTTCAGTTAGAAGAAACTAACTGTGAATTTATTTTTAAACAAAAACAGTTATTTCGAGATATTGTGTGGTAGATGTACAGCTTAATTATTTGACAGCCCTTACACTGCCCTTGTTACGGAGAAGGTCCCTGCTCTACCTCCTCCGTACCACCAGAGGGAACCATCTCCAGAATATTGACTCCTGATTCGGATTACGTTTCTCATAATGCCACATTCCTTGGATTGATTACTTCCTGTTACACCTGACACTCATTAGCCACTATATATAAACTCCAGGCTTTCATCGTGTCTCTGCGAAGTCTTGTTTGGCCCTGGCAACAATTCTAAGTGGTTTCATTGTTTGTGGATTCCCTGTTTTTGGTTTTGGACTGTTTATCCCGTTGTTGATTGTTTGCTGCCTGCCACAACCCTTGCCTGTTCTATGTTTATGCCTCTGCCTTGCCTCTGATTACCCTGTTTGTTGTTGATCGACCCTGCCTGTTTTATTCTTCTAATAAAACGCTGCAGATGGATCCTCATGCGTCACTCATCATTACAGCCCTAATGTAACACAGGAACCTATTTTTTTTAGTTTTTTATAGTTTGAAGTTTTATAGGTTCAATAAAGCAAAAACAAAATTTCTTTCTTGTTACCAGTAAGCTGTTTGGAGTGACTGAAGTAATTGAGAAAAAAATCAAGGTTTTCTTAAACTTAGCCATGGTCTTAATTGTTAACTGACCGACACTATATTTACACATAATTTTCCACAACCACAAACATTTTCCATAGATCTAACAATATTAATAGAATCTCACTGTTTTAAGTTCCAAGAGTATAGCAAACAAATATATTCATTTAATTTTTTTGCTTGAAATATGCAAAATTATTTGCAGCCTGGCTAACTCATATTTGTGTGAGAGTTATACGTATTACTAGTGGTTTGTTTTGCAATGCGATATGCCTGAGTGTGTGTGAGCCTAAGATTCAGGATGACAGAGGACTTACAGCAGGCATTGACTGCAGCAGGTATCTAGATCACAGTGTAACGATTTGCCCACAGGCTACAGTGCATTTAACAGAATGCTGTCATTGATTTTCACAGCCTCTCAATGCATCACCAGTCAGAGTTTTCCCTGCTTGTACAGTAAAATGCTGTTAAAATTATAAAACTGTCATCCCAGCTAGCAGGGAACATTCTTTGCATGTTGGCTAACATTCTCTAAGTTCTCTAAGTTATCAAAAATGTTCTTGCAGTAACGTTAATACTGTAATTACATTCAGTATGTCCAAAAACTGTCTATTTTGAACATTCCCAGAAATAACATTTTTTACATTTTTGTTATTTAACAGAAACATTAAAAAGCCTTCTTACAATTTAAAACTGCAGAAAGCACATTTCTCTGTCTTACAAAACGGGTAAATATAATCTGGCAGAATTGCTCATGTGACACATTGATAAACAAAAGCGGCCCCAAAAATTAGTTGAACTATTTTGTACACCAGTCACACTTACAAGTATGTTTGTGTATTATTTCTTTAAAATAAATGCCAAGACTAAAAGCATACAGAACATCCATACAAGTATGACTTGTGTGTCCAAACCTTTTGGGGACAAAGTATAGGTGATGACAAACTGTAAACACTATTTGGGTCTGGAAGTCTTATTTAAAGAAAAACTATGAGTTCTTATTGAGACAATCAACACTAGATTAGTCGGCACATGTTCTCATACAACAGGAGAATGTGGGAAGTAACAAGCTATGTATAAACATCATAAAGCAAGTGATTGGTGTAGATATGCAACTGTGGGTGTGAGTGTAGATAAATGTTTAATGTACCAAGTTGTTCTAAACATATGTTAACATAAAGTGAGATACAGGTCTGACAGAACCATGCGTCTTTTTAGTCAATGCATAGGATGTTGATGAACTAGCAAAGATCTAAAAAAACAGTTTTAAGGGAAGCATGTCATTTTAACAAATGAATGGCACCTATATTTACCTAAACACCATGGGAACATGCAGGAGCAGCCTAGTAATCTAAACAACTTTGATCATGACTCAAAGTAACTGTGATTGATTTTAGAAGCACTGAAGTCACCTGGGAATCTGTGATTTCAGCACCTCTACTTCTCACACAAGCACTGCGGGGGAAGATGAATCTATGACACTCAATTACTCTCTCACATTGATGGTCTAGCAGGTTGAAGAAGGCAAGAGAGAATTTTTAAGGAAAGGCGACCATGTCCACCTAGGACCCATGGTATAGAGGCCCCATGAATTCGAACAATGGCCCCTGGTATACTAATATTTAACAGACTGAATACATAAAGGTATATGAAGCATTTTTTAATTTATGCACATTTAAACAAGCAAAAAGGTTTTACAAGTAGAAAAGAATTAGTAGAAATTGAAAAAAAGGTTTTCAAGCACTGAACACACCTCTCCGTGATGAATAGGTGGTTAAATGTGGTTAAATTGTAGTAATTCATTCAGATGCTAAAAAGCACAATATATGTTTATAACACTTCTTTCCTCATGAAATTTTGTTTAACTACTAAACAACTAAAATAAAAATATGATATTATTTAAAATTATCAATGAATTACATAAAAAGGTCCCACTGCATTTCACATTCTTTTTTTTCCAGACCTTATACCACATAAAGACAAATATTAATAAGAGAAATTTTGTTTTGGTGGCTGAATGGGGTTACTTTGAAACAAACTAACACTTGTTTTTAGAATAGACTTGTCTATAAAGGCTACACTGACATATGCTTCATGAAAAGTGTATTGTACAACAAAAACATATAGATTCCAACCACTGATAAGAGCTTGATTTACAAGGGCCCCCGAATTTAAAGATACATGAACACATTTTTCAGAGACCGTGGTATCTACATATTGATTGTGTTAGTTTTGACAAATTATCTTTTAGCCAGGCAAATGCACTGGGGACCACAGTGGGTCCTTGTAGGCACAGGGGCTTCTGATTTAGCACAGGAGACAAGGCAGTCCAAGAAGGCTCCACCCATACAGGACACAGGCCCCGCCCACAAACAACACTGGAATGCGATCAACCATGCAAATAAATGAAGCAACAATAAAGGAAAACACAATTAGTTGAAAATCATGCAAAGTGTCCATGTGCCATCTCTATACTGGCAGGTCTTTCACAGAGTTTATTGAAGCTGAATCAAATCAGCTCTCAATGAAGCCTGCTTTACTTGTCCAGCATGGACAAATTTAAGTTCATTTAGTGATGTCCACACACCTGGAAAGCACGATGTCCTTGTTAACTTAAAAATGGTTCTATACAGCTTTACTGGTAATTGTCAATAAAATGGTCCCACATTATTATAATTCTTTTTTATACCAGGGCAAACCACAAAGCAAAAAAAAAAATCACTAGGTGCTGAAGTTGATGTTGAACTAGTCCCTCATGGTGAAGATGACTGAAAACATAAATCCATTTTTAAAAGTCATCGTAGGTATTGACGTCAGTGAAGTAGGCATTGGTATATGTTTTTCCTGCTAGCTGAGGGTTGAAATATTTATTTCTTTCCTCCAGCATCAAGTTATTCTTATTGAAAGCCTGTGGATGAGAGAAAATAGTGTTTTCAGTAACAGAACAGAGACCAAACATTCTTGTTTGCATTTATGAAGCAAGACATATTTTTAGACGCACTGTATGCATTGAGGTTGTGGATCCAGGCAAAAAAAAAACCTCACAAAACAAATCTTTCTTTGAAACTCAGTGGCTAAACCATAAAGTGATTGTAACAGGCTGATCTGTTTGGCTGTCTGACTGTACGTTATTAACTTTTCAAAAAGAAGCTGGTATTATTTAAAGAATAATAAATATATATCAGAAATATACGTTATCATCTTCAAGACTGAAATGGCAAAGTGAACAAAGATTTTTCAAGCACAATCAACCACTATCAGAAATGTTTTTGTTGGTTTCTCCCACCCACATGGTATTATTATATTAAGCACTGGCTAACAATCCAAAGTAAAAAAAAAAAAAAGTTGTTCTGATTGGATAAGTAAGGACACAAAAATTAAGTTAAGCTTCATAAATTTCAATAGTTATTCCTGCCTCTGTAAGTACATGTTTATTCAGCCTTTCTTTGAAACAGTGACTCAAATGTAATTAGAAAGAACAATTAAAAAATGCTACAAAGTTGTTAAACCAAAAAAAGAGCTCAGAGGGGTGGCAAAAACAAAATAACTAAGAACAAAAGATTAATCCGATTTTCAAGGTGATGCTGAAAGAATAAACAAAACGACATGCAACAAAACGAAAGGAGACGTCACTGTAACCAAAGCACAAATATGGGAATATGGGAAATTTACACTGCCTTCTCACAAGTTTCTTCTCTGTGTGATGATGGGAAATGCTGGTGACAAATGCATACAGAACGAACAGGAGAGAACACCTCTCACGTACACGAGGGTCGGGGGGAGGAGAAGGGATTCGCGAGAGGTCTGAGAGTCAGAGGATAGGATGGTTATGCAGGTCAAGAGTTAGTAGAAAATCTCCAGGCCTCGCGCTACACCAGTGTTAGAAGACAAAGGCTGGCAAATGTGATGCTCGTCCAAAGGCAGGAGAATGGAAACATCAGGCTGTAAAGAGGAAGGGAGCAAAATCATCCTCAGGGCAGCAGGAGACGCGTTTACATTGATGTGGTATAAGAAGACCTAGGATGTCTTTGATGGTATAGGCTACTTGTTAAGCTGTCCATAAAGTCAACGTAAAAAGTCATTTACAAACCATATTACCTCTGTAATGTGAGAACTTGGGGGTGGGGCTTGACTGTTATGGGGCATTCCATACTAATGGAGCCAGATCTGAATGGTAATTTGCAGTTGATTGTAAAGGACTTCTCAGCTATAGAAACACTGCAACACCTACTTTCGAGGAGGTCAAGTTCACCCATCTTGATGTAGCCCAATGATTGTGCTTCTTTTCCAAATCTATCACTATTTGCTATTATTTCCATTGCTTTATTACATTAAAAGTATATTAAATTACTGTATTACATACTGGCAAAAATTCAGACAGGCTCCATTAGCTAAACAGTAGCTTAAAACAATTCCTAAAGAGCTATTTGGCTAATGTATACCATAATATTAATATTTGTAATAATTTGCACTGATAAGACCAAGAATGTGCATTAAAAATATATGTATTTGAATGTAGATATAGTCCATTGTGATTTTGTGTTGACCTTAAGCATCCTGTATGGGAAAATATACTATTTAGATTGTACCGTAATATTACAGTAACAAACTGATGACATGGAAAAAAGAAATAAAGAATACAGAAAGTACATGAGAAAAACTTCATATATTCTGTAGTCTAATGTTTTGTATTTTTGTGGTGGGTTCTACTGAGCCAGTTGAGACGAGTCTGAGCTGGTGAGCTAATAAAGTGCCAGTACGGTAAAAACGCAAAGTCATTTGCTATATTGCCCTTCCGAGCTTGGGATCTTGTGTAAGTGATGTGATTCTAGTGTAATACATACTGCAGCTGAAATATGTAACTTCACAAAAGTGCCTGAACGAGCAATAACTGAAGAGCACTTTTGGTAATTAGTCATGAGTTTTTTTTTACATTCAAGTCTAATGAAGCTTAACTGTTATTCTGACTAAATTTGAAAAATGAGGCTGAGCTTTAACTTCGCTGTGCTTATGACAAAATGATCCATGTGTCCAAATTTTTAATGCATTGCATAACTTTAAAGCGCTGTACAGTATAATACAGTATAGATCAAGCACTATGTTAAATGTAAGAGAAGTGCATTTTTCTCCTGGGTAAAATTATTCCAGTATCCTACTAGCATAACCTATAGGAGACAATTCACTTTAATATGACAAATGTTTTTCCTAGTCAACACTGAGATTAAAGGAAAAACAAATCTGCTTCTCACATTTTCTCTTTAGAGTAAGAGATACTAGTAATCTCATGTGTGTCTCTTCTAGTTTATATATATATATATATATATAGCTATATTCTCTAACTGCAACAATAGTTTTGATTTTTCTTGAGCAATTTTAGAAGAAACATTTAAATCAGCCTTGACGCTTAAATAAAAACATACAGTAACTCCATTTGGTCTCCTGAACTATGAAAGATCAACTTCTGAGCAATAAACTTTTCCTCTGGGTTGTAACATTCTCAATATTTATTTCTGATTTCATTTGAAACTCTTACACAAACTCTACTGAAGTACAACTTATGAGAAAGCAGTGTATGCATGTATGAACTGATTTAGACACAGCAGCACTCACCAAGAAAACTTCACACATCCACAAATGCACAAACCACAAACTGGATTCAACTGCTTTCTATTATAAGCAACAGTTACTGATAGTGTGAGTGGATAAGACTGACCTTAATGGCTTCAACAGAATCATACTTGTCCAGTTTGTTGATGTGGTTGGTGATGCTGGTGTTGAGTGGGGCGGCGGAGATAGGGTGGATGACTGTTGCATCATGGGATTGCTGCTGGTATCTTTGACAGTAAGTGTACACCAGCAAGGTTACCAGACAGCCCAGTATGGAGCTGCTCAGGCCCACGGCAATCAGGTGAAACACATTGAAGTCTGGCAACAAAAGGAAAACAACGATTGGCTAAAGAATTGCATATAAGCCTAGTGGCTGAATTGATCTTGTGCCATTAGATATCAATTTTCCATTACTTCAGCCAATCAAAACTCTACTCAATTACAGCAACTGTTGCATTTGCCCTGCACATCAATGTACGAACAGGCAGTAATTACTACAAAGGCACCTTTCAGCCATATCATGACAAACTATCCCAAATGCTATCTGTTTAATATTTCCACAAAAGCATTAAACATGAAGCATATTGTCTCTTCCATTCAGCAGTTTTGCTATGAATATAACTTGTTGTTGACATTTGTTGATATTGCACAAAAAGACAGAGAAATAATAATACAATGCCTCTGTGGGCTTCTTCATGTACCAATATAAACCTGAAATTGACATATTGTTCACAGATATGGTCCTCTGCCAAATGAATTAGCACCACATATTTCTGCACAATATTTCTCACAGCTTCACTTCGTGACAAAAATCAATGAATAATTGGACAGACTCCAGCTGAAACACTGCCCATTCATTCAGCACTAATTCAAGAAATCTCCAGTACTTTCCAACAGAGTTTTTAGTCTGACAACTGCAACATCAGAAGTGTGCAAACGCTGGCCTTAGCAAACCGAATTCAAACATAGCTGTGTTAAGACCCCTGTTAGTCATATAACTCCAGTCTCTTTCTTCTCACATAATGAAATCAGTTATACTGAATATTAACATTTAATGTTAATGAATTTACTTACTTGGTAAATATCACCATGACACAGGCTTTAAGAGTTTGTAAGAGTTTCCATGTAATACATACCTCCACACCATCTTTCTTCCTGACTTGAGCGTGCGACAGAGGTTTCTAAAGAAGAAAATATCCATCAGTCTGATAAATGAGATCTTCAGAAGTTTTAGAACATTATACCAGCAAAATTTCAAACTCAACGTATTATCATCACATTCAAAGTGCTGAATAAGGAAATTTGTACCTGCAGTGCATTTTTATGATCAGTAATGGAAGTAAATGAGGTAGAAAACTTTTCTAATAAGCTGTAATGAAATGTTACTCTGTGAAAGACAAGAGGGTTCTGTAGGGCTGGCAATATTTACACAAGGTTTACAAAACGGTTCTTAAAATTCACTCTCTGATCTACACTGTAAGTGAAAGTGAAGTAATAACTCCCCTGACGATCATACGTTTAGATACTTACAATTTTCAAGATGTGCACATTAAAACGGATGATATTGTTTACATGTTATCTCATCGCCAAGGATGGGAGCGCTATGGTTATTTAAAGATATTCCTTCTCTCTTTACAATTAGCTGTTTTATGTTTGTGCGATAAAACGTTGTTTGTTGGCACATATCTTTTAAAGAGACACTTCATATTTCATATAAATGAAATAAATATGTCTAAGACCTGTTTTATAAAGCTTGTACAAGTGGGGTATATTTATATGCCATATTAACAATTTACAGCATAACATATTATGGAAATGCACTGTAAAACAATTTATCAACATGTTTATTTTAAACAGAAAAAAATTACAAAGCAACGTAAAATAAGGGTTTAAACTGTTCACCCATTGTTTGAAAAATAATAATAATACATCTGTTGTGCTCGATGCAACATATGCATTAGCATGGACACACAGCATTTTCTCTTGAGTGCTAATCAGGATAATTTAGGCAGTTACATTTTGAGGTTTGGGTTCTGTTACGTGAGCATTAATTATCATTTTGATGCGAACATTGTTCCAACAACAGCTTCCAATGGCCCTTTAACTATTTAATTAATGGCCGTAATCAAAGGAAACGCTCTTTTTGGATAAATAATCGTTCCTGGTTCTGATACCTTTCTCTTTCACAGGAGAAAGTTTCTCGAGTTCTGCTAGTTTATAAATGCAAATGCAACACGACACATATCATTGTAATGCATTTGTTCGATCGTGCCACTTAGACAAGGCAGGGGATGAGAGGCTAATTATCCCGACACTGCAGAAATCAATAGTCTGGTGTGTCTCGCATTACTTCTTGTCAATAAGGGAAGATCCTTGTTTGTCCAGGGGTCGATATTGGAAGTGTTTGAGCGTATGTATGTGTGTGTGTGGGTGCCCACCTGGGATGAAGTTTGAGATAGGCAGACAAGCACGGGTTTCACTGCTGTTGCCCGAGCACTGGTTGCCAGTGGGAAACAAGACATCACAGTGCCGCAATCGAACCTGAGAACCCGATGAGTCACAGGGGGACCATTCGGACCAATCAGACCAGCTCTCTGTACATGACAAAAACTCCACATTAGGTGCAATAAAGTTCGGCATGACTTGAAAATGTCCCCTATAATTCATTAAATTCTGCTTTCCCTATAAAAATAATAATAATAATAAGTTGCTGTATCAGGATGGTCACATATGTTTACAATACTGTAAACATAATTTCTTCTTGTTTTTACAAACTGCTGTCAAAATTGTTTTCTGTTGTGCCCAGACAGCATGTCAAAGATGGTGTCAAAAGATCTATTAGCTTGAAGCAGAGCTTGTATTAAACCTGTAACATTAATCAAGAATTTTAAGAATAAATCAGACAAAACTGAGTTAGGCTTATGCTTAAAAAGAGAAAAAAGTAATAAGGGTAAAAAAACTCTTAACATTTATTGTTTGAAAACAAGTAATATTGGTTCCTAAGTAAATATATTTTGTTTTAAGGATGTTAAAATATCCTTATTAAAATTATCCTATAAGGATGTTAAAAACCAAGACAAAGATACTGATTAGAAAACTCATTTTTCACAACGTGGAAATTGCATTAACTGCTAATTTGGATCAGGATAATAGCGCAGCTAATTTCAAGTAAATGACTCTGCAATGCTACAAGAAAAGGTTGGAGTTCAGCCAATCAGAACTTCTACGCAGTTCTTCTGATTAGCATTCACCTCACCTCCCCCCGTCTGCACGCTTCAGATACACACGTGCCTGTAATGAATGAAGTGACTGGGAGACCTGAGCGTAGCTCATAAAAGGTCATTCCGTAACCCCAACACACTTTTCACTAATGGATGGACTGACATTTGAATACATGCTCTCCTCTTCCATTCACCTTTCACTGGATCAATGTGCAAAGTTTGACTCGGCCATCAATCCTCTTATCTTCCCTACCTCGTTCCGCTTCGCACATATCATCTTCATATCGCAAACGCGGCTTTACCATTTGCTTTGTATGAAGTGTGACATTTCGATTTCGGACTCTTTCGTCACCTCACGGGCTGCTTCATACATGAGACATATGGGTCGGAAAGCAAATACAAGACAAAGGGCTTATGTTTGGTAAAGGTTTGTAATATCCTGTCTGCGTGTGAGTGAAGGTGTGGGTTCGAGCTCACACAGGAATTAATGCATATGATAATGTGTGTGAGGGTGTACCAGGGCAAGGTTGGATGTTACAGAGGGCCTCTTCAGTATGCAAGCCCAGGCAGATGTCACCTCCGTAGGCAGGTGGAGGGTTGTTACAGTTGCGTGTGCGCATGTAGTGGCCTCCTCCGCATGTCACCGAACATTTGGACCAAGGTGACCAGCATGACCAGCTTCCGTCCACTGAAAGATGTGGAAAAAATGGTAAACATTATTAACACAGTTTGTATCATGAAATATTTTGGGACAAGCATCTGACATAGGACAAAGTGCAGAACAACATATTTTTACTTTTGGTAAATATTTTAATGGTAAATGCGACTATAAATAACAAGAATCCATATTGATGCAATTATGTTGTTATGCTATATTTTTTCTACATGCATGGACTGTAAAACAGCAGTCAGACAGGATATGTATGTTTAACTCATTAAGTTTAAATGAGACATAATGGAAAATTATGTTCCACGTTCCAATTTTAACGTTTATAATTTCAGAACTACACAAGCACATTATACAGTATAAACTTTGCAATTTAAAGGATGTTGTTTAACATGTGGAGAAGCCAATCATAACACATTTACATATATATATATATATATATATATATATATATATATATATATATATATATATTATCATATAAATGTCTTAAAGACACAGTAGTCTGTTTAAGTCTAATTCATTGTACAGTCACTACAATGAAAGAATGTGTGTGCAATGAGTCAAAACAGGCTCCAGCCAGATGCTGAGAATTCTGGGAATGAAGGCGGTCGACAAGGAGAGTGAAGCTGTTTCACACAATCTGTGCCCGAGCCCTGGATCTCCCTCATGCACTAACCCTGCCCTCTGCTCTAATTAATGAGGCTAAACGAAGCATCAATTTACTCTCTCCCCTCTTCAGTGAGTGCCAAGCTCAGGGTTTTCACCCTTGACAACTGGAGAAACAGTGAACAACTCACAAAACACTATGCGTGTCTTAGCACTAATTAAAGGAAAGCAAACACACTGACTCACACCAACTCTAATTTTACATTAGCATTTGCAGCCTGACAGGTTGGTGGAACAGGGTTGGGTGCTGACATTAGTGGCAGACTTGGCTATATCTGGCATAAAATGTACAAAACTGTATATTGTACAGTACGCAGTGTGCATTGCTTACTATTTTGTTAAATGTTTATATTACAAATCACAGATAGTAGTCAAGTGCAATGCATTATGGGTTTTTCAAACAATATGCTAAGGCTGTGTGCATTTGGTCAAATGTAAAGGGTCTACCATACATACATACATACATACAACTGCATACTGTGCACAGTATACATACTGCTTGTTACCTGTTTTCAAAACTAAAATATGCCATTGTGGTAGTATGCCATTCTGAACGTACTCTATGACTGCCAGAAAAAGAATTGGTGAATGGCACATCCCAAATTTGTACTGTGCTACTTACAGTATAGAAAGGTTGGAATGAGTTGAGAATGCTGATCCAAGATCAGCCTTTAAACCGAATTAGACTGTATAGAATAGAATAGAATAGAATAGAATGCCTTTATTGTCATTGCAATACAACGCTGCTCTTGCTGGTGTCAAAAACAAACAATAAAAAAATAATAGAATATAGCAATAAAAACAAAAGAAGATAAGAGATTAAAAGTAAGGGTAAAAATAAGTAAGAATAAATAAAGTTGTGTAAGGTGTGATAATGAAGTTCAAGTACTTCTCTGAGATACATGTAATGGAATAAAATCCCCATCGGTGGATGGAAAGCGATGCAAAAGAAGAGACATTTTTTAACGGAAGCATTACCAAACTGCTTTCTTAAAAGGCATGAGTAAACCATGTGCTGCATTTTATCATTGGTTGTAATTTCTCTATTGCAGAAAATGACAGATATGTCAATTTCTGCCAGCGTGTGACTGATCATCTCATTTCACTCATGTGGCCTGCAAGAAGAGAAGTCTTTCATTTGCAATCCACAACTACAGACGCTATGAGACCCTCTTTCTCTGTCTCTCCAAACAAAATATTGCATTTCAAAGTGACTCAAAGTGTAAAGCTTTAGCACTGCTAGGAGGTAGAGGCAAGGAACCAATAAAAGACACAGTGACAGCATTGGACACAGGCATGCTCTGATTCAAAAACACTTATGGGGATGTAGAGCAATTTGATGTGTTCTTTTCCAAGCTTCCTGCTGGGACACTCTTGATGAAAGTCATCTATATTATTCTGTTGTGGTCTGCATCAAGAAACTATTGAATCTAACCACTGCTAAGCCATTTTATTGGAAGTGGGGACGGACAGAATTAACTTAGCCCAAAGCCTGTCTTCTGATTGACAGTATGCTCTTATATTTTGTTGTACAATTTGTCATCTCAGCTTTTATAAAATCTGCTTGCGGATACCTGATCTGTTGGCAATTACTGCAGTAGAGAAAAACATCAATAACAGCTAATCAGGGCTAACAGACCTTGGAGGTCTTTGTTAATGAAGCTGTCCTACTTGCCACAGTACTGTCACTTCATAGCGAATATGTGATTTCCAGTTATAAAACAGCTGCTGTAAAATTAAGGCTTTACTGTTGGCTGAGGAGCAATTAGATTTACAGCATATCATAAGGAGGGAGTGACAGATGCTATAAAGCACCGCACGCCCTGCCTTGATGGTTTGGGGTGACATTCATTTCCAAAAACAGGCCATTGATTAATTATGATGGCAAAAGAAATTCTGCATTGCCTGATTGTGCTTTATTCACTGATATGTATCATAAAATATCCTAGTTTCAGATTTCCATGACAGCATGTTTCCACCCCACATAACTATAAACATTCTTTTAATTAGGCAGTATCTCCTCCTTTTTCAACTTTTGAGCATGTATGCCTTTGTCACAGGGCTTTTAATGGCTGAATCCTGCTTTCCCATTGCTGACGGTATAATTAGCCCGAAATGTGATTACATACAATGATGCCACAGAGATTTCTCTCCATTTCCTCCAGCAAATTGGGGTCTTTGCACCTTAAAATGGTAGAGATTATCTTCTGTGCCTAAATGCTGCACTGGAAAATGGTTTAGAAGCTTCCTCTTATCATATGTCGAGGTTTGATAACCTTTCATATTATCTTTTTTAAAGGGAGACTGTTTATGTAATCATCTCAAAGACAAATAGAACAATTTCAGAAATTCAAAGTTTGTACATATTTATATATATAAATATATTTGTTATTTGCCACTGTTTGCAATTCAGCGTACATATCATCGGGCCACTAACCTGGACATGGGGTGGTGTTGCACTCCTGAAACTCCTGGGCAGGCCCGAGGCAG
The DNA here is from genome assembly GCA_036877525.1 of Chromobotia macracanthus. Taxonomy (NCBI): domain Eukaryota; kingdom Metazoa; phylum Chordata; class Actinopteri; order Cypriniformes; family Botiidae; genus Chromobotia; species Chromobotia macracanthus. The sequence continues at coordinate 579,251 of JAZGTH010000100.1, read as the reverse complement.
GTGATTCCTCCATATTTGGGTTTAGGGTTCGAGCAGGTGCGTTTGCGGCTCCGGACCCCTGAACTGCAGTCCCGACTGCACTGGCTCCAGGGGCCCCAGGTGGTCCAGCCTCCATTTACTGTCATTCCAGTGATACGACCAGAACGCAGCAAATCTCCTAAAAACAAGACCAAACAGATGCAGGGTCGGTTAGCACTGAACTCTTTTGATAGATTTAATGCAGAAGTCACAGACTGATACCTGAGTACCAGGAAAATGCATTATTTGAGCATAGTAAAGCAGACTCTTCATGGATCTGATTTACAGGAACAGCAGCTCATTTATTTTAGCATTCTGACACATTGCTCTGTATTTGTTCTCTAGACTAACGGTACGTCTGTCTGCAGTCTGACCTCTGTGTTTCTCCTTACCTTGAGGGAGATCTAAGTCTGACAGTCCCTTCGAGCCACAGCCATTTATCCATTCTGAGCAGGCAACGAGAGATGGCAGTGCTACATGGGTTGAACTACAGTCTATCTCTCCGGCACCAGGCACACAGACCTCTCAAAGGTAATAGACTACTTCATAATCTACTCACACCTCTAAGCACTGTGCCCAGCTCTGATGGCTAATGGGAACAGAGGTGTCAGCACGCTAGACCCACAGGTAAACAAACCATGCTGTGTTTAGTGACTTTAACCAAGGAATCTCTGACCACATTGATTTTGTACAGAAGTATAAAGTCACATGGAGGAACTAGATTTTGACCTTGTAATGCTCACGGGTTGTTAAGCTCACATGCAGAGCAAAGGAGATAAATTGAAGTGAAATACTTTGAAACAGGCGGTGCTGACTCACATGCTTGGGAAATTTTAACCAACCCGTCTCATATTCTATGACACGATAAGTCAAAACTACGTCTGCTGGGAGGGCTGGGCGTGATTGAGAAAATGAATCGCTCTTGTGAATCAAGAGTGTGGCTTTTACAGTGTTCCCCAGAGTGCTTGTAAACTGTCTAGCAGTCACCAATGCTTATTAAAAGTTGGAGGGTGGGCAATTAGAATTGACTCCCTGATGCGTCTCTGTAGTGGGTGGTTAACGCCTCTGCAAACACATATAATTACCATGACATGCAGCGCTAGCAACGTCGCAAGAGGTGTCTGAAAAAAAAAGTCAGCTGAACGGTGTGGGTTGCTCATATAAACCGGGGTCCAGAAGTCTGAGAGAATACAATTGAGAATGCCCACCCAGCCAGCAGTTTCAGGTTATAAGAATGTTTCCCAAATGTTTACAAAGTAACAAAAATGTTCCAAAAATAAAAAATATCCCAAAGAGCATCTTGTGTGCTTTGATAGTCAATGTTAGTAATGTTACAGTACATTTGCTTATTTGATTAGTCACACAGAAATTATTCATAATTTATTTTGAGGTTTAAATTGATTTTTGAATCTGAGATTTCAATGTTCCCAGTGTATAAAGGAGATCCCATTAATATCTCAATTGTTTCTCCTTGATATCAACAAGATTAGAAGGACAGCAAATGCAGGCTATTGCTTAAATCTCCTGTTTCACAGATTTTTCTAAAAAAAAAACTTGGTCTGCAACCAAAAGTTTCTAATATGAACTCAAACTTATCACATCATATTCTTCCTAAACCAAATTATGTGGGCTATGATATTCATTAATATGCATTCATTAATATGCGATAATAAACATTAGTTTCATAGCTCCATATTGCTAATGTTCTAAACTATTGCTAAACTATTTTCTCATTTGTGTCTATTTTCATTTTTCGTAAGGAACTTTAGCGTCTCCTGAGCTATGAATGAGAAATGTCTGAGCAATACAATTATCCTCAGACTTTCAGGTTTCACTGTACAAAGTGGACATCAGAATCACTGACAGTGAGACTCTTGTGTACAAGGCCATGCGTGTAATGCACCATAGACATTGTGCCAGCTAGGATTCTCAGGTCTGAAGAATCTGACACCGAGTGGAATTGTAACGGATGACAGCCCAATGGATGACAGCCAGTAGTAAACAGCCTTGGAGATATCAGGCCATTCTCAAAGAAATGGAAAGAAGGAAAAATGGAACAACAGAGAGAAAAAGCATTAGCCTTATAGCACACTATTTAGATGAGAAAATAATGCTAAAGTCACACGCTAAAGTGATGTGCTGTTGTTTCTGAGATAAATGAAGGCCTTGAGCCATAATCAGTTATGGCCTCTGGTGTATGCTGCTAAAGAAACTCAAGGTTTTAGGATAAGTAGCCCGACTGTTAGGCCACAATTTCTCTCCAGTCACCATCATTACTTCAGCAAACAAATAGATGTAATGGTGCATGTATTGATTTTTATTGTACTGAAGGTTAAGCACTGAAGACTTTCACCTGCACTATTTAAAAGACAAATGTATTGCACTGTATTACAAAGAAAGCTACAGAGCTCCTGGATATCTGTGCCCTCACTTTTATAATCCATACTCTCAGTTTATAAATTGTGCTCATGGATTCATAAAACACACTGCCTTATTTTAACAATTTTTATCCTCAGTTCAGCATCCATCCATCCATCCAAAATATAATGATCCAGTTTTGGTAGCTCATTTTGCAAAACCACTGAATCTGTGAGGAAACTGCAACTGGTCGCTGTGGACACTGATAGTTCCCTGAGAAAGACTGCTGAGAAATTAGGGACCCTTATCTGCCCAAAGCCGATTTAAATTCAGCTACTAAAAGATCTGACTTCAAATGCATTTTCAATCTGGAAATGTCAGCCGACGCTGATTCTGCTGATCTGATTTCTTTTATACTGTTGACATTAGACAGAAAAAAGGGGCACAGATCTTAAAGGCTTTACAAAACAGCAACATTTACTTGATTCTACTTCAGAGAACCAAGGTGACTTCCGTAGACCTGTTAACTTTATCTACAGAGAACTGAATATCACTGAACAGATGCCGTATGAGATACCATATATGTCTTATATAATTTGGCTTTTTTGCTTTTTAGTTTATTAATTTACTATGTCAGTTTCAGTAAACAACAACGAAGGCTTTGAAACAATCCTAATGCCAAATCCTATTATTGCATCATTCAAAGTCACGGAGAAACTCACTAAGAATGAATTATGCCAATTCATTAAAGGAATTATGCAAATCAGGTAATGGTGCAAACCCACTCTCAAGATACTGAACACAACTTGCATGTTGCAATTCTGCAGGCCAGTGCTGCATGCAAAGTTGTGGAGGATGCAGCATACTACAATAAAATCAGACATACTGGGCTGGTACTGTACATTATTGATCTATTAATGTCAGGCACCTAAACTGGCTCCTAAAATGCTGAACGTGCATTTGACTGCAATGCATGCCTGGATATTTTCCCAGTTATAACACGTTTGACCCCATTTAATAAATAACTCTCCTTCAAATAAAATTCATACATTTCTCAGGCGGAAACAACCCTTTAACCTGCACCAGGAAATAATACCAAGCTTTCTGAATTAGTCCTTAATAGGCTTTTAAAAGACAATGAAATACAGCACACTGCTATTTTTGTGCACTTTGTACCTGGTTAAATCAGTGGTTTGTGAATAAGAAACCAGAGATCCCAGCTAACAATTTTAGGTTGGAAACATTACAGAAACTTTCTTACATTAATTAACAAAATATTTTTAATTGTTTATTTTAATGCTTATACAACACTCTGGGCATTGTATTAGATAAATATTACCCACTAACATCTTAAAAATGAAGTTTTTAATATATAAATGTTCTACTAATGTTACTTCAAGAATGTTACTATAACTGGCTGAGCATTGCGTTAACAGCACAGTTAAAGTTGTGGGTTTGATAGTTCAGATAAAATGTATAACTTAAATACATTGTAAGTCACTTTGGATAAAAGCGTTTGCCAAATGAATAAAATGTAAATGTTTTTTTTGATAACTTTGAGAGTACTAGTTATCAAAGTTATCAAAACTTTTTAAGAGAACAGTAGCCAACGTTTTGAGAATGTCCCCTGTTAGGTGGGGTTGAGCATGTCAAGATATTTATTATCTGCAATACAATTGGACCGCATACACAAAGTTTTAAACTTTGCTTTCCACTAAAATCCTTTTACTTTAGTTTGGTAAATCTTAGGATCTTACTCTGCATCATGCCTGACACAGCATTCTAGTTTAGAACCCACAGTGAAACCGCATCCTGTATTCTCATTCCACAACTTTAGGTTTTCCCCATGAACTCTATGCTCTGAGACACTGTACTTTATCAACCTTCCCTCACACAAGCCAGGATTACAGATTCTTACAGATTCAAATCGATTTGGGCCAGCCAGGATGAGAGGCTAAATCTTGGCCAAGTGGCAGCCCATTCATTTCAAAACTCATCTTTCCCTCGTGGCTTTACTGATATCAACACACATCTTTAGTGTGGAGATGATTATAGCACTATAGGCCTCTTCTGCACGATATGCAGTAGGTTAACGACTGCAAGCCTTTAGGAGGCACATTCGTCATGACCGGGTATATAGTGTTATAGCTGGGTGCTTCGAGATAAATAATGGTTAAAATGCAGGAATTAATAATTTCCATGTGGGGCGTTTAATATTTATGAATTACACAAATGCAGGGCTGATGAAATGCAAGAGTCTGACTTGTCACAGCGATACGATACTCACACCAAAGAATACTGTATATCTGCAAGCTACAATTACAGGGCCAAGCACAGCAGTGAAATCTACCTTAAGTAGATTTGTGGAATGTTCCTTCTAGGGACATATAGATTTGTGAGGTCATGGCACCCCCTGACAGTTTATTTTTAAAGACAAATGGCTAGAAGTAAATGCATCACTGTTTGAAACTTTTGATTAGTAGTTGTTTGAAACTGATTTAAAACTTTGGCCAAATCCTAAGGGCATGTGGCAATGACACTTACTATGTTTTGCTTTAATACACAAAAGCAGGCACAGCTTCATTTGGTGTTTTGGACATCAAATTTGTTAACATGTTACTGTAAGAAAAAAACAATTTGTGTGACTTGGTTTAAAGACAAATTTGTGCAGAAGAAATAGTGAAAAAGTTTCAATCAAAAGCTAAAATCACAGATGGGTACTAAATCCCTGAACATTCATTAAAAATGATATAAATCTGCAACTTTTAAAATATCCAGATGTATTTTGTTGTGAATAAGGCTATACTGTACAACTCAAAAACAGTGAGGCATTTTAGCATGCCAAATCAATTGTGGCACAGCAGTACTTTGTTTCAGTGCAGCTCATTTCACAATTAAGATTCAATACAACTTTAAATTAAGTCCACATTGTTTCCTTTTATTTCAGCCTTCAAATAGAAAAGTTGCAATTAAAGTGCAACAAAAGACTTCTGTGAACCGGTGAAACAAATGTTTCCATGCTGCTCTATATACAGCTCCAAATGGTTTATGTCATTTTAGTTTACTCTCCCATAAAAGGCAATTGAAATTAGCGAGATGGAAAAGCAAAAGAAAATGGCACAAATGACACAAGCATAAAACAGCTCTGGTCATTAGCTGTGTGTGGCATCTCTTTTGTTGAGATCTCACAGTAATCAAACTTCAGCAAATGGCTGTTGAAGATCAGAGCCACGCTGCAGACTCCATGTAAACACCCCTCGCAAACAAACTTTACGGTTGCAGCTGGAGCCAGAGTTTTTATTGCATTTCCGTTGTGTATCCATCTAATATTTAGTTGCCACTTATGCTCTCGTGACATCCCGGTTAACAGCTTGTTTACAAACCACCAAGTGTTTACAGATAACTCGCAGCTGCGAAACTCAGTGCAGGCGCACACGTGCAGGGAGGTAAACAAATGAAATTAAGAGCACTTTGCCATACAGGAAGCCACAACCACAGAGAGAAATCACATTCTCTGATTTGACCACATTAGCAAAGAAATTGGCCAAGAACACTTTTGTCGGATAAGACGTCACTTCAAAAAATTATAAAGATGAGAGAGAGAGAGAGAGAGAGAGAGAGAGGAGAGGAAGAGTGGGAGGAAGGGGAAGAGAGACAAGCACTACAGCACAACATGTTGTTTTTGCACTGATAGACAAATAGATCAAGTGGCTTGCCTCACTATAGACTCACTCCATCAAAGAGAGAAAGAAAAAGCTAGATGAAAGGTGAGGAACAAGAGATTGAGATGGAAAAAGGCAATAGAAAAATGAGGAATGGTGAGATTAAATGAGATCTCACCATCAGTGGAGCAGCCTGTGGAGCCATCGCTGGAGCAGTACCGCATCTCAATACGCTGCCTGCCCACCTCCAGCAGGCTGTGCTCGGGTACACGCGCCTTACATGTGTACCTGAACCTCTGCTCATAGTGACCACCATTGTCCGAGATGTTCACAGGTGTCCATGGTGTCCAGGGAGTGGTCTTCTTCAGATCCGGGCAAGGGAGAGTATTACAGGACTGGAATTCCTACAATTCAAACAGTTTCAGTAACCAAATTATACCTTAGTTAACCATAGCAACAGTGGGCCTCTTCAATGCGTAAATGCTGTTATTATTTAACAATCGGTGTTCCCCATCACAACTGGCCTACATCACAAAAATGTATTTATTTGTTTATAGTCAATACAATTGAATATGTTGAAGTGTAACCCACTGTCCTAGGAGGCAGAAAAAGAATTTAAGTTGCACAATGAAAAAAGATGGAAAAACAGTATAACCTCCTTTAAAAATGAATGGCCCTTAAAATGTAGCGTATGATTCGTACTCTCTAAAGCAAGACCCTCACTCAATATTTTATTTTAAGATTTGACAGCATGCTGAGAATGCCCTATTGGTGTCTCGTTGCCATTTTGCAGGCGCCTATGAAATATTTCCATTGCGCACTTTGCTGAACATGGCAAGAAGCAAACAAGTCAGGCGGAAAAGGTCATTGATCAAGTTTAATTTATTGCCCATGAGGAGAATAGGGCTATGAAATACGAGGAAATAAATAAAGACAAAAATATGGCCATCCTACGCAAGTTAAAATGACATTTGGACTTGTCTGCAAGCTTGAAGCACTGACAAAAGACCAAAATTCACTGGCATGGAATAGTTTAAATGAAAACGTGTTCTGGGGAGAATCTTGAATTCCTGTTTGTTTAATACCATTTCTAGAACTGATATGACATCCACACTGTCTGTATCCTTGATATGACTAGCAGTTAAGAGCTTTCAATCCTTTGATTTATGTTAATACCAATGTCCAGAAGCATTCAAATTCATATCCTGACACCTTAATAAATCGACGAGCTATATATTTCCTATAAATCACACATAGTGGAGTGGGAAGCTATGTCCAGTCTTGCTACATTTATTTAGGCTTAATAGACGTTTACATTTATGGGAACTGGGAAACCCAAGTTTAAATACATGGAAAAGTTGAGCCATTGCTTTAACGTATGGCTTGACCACTTGCCTTTGCTTTTTTTAAAATTAATTTTGAAATCGTTATTATTTGTTAATATTTAATGATGGTAAATATCGGGGCACTATAATGAAATCAAACTAGCTTTTTCCCCTCCATTGAACATCAACACATCAGCTAGAAAATACAAAAAGGTGATAGGAATTAGTGTTATATCTGTGTGGCTGTGTGGAATTATTTTCATGGTTGACCTGACTTTCTCAGAGAATGAAAGGAAAAAGTGTTATTCAATAAAAAGGTTCCACTAACCATTGAACTGTAAGAAGTTCCACAAAACAGCAAATTTTAACTACAAACTGTTGCTTGTTCCTGGTCCAAGTAAGAAAAACACATCCTCCACATCCTCCAGTCTCCAGCTAACAATTTTAGGTTGTAAAAACATTTCCGTAACATTGCTATTAAATTTTAATGTTAAAACGTTAAAAATGTGTAAAAATGTTATTTTTAAAGTTCTAGGAATGTTCAAAACGTCCAATTTGAATTTTATTCAAAATATTTTTATTCTGTATCATTTTTAAAATGTTCCACTAACATCTTAAAAATAACGGTTTATAAATATGACATATAATGTTAAAAAAGTTACTGACGTTACTGACGTTACTGCAAGAACATTTTTGATAACGTGGAGAGAACTGTGTCAATGAGAACGTTGTTAGCTCTGTTAGCTGGGTCTGTGATATTTTGGTTCCCAGATATGGTAATTCTCAAATAAGACTATGGGACTTTCTATTTTCTATGAGAAAATCGTATGTCAAGTTGCTTAGAAAAGTAATATCTCACTTCTTCTCAATAAACCACATGATTTGAGGTATCTTCCATGTCTGTGGCACAAGCAGTACAAGTTTATTCACATCACTAACCTTGAGCTTCAGTTACTGTATTTTGCTAATACGACACACTGTCGTGTCTTGTAAACATTACACATACTCTGAATGTCTTTCTATGGTTTCCAATGAAACATAAGCAAACTATCAGAAAATATATACATTTTCAATTTATATATCAAGAGCCACTGTGAAATCTCTTTTCAGGGGTATTAACTAAAAGTGATAATGCAGCAGAACGCACTCAGACACATCGGGTGGGATGGTGACGCTACATTGGATTCAATAAGGCAGTTGTTTTCCAAAATACTCACCAGCTGGCCAACTGCCTGCATACGGGCAGTAAAACATAATGGTGATTTAATGTCTATTGACGTGTCTGTGCAGTATGAAACATTCGCACCGGGCCTGTCTAAAATTTCTCTTTGTCCATGGAAATTTGACATGACCTAAACTGAGCACATCAATCATATTTTCCTACCGATTATGATGTTATGTGTGAATAATACAGACTGCCGTATTGTTTGCTCTCTTTCTGTCGCCTCCATCATTACTCATCTCCCGCACATTTTTCATTTCTATAATTCTCCATCAATCTCACTTTGTCCCGCCCTTCCTTTCTCTAATTCTCCATTGTTCCATTTTGACTCTCTATTAATTATCTCACTATCTCTCCATCCTTTTCGAACCTCTTCGCCACTCACCAGCCCTGAGTGTATTTTATTCCCCAGTGTTACAGTATTACCTAAACTTTCTGCCCATCACTAATGCATTATGGGTAGTGGAAGCAGGGATTTTGGGGATGCCCTGTACTGAGCATTGCTGGTCTCTATTCTGTCTCTAGACATCTGCTGACTAATGAGTTATCCTACCTTCACTCTCTGAGGCTTTTTAACATCATTACATCTGCTACACGGTTTATATCACCAGGACCTATGGGGCCGAGTTCCTCCTCCAACTCTCTTTGATACACACAAGCACGTTCTAACAAACAAACAAACAAACCCTCAATCCATTGTGTCCACACACAAAAAGTCAGTGTATCAGCAAGTATGTGTGTGTCTGTTTGTAATTGGCCACTCCAAACCTCACACAGAACATCTTTTGACACTAGATGCTCCCAAACTCCTCAGAGCTCTCAGCTCCCGGAATGTTTCACTGAAAACAACAAACTTCAATCCATTACACAGGTGCTACTGATTGCATTCATTACTAGTGGTTCACCTGAGACGCTGGCTGGCCATTCCACAATGGCCACCAAGACAAATAGTCTCAATTATTAGTACAGTAAACTACACAATCAGTCAGACAGCAGCACAGAGCATAGCACACTCAATCCAGACGGTGATGAAAAACACTATCATCTGGGAATGTTCAAATTCCCCAGAGAAAACGTCTGTGACCTTAGAGTCAGTTAAATTAATACCCACACTGTGCAGTCACTCGATGCAGCATTTTTATGGTGCATGTTAATCTGTGGATAGTTTTATGTTTGAAATATATTTTAAAGAAAATAAGGAATTAAAGAACTCTCAGAAGACAAAATTCAGAAGTTCAAATAGTGGACACTATAGGGGGTGCTATAGTAGGCATTACTGGAAACTGTTCTAGGTTATCTTCCAGTGTCCAAAGAATGAATGAATGAAAAGAATCATGGGAATTCTAAAATAAAATTGACCCTATGTACTTAAAAAAAATGTATAAGAGCACATTACTTATAGAAAAAATGTCCATCTTTGTAAACTTTCATCAAAATGTAATAACTTTCTTTGACGCTTCAACCTCGTTTTACTGTTTAATCCAATACCGATCAATATAATCCTGCTCTGCGTTGTTTTAATCATCATTATTGCATCAAACTAAAGAGAAACACCATATTGCATTTCAAAGGGAAACTTTTCATAAAATGATGACAGCTGTGGTTTGAACCATACCAACGTCTGACAAGTAACAGAAAATATTAAACGAAATGAAGCTTGCACAATAAACCACCCTGAGCTCACCAGATATGTACAGTAAGTTCTAAAGAAGGCATAAAAAAGGGATAAAAACAGCACAAAAAGGCAGGCGATGTACCACCCTGTTACCCACACACAAACATATATAATTACACCCATGAAAATGATGGTGCTGCCCTCATAGCTTCTGTGGCATTCCTAGCACGCTTTGGTGTATTGATGTTGTCAGCATGGTGACGGTTCTAAGGCATCTGGCCTTGTGGGTAAACACGCATGCACACACTCACACACAAACATCTATCTAAAGGGGGCATTCCATAGACTTCTATTTTTTATACGCAACCAGACAAGTAGCCAGACAGGAACTTATCATCTGAACTTTCTCCTGAGCCACTGTGTCTTGCAAGTCTGGTCAAATCGATCAACCAGGGAAGACTGAAGTTCTTGACAGTCCTTATTCTTGCTTGTAACAATTAAATAGCAAATAAACTGCCTCACATTCTGTTAACTACCTAAACCACTTTCACACATAGCATGAAAAATGAGCTGTGGTCACATGAGCTGGACTAAATCGGCACTGGGTGACTGGTTTTAAACCCAGAGTAAGAATATCACAACTTGCTCATGCCTGGAAAATCCAAGCTTACTCTAGCAAGCCTAGCATTGCTGTCTTGGCCCTGCCATCTTTTCAGAGAGGGATTTGTGTTTCAGTATTGTGGATGCTCATGACAGAGCTAAACATGGTGTGATCATACTGAACGGGTCTGCGAAAAAGACTTTTTATGTATAGGTGTTTCTCAGAATAACTTTAAGCATGGACTGCATCATGTAGGAGCAACCCATCCCTCAAAAATATACTGTACAGTCCATTTCTGCACGCTCAAGCAAAATAGCTTCTTTAACGGTTGATAAATGGATTTTATCCTTCTGTGTTTGGAATCTAGGTGTGCAAGTAGAGACGTACCACACTGCATCCAGGACATTCGTTTCCATTCTCACATGTTCTGCGTCGAGACTGGATCCCACCACCGCATGGAACTGTGCAGCGTTCCCATGGAGACCACGCTGACCAATAAACATGTGGAGGGCAGGGCAGGTGCTCGTTGCAGTATCTAAGAAAGATTCAAACAATCATCTCTCAGCAAATTACAATTTATTCATAAATAAAATTTTTAAAAAAGCATTTTATACATTTTATTTTTATAAATGTATATAAAAATTCTGTTTTTTTTCACAGCCCTTGTCTAGGTTCTGTAATAGGAGATTAAATGAATGAGTTTACTTCTACCACGCAGAAATTTTATTTAACGCAACAGGTTGAAACTGCAAATGTGCTAATGACCGTTTGGCAGTTGAGAGTGCCCCCAAGGACACGAAATACCCAAGCTAACCTTAGTGTAATGAGCCCTGATTGAACAGTGTCTTATCTAAATGAGGTCTGCAGGCTGAGTGAGAGGCGACTTTCTGGGCCTGTCTGTCCACTGGTAAAGCCAGACGTGTGGGCTGTAGAAGTTGTGGTAATTGAAAGATAGTTGTAATTGGTATAAAGCAGAGTGATCGGAGACACACACAGTCAGTCATTCCAGTCTCACTGCAATCAGTGATCTTCAAAAGAAAGCTAATCATAAATGAAGTCAGATTCTTTTTGAAGACATTTTCATATTTAGAACAAAGGCTCTGAAATGAATCAAAAATTGACCTCAGACATCCAGAGTCTCTGATAAACCTTATTTAAATGTATTTCGGAAAGCCATTATGAAATCTATATTGTTTAAATTGAATCAGTTTTTGCTCTCAGTTTGATCTCATATAATGCAAGATGTCTTTGTATAGTTATATTAGATAAAACATGCTTATTCGTATCCTTGACAAGATTCGTAAACCTGGTCCAGATTGTTAGTGGAATGTTTTAAAAACTTTTAAGAATTTACCAAGCAATAATGTAATACAACATCTGAAAAACTGGACGTTTTGAACGTACCTAGAACTTTCAAAATAACATTTCTAACATTTTTGTTATTTAATGGGAAGTTAGGGAAACATTCTTACAACCTAAAATTGTTAGCTGGGGACAGACTAATGGCATGGTCTTTCTAATGATTTCTAACTGTTTATGCTACTTTAAAAGCCTGATGTGAACACCAGCATACAAAAATCCTATGTTGGGGACCAATATCCAAATGACAATGCTGGTCTTGCAACCAGCAAGTTGTAAATGGTGTATTGATGAGGAAGGACGTCTTCAGAGAAATATACGAGAATGTTTCCCTGGTCTGCAACCACTCATAATATATGGCAAAAAAAAATCCAAAGACGATGTCCAATGAAATATGCGTATGTGTGCAAATTACAGAGCAGAGGAAGTTATCCGATTCATATGAGAAAAACAGTTTTTTTCTAAAAAAATAGGAAGTAGTTCACATTTCCATTAGGGAGTTACTGATTTCAGCAACTTGTTGTGATATAGCATGTAATAAAAAAGTTGAGAGATTCATATAGGAAAGATTTATAGCCAAGGGAAACACATTGTCAATTTGCATATGCAAATAGTGTTCATTCAAAACAGATTTGCCAAGTTTAACAAGTTTGCCCTGCTCTGGTGAAGAGAAGGAAAGAAACAAACAATGCAAAGAAAAAGAGGTAATTAATAACACACGCGCATTTAAATGATGCATGAAAGAGAGAGTGTAAAAAACACATACATTTGTCAGATGTACTTCAAGCAGAACAATGTATCGGACTGTTACAACGACAGTTCTTTTGCCTCCAGGCTTTTCAGAGTTTCAGAGCACAAATAGATGAGTGTTTACACAGTTCAGGCTAGATACCTAACTCTGGACCTTACGGCGTCCCTTACAATTAGGTACATGCATATTTAGAAATGTTGGAGTGAAGTACAGGGTTAATCACACACAGCAAAGGTACAATGAGATTCATCAAGTGTTGTGGACATTGGAAGGCTTTAACTGCCAATCTATCTTTCTCTCTTTCTCTAAACCACATGGAGGACATCTCGCCATGGCTGACCCACAGCGGAGCTGTGTGCTGAGGACTTTGACATCTAGCAGCAGTACATCCAACAGGGAATAAAATGTGACTGTACATAAGAGCTGAATACCTTTGAACAAATGCCCAATGGAAAGATGGAGACAAAGAAAAAGTTTCCCGTCACGTTACCAAGTTAATCCAAATGTCATTTTAGCTCAGACAAAAGACTGAGAAGTAGAGAAAAAGTATTTTAACTCAAACAAAAACTGGAGTGACGCTTTCTTCTTTTGATTTAAACATGCATCCTACCAAAGAAAGTGACAAAGCATGTTGGGGGCATTAACACAGGTCTCATCCACATTAAATGCAACTCTCACTCACCCCGGACATGATTTCACAGCCATCATGCACGGCTGTGCCGGTTGAGGTGTTGCATTATAGTGGCTGAGCCAAACTCAAAGCTTTGCTTCACAACTTTTTTGTCTTTATGCTCAGACGCCGCAGGGCATCGAATGCCCCAACATCTTGAATAAAGAGAGTAAGTTGGGGAAAGGAGATGGAAAGTGCAGGAGGTGGCAGAAATCCTCTGTTTCACAGGCACCTGCAAAAAAACGATCAATCCACAGCCCTTGTCATACCTTAAGCCCAGAGCGTGCATTTCTATGACTACTCAAAAAGACAGCAGAATGCTCTTTCTGTCCAATCCCAAAGGAATATTTGCTCATTGGTTGCTTTCTTATAGCTCAGGGAATCTGTTGTGTTATTGTGTTACTTAAGTAGATGTTTCTCCTACAAATTCTTACCAAAATAAAAACAGAAACTGATTAAATATAGTTTTTGGCAAACAATGGAAATATAGGCTGTAAAATTAAAGTGGATTTTGGAAAAAATTGCAGGTTTTTTCTTTTCCGAGTGAAAATAGGTGAAAAATGTCGTTGAAATCTTTGCTCTTTGAAGTTTAATTGCTGCCTTGAATTCTTGCACAAAATCAAAAATTAAAAGTTAAAAACCTTAAAAGTTAAAAACCTGCAGTAATACTGTAAGTTCATTGCAACATCCTAAATTAAATACTGATGAAGAAAACAAGTTAAAACTTGAGCAAAAGCGACAAAAATCATAATATAAAATGGATAGAAACAACATACAGTGACAAATCCAAGCACAATTATCTTCTAACATCTAGTCACATGTGAGATTACTGCTAAAAGTCTTTATTTGCTCTCCATTTAGAATAAACTAATATAAAAATATCTCATTTGTGATTGGTCAATTCTGTCCTTTTTTCAACCCTATTAGATGTAGTGCTGATTTCCATTGAATAAACACAGTGGTGTAATGAATTGTTAACTCTCATAAAGGTGAAAAGCGTGCAAAACAAAAGTGTGTGTATATTCTGTAAAGTGCTGTTTTGGGAGAAAGTTGGCATTGCCAAAGGATTCAAGACTCTGCCCAGGGATCACAACTGTTTCTACCAGATGCATCTCTCTCTCTGCTTCCCTTCATCCCCCCTCTTCAGGTCTAATTTTTCAGCTGCACTACACTGTTGCTTAGGAACCTCACACATTCTCAGAGCAGTGGAGTTTAAACATAATTCTGCCATGATTAGGTGCCACAGCATCATACCCACAATGCCTGCGTATGTGTGTGTGTTAAGTCTGTGGGTGCAAACTCTGTAATTATGAGGTCTTAGTATGTTTATTTTTAACTGGATGTCAGTCACACAGATTAAGGCCAGAAAAAGAACAACCCCTCTAACTCGCACCTTCAGGCATTTTGTTCGGTAGCTATGCACAGGCATTCTGGAGATTAATATTCCATAATAGGATGAGTAATAAAAATAAAATAAGTCAAACAATCACAGCAATAATATGCATGACAGGTGGGAATGAAAGGAATAAAAGCAAGACATTTTTCTGGCTTTGTCTGTATGTAATGAGATGTCTGGTTTTCCATACCTCTCCTCACGATTCTGGCCCACACATACACGCCCTCCATGTCGGGGTGTGGGGTTGTTGCAGGAGCGCTGTCGAACCTGAAACCCGATTCCACAGCTGGTGCTGCAAGGAGCCCAGGCCGTCCATGGCGTCCAGGCCCCATTCCTGATGACAGATATATCACAGTTTTAATCACTAACCAAACAGTGACACAGCTGGCTGAGTTAATTTAACCTTCAGTCTGTTAGCTGAGGATTTCAGTTAAGACCATTCTAAGCTTATTTACAATGCTGTGCTGAAGAAGGAAACTTGATTTAAAAAATAACTTGGTCTAAATAAAAATCTCAATATCACAGAAATTAATTAGGAATTATTTTTTCCTCAGCAGTTGCTCTTTCACTGCTCAGGGATTTGTGACCTCTCAGGAGTGCTTTTTAAAAGGATTTCAAAAATCTTCAAAAAAAACAACACATCATCGTGAAGTATCAACTTTGTCTCAAATGTTTCTCATAAATTCTCATATCTTAAAGTTCTCATATCTTACCTAAGGTAGAAAATACAATCATTGATGGTAAAAGCTGTTACAAAAAATAAATGCATACCTTATTTGGGAATGTTGCAATCACTGAACTTTGATATCAGACTTTGGTCTTGGCAAATTTAAGTGTGTGAGATAATTTCAGAAGAGACATATGAGATTATTAGATCTTTTAAAGAAGAAAAAGTAGGACATCTGTGCAAAAGTCTCCACTCGCTTTTTTAATATCATTGCTGTGAAGAAATACAGAGATATCTCTGATACAGTTACAGATTTTTAGTTTTACAGTTACAGATACAGTTGAGATTTTCTTTTACTATGGGTCAAAGTAAACCTGCTAATGTTTGTTTGTAATCCATGCCATGTGTCATAGTCATAGTTTGTGCAGTAGTCTTTGAGCTCATGTACACGTTTTGTAGGACATTTTATACCTGGAGCAGTTTGCCACCTCCACGCTAATTCCTTGGCAAGGTTGTCCTCCACACTGAGGGCTTGGACTGTCACATGCTCGGGTTCGACACTGGCACGAACCAATGCTGCCTCCATCACTATGACTACAGGCTTTCCATCCTGACCAGGCGCCAAAATGACCATCTACAGTCACGTTCCTTACCTACACACAAACACACACATACACAAAAGACACAGCACTCATGAATAGTGAATGGGCACAAAAATAAGAAAACTAAATGTGACTGCAAAAAAGATGATTACTGTAGATAAGGTCACATTTGCCAGTTATTAGATGAAGCCAAACTAAAACAGCTTTCAACATATTACATTTGTGATGTCATGTTTGGAAAAAGAACACACTTTCATTTGAGTCATTATATGAGAGTGTACAAATGAATAGCTAATGTAATATTGTTATTGCACTCTGATTATTAACATCTGGAGTATCAGATACAGGACATTGTATTTTGTGAACAAAAGGAGATGGTAATGTCGTCTCGTGAATAAAACACAATGGCTTCTGTGGAAAAGATTGTAAAAGCATCATGAATGGCGCTGAATAAATGACCGTCTGTGTGGACAGAAATTGTTTGTGCTTTTTGTACACCAAACTCGAGTCACATTTTCTATGCGGTGTGATGGTAAAACAAACACAAGGTTCTTTCTCACCAAATACAGATGTGGTTTTGACCAGACTGAAGGGAGGGATGATACGGTAAGTTAAAAGAGTTCGTACTCAGAGGAAAACAAACTTTGTCCTTGGTTTATTTCTATACTGTGTAAGTTCCAGTCAGTCTCCAGAAGGGCTCAGTGAATGAAGCGTGTCTCGTTGTAACTGAAGTTATTTAGGACCTGTCAATCATTCTCAACCAGCTGAATCAAATCACAGTGAACCTTTCATGCTACAGTTAAATGAATACTCCACGTCTGCAACTAAACCTCTAAGTGTCCATTTTGTACTCTTGTTGGTTTAACAAAAAATGCATTTTAATTTTCGATAAAAAGCTTTAATTTAAATATTTTAACAAGGTAAAAAGTAATAACATACTGTACTTCCTTTACACTTTGAATATATGTGATTCCTTGTCATACTTTGTCACGAAAATGACTGTACAAACACTACAAATTTTTTTCTAAGAATTTTAATTTTATAAAAAGAGATTTCTGTTTCATTATGATCTCAGGGTGGTGACATCACCTTGACATTTTTTCACATTGAGATAAAATCACGAATTTTAATTCAGAAAACTAAAAACCCTTTTATCATAGAAGCAGAGGCACATTCAAGTCATTGTATGTATAAAGTGCCTTGTTAACAAAAAGGTTTAAGGACAAAACATTTAAGTAATCAATGTTAGGTTTGAAGAGAAGCAAGATTTGAATATGAGAATTAAGGCTCAATATGTAAGGGCACGTGTATAGAGCATGACTGTTGTTGAAAGCTACAATCAAACACCTCTATGCTGTCAAAGAAGATCCGAACCTAAACATATGTAAGCAATATGTGTAAAAATAAGTGTCAATTATAGTTGGACATCAATTCAAAAACATGCATTCTAGTGACGCTGAGATCTAAGCCTCCCACACTTTAACACATCCCTCTGTGTGTTTTACAATCCCATGCCGTATTTTAGTGTAATTCAGGCAGCGTGGGAGGCGACTTGTTATTACACAAATGTCATTTCTCAGCTACAGCTACAAGCTACAAGGTCTTTTACCTAAAGACCTTGTGAGTATGCCATTGCCGGGGAATAAACAATGTATGTGTGTCTATAAGTGTGAGTGTGTGCATAAGAACAAGAATTCTAATCCCATGTGTAACCTTTCAAAAGTAAAACCCATGAAAATCAAGTTGTCACACCTAATCTTTAATATTCAAAAATGTATGCGCATGAGACAATTCGTGTTTATTTGGCACTACAAAAGTGAAATCGATACCAGCTCTACCCAAGGTTTGAGAAAGGTCAGAGGAATGGGCGTGTGATGCTAATGATATAAATGAGAAAGAGAGAGACAGAGGTGATGAATTGGACACAGGGGTGTGGTGTTGATCTACAGGCTGGTTGGCCTGAGACAGAGACACACATCAGAACAAGAGAGTGTGGGAATATAAACCCATGTCACTCAATAGAATACTGGCTGATGGCAAATTCTGTGGTGCTTTGTTTCCTTACACACGTGGTGTCTCTATTTTCTACCCATCTGGATATACAGTATACATTATCTGCTGAGATTGTGTTTATTAGTATTACTGTATCAGAAGCATTATGCCCGATCAAACCAATGATAAAGCGCCCTCTCATATATTTGGTTCAAAGAGCATTTTAAATGCAAAAATATTCTTTGATAATTAGCAATTAATGATGTCGGTTTTAAATAGTGTCTGTTTAAAGGCTGTGAAAGAAATTTTCTGCTTCATGGCTGTGGTGCGGATTCACGTGTCTAAATGTGGTCGACCAATCACATCACACCTTTTGCAGATCATTTCTTGCAAGCCAAAAAAATAGTCATCACTCACCCGTGACTTTTTCCCCATGGAACATAAAAGGAGGTATTATCAAAATGTCAAAGTTATTCTTTTCAATGCAACTGAAATACACTGTAATATTCTGTCAATTTTACTGGGAAGTTAAAAAACACGTTTTATATAAAAAAAGGTTTCATCTCATTGAGGACATTAAGTGTCATAGCCATTGGAGCCTCCTCAGACAAAACAGGCGTGTGATGCTCCTGGATTTAACATTGTCTTTTTATGTGCAGAAGGAAGAAGGTTTTTTTTAATACTGTAAAATAAGCAGCATATTAGATCCGCATTGTCATTTGTCATCTGTCAGAACTGTCCTTACATCACCTGTAATGTTTCCTCAACATCTCCACACTGTTATAAAACTCTAAGAGTGGCTGTTGTTATGAGAAAAGCATGATCCTGCAGGACTGATGTTACAGTAGCGACAGACACATTTGTCATTGTTCTTCAGCAGCTGACTGGATGGAGTCTTGGTAAGAAAAAACGCACTTGGCTCAGAAGTCTGAGCTACCGTGTGAATGATTGTAGTGCATTTTGAAAACTCACAGGACACTTTGTGATGCTCTGCTCCCATTGGCTCATGCTGACGCTCTCTTCCAGGGCGGTGCATCTTTTAAGCATCAGATCCCAGCCGCAGTACGGATCTCTGGCCCCCACACAGGCACTGTGAATGAAAGAGAACAGATGCTCACCAAGATACCAAATTTTATGACAAAATTAATGACAGACAGGAAGAAGAGGAAAAGAGAGGAGGAGCGAAGAGAAGACAGAAGACGGTAAGATAGGAAAGGAAGAACAGAGGAGAGGAGAAACAAGGATGAAGGGAGATGAGAGGGGAAGAGAGAAAAAAGAGGAGAAGACGAGAGAAGAGAGTAGTGGAAAAGATATCCTGCAAGTAAGCGTAGCAATGTCATGTCATGTCACACACCAACAATGGGGGTGTGTTTACACAAAAGTCTTAAAGACACAGTAGGAAAAATGCTTGTTTGAAGGTGAAAAATGGCTATTCAAACAAAAACCTTTGACTGGGGTTAAAAGATGAAAATGACAATCTGATATGACCCTGATATGACCCCAAAGAAAAATGATAAACTGATATGACCCTTTAAAAAGTCAAAACACTTTACAGAGCTTGCATGCGTCATTTTATAAATGTTACTGCTGTAACATCACTTAATTAAGCAATATTTCCATCAGATTGAGTTAATAACTTAATTACATTCACAGAAATTATATCACCAGCACAGCCATAAGACAAGCACACAGTGATACAATGTCTGCAGTACAGTGGCATAAAAATATGATCACCACTGCAATGTGAATGTCAACACTGTAAACTAGACACTTCTAAAGGGTTCCATTATAGCAAGTGGGTGTTTATGCACAAAAATGTGTACAAGCTTTCCTCTGTGTCACAACTGACTTCTCCCACCTCTAAACCACTTAACAGAATTTAAAAAGCTCATCAGGCAAAACTTAACTCAGCGCTTTTCATTGGAATGCAAATGGAGTAATGATGATCATTTTGCCATCTCCCTTTATGAGCAGAGATCAGAGAAATGCACTTGATACGAAGGCCTTGAGGCATAATGTCAAATATAATGACTGTTCTTTGTTGGCCTCTGGTTGAGGATCTTTCTGACAAAAAATGAAGAGCTGGAGGCAAGCTCTAGCAAGCTCTAGTAAGATTAGTAGCATCATTTATCGTGTCTATAATCTAAATTTAAGTATTATTAAAGACATTGGAAATGTATTTATTTTCATTTGAAGTATTTACAAGTGAAACAGAAGATTTAGCTTTAACAGAATACAGTTATGTAGGATGGAGAATGTTTGGATATGATGCTCTTGGTTAACATTTTTCCAGGGCAAATTTGGAAAATGTTTTCTTAAGAATAATGTGCACTGATGAATTGTAGACGATAAGACAGAGAACATTTAAACAACTATAAACAAATAATAATGATGTTCTACAGAATTGTAAAGTTGTAATCTGTAACTTTTTGGGTTAAAAATGTACAAAAATCAGTTTTTGAGCTGATTCAGTGTTAAGTTTAAATCATGATTTATAATTTGAGCTATCGAAAGTTATGGATTGCAGCTTTATTTTTTGGGTAAGTGATTCCTTTAAGAATGCAGTTATGAACACTAGTTTAAAACTCTGATGAGATGTTGCATCATTGTATATCTGCATGTTAAGAAAAGATGCAGTACTCACTCTCTGGACTTATGGAAGTTGCAACGCATGAGGGGGATTTTGATGACCTGGTCCCTGACTCCCACAAATAGCTCACTGCGGCTGTGAAGTATGAGCAGGCTGCGGATTGGCTGCCTCTTCTTGGGGGGGAAGAGCTCAATCTCATCCAGCAAACAGCTGCCCATGGTCTGGTTCAGCGGAGAGAGCACCTTTTTAATAGTGCCATAATCTGGCAGGCAGAAAGGAGGAGAAATTTGAGAGCAAATGTGTAAAACTGTGAGGGAAACAGAATGAGAGAACATATGGAATCGGTTTAGGTGATCATGTGGGGTGACTCTGATGACCTAGTCAGATTAGAAGGAAATGATGTCAGAGGAGCAGCAGAGAAGAATGACCTCAGATCTCTCCAATCACATGAAAAATTCCAAAAAGTTCTCGGCTGCCACCCGGTCTGTCAAGTTAAATATGGATGTGCTATTTGAATCAGAAAGGGCAAACAGGACCATGGAACTCTCCAGAGGAGATTCATTATCTTCTCTGAAGGGTAGCTTTTGTGTAGTCGAAGAATTATCGTCAGAATCACCTTTTAAAAATTTACACATAGCCTCTGTGGAGTATGCGGTCTGTGCGACTGTAAGAGTCATGGAAGGCATTCACTGATCTCATAATGTCACAAAGAGAGAACAGGATTGGGCTGATAACCTATACAATATCTATTTTATCCCCAGAGTGTTTGCTGTTAATCTTCTCTGCACTTCAAAGCAGTCTTTCAAATGCTTTATAGGAGCCATACAACAAGGGGCAATATACTTTCAGATACTACAAGAGCCACTGATTGGGCCATTGCCCTTGTCAAATCAGGTTTCAATGTTCTTTTTCATTCCATTCAGCTGTGGAATTCCTGCTACATTCCTCACACTTCAAGCTATTATTGTCTGGCATGAATTGAATTGAGTCTAACCCTATAAACACGGCACCACAGAGTAGTGTTTGCCATTCCAGAGGATTCACACTAAATCTGAAATCTTTTGATCTGGAGTGTGTGTGTTTACACTGCAATTCATTTTAAGCTCTAATTGATTTTCAGGGTGGACAGACAATGAAAACATCGTTATATCAGCACGGGATGTTGAATCCTGTCAATAATCTAGAACAGTTGGTGGATTCCAAAAATAAAATCAGAGTTCATCGTCCAGTTAGCAAACCCAGGTTTCTAACCCCCAATTCTCCCGTGTATTTGTTATACAAGTTAAAGTCTCTTTCCAATTAACTAAGTATTTATCTTACAGGTTTTTTTTAACAAGTATCTCCCTGTAATTTGATTATCTGTTTGAACTAGATGCTCTGTGTTTTTCAACTGTATAGTATCCAGAACTGACAGACTCTGAGCTTTTCCAGGGCTCTGATGTGCATGTGGAGGACAAATGTGAGCTTACAGTACATTCGCCCCTATATAAGAGCATTCTGCCTTTGATGTTTCATTGCTGCTATGTGTCTAATGCTTTTATTCAGCCTGGTGACCAACTGTTGCTCGCTTCAAAGGCCAATGATTCAAATGGACCACCAATTACTCCAGCCAGTTTTCCCCAGCGCTTTCCCCTTATGGCACTGCAGATGTCTTTACTCTGCAAAGTTTGGACGGTAAAAGTAACATTCTAATAAGCCGTGGGTTTAATGAGAAGCTGGGCACCTGGGATTTTCAGACTGCTTTCATATTACAAGCTTTAACACTCATATCTGTTCTCTCAACTTCCGGCTGTTCTTGTTTGAAAGTGACCCATATCTGTCTTCAATTAGTCTGAATAGACTGCAGAATAGACTGCTGATCAGAAAGATCCCATATGAAACATTTAGAAAAGCAAATAATGCATCTGTATCAGATCAGATCGGGACCGTGTATGTACAGTATAAGTCTCAGAGACAGATTTCAAAGGACCAGACAGATCGGACCACTGATCATGTCACATGTACATTTACATTTATTCATTTAGCAGACGCTTTTGTCCAAAGCGACTTACAAGTGCAGAATACAACAAGCATGTCAACCTGAAGAGGCAACTAGACACAATAAGTGCTCACAATACAAGTTTCAGACATTGTTCAGAATATCATATGCTACAACAAGGGAGAGATTTAAAGGAAAGAGGGATAGGAAATGAAGGGAAAGAATTTTTTTTTAAATGAGGTTAAGTGCTCACGAAATGTATGCAAAAGAACTGAACTACTGTCATTTCTGCCGCTGTTACAAATAATGGACTCACCAATTGCAATTCACCATCAATTCAGCATTAAGTCATATTGCATAGTGCATTAAGCACTATAAGCACTATGACAAAAATGCTGTTTCTTGGGTTTGTATTTGGCCAATGAAGTGCAGCAGTGACCATAGACCTTTCATCAGCCTTGGTTCCTATTCATTTTCTCCATTAAAAGTTCTAAGCCATTAACCAAACCAATCAGCTTTTGAGATGACTCATAACATTACAAACTTTGACTTGAAGCAAAAATATACAAAGGGTTTTTATTTCCATGTAACAGTGACTTTTGTGAGTGGTGGAACCAAAAAGGATCACTCCTCAGAATTATGGGTAGTGTAATTCTTCACAGAGAATTCAGCTACTTAACTCTAAAACATTAAGATGAAATCACTCACAATCTATGGAATCATGTACTACTGCTTAAAAATGTCACAGCTCATTGTAGGTCTGTCTTGACAGCCTTATGTGTTATCATTAAAAATCTATTTCTCTATGGAGAAAATGAATGAGATTTATACCTAAGGAACACAACTACTGTACTCTACTGACTTATATTCTAAGTACATTAACCTTTATAAGTAAGGCATATCTAATGCTCTGTGGTAATGCTTGTTTCTGCTTTTATTAAATGTAAATTAATGTTAATGCTACTCTTGTTCTCCATTCAAAGGTGATGTGGTACTATACCTGTGGCCAGATAAATGATGTGGTAAAGCATATCTTTGCCCTGCACTACATCCACAGCCACGTGGGAGAAGCGGACATTGTCCTCCATGAAATAGGGCACAGGAACAATGGGCTGTACCACCTCGTGCATCAGAATAAACTTCTGAGCATCTTGCAGGTTCCTCTCTGTTAGATTCACATAGGAGCCATAATCTATAGTGCCACACTGAAAAAGAAAACAACGAAAAAATTTTAATGATAAACATTTTTGATTTTAAAATAAAAAGCTGAAAAAAATCCTAAACATCCTGTTTGATTCAGATCAACACATCACTTGGTTCACACCTCGATTCAGAACATTTAGCTCCTGTTGCTCATTTGTGACAGTCCGGGATGAACCTCTGGTCTCAGGATAGACTTCAATTGTGTGAGGCTGGTGAGTAAAAAGTCTCCTCAGCTAATGGGGAACATTTTGTAAAAGTGCTCTCAAACTATCAAAAAATTGTTCTTGTAGTAACATTACTTTTTTCAAAGAAAGTGGAATGTTTTTGAAAAGGTGACATAATAAGAAATGGTTGAAAAATGTTTTTATAATCAAGCAATAACTAATACAACATTTAAAAAACTGGAATGTTTAAACATTTTTTAAATAAAGTTTTTAAATAAAGTTTTTTTAAACATTTTTGTTACTTAATGGAAACATTACAGAAATGTTCTTACAACCTAAAATTAGATAGCTCTGATTCTCTCAGAAAAGAAGGTCAGATCTCATCTCCCTGACATATCTCACCTATTAATTTACAACCCCAAATCAGAAAAAGTTGGGACAGTATGGAAAACACAAATAAAAAAGAAAGTAATGATTTCTAAATTTACTTTGACTTGTATTTCATTGCAGACAATACAACAGCACATTATTTAATGTGTTCATGATTTTTATTGTTTTTCTTATTTATCTTATTGTTTTCTATTTTGGTTCTTGCAACACATTTTAAACAAAAAGTTTAAAATGGAACAGGAGCAATTTATGGCTAGTAATCAGGTAAATTGGTTAAATAATGATGTGATTTGAAACAGGTGATGTCAACAGGTGATTGTAATTATGATTTGGTACAAAAGCAGCATCCAAGAAAGGTCTCGTCCTTTTGGAGCAAAGATGGGCCGAGGATTGCCAGTTTGCCAACAAATACGTGAGGAAATTATTAAAATGTTTAAAAACAATGTTCCTCAAAGAAAGATAGGAAGACATTTGCTTATTTCACCTTCAACAGTGCATAACATAATTTAAAGATTCAAGGAATGTGAAGGAATTTCAGTGCGTAAAGGAAAGGGCGCAAGCAAGCTAACAACCCGGTTTTCCCCCCCCCAGGTGGCACGGAATCAAGAATCTTCATTCATCTATAAGCAATATCACCACGTGGGCTCAGAACTACTTTGGCAAACCTTTGTCAAGTACCACACTATGTAGTTACATCCACAAATGCCAGTTAAAACTGTACTGTGCCAAAAGGAAGCCCTATGTTAACACTGTCCAGAAGCGCCGTCGACTTCTCTGGGCTCGGAGGCATCTGGGATGGATCATCACACAGTGGAAACGTGTACTGTGGTCAGATGAATCAGTATTTCAGGTATTTGTTTTTGGGAGAAATGGACCCATGTGCTCCGGACCAAAGAAGAAAAGGATCATCCAGACTGTTACAAGCAACAAGTCCAAAAGCCAGGGTCTGTCATGGTATGGGGTTGTGTCAGTGCCCTTGGTAAAGGTAACTTGCACTTCTGTGATGGCACCATTAATGCTGAAAAGTACATAGAGATTTTGGAGCACAATATGCTGCCTTCAAGAAGACATCTTTTCCAGGGGCGTCGTGCATATTTCAACAAGATAATGCAAACCACATTCTGCACACATTACAAAGTCCTGGCTGCGGAGAAAGAGGATACAGGTACTTGACTGGCCTGTCTGCAGTCCCGACCTGTCTCCAATAGAGAATGTGTGGCGCATTTTGAAGCGCAAAATGCGACAATGAAGGCCCAGTACTATTGCCCACCTTAAGACTTGTTTGCAGCAAGAAGGGGACAAAATTACACCTGAAACACTTCTTCACTTGGTGTCTTCAGTCCCTAAACATCTTTTAAGTGTTGTGAAAAGGAATGGCAACATTACAAAGTGGTAAATGCTTTACTGTTCCAACTTTTTTTGAAATGTGTTGCAAGAACCAAAATAGGAATTTTTTTTTTTTTTTGAAGAAAAAAAACAATAAAAATCATGAACACATTAATAATGTGCTGTTGTATTGTCTGCAATGAAATACAAGTCAAAGTAAATTTAGAAATCACTACTACTGAAATTGTCAGATGTTGCCCATGATACAGGTTATGTGCAATAGGATAGAGTTAGAAGTGCGGCAAGCACCTCTTGCAGTAAGATGACTTCAGTACCACAAAATTACTAGTTTTCCTCCTGAAATAACAGTTCATGTGGAGAAACAATCGAGCTGGCCTTAAAAAAAAAAACCTGTACTCTATCCTGGATCACATATAATCAACATCAATCAGCTGGAGATCAGCACGGGCATAATTCTGCTCAAACAAGGTGCATGCTGGCCTTTCAGGAAGAGAATATATGGCATTTTCCATCAATGCTGGATGCTGTGAATTTGAGGCTCGTAAATCTGGCCTCTATAACGTGGACAAATGCTTGATGAAGATGTCACAGTGAACCAGATAAAGCGTGGCTCCTGCAGACCATGAAACTTTGTGGTTCAAAGCTGTTTCCTTTCAGGAAATAGAATGAAGTACCAGATCCCCTCCCATTGTGTGGACTTAATTATCAGGTTACACAAAGATCGGCTTTAATAAGCCAGACCATACACTCTGATTTGGCTTATTTGGAAATTAAATACTGTACATGCTGATCAGATAGTTTTTTAAGGTTTAGATACGGAGGTCAAATCATTTTAAATAGCCTCTGAAACTCTGCTCACAGAACTACACAGATTATTGGAGAATTTCATGCTAGTTCTATCAATTACATGCCCCTTGCATGTTTGTTTACAAGGTTTAATGCTATTTTGCATAATGTCCCCAAAAAAATCACTGCAGAAAATGTGATAAACTGGTCATGGATTTATCTTGCACTTAACATTTAAATACATTTAAACAGCTATCGAGCTATTGGCAGCCACAAGGTAAAGTGACCATATACACAATACATTTCTTAGCATTGTTATTTAAGCATAACAAACACTAGAGTTTGCCTATGAACATAGATTTTTGTGTCTTTAAAAAAGTAAATGCTCTTTAAACTCACTGTTATGAAGTTATTTAAAAAGGCAATATACCTCAGGAGATGAATAAAGGCTTTTATTAGCTCTTATCACTGTAACTGTCCTGCCAAATCTTTTATAAGCTGGCAACTTTATTAATAAATTCATGAGAGTTACAAAGGCATGGAAATGAAGGGAAATTAATGACCATAAGGGAAGCCTGAGGAATAATAACACAAGCTTGATCTTCTTAGTCATTCTGCTATCATCAACAAAATCAGTTTTTTGGGCATTTGGTATTTACATTTATTTTGCAAATACTTTTATCCAAAGCAACATGCAGTGTATTAATACATTTACAGTTTATATACATTTATATATATAAACAATATACAGTATTATTTATTGTTTATATACAATATACATTTGTCAGTTTGTGACACCCTGAAGTTCAAACCCATTACCTTGATGTTGCTAGCACAATTCTCTACCAGTTCCAGAACTACATGATACCTGAAACCACTGATAACTGAACAGTGCTCGATCAGGAAATCAGGCAAAATTTGAGTCAGTTAAACCAAAAACACCAATTTCCTTTACATTTTAATTGGAAATGGGTGGCACATATGAAAAGTGAGGTGAGAAAGTCAATTATTCTTTGAGTTGTTTACAAAGTGTTGCCAACAATAACAGCCATAAATCCCATTTTGTACCCATACTGTAATATCCCCAAAACAGCTGTCACTTGCTGGATGTTTACCTGGAAGTCAGGGTTGGGATTGGGGTAGGGCAGCCAAGCAGAGCGGGAGTTCTCCTGGTACTTGAAAGGCCCACTGAACACTTGGGTAATAGCGCTCAGATTGAAGGCGCACACTGCTGATGCGGCGATGCTGTTCCTGAGAACAGAGTCAGAGTGGTAAGCAGACACACACACATACACAAACCTGCATCTGACAGATTTTACCCAGCCGATCATTAAAGCATAGTGGGCCATAATGTGAAAAATGGATCCGTCTGTTGTTGACTGTGATGCATCATCATGTTACCAGAGGGATAAAAGCGAGTAAGCTAAAATATCACTAAAATGCAAATTCATGGTGTAAAAACCATAGAATCCCCATTTACCTCACAACAAAACAATGTGCAATTAATAACAGCCCTTTGCTGACAGCGCATCCCTTACACTTTCAGAAAATTTATAGTCCTGCTACAACTAATGGGCTATAAGCTGACCTCTGAGGTATTAAAGCTTCACAGCAGATATCCGAAACTAACCAGCAGTCTGAATCTGTGTGGTCATCTGCAGTGCTGGAAAGTAAGTAAAAGTAGTAACACTACAAGCCTCACTACTGTTTGAGCACTGGAATGACTGTAGTCCAGCTGTTTTAATGTAGTTTTTACAGTAACAAGCTACTGTATGTTTTCCAATAAGTAGAATTTAAAAACTCTAAATATCTGTATTTTTATTGAGGCTGAAGGTTTATAGCAATGCAAGGTTGGAACTATCAAACAAACTATGTATTCTACTATGTATTCTGTTGTGTGTAGCATTTGGGTGTCTAATTTATTTCAGTGAATCGGTTTATTCGCATGGTTAATAAACATGAATGGTTCACTGATCAAATAAACAATCCACAGGTTCATTCAATCTAACCCCTGTGTCTTCTATTGCAAGGCAAAATATTAAGTGACATGCTGCTGTTCAGTGTGAATCATATAAATGAAAACATTGTGACGTATTTGTGTTGAGTTTCTGAAGATCCAACATGGATCTTCAGAAACTTCTTAAATCCAACATGGAGGATCTAACATTGCTTTACTCACACGTTGGTGGTGAAGATTCCATACAGCAGCTCCAGCTCAGGCAAGAAGAAGGTTCCCTGCAGCTCATTGTAGTTGAACGGAATCTCACCTGGCCGTGAGCAGTTAAGCCTGGCCTTCATAAAGGTGGTCCACGTGTCCTCCAACAGAAAACGGCCCCCTATATCGTTCTTACAGACGCGGGCGGCACGGGAGAACACCGTCCTGCCGCAGTCGTGCTCCACCGCATTCTCACGGAAGAAGAAATAGGTGAAGTTGCTGATGTCATAAGAGGAAACGAAGTTGGGCTCTGAGTTTGACAGAAATGAGAAATGGACAGACAGTGATTAATAACAGATACCATAGAGCAGGACTCCTGACCCATCATTTGCAATATAGGAAAGATGCGTTTATTAATCTTTTGCGTAGGTAATGGACAAACTCATTTGTCATGGGCGAAGGGAAAGGTTATGCTGAGACATGATCAAAGTGAGTGTATGCGTTTAATAATCATTCCCTATTCAAAACCGATGATCAAGTGAGTTTCTCAAAGGCAAAAAGATCAAGTGTCGCGACCAACTTTATTACATTCAACAAGGGTTGGGATTGACAGCAGTTTAATGTTCTTTTGTGGTGAGGAGCTTAGTGCTTTTGCACAACATGAAGAAAGGAGAAAAATAAATTGGAAAAAGTTATTTTTCCAATTTTCTTTGAACGCAAATCAGGTGAAATTAGTTTCTGTCAAGATTCTCTGATAATGCTTGAACTCATTTTTAACCCATCAGTTCAGTTCTTTTTTGAACTAGAAAAAAGAAATAGAAGGTTCTCTAGTTACAGAGGGCTATTTTGCTCTTGTGCCAAAAGCAAATGTCACACACGTCAGCCAAAAACTCCAGACAATTAAAGAGCCAGGGTTCTTTAAAACAGATGCACTTCTTAAAGGTGAAGTGTGTATTTTTTTCCATTAAAATACTTTCCAACTTAATATGCAGAAACAACAAGTAAGCAATTTAAAGGTTAATTCCCCTGAGGAGTGTAAACACAGTGACATTATCAAAACATTGCTCTGTTTTTTGAGTATCATGACCAGCCCAACATAGCAACATTAGATCGCAGTAGAATGGCCTAAGCCTATCTGGTTTCTGACTAATAGCAGGCGTGTGTGTGTGGGGGGGGTTTAATGGTTATGGACAGAATATTTTCTTGAGTTCTTGAGATCATTCTACTTTAAATTACTTTTTAATAGAATTTTTTTGCTGTTCAAAATGTATTTAACATTAAACTATATCTCTCCTCCTCAGGCCTACCATTGAGCCATTTGGAGTTGTACTGGGCAGTGCGCAGAGGGGGGAGTCCTCCCAGGCTGCGGTAGATAGCTGGGTCCCTGCCGGAAAAGTCCATAGCTGTGGCAGCATACAGTTCCCCACTGGAAGTAATAAGTGCCGTGGAATTATGCAGAGGGTTATAAGGGCATCGGGCCATTCCACTAATCTGATCATGGATTTCAGTCAGGTTGGTCAGCTGTGGTGTTATAGAGACAAACAGAGTGAATTCAGGTACATCATGATCTTTAACATCATTCTTACTGTTCATATGCCTGCTTAGTTTTTTTACAAACATGTGCATTTTTATGTCTCAGGGGTTGTTTTTGTATTTTTAACAGATAAAACGTATTTTTGTGGTATAAAGATCACATTAAACTGACCTGTAATTTCTTTTTACCATACCTTAATCAATTAACTGCTCTTAAAAATCTTTTAGATTTTTAAAAATGGTCTCAACTTTCAATCTTATAATGTGAAAATATAATTTTTTAAATAAAAATTATAAATCCAACATAAAAAATTTTTTTCCATTTCAATACTTTTTTAAATGTTATCTAACACAATTTATAATTTGAGATATAGTGGAAACTGGTTTGCTCAGAAAAAAGGATTGTTGGATTTTGTTAATAAAAAACAAACAGATAATGAAGTGTGATTTTAAACGAGTTAATTAAACAAAACAATCCACAGTGTCCATAGCTGAGAAAACACAAATCTGTTAAATATTTTCTACGTCTTCTCTTTTTAATTTGCCTTGAAACAGCATAATAGGCAACCAAATACAAAACTTATGGCCTGAATCAGAATCATTTTATATGAGATATTGGTTTTAATTAGTTTGAGATGAAAAAAATTATTCAAATATTTCCATTGATGAAAATCTCCAAGATGTTCTAATTTTAATGAGGAGCTGATGTAGCAGTGAAACTTGTTTCACTGTGCAAATCATTGAGTACAGCAGAGACACCCATCACACTTCCTGTCGTGTTGTGCGCTATTTTGCGAGATAGCAAAAATGTTTATCTCATTACTTGGTTGTCATGCCAAGTGGCATCCTTATGTGCAGTATAGCAAAGCTTTGATTTTTGCTTAGCATGACATTTAGCCAGCAAAGGGAAGCTACCATGACAGGACAGTAATTTACAATTGTATACATTAAGCACAAGGGATGTGGCAACACAGGAATTGAAATACTTGCGACTTTTCGTGTTGGCCTACATTTTTCAATGCGATTTCCGAGTTCTCTTACACCGGCAATGAGATTGGCCTTACAAACACCCTGACAGTTATCCATCTGCACTTCTGGAGAAGTCATTAGCGAACCACATTAGTTTTCGAGGGTTCCTTTCCTTTTCACAAGGGAGGGGGTTTAAAGAGTCAGCATTAGCTTTTTTGAGAGCACAGCCAAATCCTGTTCATCATATTTAAAAACATTTAACAACATGACCAGAAATGGCAGGCTGACAGGGCACTTGTTTGGCAGAAAAATCCTTTGCCATCAAAAAGACTAGCGCTATCTAACGCTTGAAAAATCCAATTAAAGCTTATGTTTTGTGAACTAGACAAAGCAATGGCACTCATACCTTCCGTTTAATATACATCTGAAATCTACTAATAAAAAAATAAACATACTTACATTGCTTACATTGAGATGTCATACCTACAGTGACTAGATTATATTTGCACCAGGAAGTCTAACATACTTTGTTGGGTATCAGTGTATCCTGAAGGCAGCTTAGATCCTGTGTGGCCTCACTTGAATGCTTTTATCTTACAAGCAGCTGACGACCACAACACTTGCCCTGTGTAATCAATGTAAAGGGGGATTATCCTTGATGTTGGCTCAGAGAAAACCTCCGCACACGGCTGTAAGTCTCTCTGCTTCCTTCTGGACCAGAAGCCCATTTAGCTGGCAGTAAAACCAAGCCAATTTGCATGTTTGGCAAGGCGAAGCAGTCTTTTAAAGCGGCACTGCCAGGGAGATACTTCTGCCCGAGCCAATGGCTGAAAGGATGTGTCTTTTCTGGGCATGAAGAAAGATGAAAGGCGTTTATTGATGAAACACCTTCTGACAAATGGCATTCGGAAGTCACAGCAGATATGGACGGGCTACCCATAATGCAAATTAATGAAGAGATTGAAAGACGCCTCTTCAGAACATGGACAGCTGTGTTTGTGCTACACAAAGAGCAACTTAACAGCCTCGATAGCTGTTTGTTTGAAGATCCAGCCTCACCGGCAACATTACACAGACACAGAGAGTGAGTTACTTTTTTTGCACACGTCTTGCTGGCTCAAAGCTATACTAACTTCTTTCCTGCTGGCACCAGGTTCTTGGGATGGTAAATCCCAAGGGTGATTCAACTTTGAGTCAATAATTCCTGCCACTGTTTCAAGAGCATCCGAGGAGATGATTGTCATCAAATGAGAGCCAAATGTCATTATCATTATCTCGTTTGAAGAATGAATAGAGGAGTAATCTGGTCATTCGGATTCAGGGATTCAAGAAAGAACTTTATAAGGGAGGTACGTGCATGACTGGAACCTACAAGATTGTGAAGAGGAATAATGGAGAACGTCAGTAAATGTGCTCTGCAGAGATGCTTATCTTTCAATCAGCCACAGTGAGTGGCATTTATTGCGATAGCTAGCTACTATGCCGAAAGCTATGCATTGGATAAATATGTCAAAGATAAAGTAAAAATGCTCGCACAACACCTGCATAACAAGTGTGAACTTTTTTCTAAAGGACACACAGATTGCAAGTACCCACTAGACCTCAAGAAAGCGTTTTCTGAGGCCATGCACTTTTCAGTCAACAAAACTCTCATTGAAATAAACCGCAGACTTTGGTAGAAATACCACATGCTATGCTATGCAACCCACGCATCACAGAAAATGTCAAAAGAGGTCAGTGTGGAGAAAGCTTGGGACAAAGCTAGCTTATCATCAGGTCACAAAACCTCTTACATTAAGTGTATTGATGCATTTACTCTACCGTGCGATTGGTGCAAATAGGAGTGAAGGCATTTGTGCCGCAGGTAAACAGCCGGTCCCCATTCACCAGTAGCACGCGGATATAATTCTGGCACTCCTCCTGTAAAAAGACATTAGGGAAGATATGTTAGTGAATGTTAGCACATTTGAAAATTTGTTTTGAGCTACAGAAACACATTTATGATACCACTGTTGTTGGACTTGATTTTAGACTTTGAAACGAAACCTTGACAAACAATTGTGATGGTTTTGGTCTGTCACAATTCCCAAGTATAGAGGAGCTACTCATTTGCCATTTATCTACAAAGAAAATAGGTTATTAAATTTATTAAAATAGCTGCAGAGTGAGCTGATTTACCTTAAAGGGATTTTGGTCAACTTTCAAAAATGTGAAGCTTACTGAATGCAGTATAGGAGCTGTGTTATGATTGTCCTCCATTCAAAATTATTGTTATATTACACCAGTTGCCAAATTTCTTCATTTGTACTGTCTCAGTCTGGTGTGTTTACGAGGTTTTTGAGAATTTAGGAGCCTGTAAATCACACTTGTTTCAAGTACTTGAAACCTTGTCACCCTGTCTCTCTCTGTGTTGATTTAAAGGTGCTCCAAGGCAGTGCTGGAGGAGCTCTGCTTTATTCCCTCATCACAATGGCTGTTAACGTGTAAAGCCATTTATTTCTCTGCACTAAGCAAAGTACTAAAAAGAGAACCGTGATTTACATTTGCTAATGCGAGTTGGCTGGCGGGCAGCGCTTTGCTGTATGGGTAAATAAACTGAGATTTAATATGCCCACCACATCACCATGTGACATGTTTATGAAACCCCCTGACAGATAGCTATATTCCATAGTGCAATACAGCGGCTATTATGTGCTGTTAGCATTAAAACAAAACAATGTCGATAGAACGGCTTCCATTCCGTCAAACCCTTCCCATTGTTCTCAAAACAACAAGCTTAGACCAGATTCAGAAGTTGAAAAGGACAATTACTCACAGATTTCTCTTAAAGATGCTGTTTTGTAAAGAATTCAGCATACTGCTTTGTGATGTGTAAAACAACCAAAAAAGGGCAATGGTCTATTCTGAGGCAGCATATGTGTAGACGAAACAGCAAGATTCACCGGGTTACGATCAGATGTGTTTGTTAGAAATTTACATAAGGTGTGTTTTGTGTTAAAAACAGCTGACATTATTAAAACAACAGTGGTATGTTTTTAGAAGAACCAATTTTTAACTTTTTGAGGCTGAAAAATAAATCAAAGAAAAACAAGTCAAGACACAAAAAGACCATATGACTGTATGGCTGTTTTCAAAAAGGTTTTACTGTGCGAAATGTTGGCTACAGCACAGACATGATTAAATAAATACACTAAAATTAACTAAAAAGATAATTAATAACCATAACCAAAATCATGAACAATCCCTAACAGAAAAGCTCCACAATGCATGTTATGATCACCTACCCTGGTAAAGTGATGATGGCTGCATTAATTCTGAATTACAACCACATGTTGGTCAGAGCAGCTCAGCTTACTGTAAGCCTCTAACCATGTTTCACAAGCGAACTAAACCAACAGTCATGGGGATATTTGCACAGGCTTAAATCGCAGTGGGCCACTAGAAATACACCTTGGCTGGAAGGATGGCAGGCTGATCCCAAACACAGCCCCTGAGTCCCAAACTTGGCGTAGCTTAGTGTAGTTTTTTATAAAACAAAGAAGGATCCTGTGTCTAATCCATGTTTGACACATTAAAGTAAGTGAAATATTAAGGAGGCTTAAGAAACAGCTTGTAGCGCAAATCTGATCTGATTCAGTCAGCCGTCAAAACACAAGGGAGCCTGTACTTTAGTGTAATGGAAACAGCTCCACAGAAGAGAGACAGAGACATGGGAATGCCCCACACAGAACTGTTTCAGAAATAATGGGCTTGCTATTTTAAGTTGGAGAGTGAATACTTAAATAATACTTAATAAAACCAACCTTCATTTTAACTACAAAATATTGAGGAGGGAAATCACTATAATCGAATTGTGGCTGCTGATAGTGACGTTTGCTTGAAAGGGTTGCCTGCATAGTTTAAGCACAGAGAGAGCTTATACAAATCAAGTAACAGTGCAAACATGCCACAAAAATAATATCAAATACACAATTTGCACCATGTAACTGTCCAGACCAATTCTAAGTACTGATTTATGAAGGAAGCACCCTACCACAAACTGGCATACTATACTGGGGCTATACATCATACTATACATCATTACTTCACCACTGAGATCCAGGCACCTAAATAGACCCTTTAAAATGCAGAAAGTTTGGATTGGATGTCCAACTGTAAGTGTTGCTGAATCCCGACTGTCAAGATCACTAAAAACGTGCACAAACTTCTCTTTTAAATACAGTTTAGTTCAGGGAATGGTTTTGTGGTACCAGGTACCAGATAGCCCAGATTATTGTGAATAAAAAGCAAATATATATTGATATGATATAATCTATAATACAGTGTCTCAATTGTTCTGTGAATTCACCCTTATCCAACTAACAGGGAATGTTGTCAGACTGTTGGCTAACATTCTCTAAAAGTTCTCTCAAAAAATTGCAGTAACATGTTTTTTAATGTTTTTGTTGCTTAATGGAAACATAATAGAAACTTAAGGGAAACATTCTTACAACCTAAAATTGTTAGATGGATAAACATTGAGGATTTATAGTGAAATACGCACCTCTGATTTTCCCCGACTGAAACAGGCTCCTTTGGTAAACTCATCACAGTGCCATTCTGCCTCCTGCAAGCAGACAAATGAAGACATATATCCTCAAATGATTTGCTGCTGAAGTTTAAACATGGGCATGCATCGAGCATTGGTTTTTTAGTCATTAATACCAGAAAAAAACAGATCTGGACAACTGATTTGTGATTTTTAAATTTAGTGAGATATAAGATATAGTGTCACAAACACACACACGGAAAAAACTTTTTTATTTGTATCCACTCTAGTTTAGGTATTATTGATTATCACTGAGGATAAATGGACTTGGCTATGGACAGCAGGCAGATGATAATCACTTGTATTCAGCTCAATTGCATTCTGGGAAAAAACAACAGGCTTTTGAGAGGCAGTGTGTGCTGTCCTTTACTGAGAAATGAGTGTTCTGGAGACAATGAGTGTGTACATAGACTACAGCTGCATTCACATTTCACCACTGGCACAGAACTGCTGGTTAATACCAAGTTTGATGTCTGGAACTGCCTCCAAATGGAATCTAATTTCAAATGACCTCCTTGCATTTATTGACCATGCTATCTCTGGCTCTGATCCCAACTCAGGCTTGTCAAGCCAAAGCAGACATCGAACTATCAAGAAACAATTAGGGAAAATGTTTCTGTGGCATAACAACCACTTTATCTTTCCCAGAACTAAAAAAATTAATAAGAAATGACCATTACCCTCAGGAGACACAAATCTGGCTAGACAGTAACCTTATTTTCAAGTGATATAGTAGGCAAAAGCCCCTGTGGCTGCTCGCTGAGATGTTACTTTGACTTTTTTTCCAACAGAAGGCTGGAGAATATTCCATCACAGCATTTCAAGATGGGATTCTTGTGTCAACCCGGCCTGAGGCCGCGCACCCATCCCTTGATGGATGACCCTTCGCAAGCGCTAATATTAAGCGAAAAATTCTGGGTTTTTCCATTCTCTCCAGTCTATAGGGAATCTTTCGAATGACACTTAGGAGGCGGCAGGGTGTGAATGTGCAAATCCAGGATTGAAAAGCGGTTGTTTTGCCTCGTCATGTAGCTGAATGAGTTTCCCCACGGGGTCGATTCATGCCAAATCTCCACCGCAAGGCAACGAAATAGGCTTATCTTCCATTGAGAAATAGAGACATCAGGGACACTCCTCATCCAGGGTGAAATGAAGGATGATTTAATGTGTCAAAATAACTATTAGCAACTGATATAGCACTTTTTGTCTGACACAATAGCCTCACAAAGGTATGAGCGACCAGAGAATGAGACACAGTATTTGCTAAGGGAGCCACTATACTATTTCATGCTTCAAAGATAGTAGTTAAGTATACTGTCATAAAGCATAATTATAGCTAGGCAGCTGAGCGGAAACAACACCAGAGTTATAACAGTGAATCTCATGAACTTTGTTACTGAACAGGGTTTGCCAACAGCGCAAAACCTTAGTCACAAAGACAGTCATTCTACTTATATCCCAGTCAAGAAACCAGCTGTTTTGAGGACAGTCACTCATACAAACAAACTGCACATCAGCA
The DNA here is from genome assembly GCA_036877525.1 of Chromobotia macracanthus. Taxonomy (NCBI): domain Eukaryota; kingdom Metazoa; phylum Chordata; class Actinopteri; order Cypriniformes; family Botiidae; genus Chromobotia; species Chromobotia macracanthus. Next base: position 541,791 of record JAZGTH010000100.1, on the reverse strand, counting down.
GAGCAACCCAGAGTGCACGGACAGCATTCTGCTGTCTTAAAGTGGTTTTGTGCGTGCTTGCACAAATCCTTTAGAGTAAGTAGTCATCCACCCACCCACCCACCCAGTGTTTAGCTTAGCAAAAAAGGAGTAAAACATGAATTAAGTGTAATTACTAAACCATTATCTTGACAAATTAGGTTAAATTATGCTTTTGAAAATTGCATTATTTTGCATTGCATTATTATAGAGTTTCCAGGATAATCTAAACAATTTTATTCTTAATTCACCATCATTAATCAGTTGAGCTAATTAATGATGCAACAATGCCCTTGAATGTTAACAACTTGAATGTAAACTGCAACATCTCTGCAATGACTTTTTTAAATTGTTCAAAAAGTGAATGATGAATAAATAGGCAGGTAGACACTAACACTGTTCTCCTTTTCCCTGTTAATAAGGGAAACTGATATCTGCAGCAGGCTGGATGTATATATAATGTATACATATCTGTTAATCATTTTTTGCTTTTACAATACAATTTGCATCAACAACAACATTGTTAACAAATCCCTTGTGACTATTATAAACATTTTGTAGTTGAATTATCCTAAATAGGTATTTTAGCAAAGTTAAATAATTAAAGATTAAATGGCTTTAATTTTTATTACTTAAAAAACAAAAATGCATAGGCAATAATATGTACCCATGTAACAAAAATAAGTATACGTATAAAAATGTTCTACAGTACACAGTGTTTTCAGCAGTTTGTTTTGCTTCAGTTGGTTCAGTTTTTCAAATGTTGGTGAAACCTATATACAAGCAGTTACATAACTTCTACATAACTTTAACTGCTAAACTAAACACTATCTAAAGAAAATTGAAAATATTTTCAAGTCTCTACAGTTTGCCCTTTCCTGCACAGACAGACTCAATTCATTGTTCCAGACGGGCTGCTGCAGACCCTAGAACTAAGCATTCATTGTGAAGAACAGGTGGGCCAGAGAGCCCCAGTCAGCAGTGTGGGCTGAGTCGCCCACCATGCGGCACTTTCAGAATTCCTCCTGGAATTTACCATATTTCACACTTCCAACACAGAACAAAATATGCATAAAAGATTGTAAGAATTTCTGCTGGGCATGCTTGTATTGTCTGAAATGATACAGTCTGAAAAATGTAACCACAGGCGTGCCTTGAGTATTCTATGAATTCTATGCGCATCATAGTTAAACCATGGTAACCGCAAATTAACCAAAGTTTTGGTACAGGAACCATAGCATTTGTAGTAAAACTGTGGTTATACAAATGGTAATCAACACACCAATAAACCATGGTTATTTGAAGCTACCTAATTGTTAAAATTACACTTTTCAAATCGGATATCTAAAGGTGCCATAATAGTGATGTCATCTTGCATTGCAACTGTGGCTAGCAAATGAGTTTGAAAGGAAACCTGATTTGTTACAGCAATTCTAGCCAAAAGTAAGCTTCTACCAAAACCCAATACATCTCCACTCATTATATATGTAAATGGGAAAAAAGTCCCAGCAGCTTTTACTGGGCTTGTTGCTAAGTAGCCATTATCAGACCGTAATTGCCATACTGGACCTCAGTCCAAGCCTAGCATCTTGTTAATCAGACATCTGATGATGGAGTTCCAGTGTATAGACTGCTGAAGGGAAGCTGGTATGTTCATTATTTCATGAATTTAAATGGCTACTGGCCAGTTACTGGCAGCAACTGGAACAGCCGACCTCAGAAATTAGCACAATTGATCTGTTGATCAGTGCATGTAATTGTTTTAGCGTTGGTGAGTAAGAATAAGGTTAATAAAATACATGACTGACAATCTGTCTCTCACTTGTGCTTTAAATTGCATATGAAAGTTAATGACATAACGTCAAAATCAGTAAATCAGAAACACTATGATACAACACATATAACTGAACTGGCTTTGTATGTATGTGTGTGTTCGTTCACAGGTGACGCCTTCCTCTACTGACTCTTGCAGCACTGCTCAGACCGACGTATGACATCAGAGTACCACAAGAGCGATTCAAAAGTTGAATGCTCTCGAATCACTCTTGTGATACTTGTCATACATCGATTGGTCTGTGCAGTGGCACTTCAAAATTAACACACCTGCTGACTTTCACTGTTGCTGAGCCACTAAATAAACCCCTGCCTATTTTGCCCCATGGACCAGTAAGTGCAGCCATCTGGACTCCGCCCCTCACCTGGACCACACCCATTCATCCCTCACTTTCATTTCTCTAAAACCATGCCTCTATTCTTTGTATTCTCCAAAAATAAATTGCCACTCATTTCAGTTGTGAGAATTATCAAATCAATTACACATATGTTCATATAAATTGTTTTTTTGGTAATCACATCTTAATATTAAACTGTTGATTTTCCACCACAGAGGTGAGTTTTCTATAAAGAGCTAATAATGTATGAATTAAAATATAAAATGATATAAAAATCAATTTAATTGTAATTGGCTTGTCATTGCATCTCAGAACAATTAGGTAATTTGACTGAACAGTCTAGCAATATTACCTACCAATGACAGCATGCGCAAATAAATATTCATTAGCTCAATCTTGGGAGCCACCGGATAAAGTATAAACAGATAAAATGAACACAGATCTGTAATTCAATAAATAAATAAACAAGGACAAAGCAGAAAGAAATCTCAGTACAACCACCTGACATGATACAATCATCGTTCACAGTAATGGCTCTATTTTTGTTGAACAAAACACGCCGTTGCATGTGTGTGGTAGCTACAGCGGGGAGTTGAATTGTGCTCATGGGCATAGTCCCTTAGAGCAAACTGCTAAACACAGGTTTAAATCACAAGGATTACCATATTTGCTGTGGGAGTGCATGTAACTGGCAGTTTCAGGCCAGTACATCTAAAATGAGATGGCTGCCATAGGTTGAAGAGCTATACCACTGCGTTAAGTAAAGAGTAAGTTACACTGAGTGGATGAGTGCTGAACTTACACAGCAGGTTAATTGTTTGGGAGGTTGTACGGGTTTATTTTCAGGAGATTGGTCAATAAGCCACTACAATAAGAAATGTTTAGTTTGGCAAAAAGGGGCTATCATGAGCAACTAGACCTAGTTCAATTCACTATAAACGAACGCCTCAATTGTTTAGTGACACAATGGTAAGCTTATATATACGCATTGGAGAAAAGATGGCAATTTCTCCCTCACTCATGCTGCATATTAACACAACAGATTTAAATTTACCCTCACAAATCTTCTGAAAAGAAGCATACTGGGAGAACAAGCTCAGGTGTTCATTTGTCAAGCTTGAAATACAATAAAATGACTAGAATGCAGATTTATTCAGGCAATTAATCAATGATGCTAGGAGTGCTGCTACTGTACAATACAATGCAAAATGCTCAAGGGAGAGCAGACTTGAAGGAAGAATATCGGCTAAGCAAGGTGTACTGGATCATTGTAGAGCAAGACGGTAACACTGAACAATGGCTGCTAATCCTCTGATACCTCTGCTGTTTGACCAATGAGACAGCAGAACTGTTATTTGGTCTTTCCAGGCCTCAGAATTCCATGCAAGTACAATCCGACACTGACAGCACCTGAAAAACACAGTCCACTCTCCAAACATGCATCACAGTTCCAGTTAGACAGCTTTGTCAAATATTGGGATAATTTGTAACATATGTGATGTGCGATCACCAATTCTTGTTTCTGATACAATTGTTAAAATATCTGTTAAAAATATATGGTTATGTAATATATACAATATATACATTTTGGTGTTATTTACAGCAAAAATAATTATGCCTCCTGTGATATAAGATTTTGGTCATATCGCCCACACCTATTCAGGATAAAAGGAAAATGTAAAAATATAGCTAAAATAAGACACATAAATGGCCTTAGAGGGTTAAACAGAAGCAAAAAATAAATACAGACACATAGTGGGCCCCAAGGGTTTGTTGTACACCTACCATGCCTAATCTCACCCATATTTTGACTTGTCTCCATGTGTCAGTGTTAAATCACAGTGATTTCCTTTCATGCTGCTCACAAGGGAGCCTGAGAAAAGATTCATTGTAGTCGGTCTAAAGTTTGTCTCTCAACAAACAGGTTTTTACTATAAAATTGCATCGGAAAACCTGCTTTCCTCACCTCTCTTTTGAAGGACAGCCTGACAGAACAGCAACAGTGCACAGAGAGGACGAGCATTATGGGAGATCATCTGGACCTGTCAGTAATTGTGCTAACCCAGTGTCTAAACAGAGTTTGTGACCGTTACACTGAAAGTTAAAAACACTCCTCTTTCTCTCTTTCTCTCTCTCTTTCTCTCTTTCTTTCTTTCTTTCTTTCTTTCTTTCTTTCTTTCTTTCTTTCTCTTCTTTCTTTCTTATTATTATAAAGATAAAGACATGTCTGATGTTTCACTTCTAAATAAAATATATCTGCCTTCCCCACCTATCAAAGAGGTCTCCTTTAACAAAGTCTTTCTTCTGTGGCTGGTCTGAACTTCTGTTTTTCATTATTCCAAGCGCATCTACAGAAAAGCTGTAGAGATGTCTTAGTAAATTATGCTACAGTCTACAGATCAATAGAAGGTAACCTTTATCCCTAAAAACACACCTCAATCTACAGTCGACCAAACTGTTTCATCTGACACTACTCCAAAAATGAAGACAGAAGGAACCATTTCCAGTTAACACGATTCATGATTACAGTGCAGTTGCATTAGAGCTTCAAATCTGCCATAATAAAACTATACTGAAACTGGCATGTACACTGTTGGTATGTACATCTAATGGTTATATACTATAGTTATATACTGTTATAGTGCTGCTGCATTTATCCTGCTATTAAAGGCCTTTTAATGTATCACAATCATGTGCTTTTAAACACCAGCAGAGGTGCTGTAGAGACATCACAGGTCATTCACTGGGCTTATTTTTTCCATTCCTAATGCGTCATTGCTACCCAAAGCCCTATTCTGTGAGATCAATGATGGATAAAAGCAGCCGTTTCCAGACCGTTTCCTTCTCAGGTCTCAGGACTTCTCGCTCATTGCACCATATTGCTGGCATCATTCATATTACACTCTCAGTGGTATGCTTATGATGTCATCAACAGGAAGACGAGAACATTCTAAAAAAAGATAACAGTAGAATTTCTAAATCACTCCTGAACATTGTTGTATGGGGAGAAAACAACAGAATTTAAAAGAACATAAGTAGACGTGAATTTTTTAACATTCTTGTATTAATTGCTAACAATGCCAAGTACCTGGGATCGATTTCTAGTGAACACACATTATTATACAATGTATAGCTGAAGTGTACCATAAGCTGCTTTGGATGAAAATCAGAAACAACCTAGTCATACACACTCTACAGTGGAACTGGAACTTAGGTCAAACTAAATTGGGAACCTTTTCCCAAAACATCTCATCAGAACATCCTTCTTTCCAGAGAAACCTTGAGCAAAGTCAGTGTGGCAACGACAAAGGACATAAAAAGACAGCAAAGAGAAAGTACAACACACAAGACGCCATGCTGTGAGGAAAGTGTAGGAATTCTATTAAAAAGGACAAGATTGGCCAGAGAGGAAAGGCAAGGCTCATCTTTGTGATGTTGGTTTCCTGTGAGAGGGTCTGAACAAAAGGCTCAAAAAGTTAGGGCTGTCTGTTTGCTCTTTTTTTTCCCCAGGAGGTCAGCCTTTTTGAGGAGTCCCCATGATGTTAAAGTTGTTAAACAGCCAGTGTTTGGCCTTTTGCAGGGCTCAAAAAAACCCACTTCTTTACTATAGGAAAGACATCAAATGAATTTCCAAACATATATGTGATGATGTCAATATGTGATGATTATTTACAGAGTTGTAAGATGTTAGAACTTGCTTGCTGCAGCCACACTCTGCCAGCAGTTACTCTTGGGTAACTATGCTGTAACATTTCAAAAAGGATATTAAGAAAATCGGTTCTAAGTTGAGGGATATTCAGGTCTAGCTCTCTTCAGGTACATTTGCCCTTTTAACTCAGGAAAAGGATTTATTGGTCTTATCTTTTACAGAAGTACTTTAAAGCATAACATCTGGAAAAAAACATATACTAAGATTCCTTAATCATATTGATATATTATGACTGTGGGGCTGTTGTGACCTACTGGTTAGAGAGTCAGACTTGTAACCAGAAGATTGCTGGTGTGATTCTCAATGCTGGCAAGAAACACCTGAAGAGCTCTAGAGCTAGGCACCTTACTCCCAATTGCTCCCCAGGCACTGCCCTGGATGTGTGTTCACAATTTGCAGTGTGTGTGTTTAAACTCACTACTCCCATGTGTGTGCACTAACTGAATGGATTAAATGCAGGGGACAAATTCTGAGTTTGGTCACCATACTTGGCCAGCACTTCACTTCAGATATTGCTTCAGTTATGTTAAGTTGTGAAAATCATTGCCAAAATATTAAAGACTCGAAGAACATCATTGTTTGTCAGTACCGAAAATGTAAATCTCACACAAACAGGCACCTGGCCATAAAAACAAGAACTGCTTCTAAACTAGGTTTTAAACAAGTGCAAGATGGAGTCTACAGAAAGTTTACACACTTAACTTAAACAGGCAACATCAGCCCATGGTGTCTGAAAGCAAGTCATGTTTGTATTGTTACGAAAGTGAATTGACAGTTTTAAATTGGCGGAGTCCTTCTCCCTGAGCTTATGAAGTGACTGTAATTGGCATTCAGACGTAACAGCAGCAACACCTGTTAGTCTCATCCTGGGTTTCTGAGCTGTCTGAGCAATTCTGAGTTAGAACAAACAGGAGGAGACAGACACAGAGTTTTTCACCCACCTGGATCAATGAAAGATCCTCTAAATGTAGCCTGAAGAGATGATTTCTGAAAGAGATTGAGAGAGAAAAAAAAGGTATGATTATCCTGAAGGATCGGAGAAGGAGTTGTCTCAGAGGTTTGGCGGGCATTCGGGTTATAAATGGTGACATTTATGGGTTGCAACACTTTGAGTAAATCCGTGTGTAAGAGCAATCGGCCAATGACGTGAGAGGAATGTTTTGAGTTTTTTATGAGACAAACACTAAAGTCTATACCTTTAGCAGGGGAGGACTGTGCAAAATTAATTGCTACTTTAATTGCTAAAATTAACTCAATTGCTAAATAAATTGCTGAATTAATCATATTAATGCACTCCCTATATACACCCAGTTTTGTAGTGTGTATTACCTGGTGTACTAGTTATATTTTCAGATTTTCATATGATTGGAATACCTGGCTAAAGGCAAAATGTTGTTTGGAATGAAAAACCTCTTATGCAAAGTATGTAGTTAACTGATACTTTAATGAGCTGCTTCTGGACCTTGCCGAAGGATAAGGTGCTTGTTTGAAACAGCACAGCTCTGTAAATGCTGACTGCATTCTAAATCCTGGAAGCCAAAAAACCTCTTGTATTTTTGTTTTTATCACTGAGTGAAAGAGACTAAATTTGCTCCCCCAAACATCCTTATGGAATGAGTTTGGTTTACTTTAACAGCAACTCTGCCAGCTATACTGTTAAATTTAATTCTATAGGCGGAACTACAAATCAGTCTATTAATCTGTCTGGCAAGATTCTCTATCCATCTGTGAAAGGTAAAAGCACTCACATACATTCAGTAAAAATGATATGGCACATGAAAACAGGGCCTGCATTATTGTGTAACAGAGTGCATGATGAATCAGTTGTGATGTGATTAAGGTCTGCTTACTGAATCGACATGCTTATTGATTGCGTTTCACTGTATTAATGACAAAGTCTTTTGAGCTTCTCATTATCAATGGCTGTTTTGAACAAGCCACTAGGCCATTACCTCGGTAATGTGTCATGACCATATAGTTACACATCAGTATAGACTTCTAAACTATAGAATTCTGATTCTATTGCACCTGTGGAGTGGTGCTGATTCAAGGTTATTAATGTCTATTTGTTTCTAATGTGGATGCAGTTCTGTGGGGTTGTCAGGCAGGGTGTCATTAATATTCATAAGTCCCAGGGGTATTTTTTATGGGTAGGTCCAATTAGTAGGCTATAGAATAGAGGACCTTAGTTCTTTAACATTCCTGTCAAACAATCAGATTTTAGTGGTAAGCTATAATGTTCTTGAAAAACATTCTTCCCAATCTATTATTATTTCTGGTTTTAGGGAGGGTTATTGTTACAGTCAAGTATTATGTAAACAAATATTCAAAATTAAAAAGACCAAATCCACAGACAGAAACAAATCTGTACAGTTTTTGATCTTTTTACACAATAGACTGATACGAGTGTATTTTAAGAACATACACATAATGTTTGACTGGGGTGTTGACCATAATTCAATGACCAACAAGTTTGGTAATCCTGGAACATATCCTACTTGGATACATTATAAATTATGTTAATTATGTTAAGCAGACCGTCATTTTATGCAATGCATATAATATACAATACAGTATATATATATATATATATATATATATATATATATATATATATATATATATATATATAAAATAATGTTGGTAAAAAGTATAAAAATCTGCTGGGTCGAGACACTAAATTCATCATAATTCAAACTGTAAGTCTGTATTTGGACAGGTCTGGTCAGGTTGCTCTTGGTAATTGGCAGAAACATTGCTTGAGCTCCTGGGTATCTTTATGAGAACCTGTTGTTCAGTGACCTTGATAGAACAGCACCTCCACCGCAGCACCTTCACACAGTCCATTAGCCCAGACTGTGGGCGTGTTTGTGAGGCCCTGGACACTGACAGCAGAGTAAGAAAATCTGCTCCGGGGTAACCAATCAAGCTGAAAGCCTCATGGAGCTCCACAAGGCTTTAGTTGTTCTCCTCCACTCAATTTGAACACCATTAATCCACAGCCCCTTTATCAGAGCTATTCAAATCTGCCCCTGGGGGGCCCATCCTAGAGAGTTTAGCTCCAACCTTAATCAAACATCTGAACAAACTAATCAAAGTCTCAAGATTAGTTATAAATTACAAGCAGGTGAATAGGACTAGAAAACTGCAGGATGGTGGCCCTCCAGGAGACGAGTTTACGGCCCTGACTCATCCTATCCACAGTGGTGGACATTTTAACCACACAATAAGTGATCTAGTCAATGCCTAAAAAAGTGTTTTTTAACTTTCATTAGGGTTTATTGCTCAGGCCAAGTTTTTTTTATAAATTTTTGTCATTAAAATGTTCACAAACAATGTTGAAAAGTTGTTAACTTTGATGTTCATTTCCTCTGTCTGGAAATGAATGTTGTATACTTCCCAGTCTCAGTCTAAAGTGCTTTACTGGATTCCCTCAGCTCCAGTTGTTTCTATTTGTCTTGTTTGTGGGACTGGCTGACTCCAGGGCCGTGCCAAACAGCCAAAGTAAAAGAGCTCTATCGACAGCTCAAGCCATTAGCAGAAACTGATTGTGCTTCCTCATTCTGGAAAATAATCGGAACACGCAGTAAGAGTTTATTTTAATGCTTATGTTCTGTTAGGATTTACCATTTTTATGTTTGGAGTCCCAGAGACACCATTTTGTTTGTTTTCAAGAAATGTGCATACTCAGTTCTCAACATTTTAGAAAATTCAACCTAATACTTTAACAATAAGTGTGTTTATCAAGCTATTAAAATGGCCTTAGGGTGTCTCAGACCCAATTATGAAGTTTTAAAGTCACAAAAGATATCTTCTCTAAAACCTCCATCAAAGTTTATTTTCTTTTTAACACCTGCTCATAGCAACAGACATTCTTGATATTTAGAGAACACAAAGTAACAAAATAGCCCAAATATCTTTTTAGCCAGACTTAACAACATAGGAGTTTGACAGCAAACTAGCACTTTCTGTGTCGTTACTTAAGAAATGACAAGTTTACATAAAACTATCTGCTTTTGATACAATAAACCACTAGTGAAGCGTATGGTAATCCCTGCTTCTCTAAGAAAAGTAATTATTCTACCATTTTTAGCCCTGTGGGTGTGTGAACTGTTACAGTGATTCGTATTAAACCATTTCTGTGGTTGTCACAAAATAATTGCTTGGAGACCTTCCAAGCCACTGACAGATCGGGAATATGAGATTAATTTGGCTGAAGATGTTCGGCAGGACAGTGTGAAAGTCTGTGGAAAATCACACTCATTAATTAGAGCTGGACAGAGGGAAACCTATCCTATTTTCACATGGATTGTGTGATATTTTTTATAATAGTTGCTGTCAGTGAGAAGATTTTCTTTGTGTGCCAAAACTGGTTTTATTGTGTAGTTTGACAGAGAGCTGGATTATATACCAGTATTAAGCTAATGATTGGAAACTTGGAAATTGTGGCATTGTGACATTTTCACAGTGGGTGTCCATTTAGTGTTGCCAAAAATACTGTAAAATGTGAAGAGGATGAGCAGACACACTGTCAGAAGCTTTGACAATGAACACAATAGCACATTTTTTTGTATACTCAGACACACTCCTGCTACAGGACTAAGGCCTAATTAAATTTTACACGGTGATGGAAGAAATGAGCATTACCTGGCACCCACGATTAGTTCGTTCTGGCCGGGGTCAAAGGTCAGCTGTGAATAATCGACTGTGCCCTCAGCTCTGAACCGGTAGATCCAGGGCTCGATTTCTGCAGCAGGGGAGAGGAGACGAGTTAGCACACACATACATTTCTTTTTATGTTTAACCTCTGGGAAAAATAATTTTTTCTGTGTCAGTTTGTGACTCTGTGTGGGTGCCAGAGTGTGTGTTTGTTTGTGTGCGGGTGTGTAGTATGCATAGCAAATGTTCTCGCTGTGGTGCCTTTCATATTAACCCCTGCTCTTGGCATCAAAGCATCGGTTTTACCCTCTGTAACATCTTTGTTGCCCTGCCTGCCTCTGTGTAATGTGATAGCTATTGGGTTAGCTGGTCCGGTTATGCTAATTTGCTGTCATGTTATTAATGGTCATTGCATTTTTCTGGCTATGGAATGTAACTTCATATTAACTCATATCTCAGTGTTTATAATGGGTTTCAAATGGGTTTTGCCACACTCTGTAGAGATTCCTGATGGTTTATATTGCCTAAATGTCTTAAAATTACAGGCAGCAGGTCAACATCCATGTACCCTATTATATTTATCTGAGAAAATACACTACCAATCAAAAGAGTAACTGTTCAAGTAACTGTTATGTTTTTGGCTACTATTATTCAGTAAAAAATGTCCATTACAAAAACATTTTTAAATAAAATTCTTGTAATTAAAGTAATTAATATGCTGGCACAGTTATTTTATTTTTGCCTGCAAAACGAATTTAAACATTCAGATAAAAAGGTTTTTATGACTATGAGAAACATTTCAGTTATGTGATCTTAAACTTTTGAGAAAACATTGTTTTCTTCCTTTATTTTTCTTTGTGCTTTGCAAAAAAAAAAAACAATGAATATAGAACAAATGATAAACCTGAGAGAATTAAATGCAATTTTTCTTTCTCTTTCTTTCAACAATCAATTTAGCAGCTAGAGGAAAACAAAGTGTCCTGAACTCCTATGTTTTGTTTTTCTTCTGAAGACCATCTCAGGCATACGAAAGGAAGCGAGAATTCCCCAAAGATCCACAGCATCAGTTACCACAGTGTTCCTCCATAAATCTTGTATGTCTCTGTGGGATAACCTGAATTTCTCTGCGAATGGAATTCTTTGGTAAATGCCAAGACAATGTGGTTCTCTGGTCTTTTTGAGTAGCATTTTAGCTATTAGTGGGCATTCACATTGGTTAGCCTTGGGTCTTTGAGTGATTATGAATTTTGTACTTAGGCAGTACAGCCACACAGGCTCTGCATGCAGGACTTACAATTGCAGTGGGCACTAGCATATTGCTAAAATAATGGTTTAATACCATTACTAAGCATAACCGTTATAGAACAAATGTTGAGTACTGAGTCTGAGTTTTTTTTTCAATTAAACAGAACTATTTTTATTAATACTTTTCAGTATGTAATGAAATGTATAACTGAAGTTCATTGCTAACCCCATTACACTTCACTTGCCTTATCTGCCATATTTATATAATACTTATGTATTTTTTACTAAGCACTTTGCAATGCATTCTAGTAGTATTTGGCTAAAACCAGTTGTCTTAAATTGGAAACAATAACGTTGACTACCTTTTCTACATTCCATGTTGGGAACGTGCGTCTATAATGTCTTAAAAATAATGACTCTGTGGGCAGCTCAAGTTAAAGAACCACCCTTAGAACACAAGAACTTTAGGTCATGTTTTCTTTTAAACAGTCTGTGCTGTTACTTTTAATAGACATTAATATGTTTTCTCATTTTATAGATTCTTTAGCTACAGGAAGAAATATCTAACATACCACCGCTGTGTTGCAAGTTCTGGGGTCCGTGTATTTCTGGCACAAAGTTGATGTTAAACTTTACCAACCAAAATTACAGAGCCCAAAGCAAGCTTGTAAATAAAATGAGTCACAACCACTTAGCATAGTGTGTTTATATTTAAATGTTGATTCAGTGTCTTTTTCTAGAAAAGTAAAAATAGATAATTAAACAAAAAACAATATTTTCTCCTGTGTATTGAACAATAAAACACACAGGTGTTTGTCACACTGAATGCAATATACAGTATGTACTGTAAATATATTCTTGTAAATATATGTAAATATATTCTACTGTAAATACATTAAATGTGTTGAAGTAGCTAAATTATATTTAAACATGCAGCTGTAATAGTGTGCCACATCAGGACATACAGTTCAAAAGATAATCTGGTTTAAACAAAGAAAAAAACAAAGAAAACTTCCTTTTTTAACAGAATGCTTATTGCAAATCTGTCCGCTAAACATTGATTACAGGTCAAAACCTTTACATTCATTACAATACATGTTCATGTTTAATAATGAAGGAATATGTATGATTCTGCACTATTTGTGGTGAAACACTCATTTAAGAAGCAATTTGTCACATTGACAATGCTAACTCTTTAATAGATTTCCTGCTTCCATTCAATCACACAAGATGCTCTTTGTAACATTCTCAAGTCATGCTGGAAAAACACAATAAGGTTTTGCACAAACCTGCCATGTGCATGCCAGCTCAAGTGTGTGCTGTCATTAAAGCAAAAGTGGCATGCCACATACTAACTCTTTAAAACTCTTAAATTCATACTTTACACAAATTGTTAAGCCAATAATATCATTCATAATGACAAAAAAGTAATGAATTAGAATAAATATCATAATTAATCGTAACTGATGACAGTTTGTGCTTTGTTTACTGATCAGTGCAATTTTAGAAACTTTAGACAGTTCAGGCATAAAACCAAATGATGTGGAAAGTTGGGTTTATTTTTCCTCCTGGAGTTCTGGCAAGTCTGTGCAGACACTCACACCAATCACAAGACATATACCTGTAGGGAACCATCTGCTTCTTAAAGTCTGTCATTTACAACAAAAGCACAGTCTTGTTTTCCCTCCTTCACATGAAAGAAAAACAGCTCTCTGGAGTCTAGACCAAACCAACATGCAAAGCTTACTCACTATGAATGTTCATCAATCTAGATTTACATCATCTGTCTAGAACATTTTTCTACAAACACCCACTTATAAGCTGAGCAGAGCACTATAGCTCTGTGACTCAGATATTAACTTTTTTCTTTACGACAACCAGTGTCAGTTTTATAACAGAGATCTAACACAGGAGCTCAGCTGGGGTTCTACCATGGCTGTGGGGACATGTATTTATCTTTTTTATAGTCTATGCAGTGGGAAGCAGACCGCCAATTTTGTCCATGTTTTGATCCCATATAGACAAGGATTATGTGGTCCATGGAGAAATGTGTCAGCACACCACTTGAAAGAGAACAACAGAGAGGTGTTCCATTAGGCAAACTCAGCCTTGCACACCCAATGTCTCTCTTTTTCCCGGGATCGACGCATGCATCTCTGTGACTCAACTCATTTTATTGATTTTTTTCAAAGAGGCTGCTTGGACCACTCTCTGGTATAAATGCAGACTGCAGGCTTGATTCAGAAAGGCAAATTTAAAAGGAGTGCAAAATGTTTCTCTCAGCCTTCTATTTGGCCTAAACTGGCTGGCTAGGTGGTCTGACAAAGTCTGTGGTTTAGATGAAAAAAAAAAACGTAGGCTATCCATCACTCTACACTCTTAGCCTTTGTCAAGATCACTAGCTCAGTGTTTGGCTGTAATTACAAAGGAAACTGCTTCACAAAGCAAGACATTTCAGAGACATAGACTGTGTACAAGGGTATTTATTAAGCCAGTCTGATAGTATCAATTTTAGGTGTAAACAGCTTCAGTAAGCCCTGGATGCCAGGGCTAAACCTGTTAAACTCCAGGTGTGATTAAGTAAAATTGAAATAAGATTTGATAATTACAGAGATCAACATGAATGAACTAGATGATGAAACCTACTGGATCCGGGATCGGGTTCCAGTAATTTGATCATCATATGCATGTGTTTTTATGCCTTGAAAAACTTAAACATTTTATCTTCTGTGATGTTTTGTGCATCCTGTTTGAAATCTGCTGATGTAAATACAGTATCAGCAAATCAGGAAATCAGCACAGCTATGCCATCATTTTACTGTAAAATGTTTTACGATAATAGCTGTCATGGAGTTACAACATAGCTAACACATTAGCAGCGATTACATAATTCAGTATCATGCCATAATATGCATGTATAAATGATAAGTTTGTGGTGGGGCACTTAAACACTAGACTACTGCTCCAATTGAGCAGTAAAAAATCCTTATTGCTGAGCCTTTGTCAACGTCTGTGTTTTAAGAAATCTGAATTCCAGTTGAGAACTAAGGCCATAAAGGGCATAAGGAGTTCAAGTCTTATTTTAGAAGCCTTAGTGGAGCAGTTCAACCAACACATAAGAGAAAACCCAAAAGTGCCAGTGCTTAACCCACAGATCCCAATGCTGCTGGAATAAATGTATTTACTTAAGAAAAGGCTTGTGTTTGTGAAGGCTGGTGTGCAGGTATTTGATCTTATAGCAGGGGTAGCTGCTGAATGTGTAAACTGGGTCTCGTTCAGCGATCTGAAAGCTTTGATTCGAAAGCTCAGTCAAACATGGAGAACAGAGTTTATCTGAGCTATCTTAGAGACTGCATTTTCAAAATGGAGCCAATGAACTGATATGGGTTTGGAAAGAACAGGTAATACATATTTGATAAACAGGGTACTAATTAAAAGGTTTAAGCTACACTGTGTGTGACAGCTGTACAGGTGTAGTGTTTTTTGGGGAGTGGGGAATTTGGGGAATGAATTATTTCCCACCAATAATGCGGCTGTCTTTTTTAAAATCAGTATAAAGATATAAGCCATTACAAAGTTTTACTGAAACAGCAATATTTCAGATATGTGAAATTTGTCAAGTATTTAAAAAATGACAATGTGATTTTTTCTTCTCTCTTTGTGATATTCCTTCTGTCTAATGCACCTGTCTGCTATTCAAATGCGTGAGTGTGTCTTTTTATTGTTGTTAACTTCAATGAATGACTTTAATCAATGTAAATCAACACTGACAATAAACCAATAACGTATCAGTGTTGACTTTTATATATAACAAAACACTTAACTGCTATATCAGTCATGTTACAACATAATTATTACAACTAAATTGACACTGAGTATTTTTTTACATGCAAAACCCATATCAGTAGCTAAACGCTAGTGAAACAAAACATTTTTACTCAAACAGCATCTAAATGTGAACATAAACAACTAGACCAGTAATGTACTACAAGCTAAAAAAGAGCATGTTTGTTCTTATTGAAGTAGTGAGTTCATGCAGAAACACAGTTATCTTGTATAACCCCTGTAAATGTGCCATTCTAGAATAATTTGGAACTAGTTTGTTGCTTCCTACGTTTTAAAGCAAAGGCTTGTGTTTGGCACATAGACATGAAGTCTATTATTCCATTTTAAAAATCAATAGGTTAATTAGCAACCAGGCCTTGGTACTATTCACACTACCATGATTATAGACAGCTTAATTTTCTGTCAGTTTATTTACAGTTAAAGCTGATCACTAAGCTGTAACAATGACCTTGCCATTCCACTCCATTAGCCCCATCAGACCCTCTTTGGCTTTGACATACAGCTACACAATTGCTTATTGAAATCTGCCTGCTAAATTTACATTGATTACAATACACGTTCTCCAGGCAAGGGACTTGCGTTATTTAAGCTGCAGGGAAGGTGACTGAGTTTATCAATGCAATTAGGTCTCTTTGATTTGGGCCAAAAACAATAGTCAGCAGAAATATATTTAGTGCTGTAGTCATTCAAAAACTTGTCTAAAGGCCTGTTCACACCAAGATAAAGGTTGCAAATTACATACAAATATTAATAATATGATGAGCATTATACGTTATATGAGCATTTGAGTTGACTGTAATAAAGCTCTTGGGAAACTCAAGCTTATAGGTTTGCAGTAACAAATTTGCATAGGCTGAGATGCTGACCTGTGTGTGAGATGACTGGGTGTTCCGCTTTGTGGCAGGGGGACTCAGGGGCTCGTGGGGCCCCTCTGCAGGGCACTCCTCTAGGAAACAGCAACAGCAGGCTGTGCAGTAGGACTAGGCAGCGGGCCAGGGGTGTTCCCTCCACAGGGGGAGCCATGGGGGTCCACAGGACTCTGCTCAGTACTGCTGGGGCAGGGACATAGGGCACTGGGCATCTGCCACAGGAAACTAGAGGGGGAGAGAAAGTGAGAATGACTGAATGAGTGTGATATGGCTTGATAGATTTCATTGGTGACACTATAATTACCTTTATAACCTTCATTATTAGGTCATTAATCATATATAATCAAATATGATTTACATTATATGTTTAAATAAAATCATTATTTAAAGTACTTTTCCCACTTATAAAGTTTCATATTTAAAGAAATGAGCAATACTTCTGACAAAATATGTTTGAATTGATTGATGTACTGTACACTCACATGAGTGACAGTCATATAAAAGGACTAGCTCTTTAAAGATATCTTATGACCACATACCAGCTAAATATAAATACAATATGCATTGGAAATCTGCCATATCAGCTCACAGGCACTCATGGGTACAGTGTTTTAGCCAATCACATCAACCGTAAATGCCATGTGACTAATTACTCTGGACCGACAGGAACAGGATATCTTGACACTTGACATTTATAGTCTTATTCATGCAAGTTCAGAAACGATTCATGTTGAGGAGAACAAACAGGTTTTCAATATTTTTTCCACCAAGGTTTTTTTTATGTGTTGAATGAGGGGGTGAAGGCAACATACACATATATGTTCAGAATAAGACATGAGTACATGAGAAAAATAAGGACGATGCAGCTGTTGAGGTCCTCACAATCCACCCTCTCCTCCTCGAGTCTCATCTTTGACCTCCCTTCCACGAATCAGCACAGAGGGCTGCACTCTAGCTCTTCTGAAATGGCATACACCACCAGAGGTCACACCACAGGGGCCTCTCACACTGCATTCACAAGCAGTAAAACTCAAATGTAGCTCAGCACTGACAAGATATTTACAATGCGGTTACAGATTACGTTTATAATGGCTTGCAGAGCAAGGACTCTCTGTAGCATCTGATTGCAGCTCTGTTGGATGGACTTTTGAGCACAATCTCACCATGATCAAGCCAAGCACCTATCCCAATGCATTTCCAGAGCCTGTCAATCACACATTCCTCTCTATTCTTTCTTGGGATAGCCACTCTACAGTATAACAGACAGATGAAATTGAGTCAGTCTCTGAGAAGGCAAGTGCAGAACTTGATTATGGCTAAGTCGCTCTCATCAGCAGGGACCACAGGGACTGTCAGTAAAGGACAGTATAGGTTTGAATGGCCTGATGGTGCTGATGGGTTTGGAGACGTATGTATGCAAGCAGGCTCGTACATTTTGTAGTCTCACTGAATTTATGTACAGCTTCCTGTTAGCATATGGTGGATTTATGGTTGATTAAAAGTTGTCTGTGCTTACTTATGTCAATACCCATTGCAATTTATACCAATTCATGTAAAAAAAGATATAAAATAACAAATATTAAGTATTACTGTAGATTCATGCAGATGTATGTATTTGTTTAAAATAGTAAATGTATCGTCTAAACATTTACAGAATAATAAAGAATATATTACCCAGAGTTAAAATTCTGCCTTTACCCACACCAAATTATTGGTACAACCTGTACACTGTGATTTGTTATCTATGTAACAAAAAATCTGAAAAGTAAGAGTGAAACAGCATGAAGGTGATTAAATAATGACTTATTTATTCCTTCAATGCCTTAAATTCTTTATAAAATAATTTTGTACTTATCTATAAAATAAACTTGCACAGAAAACATTTCGTAGCTCTTCACAGTGGTTAAACACTGCACCACCCTCTCATACAAGTTGACACACCCACAGAAAAGAAAAGAATCACATTAGCATGCAGGACTAACCCAGTGGTTTATCAGTGAAAAGTGCAAACATCCATTAGCAGGGTTATGTGTGACCTAATCTGCTTCCAGTCTCATGAGATGCAGCTGTTCTGTAGCAGGCTGTTTGGGTACCACTCAGGATATATCACCTAGGCAGAACTGCATATGTGCTCTGGCATATTGAGTTGAGTGGTGGTGCTCATGTGAACAACGTGGGTTTGAATCTGGCTTGCAACACTTAGTGATTTAATTCAATTTCAATCTTCCAAATACACTGGACTGCAAGGCAGGACTGCAACTGTAAGCTTAGCCAATTATCCGCTGTATAACAGAACAGAATGCTTGGTCATTAGTCAGGGTGTCACATAAATGCTGGACACAAGCACTCAGTTTCCTTTAATCATAGCTGCACATATGACAACATGACTTATAGCTGCTGTAATCAATACAAGATAACAATGTGCGTGACAGTGATGAAGCATTTCAACAGAACTACAGGCTACATACAGAATCTCATTGTCACTGATTCTGTCTCTCAGATATGCAGTGGCCTCTTCCTGCTTCAGCCAGTTAAACTGTCCCCTCCTGATATAAGAAAAATAATGGGAAAGTACTGTGGTCAATATGATCTAATCATTCCAGCAATAACACCGGATCTTGCCCATATGAAATTCCCAGTTCAGCTCTTACATTAGTAAAATATTGAAGAAACGTTTAGGGCTGAATCAAAGGACTATATTCTTCAACAATTGAAAATTCTGCTTTAAACCAGGTGCATTAAACCAGGAAATATGGTCATAACAGAAAGGAAACATGAACGTATTTTTCAAACAAGTGTATTGTTGAGGTCGTTGACCAATATGGCTATTTATGACCGTTGGTGAAAGCTGACAATTATACACATTAAATAAACATACTGTTTGATATGGTATAACTGAACATGTTCTCTTTACTACATGCCGCTGTCATCTTCTTCATGTTTGCACAGATGGCTTTTGGTATTAAATAACAAATCACAACATATTAAGCAGATTTTACCCAGAGAAAACAATAATGGTACTGGAAGAAACACAAACCAGCACAGACAGCCACAGAGATCATTTATTTCCTTCATAGATCAATTGTACCCCTCTCTGACTCTGCGTTTTACTCTGCTGTTGATGTCTCCACTAATATGGATATTTTTACTGAAACCCTTGAGGTAAGTGGACTGAAAAGGCATTAGCAACATCTGGTTCAGAAAGCAGAAAGCACAGGTTGTATGGTTCAGGCTGCCTCCAGGCATTAATACACACAATGAATAATTAAAGGGACATTTTCATACAAGCTCTGGAGGACTGAACAAGGCTCAGCTGCGCTGTCTGTATTATCCCTTTCCAACTGCAGAAATATCCTAATTGGCCATCAGTGTTAGAATTTACATCATTGTAAGGGTCCACATGGCTTGACTAAGTGATTTGAATTGTACATTCACAAGCTGTGACATCCAGACCGCTTACCTGACATGTTACTTACAACTACTAATTAAGAATGTGCTAACCAGACTTTTTGACTACATGAATGAAGTCTGGTTCACATTGCTTATTCTTGCCCTCTGTTTAGACAAGAAGGGGCCTTCTGACCAACATGTAAAGTGACCAACCATATATATATATACATATATATATATATATATATATATACTATATATATAGATAGACAGATAGGTTGATTTAGATATATATCATAGGTACTAATAGATTAGATATATAGATATATATATATAGATATATAAATAATTTTAGACAAGAGACATATAATTACTTGTAATGTAATTACTGAGATACAGCCCTTGTGAGTTCTCATGTGATCGCTGTCCTTGGTGCCCCAGATAATATAACTCTAAGAACAAAGCAGAACACAGTGTGCTTCATCCTGTGAAAAAGGTCATCCTGTTTACTGGTTATTGTTTCAAAGAAAAGTCTTGTCCTAAATACATTTCAAACATTCAATGTCATGAACCTTACAAACTTTGGCAAATCCAATGAATAGTTCTCCCCTGGCGCCACTCATTGTAGCAGATTTCGAACTTGTCAACATTACTTTGTTTTCAAGCAGACTAATAAAACCACCCTGACTCCTGAAAAATTGCATCCGAGACAGCCAATCAGACTGATGCTAGCTATTCTGAGAAAACCCTTGTGTGCACTATCAAATGGTTTGTAAACAGTCTGCAGGCAGTCAGTGGGCATGCAGTCTGAATCCAATAG
Source organism: Chromobotia macracanthus (assembly GCA_036877525.1). Lineage (NCBI taxonomy): Eukaryota > Metazoa > Chordata > Actinopteri > Cypriniformes > Botiidae > Chromobotia > Chromobotia macracanthus. The sequence continues at coordinate 521,064 of JAZGTH010000100.1, read as the reverse complement.
AAAGAATACGCTATCAGGAGTATTTAAAAAAGATAACCAAGAGTCTAGCTGGATTTCAAAGAATATTCAATACTGTCATAAGTGTTTCTTGATCCCGCCAGTTTAATATTACAAAACACAAAAATGTCTGATCAATACTTTGTGATCTACCTTCTCCACTATTGAATCTTTACTTTGTGATACTTTCCTGCAATCCTGAACTGACAACAGAGGAAAACCAGAGGCAAGACTGAGCATCAAAAAAGCATTAGAGTGATAGCAGACTCTGAGCAAATAACTATCACACAGCGATTTCCTAGGTACAGCGTGTACATGTCAGACTGTAAACATTGACTGTTTATCAATGCAAGAACAGAATTTTCCGCTAGCAACCTCCTTATCCTCTACTGATGTTGTTCTCAGCCAGATAGAACCATTTCCATCTAAAATCTAATACTGTTTTTCGGCTCTGATACTTTCTCAATCTGTTAACCCAGTACCATTATAACACAACATACATCTGAACACACAACATCTGTCAGCCTGAGGACAACAGCCAGACTTTGATTTTAACATTTTAAATGTACATCTGTTTGAGTTAGTATTTATAAAAAAAAAAAATTAAACCTCACACAAAACTCTCCTTTCTCCCACGCTTTGACAGCCAACATATCTGGGCAAAATTGATGGAGGAATTAAATTGATGCTAGAACCGTATTAAACTTGTCGGGGTAGTCAGCCACAATTGCAGGCTAGTTACGGAAACAATACTACTTAAAGGCTGATGTTGAGGGTTATGTTCCAATAGCTTTGGAGCTGTTAAAGAGTAGCTTTGGGCTGGCTGGCCACAGACAAAGTCAGATTTAAAACTGGGACGGCATACCCAGCAATTTCAGACTGTCACACCCTAACTCTCCCAAGGTATCAAGGCTTTATTTTTAACTGTCTCTTTCTCTTCTAGCCCCTTTGATGAACTGACTATGCTTGGATATAAAACAGACTGGCACAGAGCTTTCCCGATGTTAAAAGGAAGCTGTGGCACTATAGTTATACAGCTTTCCCAAGAATCAGCAGCTCCTGATTCAGCCAGTAGTCACTATACACAAGGTCACTGGAGCACTCCGTCGTGAAAGTGTTTTCAAACCCAAAGCCACAAAAAGAGCCTGAGGAACATAAACAATAAAAAAAGGCATTTGTTAAGGTGGGTTTAACCTTTGACTTGAACCAACAAATCCATGCCATGGCTTACTTTTTACAAGGTCAGCACCGCAGAGCTATTTCTGACCTTTGTTCTCACCAGTCTGGTTATTATAAGAGTCTATCCACCATGATTAAAACGATAAAGCATCTACACATATTACATATCCCCAGCTAACAATTTAAGGTTGTAAGAATGTTTCGCTAACATTTCAATTAAATATCCAAAAAGTCTGGGAACATTCCAAATGTCTAGTTTTTTGATGTTGTGTTATCATTATTGCTTGGTTTTAAGAATGTAATTCAAGCATTCTGTAATGTTTTTAAAACATTCCACATCATATTTAAGAATGTTTTTGATATAAACATTACAGCAAACTCAGTTTTTTGAGTTTGAGAATGTTAGCCAACGTTCTGAGAACATTGGGTTGACACTAGTCAGGATCCTTGCTTTTGAAGCATACTAAATACATAATAAACCTGTGCGGTAGGTTTATTTCCTTATGAAAGTATAACTGTCGGATAACGTTATCATCTTTCTTATATTCTGCTGATTCCCCTATAAGAGAACCCCAGGTAGGGGTGCTGAACATCTGACAGCATACTTCCTCCCCTTTGCCGTGAAAGACCAGTATCCTATGAGGCACAGAAGCTAATCATTGTCCAATCATTATACGGGTACTTTGCTTGTATTAACTGCATGTAAGATAATCTCCTTACTGTCTTATAAAATGTGAGACGTCCAATAAGAGAATTTTATTGCTCTGATGGCCTCATTTTATAGCTCATGAGATGTAATAGTTTTCAGTTATATTTTGGAAGGTATCAACACTGTCTCATATGTTTCTTCAAAGAAGTTTAGAAGTTGTTGCAATTCACAAGAATTTTAAGCCTTGTTCTATTACAGTGGGTCAAAACTTCTCATTTTTATTTCTCCTAGGGAAGTTTGGGAGACGCATACAATATGAGACAAAATTAATACTTCAAAGAACCCTAACTGAGAACTCTATTAAGTCTCTTGACTTAATATCAACCTCTGAGCATTAAAAAGTTTCCCCTGGGAAAGGCTTATCAAATCAGACTCATAAACTGAACCCTTTCATACTTGACAGAATTCAGATATTTTTCCACAAGATCAGCAAAGCTTCGGTTGTTGAGACATTTAAATGCCAAACCATGACATAGGCAGTGGGCAAAGAAACCTTCACATCAAAGAAACCTTTTAAGAGGTAAACCTTCACAAGCTTTCAAACCAGATGACAGGAGAACTCAACCATTTCTTTAGGTTGTACAAGTCCATATAAATCATGCATGGAAACACAAAGACTGACTGACAATTCGAGTGCTCTGTTTTTAATTTGAATTGCTACATATGTGCTCAACATGACATAAAACTCCCATTGTAAAGCATGCAGCTCTTTTTAACCCTTTATATGCAACAGTGCCCATGCATGGACAAATACACACACCTCTGGACCTGCGGAGATAAGACCCATAATGCCTGTTGCTCTAAACGTTTGACATTTTGAGGGGTTTAATTACACGCTTGGCCACCAGGAGCTGGCTGAATGCGGCAGAAAATGACACTATCACAATCCCCAGCTGCATATCTGAATTGTAGTACTGTGGCCCTCAGCATTTGAATGCCCTCACCTTTATTAATAAATAGGAGGCATATTCACAAATGAACCTAAAAGCCACATTTTCTGGGTTCCTTTAGCAACAGGGCTTTCATTTGGGTGGCCTATAAGAAAATATGAAAATTGGACATTTCTAAATATTAATATTAGTTTTTATTATTATTCATGTAAAAAACATTTAAGCTACAGTAGCTACTGCCCTCATATTGGTATTTCAATCATTTATTTATTTCAAAAGTCTTTATTTGGTTTGCAAATTTAATGTCATTTGTGCCTATAAGCAACAACTGACAGACCTAGATGTGGTTTTTTTTTTACTTATTGGCAATCTGAGTGAGGAAATATAAATCATCATTGTGACATTTCACAACACTGTGCAGAATACTGGGATTTAGGATCATTCTGACAAAGTTTTGCAATGTGAAACTTATTTAAACCACGTTAAGCTACATAAAGCAGAAGGATAAATCTTTAGCCGGCTTCCAAATGTGGCACATCTGGTAATCAATGTCACATTTGGCACGCACGTTCTTGCTAACAGAACCAGCCGGCAATGCGTGCATGAGATGGAATCAGGTTACAAACACATGCTGTCGTGGCACAAAGATAATAACAAGTGAACTTCTTCATCTGCTGTATAATTAAACTCCACAACAACACTTAAAAGACACCGGCGACATGATCAGTGCACATATGGGAAAGATCAATGCTTGATTGCAGTGAATATATATTTTTTATTAAGTCCTCAGATATGCAGAGGCTGGGAATGTAAATAATTACTCGGCTCCAGGAGAACCAATTAATCACATGTGTGGGGTGTAATTTATCCCATATATAAAAAAGTGTGACACAATGTAGTGCGGGCTGAGAGTAAGAAGGAGCTAATGTGAGAATGAGTGTGTGTGTGAGAGAGAGAGAGAGAGAGAGAGAGAGAGAGAGAGAGAGAGAGAGAGAGAGAGAGCACAGTGCAGCCCAGCTGTGACTGGTGAGATGTTCTGACAGGATAGGGCATGTCACACTGCTGCAGGCATAGTGTAGCCGAGCTAGCATTGAGTCAGGCAGATTACAGCACTTTCTACCAGTGACTCTACTTCACTTCTTGTCTGGAACAACAAAATAATCACAGTACTGTCAGCACAAAGAAACACAGTCTCTTGTTATCCTCTGAGCAATTTGCTGATCATATTTTAACACTTCTTTGCAGACAGCCATCAGCAAATATCTAGAAATAGAAAGAGAGAAAGAGAAGAAACTTCCACAGCAGCATAAATAAGCCTCATTGTGTTCCTTTAACTCATACTGGATATCTAATAATAATAAAAATAATCATCATCATGGAGCAACTTTGGACTACATGGACCCCTGAATGGAAATCACTAGCCTAAGTAGACTAGTATGATTAACAGATGTTTATTTTGATGTGCCTGATACCTAATGACCTGTATTCTATTGTCTTCTGAGACACAAAATATAGGGCAAAATCTAGAGAAATGTATGAGAGAGAGCAATCTCTCTTCCAATGAGTTGCTTTTGCCTTTAAAACACTGCCTAATAAGCTTATTAACATCTTAGAGGGAAGAAAAATAAGTCTGATAATTTATGCCACATTGAAATGCAGCACATTATGAAAAAAACATGAATTTTAATATAGATCTAAACCAATTAAGGTATTAAGGAGACTGAATAATTGCACTCCAATGGCATTATGAGATGTTCAGTCTCTGTGGACTCACTTTCAGACACACCAAAACATGGAAGTCATTCTCTAAAGACTCCATTATAGATGAGGTAAACATGAAACATGCAGCATCTAGCAGATGGAAACGTACAGCCTCCTAAAGAAAAACTAAAGATCAATCTATTTAAAATGTCACAGCCTGTGAGGATGGCAAACACTGAATATTAGGGAAGCCAGACCAATGGAGATGCTCAGAGCTCTATCTCAGGACCCAATGACCCAGATCTGCTACAAACACAGACACTTACATCTTATCTGCGTAGCAACAAGTTCTCACAGCATCACAAGAAAAGCAGGTTTGTTTTCACCTGAACTGAATATTTTTTCTTATTTGATTGCTTGAAATGTCATCTTTAAATGTCTACCACAATTCCCACATATTCACAGTGGTGTTAAATGTCAGAGGTGTTATTTAAATTACACAATCAGGTTGCATTCAGGTGCACATCCTGTTTGACTGATTCATTTCATAAAGTGATCAAAGCCCAACATGCAAGCACTTCGAGCAGTCATAAATAAGAAATACACTGGCCAATGGTGTCAATGTTTAAACACACCTAAAAATGCAAGAAAGTCATTGCCAAGACATCAATACATCAAACCGAGCAGCATCTCAAACAAATATTGCTTTAATTTCACTTTCTCAAGGAACAAGTCTCAAGGTCATTTTAGTGGCTGGTATAAAGTCAGTTCTCACAGTACCATATAACATAGCAACAAGTGTAATTCACTTTACCAAATAATTTGCTAGAATTATCTAGGGTTACTTAAACTTTCTGTAATAAATACCACTTGGTTTGATATTTTGCTGTCTAATGAAGTCACATTCATGGATTTTAAGTGTCCAAGTGTTGCTTAAGAGTCCAAATTCTTTTTTGGGGCCACTGTACATAAACATACACACATGGTACTGTACATGCATACGGACCTCTTTACAAGTCACTTGTAAGAAGTCGCTAAATAAGTCACTAAATACAGCAGTCCACCAAAATCTCCAAAAGCATCTGATAAGGTATTATGAACAGAAAAATGTAACCTTAAAATGATCACTAATAGTACATTATGTTGAAGCAGAAGTATACTGCAGTAAAACCTGTAACACAAATTATTAGCTTTGTTGGCTATTCTTGCATGGGACTGAAAACTGCAGCAAACTTTCCCACTCTCTGTTTCTTTTGCTCACTCAACTGAGAATACTGCATCAGGCAAGATGTAAGTAGAGATTAGCCTTTTGTTGCTACAGTATTCTAAACACTGCAGTTTCACTGCATCCCGATTTGCATACTGTATTATAGTGTGCAGAATGAGGATTAGTGTGCGAGTGATAAAGTGTTCTATGATATCAAGAGGTTTATATATTATGTGAGGTATGTACAAACACTGGCATACTGTCTTACTAAAGTACATACTCAAACAACTTCCTGCTATCTTGGGTTGACAGCCAATAGAGCAAATTTCAGACCATTCCTGTTGAAGTCCTAAAATCTGCATAATCTATGCAACTCTCAATTGTTTTGGTTTGTAAATGGTCTACAGAATGTTTTCCTCATTAAAAGTTTGCACAGAAATTTAGCTAATTATGCTGCTAACAGTGGTCGCATGTTTCAGTGCCTTCAGAATGCAAACTTTTCTAATGGACTGATTTAGACCGGGTGCTAACTGTAGGTAATCCAGCCAACAAGATTTGAGTTTTAATACACCAAAGCATAGGCTGTTATTTCTCCTAAAACATCCTGTTTTGCAAGAGAAAAGAATACAGTCCATTACATTTCTATTTAGTATAATTTCGGGAACAGGTTTATTATCATAGTCTGTAATTTAAAACATGCACCCATGTGAAAGTCCAAATCGACATTATTAACATAATTGCAAGGTTTTGATCTCACTTGCCGATCTCTAAAGCCCTGTACTGTGCTCTTATCATTTGTTTGATGTCAGTTGTACCTAGACAAACAAGGCGTTCCATCTGTAAGCAGTTTCCAAACTGCAGCAGATGTTTAGGGTTCCACTGAGAGCATCACTCTTCATGTGTATTTGTAAGCAGTGAGGGGCCCACAGCAGTCACTGAAGTACCAGAGGAGAACTTGTATTGGTTTAAGCAGCTGTGTTATTGCACTTGAGTCAGGCTATGTTGGGTCACCTTCTGATCTTTTTACCCACAAGCAGAAGTGTACTTGTGGGTAAAGTAACAGTGTTTAAACAAAACACTAACTCACCTATCGGTATAGTACATCTAAGAAGTCTCTTTTAGAGTGTGTTGGGGGAAATTGGGGCTTGTCACTTTTTGTACTCTATTTAACTCAGGGTGGGAAACAAGCCATTAAAGGAAAAGCCTATCATAGACTTTGTAGCAAAACATAAACAGTCAAACAAATATGAAAGGCAAACCGAAGAAACAGCAAAAATGCTAAGGTAGCGTTAAATAAACTGTATCAATAATAAAAATAATAACTGTATTAGTAATAAATAAATGTTTTAATTAAAAAATAAAAAAAACCTTTGTACTGAGTGCACAGTTCAGCCAATTCATTTAAAATTTACCTTTAGTACATAGCTGACTCTTGCCTAAGGAGTATTCTTAACAAGAATATTAAACTGTAGAAGGAACACAAATACATAAGGCTCTTCAGTGTATTACATAACCCATATATAATGAAACAATTGCCCAGCTAATAAAACGCTCATATGAGTGAAGAGAAAACTCGGCATAATGATCTTTATAATGTCTCTGAGTTATGGAATGTTACTACTGGAGCAAACTAACACTACCAGGAGAGATTCTGCCCCCTGGATCGAGCTGCCTACAAAATCTAAATAATGCTGATTATTTGACAGGCTCTTATGTCACTTTTATCACTCAGCTATCACTCAACAAGTGCAAATTGCACCAGAAAATTTTGGGATCACCACAAATAGCCCACCACACCAGTGTGGCCCCTCTTTTCCCCCCAAGACTGTCTAACTCAGAAAAGAAAACAGCCCTTTGGGAAGAGGACCCACATGCAAGTGGGTCCAGCTGGATAAGCACATGTTACATTAACTCTTACATTACCACCTCAGACAGCTGCAGCTTCTCTGATCACTGATCACTCATACAGCTAATCAAATAAAATAACATGAAAATACTACCATTTTAATGTACATATACATACATTAATATATTAAAAAATCATCATAAATGTTTAGTCACAATGTACATTTCATTGTCCATCAGTTTACGGAATACGTTTTAATATAGTTTACAGTGTACTGAATACTTATTTTTTTCAACTTCAGTTGTCATTTTTGTTTAATGCATATTTTGATATTTTGGGTAAAGGTATCCCCATTTAAAGACCCCTTAACTACTTAGTTTCAGAAAAAAACAACTGTTTCATTTTACTGTTTTTTTCTGACTCAGCCAAATCTGCTATTTTATATGATTTACTGTCATAAAACCAAAAATCTTTTACATAAAACAGTTCACAGAAATGGTTACAGTTTTCTCATATCATGCAGCCAGATAAACAAAAAACACTGAGGCAGAACCGTTGTAAACATTCAACAACAAGCTCACATAACCCATCTAGATTTTGAATTTAAGTGCAGTCGAGTTCATTCCCTGAATAGTTCATAAACAAACAGAAGCAGGTGCTAACAAGATGGAGAATTTTGCACACTTGGGTGGATTGAGAGCTGCACAGCCTCTCACTCCAACTTTACTTTTTAATGATGGACATCTGAGAAAGCCCAACAATAAGTTATTCTTCTCTCTCTGCTAGCGAACACGCCCTTGCAGGGCTCAGTGAAATCATATGGTGGTGATAAAATATCACAGCTCACATAAATAATGTTTTAATGAGCTCCAACACTCCTTCAATTTAATGGTGACTGCAGGTTTTCCAGTCTGGCATTCTTTGGGGCCACCACATGTGGCCTCCAGGTGGGCCAGTCAGACAGAGTCTACCGACACAAAATTATTCCAAACACCTCTGATTCCTAAATCATCCTGGACTACTGTTGGACAGACCATCTAGTTCTCTCTCTTTCTGCTCTTGTGTAGCCTCTCTCTCTCCCCCACTGTTCACCTTCAGATTCTTCTCTCTCTCTCTCTCTTCTCTTTCTCTCTCTCTCACCCTTCCCGTCTCACACACTAGACAAAAACGTATGGGGTGAGCAGTCATGGTGAATTGAACCAGATTCTGAGGGCAGAAATAACAGGATGTGTTCCCCTAATTGTTTCCAAAGAACATTCAGCCGTTATTAGCATGAGAGAGAAATCCTTGTATGCATAATCCTCATTATCCTTCTCTCCAATCCTAATTAACATGAAATTTACCAGAGTTAAAATGGCCCATATGGACCGGGTTAGGTGGCACTGCTAACAAGTGTCTTCTATTTAAAAAAAAAAAAGAAAGAAAAATAATTCTATGGCACATAGAAGGGTTATAAAACAGCACTGTTAATTTGTACATGCTTTGTTAAAAGCGTTAATAAACCAGATAATTGCTTAACAACACAGAATAGAGACAAACTTCACAATCTTAAAAAACCCAGTTCCACATGTGGTAATTATATGTTGTGTTCATTGTTCTTACAGTAATTAGAGAGTGGTAATTTACAAAAAGAAGAAAGAAGATTAAAACAGATGAACTTCTAGGGTCACACAGCTATCTTTCTTTTTATAAAGAGATAACAATGGCAGTCCTGGCATGGTGCCATAAATGAGATAAATATGGCCAGTGTTTAAAAAAACATTCTACAAATGTTTATTAGTTATGTATTACAACATTTGATATGACAATAACTCATATAACTCATATAACCATGTAAGTAACTATGAGTGGGTAGATGTTTTGGGCAGGATGTTTAGTTTAAACCACAAAAGATCTGTGTAGATACAGACAGACGGACAGACATTTTTTTGCTAAATCAAGTGAATAGCTGCTTCGGAACCTACAGTAGATCTAAAATCGTCAGAATCTACAGCGTCATTACCAATGGCTTCTGTAGAGATTATCTTTATCAATTCAATGGGTCTGTGTTGAGCAGTTTGAAGGCCGGCTGTCAGGCAGTTCAGAGTTAAGCTCATGGTTTATGTGCTGTCAGAAGAGAAGGAATGGAGGAAAACTGCAACAAGACCAGTCGAAAGGCCAGCAGGTGGAAAGGGGGAGTGTGGAGACTGCAGACCTCAGCAGGGTCAACGAGAGACTGGAGAGTATTATGAAACAAGTGGGGCTTTTTATGGCTCTGAATAATTGCTTAAGGGCTCCATCATTTCAGTCCACTTAACACCTAAAACCATTTAGCTTTCATAATTTGCCAGTGTGTGTTCCTGGGAACTATATGGTAGAGACAAATTTTAAAGCAGTGGTGCAGAGGTTTGCCTTTATAGAATGCTGCTTTATTCACTGGACAACAAACGCTTGTTCTGTACTGGGAGCGAAATTGTGTTATGGCCCTGTGGGTTTCAGCTCACTATAATTCATTCAGTCTCATTCAACACTATTCAAAGAAAAAGAAGCCTGTTGATATTATATTCATTCGGGGCTTAATAGCCCACCAGGCGAAAGTGGACATTTTAAGCACAACAGGTGATTTCTGTTCCTCTTTTTCTAACTCAATATTCCCACTCGAGCACTCTGTCTTTTCAGAAAGGGTAGAAAGTTGAACAGCAACAAAAACATAAATTTAAAAAGAAATTGAGGAAGTAGTGTGTCGACTGTTCCACAGCAGGAATGCTAGGTCCACAGGTAGGCTAATTTGCTAGCTAACTAGCCCTCCTCAAGTGACACTTATTCAAGGTGAATACAAATGAAATTACGCCTTTGAACTCTCAAACACTTGACTGTAAAACACCCCACAGCTAAAGGCGTAAGAGTTCACAGCATAGCCCGGAAAAAACATGTCTCAGAGTGTGCTGGTATAACAAGTTACTCTTGGCAAGAGAAATATTAATGATGTTCAAGTTGTTGAAGGATCTTAGAACAAGTAAACAAATGTGTGACATGGTCACATACAGTACAGTATAATCTGCCATAATGAAACTAAATTGTAATTCATTTATAAATGCTTAATGGTTCATCTATATATGAAGCTGTATATGAATAGCTCAGTTTGTTTCCTGTTTTGACGAGCATTAGGTTGGTGATCGCAAAAGATTATAATGTATTGAGTCTTGTTAATTAAGACCATTTTAAAGGTAGCTTTACAAATTGGAACTACACACCCCATCTACCATTGGCCAGACAAACAGATAGATCCACCCTAAACTCACACTATTGGCTAATGTGTTGGGCTAGTCCTGTTGGGCTGGTCGTTATGCTATAACAAATATGGTAGTGTTTTGATAGCGCCACACAGCCACAGTTTTTACACTTTTGGATGAAACCAACCTGTAATTGAAACTGCTTTATAAAAAAAGACAGTAAAGCAATATAATTTACACATCAGCCTCCAATGGACACTACAAATATTTTCTGATGTGTAAACCTACTTGCTAAAAATATTCTCAGATCTGTCTACTTTCACTGGCTTCATTCTGTGGGCAGGAAGTTGTCAGTGTGTCTGCTGGCGGGGATCACACCCACTTCAAGCTGAGAAATGTTCGTCTGTCTTCTATCCCCCTTTCTCAACTCATTCCGGGGGCTGTGATGCCTCTCACGGAGACATGTGTCTGGGAACAGATCACTTGAAAACATTTTTAAGATTTTAAATATAAATGACATCCGCCTCTAATAAAAGCAAATCTCTTATTGATCCCTGCACACAGTCTGCATGAACAAGCATTTATTTGAGAGGAGGAGGAGGACAAATCTGAGTGCGCCTCACGCAGCGGCGCTACCCCATCAGAGACATGTGCTACGGCTTTTCGTGAAGACGTTCAATGCTTTAAGCAGGACTTAGGAGGCTTTGTATTGATTAGCAGGAGCTCTGTCTCCATAAAATCAAGCTGTTCACACACACGGCAGGGATTTTCTGCAAGCCATCACATTTACGAAGGCCTTGTGGCTTTGTTTGTTAAAGGTACAGTTCACCAAAAGGAAAATTAGGGTGTTTACTTGGTCTCATATCTCTGTTCTGTTTTGGTGTTGACACAAGGCTGATTAACTTGTGACAAAATTGTTTCTTTTTTTGCAAAAACAATTCTCTTCATTTCAATATAAATTTACTTTAGAAGGCTTTCAGTGACAATAAAAATGGTGTTTCACTATTTGCACATTAAAGATAAAGTGTAACAGCTTTCACAGCACAAGTATGGAAATAAAGGAACATTTAAAAACATTAATTAAATTAGTTAAATAAGTTAAATTGTTAAATGCTGCTTATAATCCTATTTGGATATTTTGTACAAAAAAAGGAGAGCATTTTACATTTTACTCACTTCCTGTCACGTCCTACCTGGCTCTTATGGGTCTGTAGACACATCACCTGTCAAGGATGATGTCAAGTCCCCTGACACTTCCTCAGATTTGGAGAGCACACAAGCACACACCAAGACATATCACAAATATCACGTCAAAGAAGCAAAATACAACGTTTGACTCCCCTCTCTCTTCAAAAACGCTGGAGGCTTTGATGGAGCCATGACTTGGAGGCAAACACACATTGGTATAAGAATCTGTATATACCATAGGACCCATCACACAACATCTGCCTGAACTCACTGATGCTTGTGTCTGGATAGAAGCACACCACCACAGCCATGTTCTACCCATCGACTGGAAAACCTTCCTAAAATCTCTTATAAAATGGCTTTGGCAGCAAAGGGAGGGCCAACTCTTCATGGCGACCAAAAGCTTTAAAATTAAATGTCCAAGCACATATGGGTACAGAGTTTGTGTCTACATATTTTTGGCCTGGATGCTCATGTGCCTTCCCAAAGAGACCGGGTTCCAACCACACTCTATCACACTTGCCTGCTCAGGTAAACTCTGAGGATGTGATTGGCAGGTTCATTTTTAGGAGCACCCTTAATTTTGGGCTATGTAGTGTAAATCCAAGAAATGTCATTTCTTAACAGAAAATTAAAACAGTAATGTAAAAAACATTTGGGGAAAGTAGCAGGTTATTAAGGAATCGAGTCACAATTTCACAAGTAAGTCTGAGTGTTTATGTTAAACTTCATTAAGAGTTTGACATATTAAAATTAAGAAACTATCTGTGCAGAAATCAGAAGTCAGAACTGAAGCAAAAACACCCCGCCTCACTCCATAGCCCATAGGAAGACGAAACAAGGAAAACGCAAGCATTACATAGTGTAAAACAAAAGCTATGTAGCACAGCCATGCAGACCACCTTCTAAGGCATCTCATTAGAGCCTCTTTTTACACACAGACCTTCTTCACCCTCAAGCAAAGTCTCGGCTTCACAAATCAATCTACACTCCCCCTATCTGCTACGCCACATTTTCACAAGCAAGACCCCAGACAGAGATGGATGCTGTTCTCAGCCTGACACAAGCTTTCAGAGCAGCAGGGGAGGAGGTTGGCTACAGCTCTATCTGAAAAAGGCCTAAATACATATTAAGTGCTTTTCTCACTATCTGCATCACTCTCCTCATACAGCCTTTGGTCACAACACTGTTAGAATCCATCAGGAACACTTCACTTACACAGCATTAGAACTGAGTCTGAGGCTTTACTTAATACAAATTGAGATTGTGAAGAGAAATGGTGTCGGTTTGAATGGAAACGTTTCGTTTTATGTGATTTTTATTGGTGTTTGACTACAGATTTGTCAATGAATGATGTTAATATGTGGCCCATAATTTAATGACAGGAACTTAGACAGACAAAACTGCAGGTATAAAATGCATTTCTTTTACACAATATTTACCCTAAATGTACTGCATGTACATCCACCCGATCCACTGAAACCATCACACCTTCAAAAAACAACTCAAAACACACCTGTTTCGCAGACACCTGACTAATCCCTTATGCTTTACCCTATCCTCCTAAAACAAAAAAATTCTCCTTGTCTCTAGTTAATCTTGTCTCTAGTAGCAGAATACAATATCCACTTGTAAATGTAGCTTTGTAAACTTGGCTTGTCGGCTCGCAAAGCAAAATGTTCAATGCTCTCATCCTTTGTAAGTCGCTTTGGATTAAAGCGTCTTCTAAATGACTAAATGTTAAAGTAAATGTACAATACTAGTCAAAAGACTAGTATGGACATCTTAGAATAATAGCAAACTCATCAAAGCAATGAGAATTATGTTGTGACTAAGCAAATGCAAAATAAATCAAAGCTTTGTTATTTTTAACATCAAAGTAGTCGCCCTTTGTATTTTATCAACCAGCTTTTCAAGGGATTACTCTTAAACAGCATTGATGGAGGTTCCATCAATGTTGGGCCCTAATTGGTGGCTTTTCCTCATTATTTGATTGAGGTCATTCATTTCAAAAACATTTTTGTAATAAAATTCAAGTGATGGTTAAATAACATTTGAATGTGCCAATTTACACCTATTGTTAAATCCTTTTTGATGTTATTATCTCTTAAATAATGAAAAAGCAAAGGCAGGTATTTCATAAAGTGACTGATTTTCTGCTTGTTTGGCAGCCAGTTCATTAATGGCCTATTAAATGTATTATGCTATATATCAAAAGACCACATATATAAAATTTATACTACAAGAACAAGAGGCATTCCTCAATAGCGTTGCATAAATGGACCTCAGCCACGACATACATTGTCCATACATTTTAAAAAGAATGTCAACCACAAGCCTGCTTTTTATACATTTGTACACAATGTAAATCAAATGTGATACAAGCGTAAAACTTGCCAGTGATCTGACTGAAGGTCTCCTGGAATCCACTGAGAAGTTTGGTGTGTATCCCATAATCCCTCGTGACAGGAACTCATTCCTGCAACTCATCCAGACATCCAGTAAACGAGTCACTCAAAGAGGTGAAATGAACCTTTCACTGCAACCGTAATATCATTCACTCACATAAAAATTATGATCCTGTTAAACTGAGCCTAGAAACCATGGAAAATCATTTTCAGAAACACTGACAACTTATGATTTAGGCTGAAGAGAAACTTCTGCCAGGGTGGTATCACAATAATAAACTAAACTGAGAAAAAATGGCCGCAAAGCAGTTTCTTTGCGCTTCACACTTCTTGGTTCTTTCAATTTTTATTTCTTACAACACAAGGTCCACTGTTTAAAATATAAACAGGGCAGCGTCCAAGACTTTCCTTAAACAAACAACAGAAGTTCTGATGGGGTTATAAAGTCGACCAGCGCTGTGAGGGGTGATAGAAACTTGCATACTTATTTTAAATTTGCTTAAAGAAATAAGTCTTTCATGCAAGCACAGCAGATACACAGAGACTAAGGAGATTTGTCAGTGTACGGACTGCGGTTCAAATGACAGCGAAAGCATGGTAATGAGGTTTTGTGGTTTTAGGACTAAGTAAACATATCAGCCAGCGTGGAGAGATGGTGCTAATCTACACTGACATGGACATATCTTTGTTTCCAGTGAAGCACAGGCCACTAAAGAACTCGAACACGCATTCACACTCTTTTTTGTGTAACAAATATAAAAAATATATGTTTTTGAAAGCATTGGACTCCATCTGAAGTACAAAGGCAGTTCAAAGCAGTCTGTATTACTCTAGTCATTTTTCAATCTGGCAACGCTGTGAATGAATTGTTGGCATAATAATCCCTTCTGTGGGATCTATGGTGGATGCAGTAGAAAACCTTTAAACATAAACGGATCACGAATTGATGATGAATTAATGAAGCAAAGATTTAAAAAAAAACTTAGAAGCTTGTAAAAACTTGTAAACTTGTTCATTCAAATCTAAAAGCTTTTATTAACAACCTTGAATCAACCCTTAAAAAAGCTCAAATCCCACTGCCTAGGCATTTGTTTTTCAAACGCAAGAGTTAAGAATATTGAATTTTCTCTACAGCCAAGAAAAAGTAAAACGAACTTACAGCAATTAGAACAATCAACATCAAGAGCAGGAATTTGAATTACAGTCATAGAGTAATAAATTCAGTGTTGATTACAAAGATTTGCTACCATCTCAAACCGGCCTCGGTTCACCAAGTTCTGATGTAACAGCTTATATTTCCTCACAACATGCTTATCTAATTTTCTTCCATTGCTAGGACAACGTCAATCAATCTTTACAGGTGACAATTATGTCTCATGTTACACACTCTCCTCAGTGACTTCTATAGCTGCATGATGGACGTCGTTGATATGCCATCAAGGTTGTGTTTTATGTAACCACAGCAACCATCTATTCTCAGACTGATGTGGTAGATGTGGACCACACACACCTGAATAAGTTAGCGCATCATTAGCCTCGACCTGTATGCTCTTTATGCCAGCTGTTCCTCAAGCCTGACTTACTATACAAGGGCAATAAAGTGACAGCCAGTGCCCTAACCTCCTCCTCAAACTGTTTTCTGATCAGTTTCATAGCACTACCCCTGAAGGGAGGCATTGCAGGCTCTGTCTATATATGGACAAGAGAGACAGGAAAGGCAAATACATAAACCACTCAAAAAGAATGAAAAAGACTACAAGATTAAAACGACAAGTGTGTGATAATCTTAGATAAATACAGACATTTTGTTTAAGGTCCTTTAGAATTTAGAACAGAGTTTCGTTTGTTGAAAAGAAACAGTGAGGAACAGCAAGCTGTCTGGGTTAGTGCTAGTGACACACAGCTTACTAACAAATTTACAATAACAAGTTATGTCTTGGCATGTGGTCCAGTGGCGGCCTATTAATTTGAGTTACAGGTACAGACACAATGGAATTCCTGTTTCTCCTCAAATCACTAAAGACCCCCAGAGGGCATTTGAAACAAATGTGTTTTGTACAGAACAATGGATGGAATATGCAAGTCTGTATTGAAAACTGTAATTTAATTTACAGTTATATAACTGCAACTATAAATTCTGTGATCTGCTGCTCCCACATAAACTAGATGAACTTTTAAGGAAAGAAACAGTGTTAAATTAAAGACAGAGTTTAGGTCAAATCCATGATCTGTAGCCTTTGCTTCTCTTTTGTTTTAATATGTCCACTGAGATTCAGTGTTAAATCTGCCCTGTAATGTCTCATTTCCTAAAAGAATCTCATCATACTCTTAGAATTCAGCACTTTTTTTTGCTTTACATTCCCGAGCTGCTGTGTCCTATGGGACCTTAACGACCATGCCATTGCAGGAGAATTAACTCAGAGGACTCGCGCTACTATGATCTAGAAGTCATTTAACCATCTGGAATAGGGTAACGTTTTTCCAGAAGTGTGCTGGTGATACACTATACACATGCACTAAAGAAGTGCTTCTTCTTAAAGCACAAAGATCTTTAAGGAACTAAAGCAAATAAAAATAATCTATGACTTATTTCGACTGAAATGAACGTGGAAATCTTCCAGGATGTGAATATAAATATTATATTATATTATATTATTAAAATATTTATATTAGAATATTATTATACATTATATATAGTTGGACAATGTGTTTTTTAATGCATGGGTAAAATGCATAATGTTAGAGCTTTCTAGACCCCTCCTGAAAGCCACAGCTCTACAGGTGAGCCACTATTTCAAGAATGCCTAAAATGTTCAGAGTCATTAAGCAAATGCATTTGCGACCAAACTATTTTTTTTTATCATTTTGCTCCTTTAGGTAAATTTCCCTCTGTACAGAAAATGACTAAAAATATGATTTTTGCCAATTGCTGCACGTGTTTGAGTGAAAATGTCCAAAATGAATGCCATCGTGCTTAATGACCTGACACATTCTGTGTTGCATTAAATGACATCTGATGTGTTTGCTAATAACAGTAGTGTGGTGGCATTCTTTGGACTCACTGCAGAGATCAAAATGTTCAATTTCAGTGACTTTTTGGAGGCAGAAAGAAAAGTTTATAAAGTAAAGAGCACTAGGTGGGTGTTTTGATGTAAATAAAAACAATGCACTGTTCAAACAAATAATGCAAATGCGTCCATGGCATTCAGAAAATCAGAAACAAAAAAGAAATTCAGAAAGAAATTGAAACATTTAGAAAGAAATTCAGGAAGAAATAAAACAAACAATCCCCTTTTTTGTTTGTTGGCTAGCTTTGAAAGCCCATATAACAATGCGTAGAGTAATAATTGTAATGTATCAATCAAGCGTAAATGTGTTTTCATTACGTTTATCTCAATGAAACGCAGTAAATTTACTCTGATGCAGCACCACCATGCGGTGCATGCTTTCATTTGCAAACGCTGTTCCACAAAACACACGTATACAAATATTTGTGTTAATTTTTTCCCATAAAATTTCAATTTCCGTTCATATTTCCCTCGTTCAGACAGAAAAGTAACATGTGGGGGAAATGAAGAAGTTTAAAACACAGTCTGGATGTTTTATCAGTGTTGGTAATTATATGCGGAATATTCTATGCGGAATATTGTGTTGAGAACTAATGCTTGACAATTCAATTCCCGTTGGATAAATGCATTGCAAAAATAAGAAATCGTTATCATTTTACAAATATTGTTTTTTTTTTGAGGGTTACGACGTCACACAAACAGCTTTAATTTTTCCTTTTCGCTTATTTGTATATCTTCCCGTGTATCGACATCGCCACTTACCGAAAGAAGTCCCAGAAAATTGCTCCTGTTCATCTAATTGCAAATAAGCGAAGAGTCAGTGAGTTCAGCAAAATATATGTAACAGGACTCGTAAACGTGCAGTAATCCAATAGCTCTACAGTCCACAAGGGCGGTAAAATTAGTCCGTATGAGCGCAGGTTTATCTAAACTCAGCCTCCTCCTCTAAACCTGATCTAAGAGAGACAACTGACACAAGAAGCGCAAATAACAGCCGCTCTGAAACAATGACTTCCACTACTTTTCCAAAAGACAGAAAGAGCTGAGCGGCTGAAGACATACACCAGCTGACCGGCAGGGAAAGACTTCAGTTTGTGTGAAGCGCTTCGGTCACAGAGCGACAGAATGTGAGACGCGCTGCCAGCGAGCGCCCCCGTGTCTGCTCTGTCAGCGACGCGACGCGACGCGACTAGAGCGCTGCTATTATACTCCGTTAAGCTGTCTAAATCACACGTCCAGAGTCCAGACAACGTACAGTAGCTGATAAATAATAATAAATAGGGCCATTCAGGACAGTTTGCAGATGAGTACAAATAAATTGAAGGTGCATTTGAATAACTTTGTTTTCTGATCATTTTGTTCAAAATGTTCTGGTTTGTGCAATTCTGATCGACCTACAACGCGGTACGTTTGGTCACGCAAGTTTCTTGTAATTGTGCATTATTTCACTGCAGTAATTATATGAATTATAACAGTAATATGAACGTAGAGCATTGATATTATTCCATATTTGGTATTAGTATTTTATTCACATTCTGTACGTCTGCAGAGAAGAACAGTTTAGATGATGAATGACTGGGGAATGTTCAATATAATAAATTGATTGAATTTGTAGAATTTGTGAGAGAAATGCAAATTCGTTCAAAGGCAAGCAAAAGCCCACGCTATTAATCAAATGATGCCAAAATAGATCTCTAAATGTGTAATTTTCTCTCCCAGATCTTTTTAATTTCCATTGCCACATGTCTACTAAAGCATTCTAATTAAAATCTATCCTGACACTGCCATTTCCCACATTTAAAAAGGAAATCAAGAGATTTACAATTTGAATTGTCTTCATCATATTTAATATTTGCTACACAGTGTAAAGGATTTAATTGTATTCCCTGTGATGCAACTCTGCTTTGGAAAAAGGCCTGTTTTCTAGTGCCAGAATCTATAATGATTTGGGTACAATGCCCTACTTGTAATAAAGAGCTGCTATGCAGCCAGAAAGGAAAAAGGACAGGCTGGTCCAATATAACGTGCAATTGCCTGCATGAAAGAGTATTAAATTCCATGAATGACATACTGTGAGTCAATTTAAACACCACAGAGATGTTTAAAATCAGTGCAAATAAAACAGTAATATTTAGATCACGCAGAATGTTCTTGGATCATGAGTAAGTTGTTATCAGGTTTAAAAGCAGGATAAAAATTTAATCCTCCTGCTGTTATTTGCTGTCTTCATTAACCAGAAGCATAACCTAAGACAGTAATCAAATCGTAGTCAGTGTGAAGATTATTGTGTGATGATCTGGCATTATTGCACCCATAAAAAGGACATTGAGGCTTCTGAGGACTCACAAATCAAAGATTATCCTGCACTGTTTGACAGCTATGTTTAACACTACATCAGTTCAGACTCCTGATGAAAGCTTTTAAGAGTCTAATGACTAAGTTGCCAACTGTCTATTAAAAACCTCCTCATTAAGTTCTATGTGTGCTTTTTTATGTGGTGAACATGTTATGGAAAGGCAGGGGGATAACTACAATTCCTCTGGATATGCTGCATACAGTTTTAGCCTCAGTGCTAGACTCAAGCTGGTCAACACCTTTTCAACAGGGCCGTGTCCAGCCTTGTGTTGCACAACATTCCATCCATCACCAAACAAACGTTTGTCAAGTTTGGCCCCCAATGAGAGCATTAAAACAAAAAGAAAGCACAGCACTGTACAACTTTCTCAGCAGTGATTCCATCATAACTGACAGAGGTCCCTGGGGCCACTCAAGGTACCATGAAGGAGGATGTGAAGCTACCCAGCTATAAAGTCCATCAGACATCATTCACCTCTGTGTACCAGCATGGGGCTCACTGGGCTGTAGTGAATAGTCCCTTGGTCAGGTGATTTTCCAGGTGTTTCTCTTGCTCAGGTAAGTTGGAAGCAGACTGGTTGTATTAGAACCAGAAGCTTCTGGAGTGATGCTTAGAGTGGAAAAATGGGTAAGAAAAGATTATTCAGAGACCTTTTTTCTATTTGTCTCTGTATCAACCTATTGCAGCTTTTTGAGGCTTAGAAAGTTTAGATACCTGCAGACCATATGTCACTGTCCAACCTGCTTTAGACATGATGGATAGGATTAGACCCTTTTCTTATTTTAAGAGTATGACTGGGAAGTCATGTTTCAGAGATATCAGGGGATATGAGTAATAACAGGGAATAATGACTCAAGTTCACCTTCAGCTTTAAAATGAATTTAGAAACATTTAATTCATATCAGCAGTTTAAGTGGCTATTCAGTGTTTTAAGTATTAAAAAATGGTTGGTGAATGTGCGAATATTACACACTGAAATGAACTTCAGGCTCATATTTCTAAGGCAATTAACAATGATTATATTACATTATTTTTAGCTTGCTGTGGGGCCTATAAAACAAATGTTCAATAGGGTCCATAAACTAATACTGCAGGGGCTAGAACCAATATATTATTAAGTGGATTTCTCAGATCAGTTGCTGTGTTTTACCATAGGGAGATGCAGAGACCTCTTGTTTCAGAGAACTGCCCTGCCCTCTATGCCACACTGAGGCCTTTCAGAGAAGGTTATAATGTCACAGCCCACAATCACAACCTTCTTACCTTAAACCCAAATGGACTAAAGCTAGTCATTATTTAAGATCATAACAATTTAGACTGTCAGACCATTGTTGTATTCAATTCAAATTCCCAATGCACATTAATTCAAAGCAGCATTACGGAAAAGTTCCAAACTTAAAACCCCTGCTGCATTCACTAAATATTTGTTTTTAAACTTACCACGTAATTTTATTCAGATAACTATCATGATGCCTGCTTTCTAAACCAACTTATTCATAATTATCATTTTAGAGACTTTGATCATGCCACCGTGGTCTTTGCTAATCGAAATGTTGCAATTAAGTTTAGTTTCAAATTAATAATCACCCACTTCAGTGCAGGTAAACATCCATCATCTCTCACGTCCCTAGCAGAGGCCACTGCATCTTAACAAGCTGTTGAAAAAACGCTTTGCCGACAAGCAAGTTTATATTGAGGTAATTGATTTTAGGCACACACCAGACAAGTTAATTAATTTTAATTAGTCACTGTGACTGGCAGGGGTCAAGCAAAAGAGCAAATGGGGCTGGTAAGAAGTTAAGTTTGCCATGGAGATGTTTCCGAGAAAGAAGGCAAAGTTTGTTGAAACAAAGAAGACTGATCTGTGCACATAAAAATACAACATCTCTCCAGTACAAGACAATAATGCAAATATTAAAAGATTCTCTTTTGTTTTCATACTGATGTTATGAAGTTTGTACCTCCAGGATGTTAAAAGCCAATTCATCTCAGAAAAGTGCTAGGAAATCAAATGCAGTATCCAGGACCCCTGCTAAAAAGCAAACTGGAATTGGTGTTTTTTAATTAAAGAAAAACAGAAGACTCTAACACAATGCAAAAACAAGAAAAACTCACAACCTAATATACAACCTATTGTTAGGGAGATCATTATAATTGCTTACAGTACATGGTTTACTTTCTGGGATATGGGAAATCAGTCTCAGCTAATTCAAATATCCTGCAAAAAAGCATTAATACGGTACACATGCTTAGCAACAGACAAGACACTTTCACATTAGAGTGGCCATTAAGAATGTCACTTTAATTGCTTCACTATAATGAAGCAACTTTTTTTTATTTAGGAAACCAGTTTTTTTAAAGACTATATTCAGATTAAAAATTATGTATTCAGATTTCCACAGCAATATGGGTTTCTAGCGTTGCTAGTTCAAAGACCTGTCTCAGGTGAAAGAAAGATTTTCCCAAATCATTTCCTAATATCAAGGATCAGAAGGTTTGTGTTAACACTGCAAGCTCTCGCACGGCCATTGTAGCATGTGCCTTACGCCTGTCATCTGTGAAGCATGGAATTGGATTATGCTTGTAATAGAATAAAGCATATTGTCTCACTCCAGCGAGAGAAATAAGAGTGATAATGTTGCCTTTTCATGCAACCGAAGAAGCAGTTCCACAAAGTGAATTTCAAAGGATAAAATTTCTTTTGCGCTGGTTTGGTTTTCTCTGGTTTGATAGAGCATTGTGATGTGGTCTGTTTTGCAGGTAGCATTTACCTCAAATTGTGTTTGCAATACAGGGATGAATGGAGTTGAGGAAAAAATAACAACAACAGTATTATCCTTAAGTTTTAAAGGAAGTTTTGGCACAAAAACAACTTTCCCAAAGGCTAGACATGAAGTATTAATCAAAATAATAGTTGAATTCTGACATTAAAAATGATTTTGAGGCTCCTCCTCTGCAGTCTAACCTGACTTTTCCTCACATCTAACTCCATTAAGAATTTTAATTAAATGCCTGTGTAATCTTAGGCCTCCATTTCTCTCACATACATTTTGCTCTGTTCTCTCAATGCTGTTGAATGAACAACCACATTATCACTTAATTAATTTCTATCAGCTATACCACAATGGCTTTAAGAGCAAAAGCAGCATCTTTCAAAATGACAACACGCAACCTCTTTTGTTTTTACAGGGTTGATGTTTGAAGCTTTGTTTTTGTATTTGAAGCTTTGTTTCTTCCACTCAAGGTGTCAAAGTCCAGGAAAAATAATGGTTATCACAGAACAAAAATGGGCTATTAGTTTCTGTTATTAGTTTTTCCTATAATTTCTAAGAATGTTGAATATAAATTTCACAAGAATTGGCCTTGCTCTCCACTAAGACTTTTTATTAAAATATGTAACTTCTCTATAATGAATTTTTAAAAGTGTTACAAACAAGTAAATTCTACCTTGTTTTTTGTTTTTTTGCAAAGGTGAAAGACAATCAAGCTGCTGACCACTGGGAGCAATTGCTGGCTCAGTCGGCTCAGATTTTTACTCCCCATAGCCATTAATATTCAGACACAATGTTTGGAAAAATGACTCAGTTCCAAGGCTATCTAGCGGTGTGCAGACAGCAGAGACACGTTGGCATGGACATCTGCCAACCAAACAAGAAAAAACCCCTCCAACACTTTCCTTCGTATTACTATAACCAGCGAAGCCAGTTATAATTACAACAATGCATACGTTCTGCATCAAGCATTTTAGGTAATCATGTACAGTACAGTATCATTATAGCTTTCTCTAATCAGCAGTACTGCCAGGGTACAGATCAAACACAGCTAATAGCTCAGCCTCAATCAGAAGTCATAGAAGCAGAGTGTATTCAAATGAACTGTGATAACTCCCTCCATCACAGATGGTTTTCACAATGGAGCAGACCATACATGTAGGCTGGAGGCACACACTGAATCCTCCAGAGCCACAATTCAGGCCATAAAATTTCTTCTTAACATGGCTAATGGGGGTCCGTCTGACTGCGTATAACCTCTGCCAGACTCTGAGAATGAGCTTTTAACACCGCACACCTGGCACCTTTAAGTACAGGCAGATGGGTATTGCAATTCAATTAAAATGAAAATCTTGTTCAATTAATGTAGTGGAACAAAGGATTTTTCGGTGGTAACAAGAAACTGGGGGCAGCTGATTATCTGTGGCTGTGTCGATGAGCCAGACAATGGATTAGCCTGGCATACATTCACAAACACACAGACAGACAGATATGTGCATACATGCAGATTATGAGCTCAAGTGCCAAGTAGCTCTGGAATTTACACAGCCCTAAATATCACTGTTAGCTTTGAATAAAGAGTGTCTGTAATGTAACATTTCAATAACAGTAAAATAACCAACATAAACAATATTACCATAAATTAATATTGTTACCAGAACATTACCGTAATGTTACCACATCGTTAACATAACGTAACCCATAATATAACATTGTGGTTTACCTTCAGGTTTGCCTAAATCTAAAACTGCAAAGCTGAAGACTTATTTATAGTAGCACTGTAGTGCAACTCATTAGTGGAGTTAATTTAAAAAGAGTATGATATCACCATGAGCTTTGCCATAAGTTAGAAATCCCCCTGCTGGGGTGACAGTTTTGCATTTGGGCAAACCTTCCCTCTAATTTATGTAAAAATATTAATTCAACACATGACAATAAATCACTGCAGCAGGCAAATATTGCCTCTGCCTCGTAATACTTTAGTTCACAGCAGCGACTCAACAGCAGCTTCTGACCTTGAATGACTTTGTTGTCCTGCTTTCAATATATAATTAAAAAAGACAAGATTAATTGTGTCAGTACTTATAAATTAAACTTGGCTTGAATGATGTTTAGGACATCAGTGAGCCAGCAGTTTTGGAAGATCTTTGGCAGAGCCAGTGTTGCCACTGTTTTCATGACCATCATCCAATAAATAAGCAGCCTTATCTGAGTTATTTTGTTATCAACAGAGAATTCATCCATGTTGAAATCAACAGTCCCTTTCTACCTAAAACATGAGGTGGGATCAAAATAATTCTGAGCAAATAACCTGAAACCTGTTCTCTCTTACAATAATCACAGTTCTTTGGATAGTAGGAAGTGCTCGCCCACAGAACATCCTGCATGGAATGATTCATAATTAAAAAAACTACACAGAATATCATAATGGATGTGTCCCCAGTAACAAAAACATTAAGACAAAGCAACTTTTCTTTGGCATGCTACAAATGTTGATAATATTACCTTAACAATGTCTTTACAATATTATATTTCATAGTTATGGTGTCATCAATTTTAAACTGTTTTAGATCGTGGCCAAATGGCAGATTCTTAAGTATCTTAAGATGACAGTAAAGCTATATATCATTGGATGAATTGTGACATCAGATCATTCTTTCCGTCAGTGGCACAACTAAAACAGCCTGACTGATGTTCCTGTCTAACCCATGACATCACAACTTCCTGCACTCACAGGTGCACTCAGGGCTATCAGGAATCAACACATTTATGAGGATGGATGTGTTGGTCAGCTACAACAGATACACCAGCCATCTCCAAGTATTAATAAACTCATAGTTCTCAAAACATGACACTTGCAGTACAATGGGGTCCTAAAATCCAAGACCAATCTGGGATTTGAAAGTCACATTTAAACAGGAACAAAACGTTATAATGCAAGATGAATTAAATATTTAAAAGATGAAAGTTGCAGTATTTCCCAGTCACTAATCAAACAAAGTAAATCTGAGGCATTGATGGTGTATCTTTGGTCAGATGGACCAGAAGTACATAAAATGGCCCTTAACATTTTCTCAAAGCAACATAAATGTGGGTAACATAGATCATCATGTTTTGCACAAACTTACAAGTCTATGCCAGTTTGAGTGCAATTCAAGCAAAAGAAGGACACGCCACATATTAAGAAATTTCAACCCAGTTCAACCTTTTGGAATTTGTATTGAATTAGTAAAATGCAAAACTGAAGCATTTCAGTAATGGTCTTGAATCTTTAGACTGCATTTTCTGTTAAATGAGCACTGAGACATCACTTTCAGGATATTAAAGGATGTCTCAAATCATAGTTAAACAGATTCTAACTTTCATGGATTTGTTCATTGGTCCTATGAAATCTGTTAAAACTTAATTATGTTTGAGACTTGCAATATTAATTGTAAAGTACAGTAATAATATTTGCAATAACTTTTATCATGTTTACGTCCTACTGCTACTGTCAAAGTAGCAATTAAACACCAACTGCTGCAGTTCAGACCACGGCTTAAATCTGGTTTATACTCTCATAAAGAACTGCTTGCAGAAGAATAATTCTGACATGACATTTTCTGCTCATCCGATAATCCTAATGAATACTTGATAAGTGCACAGTAGGATCCAAGAAGGGAGGGGTGAGAGCGAGAGAAAGAGAGGGTGGGTGAGAGAGAGAGAGTGGGTGAGAGAAAGCGAATGGGTCAGCTTTGGTGCCTCCAGAGAGAAGAAATACAGATCTGACAGAATCAGAGGAAGAGACCATGAATCAGAGTGTATTTGAGGAATCGTCCTCAGCTCCAGTCTGCCAGGTGTATTTAATTCAGTTCTGATGGCCAATATGTGTTTTATTTGTTCTCACAGCAGATTCACGACTAACATGGAGGGCTGCAAGAACTGAGAGCAACACCTCCTGTGTTCCAGCACGTGTGGATAAAAAGTCACTTACCCATTGAATGCATCTGTCTGAGCTTCTGTTCTTAGCAGTAGCTGTGGAAGTGAATGAGTCTTGCTGTAGCACTTCCACATTAAACATCAAAATTAAACTGCAAGGAAATTCCTGTTCAGAGTCACAGAAAGCAGATAATGCAGCCCTGCCAATGTTAACAAATTAATAAAATCTTTTCTAAATTGTTTTCATTGTTTTAAGAAGAATCGCTATCCATGGCTGCCATTACATTTATATCAACACAAATGATTTGTGAGACACTTTCGTTCAAAATGACCTAAAATAGAGCCGGATATATACTTTGAATATTCCATGTGCTCCCTGGGAATCAAACCCCATGACCTTGGCATTGTTAGCAACACATTCTACCAGCTGCGTGGCAACAATGTATTGTGGTGCTAATACAAGAATCTCAGTTTAATTTTACATGCATAACAATAAAATAATCTGAAAGATGTATTACATTTTACAACATAAAATGATAATATTTTTGCACTATTGACATTTATTATGGTAAATCTTGGAGAAATATTTCAAAATAAATCGAGTTTGAGATGTTTACGGGTTGACAGAAAGGTCACTGTAATATTTAATGCAGGCCACATATACCCTTACAGTCAACATGCCAAAAAAATCATGCTACACCTCCAGCATCCTTCTGTTTGAGTTACACCTGTCTTGGTGAGAGATCTGTCATGGTGCAAAAAGTTTAAAATATCATGCAAAGCTGCGTTCTTCAGTCATAAGATAAAAGGTGTACTGTCTGCCAGGAGCCACCCACTTTAGTGTTTTGACAGAGATTCCATCAACCCACACAAGGGAGTAGGAAGCACAGCGCAGAGGGCATTGGCTCTGCAGGGTTATGAATATGGAAATATGCAATACCCAGCGAGCTGTTAAAAATAAAGAACGGAAAGGCAACTTATAAAGATGCTGAGAACTTGAAAACCCAGCGAGCTGTTAAAAATAAAAAAACGGAAAGGCAACTTAAAGATGCTGAGAACTTGAAAACATCCAGTGTGACACAGCAGATTAGGCTCAAGTATAATGTGCTACTGCCCCCTTGTGGTGCCTGAGAATGCAGCTGCTAGAAGTCAATGTTCCAAAGAGTTCTGGCATACTTACCAGTACTGCATAATATGCTCATTTTGTCTCAATGAATAGATTGTTCTGATGGCATACTAAATTTTTTAGTACTCAGTAAGTTGTACCGACCAGATAAAACTGTAATGCACTAAACTTTACCTTGCATTTCCTGAGGATTTCCATTGTGACCAATAAACAGAAAGTAATACCTGTAATACCATACATTAATATTATCTTTGAGGTCATTCGCATATTTAATTGAAATCACAAGCTAATAAAAAAATTAAATGTGTCCATTGAATTCGTGAAATTTAATTTTTTCAGACATTTCACTCAACTTTATTTTTCAAAGAGATTCAAGGGGCTTTTCCATAAATACAAAAATAGCATATACAGTACTTAAGTTTAAATGAGATAATACATGTCGCAGGATTAGCAATTTAAATCAAATAATGATTAAATGAAATTATAGAGTGAAGGTGGAAGGACGGGGCGCCCGGAGGGAAAATAGAACTACACACACATATTCTAAAAGCACACGTACGGTACATCCTTTCATGTGGATTTTTTTATACAAAAAAAATTATTGAACCATTATGTGAACCTGGTATATTAACAATTGCACAGAGATGACTTCATGCGCTCACCAAAGCACATCAACATTTTCACGAGGAAGTTCTGTTTGGATTTATCACACTGAACACGTCTTAACACGCACGCACTTACACACACAGAAGAACTCCATTTCAGTAAGTGGAATTAGTTAGTAAGGGCACTGTGATTTTGAATGCATCAGTGTATTACAGGTAACCTGATAAGCGATACAACACAGAGTATGACGGCTGCACATTTACACGAGTCATAACCATTAGCCACACCGGCTCTGGTTGATTCATGATTATTGGACACTTACCAAGAGACAGAATTAAGGCAATTACAACACATTAAAAAGTGCTTCACGGGGCAATATTTTTTAAATTGTCATCACATATAAACTGAGGTTATAAATAAACCTGAGGCTAGACCTCTATACTTTAACCTCTCCCTTTGGGACTTTCTCAACATCATTGTCTAAGCAGAATGCGCTCGCCGCTTGGCACTGATCAACCCAATAGTGTATATACATTTCATGATATAGACTCAGTAACGTTGTGCTGATGCTCTTAGCATTAGTCCCCAGGACTGTTACAAAGAAATAGCCATGAAAATGGCTAATATGACCATTTAACATATTAAAATGACTGGATTACGCGGTGTCTGTTGTATGGCTATGCTCTTGGTGTCGTGGTGCTGGCTGAAATGAGCATAAGGCATGTGTGAACTAAAAGCACCGGTGTCACCATCGCAGGCGGAGCAGTGCTCAACTCCACCAGCAGATGGCATCAAGCCAGTTACTCTTTATACTGCATATTATGCACCATCTAAATTCTGTCATTGTGTAAGAGAACCAGCAAGATCCTTGTGAAACTTTTTCCTGTGTATAGCTGTGATAATTGTGATAATTTCAAGTGGCTTGTGAGGAAACTACGTCCAGATGGAAAACAATAACGACCTGGGGAGGGCATAAATCTGGTGCTTAGCCCTTATTTATGTATCATGGAGATGCCTAACTTGACCGTTCCTCGGATTGTGATTGGCTGTGGTTGTCTGCTTGCTGATTGGCTGGAGAGATGGCGCTGGGCGTGTAAGGAGGCGGGGCATCACTAATTGCGCTATAATCGTTGCTGTCTGGGATGGCGATGCTCAGGGATGCATCGGTGTCGTCGTTTTGTGCATACTCGCTGTACGGTGGAGGCTTCAGATCGTTAGCTGCATAAAACAGAGAAGATACAAATGATACAATGCTAATGGAAAAGAGGGTTAAAATTACAAAGTAAACAAGCAGTGTTTCTGACTGTCAACTTTTATTGGACTCACCTTCAGATTAAACAGATAAAACAAAAATAACATATGACTCAATTGTTAAAGATGTCTTTATTTTTAACTTTATTTCTACAACAGCTAGCTACAGAGTCTCAGCTATCACCAGAGTCTCACAAACAAACTTTGAAATGACCCAACAATGCAACATGCATTCTAAAAAGCAAGGCCACGCTTATAAAATTACATCACTGCCAACAATCTGCCATTGCCCATGCCCCAAACAAAAGCTAATATTACCAAACCTTTCCGCAGAAATGGTGAGTCTTTCAGAGTGAGTCCTTATAGAGAAGACAAACTACACACACAGAAGAGGATTCTTGGGAAAGCGAAGAGTGGGAGGGGGGTTTTCATAACTGCTTCACATCAGATATCAAGAAACTAAATTCTGAATGATCTGGTGGATCTTGTAATGACTGCTCACTGAAGGTCAAACCACATCCTGCTCTGGAGATTTTATCATCCACACTATTGTGTCAACGCAAATGCAAAAGCATGCGTTGTGGGATCTTCGGCAGGATGTCTAGTTCTTAATATTCTTCTACACACCTAACAATATTCACACAATATGTGAAATCATCTTGCGTATTTCTTGCAAGTTGCTTTACAAAAAAAGCAGCTACCAAGAATGTCAACAAAAACATATCTGTCCTCTCTAAAGCAGTAGAGGGAAATCAAATTAAGGGAAAGCTTTATTCAGATTAAGCAGAGCCTAAAACCACACTGTGTACAGTTCAAACTGAACAGAAGCACTGTAGAAGCACACTGAACTAAGTTAGCAAAAGACCTTAACTCTAGGTCAGTGGATATCAGTTTCAGCCTTTGAAATTAAAAGCAGTGCACATTTTGGAGGTCTGCCTTCAGTAGCACACTAGATTTAGATCATCAGTTAATATGCAGAGCACTATGAACTGAATTGAGTGTCTCAGATAAGGAAGATGAAATGAAGTGAACAATGAAAATGTGCAGTGCCGTCAGGTAAGACTGGCAACAATAAAAAGGTCAAAAAGCATGTGTTCTAACCCACTCTTATGTTAGATGCCAAACACCTATTCTTATTGAAAAAATTAATACATACAACCAATAAGCATCATTGTTTCTTATACTTACTATTGTCTTCCATTTTTCCTCTGCCCCCAAACTTTGTGCATAAATCCCACACTGTTTGTGCATAAACAACACGTTAGATGTACAGTTTACTGAGAAAAGATGTGCTATTACTTTTCCAAGTGATCGGTTAACCCTGAGGAAAAATAAATCTGGAAAACAATTGGAAAAGGGACCAGATGGATCGATCATATCTAGGGATAAGAATATCACCATGGCTTGGTTGTGGGCTCTTTTCATATGGGGCAATAAGCAATCACTTCAAAAGAACCTAGAAACCACAAAGCACAATAAACCAGCTACATCTTTCCACCAGAGGAAGATGAGACAGGGCGGTACTGAGCCTAAGAGGATCAGTGTGGGGTCTTAAGGCCCCTGGGATCTAGTTAAACCTGCACAACATACAGTTCGGTCTTTCTTTATGTGGTTGTATTCACTGTGTTGATGAATCTGATAAATTGAGGAATAATCATGTGACAGTCCTATCAGAGAGGACTTGACCATCAACATCAAGTGTTAGTAAGTGTGATAGTAAGAAGTCCTACAAGTTGTACATATGAAGATGCCATCAAAACAAGTGGCACAAAATTAAAAATGATTATGGTAGGACTAATATAAAGCAAATGTGGTACAATACCTTGTTGTTTATGCATTGTACTTTGCTCATTTATAACAAAAAGTGCAGTTTTAATACTATTATATTAATATATAATAGTGCATTATATTAAGTAAAGCACATTTTCAGGAAATGTAATGTCTCCTTTCAAAAAATTCACACAAAGACTTCCTGTAAGAGAGGTCTGTAAGAAAAGTGTCAAAATAGAGCACAACAATAACAAGGGGGAAGCTACAACATGATATAGAAGCACAAGTGCCTTCAGCCAGAATATGCTGTGTGCTGCAATCCACATAAGAACAGAAAATTCCTTCTCTGCTCCTGAATGAACAATCAGTGTGCAGTAAACCTAATGCACATGTGTTAATGTCAATATATGGCAGCTGGTGTATATATAAACCTCCTTCTGTGTATGTCAGTTATGAAACCTGCCAATTAAGAGACATTGGTCATTGGCTAATTTGAGATGGCTTGATGTCTGCAGGCCCACTCTCCAACTGTTGCTTCCTCTTGTTATAAAATTGTTCCCGTTAACCATTTACAGAGTGCACAACAGAGTGAGAGAAAGCATGAGAATTCACTTTCCCTAGAGGGACAAAGCAACATAGCACTCAACGCTAATGGCGACCTACACGCTTTATATAAAGTTAGTTTTCTTGTTGCTAAACGACCTCATCAAACCATAGTTCCTTTTTCACCACAATATGTGCGTTCTGGCTTTTCCTCTTCTATGATTTTTTTCTTGTATATAACATTGCTGATGACTGAGAAAGGCTTTTCTTCTAAACAGATCAAGAGTTTTTGAAATGTATCATAAGTTGTTTTTAGGGGCAAGCATAAACTGAGTATTGGTGGCAAAAGCTCAGAATTCAACAAACGTTTAATCATTTACATTTTGGCTATGCAGTGAGCAGCCATTTGGAAAAGAATTTTAAGAGATGATTTGCATTTTACAGTACTGAATCTGGGAGACACTTTTCAAGCAAAGTGACTTACAGTAACCTCAGCCTATATTTTTTATCAGTATGTGCATTCCCTAAAATTCAAACTCATGACCTTGGTGTTGCTATCGCCATGCTCCATCAGTTGAACTACAGGAAATATTAAGTGCAGGCTTCATGCAGGCTCCAACAATTTTAGGATTTCATCTATATATAAGGAAAAATCTGACTAAATCTGTCCTTAAAATCTTTCAAAGTTTGTCCTAATAGAGGCTGCTGTCTCGTCATGACACTGTAAATAGGACAGGTGAGAACAATATGCTTTAAAGTAAAGGGGGAGTTACAATTTTGACACTTGGTTATAACACTCTTCTGAACAGGAACAAGTCTATATAACAGATAAAAATAGCGTCTTCTACACTGCATAAAATGATTTTACCTTGACCAAAATGCACGCTAAAACCATTCTAAATATGAATAAGAGTTTTCTTAATAATCGGATTATAAACCATTCTGAACTGAGTGCAGACTGTGGTGTATTTGTACAATGAGTTGGTCTTACCTCCAGACACGGCCTCATACGGTGGAGGCATGTCCAGATGAGACATTGATGATGATGGTGGCAGGGAGGTGGAGGGTTCGCCCACTGAGCCGTCGTCCTGAACGCCATACCAACTGGGCCAGATTGATGTCTGTGGAGAAGAGCAGCAGTAGGAGTAGGAGTGAACCACCCACAATCAGACAGGAATCAAACGTGTTGTGCATTTAGGTAACAGTGCAACCAACAGGAAGCGTCTGAGGTTGAGTAATTCTCTTAAAGAACACTTTAAATAAACACAGTAGTGAAGCCTGAAATAGACAGTGCTCGTGAGAGCCATTTTAAGGTGCTGGAATTGCGCAATCCTTTGTGGAGTTCTGTCTGTTTTGACACTTGTTATTCTGGAAAAAAATTTGAATGCCTTCATGTCTAGGAGATTGTAAAACTTTTTGAGTTTTGGATATTAAAATCCTTTCGCAGTATAATATCCCAAACTATCAGAAAGGCATTTTTAGATTCCCCCAAAAGTGTAAACAGTGGCTCTGTGGCACTATCAAAAACAATGCTGTTTGTTTAAGCATCTTATCTCATCCAATACTGCAACACTGGCTCAGCGAATGGCATGAGTTTGGGGTGGGACTATCTGTTTGTCCCGTCAATGGAAGATGAGGGACGAGTTCGGAAAAAGTTTGAGAGGTTTGTTTAGCATCAAACAGATTATTTTGATCTATTTTCTGTAACTCACTGTACACTCTATCAAATAACCTTATAAGGCAAACCAAACCATTAAACTACTCTAATAATTACAGCTATGCATGATGTCCAAACAGTTGATTTATTTGAACTGTTTGTTGTCACACTGAGGGCATTTCCGGTGTAGAAGGCTAAGAGGCAGCATGCGTTTCTAAAAATATGTGGATCTTTGGGCTTCTGAAGATAAAAAACAACTGCAGTAAATTTCTGACAATCTAGAACATGGACCTAGAATAAAAATACAGTCTGAAAAGCAAAAGCAATGCGAACAATTTGAATGGAAAATGTTAAGATGTATAAATTAAGGCTTCCAATACTATAGGTAAAACAGATGTTAATTCAAATAAAAAAACTATTTAAGTAGCGAAAGTTTTTCCTTTCAGTCAATACTTGTGCTACGGATTGATTCCAGATGCTTTAAACGAGGAAAACTTTTTACCTTAAAAGCTTTTTTCCTGAATTTAGTGTTACATGCTACAACATGATCCAGATCTACAGACAGGATGTATTCTAAACATCAGACTACTGCAGAGAAATCTTACAGTCAAAGATACAATAACCTAACTGTATGAGTGAATGAGCTTTAGTCAACCTGCCAAAAACCACAATTACATTCCTAAAACGTTCTGTCAGCACTGTCACAGTGCTCAACTATGGGCCCCACTCTTGTTCCATCTAAACTGCTTCTCCTGGCTTCCTTTTTCACAGACACCAGTCAGATCTGACAAGTGCTTGGCACCAACAAGTGAAATGATTCTCCAAAACAGAAGAGCTCACACATTTAGAAGCCTGTGCGAATCACACACAACAGAGACCTGCCACTCTGCCCCTATGTTTGGTTTAACAGATCCTCGTTGTAGCTTTGAGCTTTCAAAGTGAAACTTTTCACATCATGAGTTAAAAAAATGCAGAGCATCAAGGTCAGAATTGATGCTGTGAAACAGTAAACATGGAAGTTCGCTTACAGTTTGAAACTACAGTTATTTCAGAGTATGTAAATAGCATGTTCTCCAAAATAAAACAAAGAAAGTCATTCAGTCTAAACGCCAACCAAACCTGTAACCTGTGAGCAAATGCATATTTCTTTTGTTTATAAAAGATTATAGATACTGACAGATATAAAGTTTTTCATCTTTTAGACACTATCAGAAATGTTGAATATGAATTCACTAGCCAGTCTTTTTCACATAATGAAAGTGGGATCCGGATTTCCAAACTCTAAATAAAACGTCACCAAGTTTCATAAAACTAGTCTATACAAGTCAAGCGCTACATTCTACAAACTCTTACATGTTTTTTGAAGCCATAAAATAGATTTGTGTAATGCATGTCAATTGTATAGCTTGACAGCCCCAATACCTACTTATATTCATTACATAGGAATGTGTGGGACGTATATTCTTCAACATGACAACAATGACATTAGTGTGAGAAAACGAAAACAATGTTTTGGTTAAACTATTCTATTACTCACAACTTGACAGTGAAAGGAAGCCATTTGTTCTGTCAGTCTAACAATCTTGCTCTCATTTACTAGTCAAATTTTCTGTGAACTGACACTTTAAAATTCAAATAAGAAAAATACCCCAGTCTTGCTTTTTGTCCTGTTGTTAGGAAACTAAATGCTTTCACACTTTCAAGGAGCGATTAGATCAGCACCTAATGACTCAGAGTCAAGATGGCCACACCCTGAAAATGAAAAAGGGTTCGACTGGGCAGAGGCTGTCATTTACTCACATTCTGTCTTTCACAGACCTGGTGCAGGTATGCTCTTCCTCCCACAATGACTATCTGTGCATTGCGAGGATTACTGAGGTATGCAGCCAGCTGTCTTTGCCTTGACCGGTACCAGCAGATGTAGAAGAAGATCTTTATCATTATAAATATTATGACGACTCTAAAATAAAATAGAGAACAAGCTCAAATCATCTTTCTGACACAAATATGACAGAGCAGAACAGTATGAAGAATTTAAAAACATTTATCAGGAAATACAACCCTAATTTGTTTAGTGTCTTACTATATTACCATTTCCATTCCCATTAAAGTTTTGCATACGAGCTGATAATGTTAAAGCAAAGTTCAAAAGACAATTCAACAGCCAAAACCAACAAAAAAATAAATGTAAAACTTACATGTACCAGTACAGCTCCATGTTTCTCACCAGTTGGTATCAATGATCATAACCAGCTTCCAAGCTGCAAAACCGAAATAAGACGCAATAATATAATTTGCAAAGATCAGCATGTGTCATTTTATATGCAGGTTATCTTGAATTATACATAATTATAACAATGTGCTTACTGACAGCATTCAACCCACTCATAAATAATCACTCTGAGGCCATGTTTCTCGTTTTTAAATTGAACGCAAGATTAAATTCAATCTTATTTTAATAAAAAGCTTTTTAAAATGTGTTTCACATTTACTGACAAAAAAAATGTATAACCTGAATGTACTGCAAGTCGCTTTAAGCATGTGCCAAATGTACATCAACATTAAACTGAAAATAAAACTAACACAACCACAAGCCTGTAAACACAGGGCATACCAACTAAACTAGCTCTTAAAACACAATCATCTTAAGTTTTAGTCAGTATTTTTTCTATCAAACAGTCGTTTTCAATAGGATCTTACCTTTTAAAAGCGTGATAAGCAAGGCTATACTTCAGTTTTACACAGCTAGCACAGCATCTGTAGCTGATGGACAGGAGAGGAAGTCGCTTGGCTAACGGGCTAGAAATTAAATTTGCCAACATCAAATGAAAACACGAGTTGGATACAATTTTCCACAGTTTGGGCGTCACTTTCTGTTTCTGGTCTGAATGTATTTCTCCTGTTAGTAAGTTTTATCATAAGAAAGATGCAAATGTTTCCGAGAACAGCTCCGCTGCTGTTTTTCCATAAGCAAACGGAGGGGTTTTGTTGTAGTTCTTCTGTTGTCTCGTAAGGCGTCTGTAGTTCAGTGGTATAATGGGAAAAACGCCGTCAAAATAAAAGTCATATTTCATGCGTTTTGTGTTGTATTATATTATCGTGCTTGTTTAACTACTTTAACGTTTGCATGCATGATTTATGTTTATAATTGTAGATATGCTGCTTAATAAAAACCGCATTGATGTTGCGACGTCTTGTAGGGGAGGATTGACAAGAGCTCACAAACATTAAGAAATCGCCTCCTACCGGACGAAACAAGAAATTTCTTTGTTACCGAAGGCTTTTTAACTCAAAACAAGTCGTGAACAACGTTTATGAACACATTTGTAAGAATAAAAAAGAGTAAGGATATTGCAATTTTTTCATGTTATATATTTTTAGCAATTCCAATGAACAAAGAAGAGCTCATAAACAACTTTTCACAAAAGCTTATTAACATGTATTACAATTTAATTTATTTCTGAATGAATTATACTCTTAAACTTTATTTCAAACCATAGATTCTATAACACAGACATACAAATCCTTATACAAGATGTTTTAATACTAGCACCACAATGTCCGAAACTCTAGATCAGGTGTGCCCGATCCTGCTCCTAGAGGGCCAGTCTTGAACACACCTAAACCAGCTAACTGAGGTCTTACTAGGCAGATTAGAAACTTTCAGTCGGGTGGGTTAAGGCAAGTTAGAGCTAAACTCTGCAGGCTTTCCAGAAGCAGGATTCGGCACTAGATTTACATTTCAGCTTCCCCACAGATTAGTCTACATAATTCTGTGATAAGCAAAACAAAACAAAACAATTAAGGCATGACAATTCCAAGCTTGATTAGTCCGGGTCAAAGTTATTAATACAAATTTGAACATCCGTCATTACAATTTCAAATATATGTGTAACAATCTTATCTGTTGTCTTCAATGACGATTGTCCTTCTGGGATATGCGTCTATGTCAACAAAAATATACCGGAATTCATACTTTCCTGTCTCTGGATTCTGTCAGACAACAGAAGCAACAACAATTCAAACACTGAAACACTACTAAATATTGTATTTAATGCTACTAACATAAACATTTGTTTATTGAGATGTTGGAATGTACCTCTTTTGACTCTGAATGAACAGTTCCCCGCAAGCCTGGCTCAGATCCCTCAATGTAAAATTTTAGCCGCATATGTTTGAGCCCATCCTTCATATACTCAACATGACTGAAGGTAAAATCTTGTTTAGCATACAGTACGGAAGATATGTGTAACAGAAATATTTGTATTCTGGGATATTATAAATTGTACCTCACTTGCTGTCTTCTGCCACGTCGACTGGTCTCTCCATAGCCTTTGATAGGTTCTCCGAAAGCCCCAATTACCTTTACATTTCATAAAACATATCATATTTATTTACGCATTTAACAAACGTGTGTATCTGACATTCTGGCAAAAGTGCATGAGTTCAAAATGGTAAGCAAATCACAATTTGCTAACCTCTGGGTGTGATCTGCACTTCTCAAAAGCTTTTCCATAGATTTTGCTTGGACTTGATGAGGAAAACAGCTCTTGAAAGACCACATAAAGCAGCCCACCTAACAAATGAAAAAAAAAAACCGTTTGATTCATTACACTGTTAAACATTCACACGTGTGGAAAGTTTGTGGAAAGGACTATGACTATATGACTATAACTATGATTTCATCTGTCTATAGCAAATATAAATCAAACACATATCACTTCACCTGTGACCCCGAGTCCAATAAGCACCACAATCAAATAGGTGAAGTCCTTGCCTGCCTGTTTGGCTTGAGAGAAAAGACGAATAGGATAGGACATGAAAATACTGCATATGGCCAAAATGCCATATTGACTAGGGCAAGTTTATTCATATAGTACATTTCATAAACAAAGGCATTACGCAAAAGTGCTTTCCATAGAAATGGATTTACATACGTTTGCAATGAGACAAAAAATTAAACATTTGAAAAGGCAAAATCCATTGCAAAATGTTATTATTAGTTTTATTTTAAGCTCTTAGCTCAAAATATGTCTGGCATCCATTTTATGCATTTGATAATGCACGTACCTTTCTGGGTTACAGACGGGCTTGGGGGTGTGTGTGATCGTTTTGAAACGGACACATGGTCAGTACCCTTTTGTCCATCGTCCTTACTGTATACCTGACCCCCGACATGAAGAAATCGGGTGTGACAAAATATCCACTGGGATCCAGGACGATTTGTTTGCAAAACGGTACTTTGTGCCTGTAAAGCTGCTCTCTTTTGCGGCAATCTGACATGCACTCGTTTTAATACGTGCTGCACACAATTTGTCGTCCTGCCGATTCTGAATACTAAAAAATTCGTCATCACCCCCTCCTGTAAAAAAACTATACCTATTTAGATAAATAATAATAAAAAAAAGTTACCTAAAACAACATGACCTTAATGCTGACTTTTAAAGGGTGTCGTGTTGATTCTGAACAGACATTGTTGAACTTGACAGCAGTTGTCGTTGGCTTCACGCCGCCTTACGTAATTTTTCAAAATAAAAGTAGTGCTTGACGTAAGCTATCGAAGTATTGTAGCGAAGCATAAAACGTCATAATTGTATGATGGGACAGAGTATTTAAATGTAACGCATTACATTTTCGTAAATGATTTGTTATTACCTTCGAAAGACATGACATGCAAGTTACAATACAGTACACGAGTACAATTGTTTTGGCCTGAAGTAAAAAGAAATTAAAATCATCCCTGTTCTACTATTTTGACCATCTGAAGCAACAGCTGTAGTACCCCCACACACGCCAATGCATTTTTATATCTCACTAATATATAGCACCAACTTTAAATATAATTAGTATAAGTTAGATAGTCCAACAAAATAAGTAGGTTTCACTTTATTTGAAACAATCAGTCCAGCATTAATCAAATTGATTTTTAGCTAAAGTTGTCAAATTAAGGAAAAATTTATACATGGTGTGCTCCACCACTTTCTTGTCAATAAGTGACTTTATAGCTATTTGATAATCTTGCTGGCCACACTTTATGTTTTGGTGTATGCATAGACAATACCAACAGGTTTCCTTTGTGTGTCTTGCATTTAAACATCTGAGACTCTAATAAGAGACGTCTAACCAGGCAAATCACAGGATTAGAGAACGAATCGCAGTAAAATTACCCTGGGATGATTATAGACTATCACAACTTATGGTTTTAGAATATTTTGAAGGTGTTCAGCTTGTATTCTCTTTGCAAATTACAAAGTTTATGCACCTACTTAAGACATTACAATTTGTATTGAAAAATAATCTGAGCATTACAATATAGACTTGGAGGTCAAATCAGAAGAAACAAAAACAGTTCTGATTCAAAATTCACTGAATGAAAAATGTACATCAGTTTGTAAAGTTTCAGTTCAGTGTCTGAAAATAGAATTAGTCCCCAAGAGCTTCAGTTTGAGCTTTGTTTAGAAGAGTTGGTTTCAAGATGATTCACCATAAAATTTGGTAAAGATTGACAACAATGTTGAACCACGTCAAGTCAATAGCTTCCTCAGGTTTTTGTGGCTGTTTCCATTAGCTGTCAGTCTAAGTGAGATTTAGGGTACGATGTAACAGCCTGTAAGGAAATGAGCAGATTATTAGGTAAACTTCAAACCCAAAATTGATTTGATTCTAATGATCCATGTAGTAACCTATAACAATAAATCAGCTACATAAAATAGCAAACTTAAATTTTAAAGAACACACTGCATTAACTCACCACTAAAATGTTTTGTTTGTATTTAAATGTTTAAGAAAAAGTGTCAGATTTAACAGAAATATTAGTATAGCATTGACTGTACTCACAAAATGCCTTTAACTTTTATATGTAAATATCAAAGTGACAAAATTTCAAACTCATATCAGATTCAAGACAAAATGCAAACAAACCTTTGTGCTTCCAGTTCAGCAGACATGTTTCTACAGCTAAACAACAGTGTTTTCTATCTGGAAATTCTACCATAATGCAAATAAATTGTATTTGTTTATGAAAAGCATGAAAAGTAAAATTAACAACATTTATAATTATAGATGTCATAATATTAGTTTATTGTTGACAAAAACTCTGCTTGTGTTGTGTTGTTATTGAACAGGTCATCTACAAAAGTTTTAACATACAGTTAAAATACCAATTTTGGGTGCCACTAAAATGTAGCAAATGTTAACTTATTGTCATCCATAATCTTAAACAGCAACAGAAAAACTGATGCAACATGTATTTACGTAAAGCCAAATCATATAGTTTTTAAAATTTAATAATAGATGCCATATTATAAATTGTATATGCAGTTAGTTAATATCACAGTAAACTATATAGGGGAGGGTCTAAATGTCATTCGATATGTTATAATTTTTATATTTAAATTCATCCATAATAAATTAGTCTTGAAAATGCTGTACCTACGTGTACAGTTACTCAATCTGAAATTCTGAAGAAAACATGCATCAATTTCCTAACATTAAAATGTCTTCAGACAAAAATATGGAAAGAAATATCTGCTATAATTCACAAATATGCAAAGCTTTTAGTTATTTTAGACATTTTTAACCAAAAAAGACCACATTTTACAACAATATATGAAAATAAAAAGCATGCATGACAACAAAGAACTGAAAGAACAAATTCACATTTACTTGGATAAATGAAAAATAAACAACCACTAGTTGCACACACCTTCCTGTAATGTTTTGCAATCCTAAATAAGTAATCTTAAAAAAGGCAACTGCGTCAAAATGAGGTGTTTTAAAGCAATTTCATTACAGTCACTTCCATTGTTACTGTATCCAAGTCCTCCTTTGGATTTACATCTGTAGGTTGTTTTGATAAATTGGTCTTTAAAATGTCCATGTTAAAATCATGCTGGTGTTTATCTCCGGTCCATATTATCAAATTTCATTGAAGCCCGTTCGTACTGATCCAGGATTGCACTATTTTCAAGAAGTCTACATGATGTAGATAATGCATGATGAGAGATGTGGAAAAAACACACAGCATTGCATGTTACACAGTACGATACAAAGCACACACAATCATCTGCTATATACAAACATAAAGCCAGTGTAGCACCACTAGTACAAAGAGATGCTGCGTTGTGCAAATTAAGACAAACTGACTTGACCTGTGTGAAAGTATAAAATATCATACTGCTAAGTGCATTTATAGATCAACTTTAAAGGGTTTTGATTTTTTTGCAAAATTGGTTGTGTTTAATAAAGATGTCATAGATAAATATATTTAGACATTTTTCTTGTTCACAATCTGTCACAAAGCAATTTCCAAACTGTGGGGTTAAATGATAAGCATACACACAATAAATAAACATGGATGGTTGTCAGAACAAGAAAGTATTCTTGTCCAGCTGCCCCAGTGGAGACTGCTTTATAACATCTTGTGCACGCTTTGTGACTAGATGAAAAACATCTAATTAGGAAGCTATAAGCAAACACGACAAACAGATAAAAAAGCAAAAATGACAAGCAACATATATACCTAACCAATAAACCAGATGGTCACATGACTTCATGCTGACCATCTCAATGGCAATGATGAAGAACTATGACAAAACAGAACAGGATTATAAAACCAATCTCAACACTGACTCACAGTTACAACACAACATAGTTTGTAGTTTGTAGAGAGTTCTTACCTTCAGATTGTCTGTTACACCCTAGTTGTGTTGTACTCAGACTCATGTTTGTTTAGAGACCCAATGAGGCAGAACCTGGAATGTCATTGCTTGTATGTTTAATATCATGGTATTTGTTGTGTAATGAACTACAATGCACAATTTACAAAGTGTTTTTTTGGGGGGTGGGGGGGATCTAGAGCTAGTGAATATTGTATACACAATGTTGTTGTATACACAAGGTTACCATATCTGTCAATTTGTTTTCTTTTACCACTCAAACTTTGTAGACTGTTTTTAAAGTCCTCACAAATTGAAAGAAACAGGAACACTCTCTTCATTTTTCCTTTTATTCTGTCATATTCTTTGATAAAAGGTCCCTTCTAAATTTTACTTAAAAATACATTTTCTCAATATTGGGTATATTAATATTTGATTAGTTAAATACCTGTTAAATAACTATTTTTGTTCAAAAATCTATATTATAAATCTTCATGCAGCAGTAACATGTATAGTAGGTAGAGAGCTGTAAACATGCAGCAGGCATATTCACAAAGCTTGGAGCTTCTGCATCTCTTAAAATATTAAAAACCTTAATTTTTTAAACTCTGACCTCTGACCCTGATCTTCGTCAGGGAAGAACAAAGAATAAAAGAATGGAAGAAAACGAAAACAATGTCAATGAAGAGCTGAGAAGAGAAAATGATAGTGGTGGTAAATTGTTCCAAAATATGCATTTTGATTTCTGAAATAATTTTTCTGAAGTATTTTTTTCATAAATTAAAAAATACTGACCTCTGCACTGCTTTCTCGTGTCTGGAGAGCCTGTGGCTGGTGGTTGGAACCTCCTCCAGATCATCATCCAGGTCACAGGCATCTGTGGCGTCTTGTGAGTATGTGTGTCTCATCACCAGAATGTTTCTGCGGTTGGTTTGAGGAGGAAGCGGCCGCAGCGGTTGTGGCGGGAGATCAGTCAGTATGGCTGCCGCCGCCTCGCGGGCGGTCAGGTTGGTGCGGCTGCCCTTAGTGCTGGCCAGCTGCGAGGAGCCGCAGTGATGCTCATGCATGCAGCGCGAGGAGGCATGCCGCAGCTTGTGGTAGCTCTCAAAATCTTCGGCCAGCTCTACCAGGTCAGCGGAGGTGGCCGCTGCGGTACGGAGGGTGCAGAGTTCGTAGTGTGGGGGTTCCTGAAACACCTCCTGAAACATGGTGGGGTCAAAGTCCTCGCGTCTCAGGATGTACTTCTTCCGTGGCTGCTTGATCTGTACGATCACTGACACAACCAATAGGATGAACACAATGCAGCATGTTACACCAATGATGGTGCCGTTTGTATTGTTAAGGTTGTCCAGGATGTTTGCTTTCCGCTTTTCTGGATTAAACAACAGGAAGCATGGAAAATGATTATTCCAGGCATGCAGTGTGATCCTGGGTTACCTTCTGTTGAAACTGTTGTATCACAGAGTTTACAAACAGACACACAGAAGCAGTACATCTTTCTAATGGGAGACATTTGACATTTATGTACCACAGTGAGCATATAACATCTGTGCTGGCTTTGGTTCAAGGCAATGTTTGTTTGCTTTCAGGGCTGCATACAAACTGTGGCATTTCATATCTAATAAGGGTAGAATTGAAAATTGAGTGGTGTCTTTGAATCACTATTCTGGAGAAGACAAGCTCAAACAACACCACAGTGTCCTTTACAGAGGCTCTCACTAGTATTTTCAACATTCAGTTGATTTTGCATAGACCTCATGGGAAATACCCAGCTAACAGGGAACATTCTCAGAACATTGGCTAACGTTCTCTAAAAGTTCTCTCAGTTA
Organism: Chromobotia macracanthus; assembly: GCA_036877525.1. Lineage (NCBI taxonomy): Eukaryota > Metazoa > Chordata > Actinopteri > Cypriniformes > Botiidae > Chromobotia > Chromobotia macracanthus. Next base: position 477,175 of record JAZGTH010000100.1, on the reverse strand, counting down.
TATGGCAGTATAGCAGACCCTTTCAAAAACATTACAGAATTTTAAACAGTTTAAATAAATGTTCTTATAACCAAGCAATGACGTTAATGCAATGTCAAAAAACTGGGCGTTTTGAACATTTCTAGAACTTACAAAATAACATTTTAACGTTTATAATATTATTGGTAACGTTGGGGAAATGTTCTTAAAAACTAAAATTGTTAGCAGGATATAAGCATGCATATAGTTGATCTACACTTATAAATTGCTGTTATTAAATATATCTAGTTTGAGTTGATTTAGTTAATCAAATATAAATATGAACAGTGCCGGGTTTGTTAATTCCAGGGGAACAATAATAGCACAGTCAAGGTTTAAATCTTTAGCTTTGTGATGTATATGGTGCAGTAGGCAAAGAACCAAAAGGAAATATTTGGTTGACTTGCTATTAAGCATGGAGACCACTTTCTGATCTCCTAAGTAGCGCGAGTATTGATCTTCAATAAGAGAAAAATGAAGGCTGAGCTATCTGAACACAAACCACTAAATATTGCCTCAAAGGCACTAACTCAAACTCTGCTAACTATAGAACACTAACACTCTAAAAAAATGGTGCGAAAATGGCTTACCTTTGCAGTGGTTCTCGTCCCAGGGGTAGACACAGTTCTGGACTCCATTGCACACCAGTGTGTTATTGATGCACATGTTACTGTGGCAAAAGAAAGTATCTGCCTCACAGGGGGCTGAGGGGAAAACGGATAATGTTGATGTTAAATTACACTTCATTCTTCCTGTTACTAAGACGCTGTATATAATCTTACTCTCTGAATGCAATTAATCAAATGAATTATACTGGATGTCTATCTGACTGTGTGTGTGCATCAATACAGTTCAAATTTAGAAACTCATTACTCAAACTAACATGATCAAGTTCTGTTGCCTTCTGTCAGGCATGAATTTTAATCCAGCTCCTCAAATATGCACGAAAACAAGTCTATGTCTGTAGGAGTTGTACAGATATTTTGTAATATCTGTTACTATTAATATTTATCTGCTGTTGCCCCTGAAGTCCAGAAAGTTTATATATTCATATAAAGTGACTTCAGTTTAATTAACATGATTGATTTAAAATGTAAAATTTACATTTATATTTACATTACATTGCACATACATAACCACTGAATTTCCTAATTGCTCAGATATGATAATGATAATGAATGCAGATATAAACAGAAAGTTTTTAAATATTACCACAACTGCTAATATCCTTCAAAGATCAAAAAAGATTGATTTAATATTTGTGTTATACATAAAAATTACATAAGGGTGGGTGTTATCCATTTGAAGCTGAAAAATGTATCACAGCTGAAATCATACATAAAAATTAGACAGATGTATTAGACACATGCATAAAAAGAACTGGTGATTTACATCTCATGACATTTACAACATTTTTATCCTAAGCCTCATTTAAAACGAAGGTGACTTTTAGAGGGGGCGGAGATTCTGTATCAATCACCTCACACTCCCACCCATGTGTGGCCAAACCATACCTCACTTGACATACTTAACTTTTTGTTACTTAATGTATTGTTTGTGGTCAGCAGAGGACATAATCGCCCAGTCTGTACAAAAATGAGAACATTTCTAAAATAACAGCGTCAAGGTTGATATGATGTACCCTGTAAAATTAATGACGTACACCCGAACTGTTCCCAGGTGAGAAATACCAATGCAAATTAAGATGACTCATCATTCCTGACCCACCATCCTCACTACTCTTTACATGCAATTCCTCTTCTTACCGAAAGGTGGCACTTCAGGGTTGTACTTCCCCTGACCAACTCACCAAATGAGATTAGTTTATTTAAAGGTGTCTGCTCCAACCTCTAGAGAAATTAATTTCAGTGATCTTATTATAAAAGCGGCCCAGTGCATAAATTAACCAATGACGGTGATCTGACAAATTATTTCAAACACAATTGTGGACAGGTCTTCAGTTACAGGGGGCAGTTGTGGGCTACTGGTAAGTGAGTTGGGCTTGTGATCAGAAAGTTGCTGGTTCGATTGCAACTGAAGTGCCCTTGAGCAAGGCATCTAACCCCCGATTGCTGCCCACTGCTCCGGGTGTGTGTGTGTTCACGACTTGCAGGGTGTGTTCACTCCTCACCAGTGATGGGTTAAATGCAGAGGTCACATTTCGGGTATGGGTTACCATATCTGACAAATATGTCACTTTAACATACAGTTAAAGCTTAGATCCAAGCTGATAAACCTGAATGTAGACTGCAGTTAATGTTTTAAAAGATATGCTGGGTAAGACCTTTCTCAGTGGATGGTGGTTTCCCCTTTAGCTGCTGAGTCTAGCAAACCACAGGGAGAAAAGAGAGAGAGTGAGTAAGAGAGCCAAAGTGAGTGCTGAACAAGTTACGCAGGGGTGTTACCCGGGCAACCGCACATCCTGTATTCATTCACTGGATAGGGCTGCACAAAGGACACTGGGCTCATACAGAAATCCACCTATCGCTATTCACGAAGACTGACGCAGATGCGCAGCTGCCTCTTTCCAATTTAGAAAGAGCATTATGTGCTTTCTTCACCCTCAAGTCCCTCAGCACCAAACTACCAACTCGGGGGAATTTGGGCACTAGCAAGGGCCTTGGTCCACAGAACATTGAGATGCATAGTTGTAACTTTGCCCATTTAACAATAGCTGTTATTATTAATTTTAAATGCTTTGTGTATTGTGGATCTTTGCTGTAGCTGGTATGCATTCTAGGAAGTTCTACAGAGTGAATGTTTCTGGGCATTGGGACAACTTGTAGAAATGAGTCCCTGGGCAGGTCACTTAATGGATTAAGAAGTGCTCTTGCAGCCACAAGCTAGTCTGCAGTTTCATTCTTGTACAGTCAAAGATGGTGGCGTCTCTTATTGCTGCTTCCTTTTAATGTTTTACCCATCAGTGTCTGGCATGGTGTGACAGGGTTGGCATAGTTTATATAGGCTGCTGGGACACAGAAACAACAGCGGGACCGACACAGAGGATGACGTTTGATGCCGGCGGCGTGTGGTAATGATGAGTGTGCTACATGCCAAACATTGAACCCCTTTTTATCACCCTGTCCCCACTTCCTCTCTCTCAATATCTCCTCTATTAGCCAAACACTCAATCTTTATCATTCCTTTCTCATTCTGTTTGCCACCACTCCTCATTCTCTTTCTTTCTTTGTTTTCGCTCTCACTCTCTCTTCATTATGCTTCACAGCGACTCGTCTGTGTCTCTCACTGCGAACCCCAGCTGTGGTGGATCACCAAATCAAAGAAGCATGGGTGGTGGGGCCCTGCTGTAGGCCCCCATGCTTCCAAGAGAAAGCTCCATGCTGCAAAAATAGCTCATCTCTTAAATGAATAATCCTGTAATGTTGTGCATCAGTCGCCCTCCCCATGTCTGTGTACCCTTTATAAGGGTATTTAACAGGAGAACAGGCAAAAGGAGGAGCAAGCAGAATAATTTTATAAGCAACATGGGAAGGTATACAACCAGTTTTACAGGGCTGCAGCAAAATGTGGCTCCACTAATTAAATAACACCCTGACAAGACAATTCAGAAGCCAACAGGGGATGTAGTTTTATGTGTCTCATTTTGAAAGAGAATGTATTACACCTTGAAGTCCTTTTCTATCAGTGGTGTATACACCAATGATTGGCTGATGATGCTTTTAAGTTAATGTGCCACTGGCCATTGTGCAAGATTTGTGGCGCATTCTGACTCAAACCATTGGCAAAACAGCAGCAGCTAAATGCATGCCTTGTGATTCTTTAACAGACCTGTGGATGAGTTGTTTTTATTTCCCGAGCCCTGCTTGATTAAACGTTCCATCAGGTGTGTATGTGTTGATGTAAATGAGAGTGGGAGCATCTGTAACTTAAGATGATTAAAAAATGTGTCCAGACAGAAAATTTTCATTCCTGTATTACAGTTTCCCCATACAGGAAACACACATGAATTTCACATGTGCAAAAACATGAGATCACACATGAAGGATGTCACCACATTTGTTTCCCATGAGAATTTATATGGAATTCACATTTGTTTTTCTGTAAGGGTTGGGGGAAACAACCTAACAGTCCATATAATTACACTAATTAAATATGTCTTACGCTCTTGGAAGGTAGTGAAGAGTATTCTGAAGCGACTCTTGCGGCTGCTTTCGTCGGCCCACATGCGGACCACGCCCAGCGCGGTCACCAGCATGATGTCATTGGCCACCGTGCTGCAGAACTTATTCCTCAGGTCTTCCACTGAACTGCTGCCGTCGTACACTGCCACGAAATTACGCTTACACTCGTTGGAGTTCTGCATCTCGTAGTCTAGGAAACGCAGGTAGATCTAAAAGAGAGAGAAAGACATGCTGTTACGCACATTGGAAATCCATCACCTCTAACATGTTGGAATCTCCATCTCGACACAGGAAATGGCTCTTCTGTCCGAATTATTTATTTTGTCCTTCAGGGGGTTTCATCTCATGTCACCTGTCATAGAAATGAGATTTACGTCATTTCAAACTGTGTTTAACAACAGAAAGGCCCTCAGACTGACGTTAATTACCCTGACACCCAGTTAACAGGGAACGTTGTCAGAACATTGGCTATATATATATATATATATATATATATATATATATATATATATATATAAGCTTTCACAGCACACCGATAAACCGCACCACTGCGTACATCATTCCCGTTGGGCTCTCTAAAAACCATGGAAGTGTCAGAATGAACCATCTGCTATATTCTCACTTAATCTAACCCTAATCAAGCCTCCTTCACACCTCGAAAATCACAATTTCACTGTTTGAAATATTATACATACTGTTAGAATGACCCTCGCCGTGACACACCAAATAACACAATTTGACAGGCTTGACAGCACCAAAATCTTCTATTATTAGCATAGAACGTTCTCCTTCTGTGCCCCCCACCTTTGTATCTCCCATCAGTGGTTGCAATGCCAAAACATGGTGTTATCACTTTTAATGAGCACTCAGCATTCCATTATGACAAGTAAATTGAGAGCCGCAGTACTACCGATGAGTAAAAGATCGCATGCTACCGAACTGCTCTGTAAATCTTCTCACAGTAATAACATTTCATTTAGCGTTGGTTCCCAGCTAGTAATTTTAGGTTGTAAGAATATTTCCCTAATGTTTCCATTCAGTAACAAAACCACTAAAAATGTTATTTTGAAAGTTCTAGGAACAGTCAAAACATCCAGCTTTTTAGACATTGTATTAATGTTATTGCTCAGTTATAAAAATGTTATTTAAACATTTTTTATTATTCTATAACGTTTTTAAAACATTACACTAACAACTAAAAGTAACATTTTTAATATATGATATATAGTGTTAAAAAAGTTTGAGAGAACTTAAAATATTAGCCAACATTGTAGGGCATTTCCTGTTAGCTGGGTTGGTTTGTCCTTGCCACCTACAACATCCTCACACCTGTAATATAATTAATGAACTAGAGAAGGCACATTCTTTTTTTTGAAGTGCTTTGGCGTGTACAGTCTCTCATCCTCAGCAAAACGATGTGGCTTATGTGCATGCAAATACATAAAACCCCACTCATGATAGGAACTAATAAAATGAACGAGGTTCACCACTCCTCCTCTGTTACCCTCTAAGAATTACATAAAGATGGAAGATGTACTACAGTGTGTGCCAGCTTGTAAGCACTCTTTAGGCACAATCCACCATGTGAAATATGAGGAATGTGTAATTAGGCATAATTGATTTCGAAGGGTTGCCCAGATAACTGAGTAAACTATTAAAGAAACTTAATGATGATTAAAAAAACACACTATTAATTTTCCAATAGGGTGGTTTTGCTGTTTAAGTGAACAGAGCGAGGGAAGTTCGCTCACAAAACAGCAGCATCTCAATGCAAAAACATGCTTCTAGAAACACAAAATTGTGTTTATTCAGGCACTACTTGCTGATATGGAGTTGCATCATGAATATTTTTGCATCATAAGTCATTGTCATTCGTTTTAGCACAAACACATTCCCCATTCTATGTAAATCAGTCTTATTATAGATAGACCTTATTGCGGTGGTGGAGAGCAGACTATAAGACTATAAGAGTCTTGAGTTTGACAGATTCATATCCTCAGGGCAGCTGAAAGCAAAATCTAAACATTGTTGTTGAGAGTGCCTCCACTAACAACTGAATGGCCAATAACAGGCCAATAACAGTGCCTTACAAATCCCAGGGTACAGGAATAGACAGTATTATATGATCTGACAAAATCAAATATTTATTCTGGGCTGTCTTTAGATTGCATTGACTGAAATATATACCAAATGCCATCACATGATTATGGCAGTCCTATCATGAGGCCCTAATGTGTTAAAACAAAACAAACAAAAACAAGATTTACTAAATGTCTTAAAACTATAAAAAAAATTAACAAAATGAGACTTCTGTTCTGCTTCTTTGCTTTTCTGAAAAATAAGACCCTGGTAATGTCATATTTGTCTCTCCTGAAATTTTAGAAGTATCAAAAAAATCTCAGTATGTGCTCAGATTTGTCAAGATATCAAAATTCATAGATTTTAACAGGAGCAAAAATAAGCAAAAATATTTCTTTTTTGTTTCAAGATTGTTTCAAGACTAAATTATATGCTTTTCCACATTACTACTATGTAATGTAAAAAATTATCTTTAGTTGCTATCTAATTATGCCTAAATGAAACATTATCAAATCATAAGAACTCTGTTACACAGCAATGAGCAACAGCTGAGCATTCCATGACTTCCTATGTGATTCAGTGAAAAATTCGATTAATTTGAATTAAGTCAACTCCAGGTTTAGTTTAATTGTTTGAGTTGAATTAATCTCAATAATTTAGCTTTCTCTTCTAGTGCTCCTTTAGAATACATTAATGATGGCTGCCTGACATAGAGACAGCAACATCTGGCCGAGTGGGGCTTGCTGTCTCTTCAGGGCATGTGGATGTGTCTGAGGTGCTGTTTACAACCCCCTCTGTGCTGACTTATTTGTACCCTGCATCAGCTGACCTTTCTCAACAGACCAGAGAGAAAGAGCAGCTCAGAGACCTTTGTGTGTGGAAAGATAAATCACATCCACCGTTCCTTTAAAAAGGACAATGGATCTGAATGATTTTCATGACTGGTTTCATTACTGGCTTTTAACCACACATTCTTTCACCACTGGACAAACAACAGCATAATAAATAAATACTGTGAAAGTATTTACTGCATAGCTACAGTATATACTGCCTCTACTAAATCTACAGCACAGCCAACCAGTGTAGACAGACACCTAAGGTACTCATTAGACAATCTTATACAGTACATTATCTATATATTATCTATATTTTATAAGAATAAAACATTTAATAAACGAATAAAAGACAATGTTCAAAAACACTAAAATAATCGTTAATGCAAGCATTAAGGAACCTGAATCTTTAAGAGGAATCTGAATCAGAACTTTCAGTGCTTGTGATCGCCATGCCTGCTTGTATGAATTTTGTAATATAGACCCCTCCCCCTTATCTTTTCTTAACAGACAATAAATCAAACATGTTTGTGCTCTAAATTGGATGGAATATATATGAAAGCATGTGAGTCATGTGGCGAGGACAGCTACTTGAGCAACAATAACAGCTGTCTAGGGAAAAATACAACACTGTAACAGAAAATCATTTCAATAAAAATTAAGAATAATATACCTGCATGGAGCTCAAGAATGAATATATGCTAATTTTGAGGAATGACTCTAAGTCTGCTGTATATAAATGATACAATGTATAAGTCAACTCTACCTGGAGGAATACAGTACAGTAACCCAAGACCAGGTAGACATTTAGCCTCTTTCAACAATCATAAATATTTCAAACACTAATTCATAAAAATGCAGTTACGAGTCATAGCACTCAGATTTGCAGGTGGAGAATAAAAATACCTGAATAGCTGTGTAAGACTAATCGCTGTGAAAAGACAAGGACATGTGTTTGATTTGTGCTTCTGGAAGGACATCAGACAGAGCAAAAATCAATTTCTGAAAGCAATAAATCACATTAGACCCGAATATTATCACTAACACAGATTTTTCCTCTCTAGTCAACACTTGTAGAATGTTATCTGAAGAAGTCAATGGAAGTAATTTATTGTGTTTAGTCATATCTGCTACTTATCAATTCCATAGGTAACTTAATACCCCAAAGCAAATGCATTTTATCCACATGAGTGATACAAGCGAGGGAGAGTATTATTAAATGCATTTATTTTATTAAGTTATGTTAAAAAAATACTCACGTCTGCATGTCTCAAGTGCTTCATCATGCTTAATGTACATTATAAAATGAACTATCTGGTCTCTGCTAAAATATATATTATATGTAACAGTTATATTGCAAACCTGTTCGTTTAGCTACTGTGTATATACTGTGTATGTGCAGTACACATAGTTGTTTGTTATGTTTGTTGCATATCTTGCACCTAAAACAAAGCTATATTCTCAATAGCATAGTCTATTGTGTAATTAAATATGTTCAATATTTAACATATGCATAATGCACAGATAGAAACAAACAGATGAGCTGTAGAATAAATGATGCTAAATGTGGCCACATTTGGATGGAAATACACAGTACAAGAAGAGATTGAGCAATTTAAGTTGCCTGTGTGCTGTGTCATAGTACCAGGAAATAGAAAAAGGCAGCTGTAAACCAAGAAAGTAGGTATTCTGCACAAGGTTAGATGGTGAGGCCAGGGCAATTTCATGAGCTTTAAACCCCTCCCCTGGCAACAGCCCACAGATTAAAAAGGTAAATCTGACCTCAGATAAACTGTACCGTCTGACCTTTTCCACATGGAGGCCTGTTCTTTGATTCTCAATTACCATCAAAACACTGAGAGCTCATTCCCACAGGAAAGCAAAATCACATGAGAACTCAATGTCTCAGTTAATCCTTCTAGACAGCAATGATATCAAATGGAGAACAAACTGAGTCTGTTTTTCCAAGGCTCCTGCTTCTCAGATGCTTGTCCTGTGAAGCACCAGTAATCTCATGTCTCCTGCAGAGCTTCAGAAGATCTCAACAATGTCTCAAACGGTGCTCAGATTACCCACACTATGAAAAGTCAGAGATTTCAATATGAACTTAAACTTTCCTCATCAAATTCTATCCACATAAATTTGACAGCTTCATACTCTTATAGTGTGTGAGTTCATGAGTCTATGTGTGAATTCATGAGTCTATTTTTGTTTAAAGTGAAAGAAAACTGAGAAGCCCAAAAATGAGAAGCCCAAAAGATCACCTGAGAGAAACCTCTGAGCAATAAAATGCTCCTCTTCTCTATGTCATACACCCAAAAACTGCCACATTTATATCCTCAACAGAATTCCACCCAACTGCATACAAGTCCCCCCAAGATGTTTTTGCAATGGCCACATAACACAAACGACTGCAAAACAGGAAGCCAAGTGCTAAGTTAGGCAGTTACCGCACTGCTGGAGGCAGATAGAAACTGTTTTATGTCAGAAACGTGGCAGCCTGTGTAACGGAACGACAATGGAGAATTAACTGTGGTGTTACTAGCTGGACTTGAAGGACTGACCTTGGAGCGAGGAGGGGCCCGGATGTACCACTTGCAGTCCACTGCTTCTGTTTGCAAGGCTTTGCCATCTTTGGTGATCTGCTGCGATTCAATGATGCCTTCTGGTCCTCCCATCTCAAATTCACAAACTGCAGCAGAAGAAACAGAGCAAAACAGACGAGACCCCACTAAGAAAACAGAAAGCCATTAGATGTATTCATATGGAAAATGCTTATACAATAAAAAATGATACCCACAGGGAAGAGGTTTAGGGACTCCTATGTCTTTAAAGTCAGGATCTGAAACAAATACATAAAATTAGATGTAAAAACTTTAATTTCACACTGACACAATTCAGGTAACTAAGAACCATAAATATTGTATTGGGTTGGATGAACCGTACCATTCAATGTAAAATCAACACAGACTTGATCAATAAGACATGTGAACTATTTCCAGCCTTAATAAATGTTTGAAAGATCTTTAAAAAGTGATGCAGAACTCCAGTCTAGAATGTGTGAGAGAGGAACAGTTGAGTTGTATTAACCTTTGCAACCCCCTCTTTAAAAGTGAAGTGAGCAGTAAGGAAGTGTTCAATAAACTTTGATTAGACCGCTCATCCAGTAATCCCTCTTTCTCTCTCTCTGTCATTTATTTTCTATTTCTCCTCTATGTTCATAAAAACAATGTAGTACCTGGAACTATTAAAAATGATGTAAGTTTCTCTTTCATTGGTCAGTGAAATGAATTGCATGACCTTTAGAAAATGGTGGTGAAGATACTGAAGGGCGTGAGAGGCCAAAATCACCACTGTAAATATAGGAAAACATTTTGTGTGTTTAAAACGAGCTACTCTTCATTCTAAGTTCATTTTATTTTACACAACAGTTTATGTCTAATCGAACAATGTGATTTGAAATTAACAGCTTGTTTGTATCATAGATGGCCAGAAAGCTGTTTGTTTATATATCTAGCTTATTAATTGCTTGTACCTATGCTAACCCTGGCCCACTCACACTTTCACAAAACTCCATATTATGCACCCCAATATCTTATGACAGAACTAATAGGTTTGCAGTTTAATTACTCTCTCCCCTCTGTGATTAGAAAGGCTTATACTTAGTATGGATGATATTTCACTCTGTGTTCTCACTGTTCACATTGATAGTCACTGTGGACAACAGTGATGACATTTAAAGAACTGACTTCCATCAAAGCTAACTTCCTATAACACACATACACACACACACACACACACACACACACACACACACACACACACACACACACACACACACACACTCACTACCTTCTCCTCCATTAATTAATAAATGGCTGTGTCCCGTTTTATTGTTTTTATAGTTAACCCTAAGAGAAAACATTCTAAGAAGGTCCCCAAAAGGAGATTTATTTTGCTTATTGTTGGGTACAGATTTGTACCCAGAATATGGTAAAGTAGGTACACACATAGAAACATGCATAAATACATTCATCTGACTACACCTTGTTTTGTTTAGAAAAGGAATAGATCTCAGTTACCTTTACAGGAGAGACAGAATGATTTGTGGGTTGATTTGATGCAAAAAAAAAAAAAACTGTTTGTCTCTGTCATTTTATCCATCAACTCTTATGTGGGTCACTGTGTATCCCTGTATTCAGCTGTCAGAGGCCCCCCATCACTATAATGACACATTCATTTCTTTTTGAAAGACAGACAAGGCAATATTAGACTGCAGGCTACTCAGACATTAAAGCAGCCATATCCTTTTGTAGCATTTATTTTTTTCTAAAGACAACTTACAATGTTATTCGAAAGTTCTTCCAGTAAAGAAAGTTGCAATTTAATTTTACATGGGCATTGTTCATCCTCGTTTATAACTTTTACCTTACAGTACCTTTAAGACTTAAATGTGCTTTGATGTGAATCTGTGCACCAATGTAATTCACCCTGTTGTGTATTAGGGAAGGGCCAAGTTTATTAGGGCCAAGTTTGCTCACCTAGAAGTGAGTAACAAACATACAAGTGTGTAAGGGGGATTCGGGACTTTCAGTGCTTTGAAAATTGAGAAGATTGCACAATCCTTCACTTTGCTTAACATTTTACTCATTACACATTCTACTTAAGATCTACACTGAGAATTCAGATATAGCCCTGAACCAGCAAAATCACAAACCCAACAAAGAGGACAAAAAGAAAGAATGAGACAGATTATATTACAAAACTATGGTAGGGGTAGAGAGAATGAGAGAGAAAGAGAGAGAGATTGCCATATCAAATGACATTTACTGGCAGAATGAAGATGAGATGTCTGATCAAAGTGTGGAAATAGGACCTGGGTTTTTCCATTTGCATCCAGAATGAGTCTCTCAGTTTTACACAGTGTCTTCAAACTGACTCCAGCGACTCTGTGCACCTTTGAAAACACTCCTAAATGAATCCTTAAACAATTACAGATGTTTGAGGGTTCAGCTTTGTCTTAGAGATGGGTAAATTTGATATTTCAAAGTACTGCGCTACTGTTTATACCTTACTATACTGAATCAGTATTCTCATAGCAAGAATCAATACTTTTAGTTACATTTTTGCATAAATATCTTTGGGGGGAAAGTCTCTGCGAAGATGAATTGTGCTGTGGCGTTATGTATATAAACTGAGTAACAAAACTGAGTAAAGCACCAAACTCTACAGATCAATATCTGCAGCTGAAAGAGAAACAAGTGACCAAAGACATCATGATATATCACAGTTTTGAATAATGTGTTATTAAAAGCCACATTATCATTTTATGACCCAGATATCAATATAATATACTGCATCACCAGGTCCCTGCTGATTCCCACTCCAACTTTACCTGCAGTAATAAAACTAGTATATCTGCTAGAGAAACCCTTCAGAATAAAATGTATCCTCATTTTGATAAAGATATCACCTGTAACTATCTCGCTATCCTTCTCTATCAAGGTTCAATCAAGGGTAGCTGCCAGCTTCTATTTCTGTTTTCACAGGAGATGTGAATCTGTTCTTGTATTAAGCCAGAAAAGAAAGGGCACTCAAGTGAAGCACTGTTATCTGATCTCGGTTGTGTGTCATCCTTCCTATTCTTTATCTGATAATCTTGTGAAAGGGAACCTCCGACCTCGTTTACCCACCCACGGTGTTAGCGGCATGAGCTGAGCCTCCACTACCCTGTGGATGGACTGCACCAGCGTCCAACAGACTTCTGTCTATTCAGTTTCCCCTGCTCGAGATCTGACGCTAATTGGAAGATAAACCAGGGACAAGGAGCTGTCAATCAACATCCTGTCTTACAATTTTAGGAATGTTTCCCTAACGTTTCTATTATGTAACAAAAACATTAAAAATATTATTTTGAAAATCTTAGGGATGGTCAAAGCGTCCAGTTTTTTAGATGATGTATTATTATTTGATTGGTTGGTTACAATAATGCGATTCAAAATTGTTTAATTCTGTAATGTTTTTAAAACGTTCCACTAATAACTTAAAATAAAGTTTAAAATAAAGTTTTTGATTTGTATGATATATAATGTTAAAAATGTTCTACTAACCTTTTTAATAACTTTGAGGGAACTTTTGGAGAACATTAGCTAATGTTCTAAGAACATCCCAGTTACCTGGGATGAGAGAGGATGTGGTTGCTTCTAAAAACATCCAGGATTTATGATTGCTGTAGATCAGTTGGAATATTACAATTTCAAGAATCAATAAGATATAAACAATAAAGTAAATGTGAGTATATGTGCGCGGGCAGGTAGAAGCGCTACTAAAGCCATGGCTACTGTAGTTGTTGGGAAGGTGTGGTGGGAAAATTCAGAGTGACAGGAAGTTAATGAAACAATGACCTACAGGTCAAAAGAGCTGGGTGACGGGCTGATTTATGATTTGCTTGTGATATCACTCAACCCACAAGGACCAGTAAACCCCATGGGATCCATCCTCAACCACAGACATTTCTAATACAGGAATCCTCTAAAGGTTTCCTTAGACACCTATAAGCATGAAGAACGCATCAAAAGACCTCCACATGTGAGACATTAGATTTGTCAATAAATATTTAAGCTGTGTAATTTCTTTGGTGCGACCTTTGGCATTTTCCTCCTGTCAACAGCATGTTGACATTGCTTGATGCACATGTTGCCTGATTGCATTAACATTTCAGCAGTAACATTTAAAATATGCACATGGCTCGGATAATAATCGCTCAGTATCAAATGGTTGGTCAATAGAATCATTAAGCTGCAACCTATGGATTACAACAAGGAATATGCATCCCCCAAAGGCTACTTAAAGTCGAAGTAGATGACGTACAAACGTAGGATGAGCCTACATAGAGAATTGATTGGATCTTGAAAGGGAAACATTACATACCACAATACAATAATAACACTTAACTTTTAAATGTTTTACATTTTTAATCCTGTAACATTTTTAAAACATACCACTAACCTGATATATACCTTAAAAATATATAACCTTATGTTACTGCAAGAACTTTTTTGATGACTTCATACAACATAAATGACAAGGAAAATATCCTTACAATGCTACATTTCAACACTCGAGTACACACACACACACAGCATTGTCATGATTTACCAGTGAATTGTCACACCCAACATAAATCCTACAGATATTATTCACAGTTATAAAGCACTGTGGGGGACAGTATGGAAGTTATAAATCACCCCACCCTGAAATCGTGACCTCTGTAAACATAGCCCTCCTAAGCAGTTTCCTGCATAATCTGGCTAAGAAGGTGAGGTATTATGTAGCATTTCTTGCCTTACCTGCCATCACTGGAAGTGTGTGTGAATGTGTGAGTATGCACAGAATACTTCTACACCCCCTCTGCTAGTGTGGAGCCTTGTTTGTAAACCCTGGCTTAGACTATAATCTTTTGAAGCTTACAGTATTTACCCATAACAACCTAGAGGAGATTTTTATTTCCTCAGCCTCAGAAATTGTGTCTGCCCGGAGAACTGTGAATTGTGCAGGGAACTGTGTATTCTTGTTAGAAAACACACACAGAAACGTAAATGTAACACTCTGTTAACATAATGTCAGGACGCAGAGGAACGCTAACCCATGCATGTCTCCAGGTTTTCTGAATAAAAAATCTTGAGTGCTGTAACACTGCATCATGCTGTTTTTATAGCAAACTGACTCACAGGCTAAATGGTAGACAACAGATCATTATTGTATACCCACAAGAAAAATAAGTGCATAAACTGCTTTTCAATTCAGGTTACTCATAATGAGAGCTCTCTGTGTTTTGGCATTCTTCAATAAGCCATTCCAAATGATCTAATGGTGAATTAGCTGCTAAAAAATTCTTTATTTCCCCTAGGCCTCATTTTCTTCCCACTGCTACCAGGTGACTTTTAAATAAGCAGCTGATTAATATCTTCCAAGAAGCTAAATTGGTATATCATACTAATGAATAATCCCAATTAATCAGCCAATCCCCAGATAGAGACAGGACCACACCTTCTCTGCTTTGCCAAACTCTATATTAGTGGTGACTGATGATAAACCTGTAACAAGCCCTAGTGTGCATACACATGCACACACATGCCCACACACATGTTAGGTTTCTATGCTTTTACATTTTCAAAAAGCATAATTTAGTTTGTTTTATAATCAGTTTTCTTCGTGGGGACTATTGGCTGGTCCCCACAATGAAGGTGTGTGTGACTTTTGCCATCCTTGTGGGGGTCCCCAAAATGAAAGAAAAACAAGAACACACACAAACACACACACACACAAATAAATGTATATATCTTTCTCGGATACCCAGGATATATTCAAAACTTCTTATTACTACTAAACTTCTGTGCAATATATTCATTTTCTGTACTTTGATGATTTAGTACCTGTTTGAAATTGTGCTGTATGAATAAACTTTATGCTAGCGTTGATT
Organism: Chromobotia macracanthus; assembly: GCA_036877525.1. Taxonomy (NCBI): domain Eukaryota; kingdom Metazoa; phylum Chordata; class Actinopteri; order Cypriniformes; family Botiidae; genus Chromobotia; species Chromobotia macracanthus. The sequence goes on along the minus strand of JAZGTH010000100.1, from coordinate 461,621 downwards.
TACTGCATGAATGGTTAAATGTTATATATTTACACAATATATAACATTTTGTTGTTTGTCATTTTAATTTTTGTGTGGGATAATGTATCCCACAATGCACTGTGCTTGACTTTACCTTCCATTTCTAGTTTCACAAATTAACTGGAATATTAAACATGATTTTTAACATCTCCTGTCTTCCAAGGAAACCAGGCTGAATCTTTCAACAGTGTTTTACAGTTCTGTCATAAGAGGTTAGTCAATTCAGCATCATGCATATTTTTTCTGAATGCCACAAGAATAAAACTGTGAGGCAAACAAGGTTGGAGACAAAAGAAAAAGAGACAAAAACAGCCTCTCTGAAAGTCATTTTGCTAGAGAGGGAGTGTGCGAGTGTTCTGTCCTAAACATTCATTAGCAATGATATTTACTTCTGACTTCATTAGAATGTAAAAGCTGTGCCATGCTCCACTAAAGTGTATCTTTGGCAGAGAGTCACAGTTTGAATTGTGTGGCATTTTTGTTTTGTTTTCTACCAACTCAATCACGATAACAATGTTTGCAATTTTATGTTAGAATTTTACATTTTGAATTACACAAAATTGTATTGTGTGTTTAGGGTGTATATCACAAAGCAGTTTATGTGGTTTTGGACCCCACTTATTAAAGCTTAAAACACCCGAAGCTGGAACACCTTGAAACCCCCCCCCTTATATTAAGAATATAAATACCATATTTATGTTCACTGAAAAAATACAGTGGAACCCAAATGCGCAAATGGAACCCCGCCAAAAAAGTCTTATGTGTGACTTACACACTCTGATAAAGATATTAGATGTTAAAAATATATTTATAAAGATGTTAAAAATGGTTCTTCACAGCGATGCCAAAGAGGAACCACTTCTTTCTTATCTTTTTATAGCCTGTTAAACCTTTTTACACTAAAAATAACCTTTTTTTGCAACAGAAAGGTTCTGTGGATGTTAAAAGTTCTTTTTGGAACTGTACAATCTGACAAAGAAACTTTATATTGTCAAGTGCATTTTCAAGTGGAACTTCACAAACTGTCTCTGAGAAGTAGCATTAACCAACATGCACCAGAAAAGCCTACATGCTTGGCTAATTTTATTCTACTATCTCATCAGAGAACGACTTTATTGGATTCAACAGAGTGAGTCCTCATCAGAAGAGAATAGATGCCCTCCCTATCATTGATCAAGCTGTTAATTCAGCGGGAGAATTTGCTGGAGAGTTCACAGGTTGGCATTCATATTTCCTGGAGTGAAGCTAAGGACACATATTATTCCTCATACCAATCGATACCGTCCATCTTTCACTGTGCTTGCCGATTGTTCAAAGTGAAACCCTGACGGGGCAGTTGTTCACACACTGACGTTTTGTTTAAATAAATGCTGTCCAATAGCTACAATAAACACAGTTCACAGTTAGCTTTTTATGCAATAAATAAACGCTACGGTAGAGCTCTTTCATTACGGTAACCATGCATAATAGAAATCTGAGACACAGCTGAATCTCTAATGCGATTGTGTGAAGAGGTAATTAGAACATCAGATTGCATTTTGAGACTGTTTTTTCGACACCACAGAGAGTTTTTATTTTTAGATTCACTGACAAATAATGCAACACGCTGTTGAGATTATGCACGCAGATATTCGCATTTCCAACAATGCATTTTGTTGACGTAGAACTCATCTGAGTTGAACAACAAACAAATAAACAATTCACATACTAAACTTGCAGTCTGAAAGCTTCCTATCCTTATAAAAATAATCCTAAATCCTTTGTTGAAAAGTTGACAGGGAGTATAAAGATTCTTCTTTATAGAACATAGGCAAAAAAATCTGCTAATATCTGTTGTTTAATATCTATTGATACTAAGGTACCAGAATGCTTTTGCTGCCACACATCTGTGCTAATGTCAGACTCAGTTGCTGATTGATGTGTGGAATTTAAAACAGACTTGATTAATTGAGTGTTTGTGCAAGAGGTTTTAAGCCGCTCTGGAAGAGTGCAGGGCTTGGCTCTGGTAAACAGAAGGCTTTCTTTGAGAGTATATGTTTGTCTCCAGAGTATCAGACAGAAAGGGTACAGACTTAACTCTGGTCTACTGCTGTGTTGCTAAGCATTTACAGTGGAATCTTGCACAGAGGAACTAAACAGAGTCACATTTTCTCAAGGTGAAAAAGACAATTGTACACTTTATCGTTATGTTCACCATTAAAATGGTTAAAAAATATATTTTAAAGACCTATTAAAGTAATGGTTCATCCCATAATAAATTCTGTCCTGATTCATTTCATTTAAATATGTTTACTTTTGGAGGAACTATACTTTTAAAGGTCAGAGATTTTTGGTCTGAGCACAGAGCTTGTGTTAAGAAAGACTGACAATGATCTTTATCTGATAGTTACAAGCAAGGCAAACATCTGTCACAATATAAATCTGAGTGTGTAGCTGATCACAGCAGATCCAGCCTCTACATTGAAAAAGATATCTTAATTGAGATTGAGAGTGAAGCAGTGTTATCCTGAGCTTTGCAAAAACCTTGACATGTCCGGTGAGTCAGATCATTCGCTCTCATCTAGTATGTCTGGTGTTTAAGAATCTTTATAGCCTGCTTATGAAATATAAATGAACAATCAACTCTTGCTCTGTTCAGCAATCAAGAAATCACACATTCCTTAGCTCAGTCTGCAGTCATGCACTTTATACTGAGACATTGGCCCCTGACTGAGGGTGCCTACATACTCATTTACACACTACGCACTCATTAGAACACTGAAATCCATTGATGTCTGTAGAGATGGTGAATTGTAGAGGAAAAACAGGTTTGTAAATGCAAAAAGTATTTTGTTTCAATGCAGCTTGATGTAGACATCTGCTAACCAATGGAGAATTTCAGACAGGAGGGCACAGTCATTTCTCTGAATCCAGATTGGCTGCATTCTCATTTGATTTCAAAGTGAAACAAAAAAACAAATCTGTCAATGCTCCAGAGCTTTCTCCAATTTGCAGGCCCCCTAAGCCTTTCCTTTCTGTTTGCTAATTTCATCTGCCAAGAATGCCAAAATATCAAGGCCAAAATAGCTAGACCTGTATATCCCTACCATTAGACCTCTGCTTGATTTTAGCGCTCTGCATATTTTGTTAGAGAACATGGATTATGCTATTCAAGATTATTTGTGAAACAGTGAAAAGAGCTCTTTCCTATTCATTCCTTCCTGATTTAAATGCCATGGAGAGGTCTTATTCAAATCTGTTGCAGGACCAGTGAATTAGACAAACCAGAGCATCAAACTTCCCATTGTTTTACATAGCTTTTTCACAATAAATAAGTGCATTTCCCCCTCTTCCTCATTGTCCAATTTCCAGCTCTAATCAAAACACCTAATCTTACCCAATTTAGCCAGTCAATGCATGTGAATTGAGTTCTCAGAACACTGTGAGTAAACGTGCAGCAAACTGTTCCTGATAAGATCACGCGAAGCAACAGATGAATGAATTAACCGCAGTCTTTAATTTGCGTATGGTGTGCTGGAGAAGATGCACATTTCAGAGGCCAGGAGACTCAGCTAACAATTTTAGGTTGTTGAATGTTTCCCTAATGTTTCTATGACGATACAAAATCATTAAAAATGTTATTTTGGCATGTTCTAAGAATGTTTAAAAGGTCCAGTTTATTTAGACATTGTATTGACATTATTGCTTGTTTATAAGAACATTATTTAAACATTTTTTAAAACTATATTTTATAATTTTGAAAACAATATAATATTTTAAAACAATTTCACTAACAACTTAAGAATAACGTTTTTGATATATGCTATATATAACATTGAAAAGTTCTACTTTCTGAGAATGTTCCATGTTATCTGACGAAGCATTAACCAGTAAAAATAAGTCCAGCCCAATTAAATGAAATATCACCATGCCAGCATGAAAAATAAAAAGCTACACTGAGACACCCTCTTGACGTCAATCACAGACACCACTCAAAAACAGTAAAAAGCTCTGCCGTGAGTTACCGCAAAATGTAACACTAGTTGTTCAAAAACAGGCTTTCAGATGCTGCCAGTTAAAACAAACAGCCCGATTATGCTTCACCAAACCTACTGTCAAAATAAATAAAGTGCTTCACTAGAAACATTATAAATAGAACCGGACTCATATTTTGAATCTATCTGAATCCATCTGAAACACAATTACATGCTACACTCACCCATCTCTGAACAGTGTCAGCTTATGTTTTCTTTTCAAACAATTTGATGAAGCTCAATAAATGGTGTAATGGACCGTGACCAGGTGCAGTTGTGTTGTTCCTCATTAAATAATACAAAAACAGAGCTCTTTAATACCAGGGAAACCTCCCGTGACCTTTCTGATAAACTCTCATTGCAATACAGCCTCACAACCACACATAAACACACACAAAATTAGGTTGTATTATATGTTATATATATGATATATATGATTTGCAAGCAGAACATGTTCCTGGATTAATATCCTGGAGTAACATTTCTATCAGCCAATCAAAGCCCAAACCTTAACAACAGAGGGCAATGATTGGTTAATAGGAATTTTGGATACGGGGACACCAGTGAAAAACATGACCAAAGAAAATAAAATTAACTTACACATAGCAAAGAAAGTGTTAGTCTGGTAGTACACTTTTTATTTACTGTGCAAGGCCGGGGTTTAAATCACATTTGACAGCCAGTGTTCACAATACATTTTCATTGGATAGAAAAGAGCAACTTTGACATTTTGATAATAACTCTTGTTGTGTTCCCTTAAAATAGAATCAGACAAGTTTTAGACGACACAAGGGTATGTAGACAATTTTTACTTAGTGTGGCCCACTCAGGATGACTAGCTTTAGACATGTGAACAGGTGATTTCTGACACACTGTGTCTGTGAGTTACACAGACACTTTCACCTGCAGTAACTGTGCAATACATTTGTCTTTTTTTTTCTGAAAGTTGCATTCTACATCCACCTGGCTCATAAATGTGCTTCTGCTTAACATTCTGCAGATTGACTGCTCACTCAGTTGTAGTTCTAGTGTCCTTTGAGAGCGAACCGCCCACAACTAGCCACTCAATATATCTGCAATTTGAAGAAACTTTTGGACTTTCTGGAAACATGGTGAAAAAGATAATCCACTATTTAGAAAGATAAGTTCTCACAGCCTTTCTAGACAGTGCTGATTAAAAGTTCAATGCACAGGCTTGGTGCTGGTCTTCTCTTCTGGAAAGTTTGTTTTAGATCAAAAGAACAGCTTTTACACGTTGCCCTATCCAACTGTGTACTGCAGACACGTTTATTGATAAACTCACTTTAACTTCAAGCTTCATCCGACGTCAAGAACAGGATTTATGGTTAACAACAACCAGGGCAGTGCATGGAAGATGAGTCAATTGCATTCTGTAGACACCATGAAAAAATACTGCCCTCAGAGTGTTGTCTTATTTACAGAAGAAAAAAAGTTGTTTGTATTGGGGGGGAGAGTGAAGAAATAGAAATTGAAAAGGTTTTCCATTAGTAAGGTAAGATAATACATGTGGTAGTATGGATCATTCTTACTCTGGAGAGCATTGGATTGGACAAAAATTTGGATATGTCCCACATGCAGGTAAATAAAGTATGTAAATTGTATGTGCATATCTGTTAAAAGTTATTTTTTGTCAATGCACTATAGCATTTAGATGGGCCTTAAAGTTAACACACATGGACTACAAGAAACAAAACTATAAAATTAAAGAAAACCTTAAAATTCCGTTAAATATTTGTTAAAAATATTGTTTCTGTGCTGAATCTAATTTGTTTATACAGAAACATAAATTAATATATAACAGATTTTAAAGGGTTTCTCAAATGTATAGAAAAAGTGTTTTATGCTTTTTTTAATGTTTTTAAGATTAAAATTGGTTGATTAAACTGTTATAAAAAATAGTGACACACAGAGAGAGAGGTGGAGAAATTAAAGACCATAAAAGAAAGAGAAATCAGCAAGATATCAGTCACATTCATGTCACATGTCTTTCTAGTGTCTCTTCTTATCTCATCATTAAAGACAACAGAAGAAGGTCTCATGTTGAGTGTCTGACACATCAGAAGGCTTCCCTCCTTTTTCAGCAAATACTATAATCAGTGCCGAAACAGATTTCATTGGTTTTTGCAGGCAGTGGATTTCCATGTTGCACAACAGTTAATCAGTCTAAAATAATTTAAAAGGCCTGAATAACATTACTGATTGACTCTGTCTGTCAGCAGTGAGCTCTTATTTATACAGATTTTCTCCAATTACATACGTCCAATAGCTCCTTAACAAGATCATTTCATTTTTAGTCTAATTAAGACTTCCATTTCAGCCCTACAGAGCTTGAGAATCATATACTGAGTCAAATCTCAGGCTTTTATTAGACAAGGAAACAGCCTTATAATCTTAGCCTTATTGCTGCTGAAACTAACTTTTCAGATAGTTTTAAATAAAACAGTATAGTGGAGAGCAATAGGAAAGCAATGGACTGTAATAAATTATTTTCGTAACGAGTTCTGTGTTTCAAATAAAAATATGTAAACATCTAAATCAAGATAAATTGTGTAGGATAATGCAATTTGTTTTCATAGAACATTCAATCTTGTATCTGTTTTCTTGTAACTAGTAGAGCATGCTGCTGGCAACACCAAGGTCATAGGTATGATTTCCAGGGAATGCACAATACATGCAATATTGCTTGAATGCACTGTAAGTCACTTTGTACAGAAGCATCTGCCAAATGCATAAATGTACATTAGGTTTATTAGTTTTACCCAATTAGCAAACTGTGTAATCAAAAAACCTCACAACTGAAGAAAAACAATCTAATGGGATAAAACAATCTTAAAAACAAACTTTATTCAATATAATTTCTTTAAATTAATTATTACACAAGATTTTACTTCAAAGAAAATGAGGTTGTTGTAAAGATAAAAACGCTGATTAACAAAATTATTTGTCACAGTGTCAGGGGAAACTGGAACACTGCGCAGGCTGGACTTAAACCTGTGACCCTGTGCAACACCACAACCCCCATATGTCAACACCATCTGTATACTGTAACCACTGCACCACAGCTCTGACTGCACGCTGGTTAACAGAAAGAATCTGTCCAACATTAACATTCGGCACTTGGAAAAGCAATCAAGCATCCATCCATAAAACCACACATTTCCAATTCAAAGCTCAAATCATTTTTCATTGCCAAAATCAGGAGACATCAGAGAATCTAAGACAATGGTAACTTAAGCCCTGTGTCAGCCTTCTTCCCTGGAGCAGATCTGACTGGATTGTGATAAAGGCCAGGCAGACATTTGTGGTATGCTTATAATTGATTGGTGGTCTAATTGAATGGAGAGGATGAGGCTTGAGTGCCCAGTCATCCATTATAGGCGACCTTGATGCGCAGTGTTTTCAATCACATGACTTCCTCTTTCTCACATAAGTATTTAACCAGAAGCGTCATGCCCATTCACACAGATGGACCATATTTCCACCCAAATTTTTGAGCCTAATGGATTTTAATATATGTGTGTGTGTGTGTGTGGGTGTGTGATTATATATACACCCTAAATGGATGACATATAGCATACAGATATATTAAAAAGAATAAAGATAGCTTATCCAGTATAAACACATTAAAGCCTTTGGATTGCATGGAGAAAATATGAGTATTTCTTTAATTAAGGAGTTATATTTTTTGCCTTTGTAAGAAGTTGATCTTTCAAAACTTTTAATCTAAAGTCAATAAACAAAAGCTCAAAATCTCAAGCAATATTTTAGGCTTTATGGATTTGTCGCTTTGTATGACTGCTAACAGTCATGATGGTGGTTATTATCATTTTGAAATGACTATATTATGATTAAGCTGTGGAGAACAGTACAGTACACGGAAAGCTCTAATTATATTATGTCACTGCTTCACATTCCAGGAGTGATTTGACACCTCTAACTGTGTGCTTACATATTCATCATTACATCTAGTCAGGCAGTAAAGCCCCTGAACTTTGATTAATTGAGAAATTAATCTTTTTTAGGGGGAACAAGACCGTATGTAGAATCTCTGAAGGATACCCATCGCTCATAAGTCATGTAAAAGTGCCAAAAATTTGGTGGCTGCTATAGGGTTTGGGGCTGTCAATTACAGGCCTGTGACAAGAACTTTGGATGCTTGCAACTGACAAAATATCTGTATTATAAATACATTTTTTTATCTCTATTTTAATTATTTTAAAAGCAAAACTTTTGCCTAAGAGAGAACAGGAACTGACAGAGAGATGAAAGGGGTTGGATTGGAAAATTACCAGAGGTGGACTTGAACTATGTTGCCTGTTTTTTGATATATGTATTGATATAGTGGATATATGGCAGTGTCAAAACAGCTTTAAATCATGCACTTGAATGGGAATGCTAATGGATAGCGTTCTCATGGTCCAGATATAGGAATACACACGATACACAAACACTGCAATAATGTTGACTAAATTTTATAGCAGCAACATAAATCTTTCCGATTTTTTTTGTGCTCCTGACTGACTAATTCCAGATAATTCTACACATGGATTAAAGAGATTAAAGCAATTGGGGAAGTTCAGCAAGATACCTGATTATTTTTTTAGTGCTGCTTCATCTTAACAGTAATTAAAACATCAAGCCTCAATCTATAATAGAAACTTTACCGATTTCAAATAAGCAAGTTACAGTGTAGTTTTGAAGGATTGCTTCATTAACATTTAACAAAAGAATGTTTTGTTTAATGAATGTTTTATCGAGCTGGAATTTACAACAGAGAATCTTTCTGTAATTGGAAAAAACATGATGTTTTTTTAGGTAATGGCATTTAAGCACAAATACAATCCTTTAAACTTTTCTGGCTAAATTAGCATGTACTGTTGGCCTGGGTTCAGTCCAACTGTTTCTCAAAGTATATTTTTTACATGGATTACCTCATGCAATCAGGAAATATATATTTTTTCTGATAGTTTAATTAGGTTAATTAAAATGAGATAATGCAACACAATTCTTAAGCATTCTGTCACAACTTAATTTCTATGCATTCAATTACTCCATTTGTATAACAACATGAATCGTTTTCATTGGCCAACATACAGAAATCAAGATCCAGACCAAAACAAACATAACCAAATAAAAGTAAAAGAAACAAGAATACAAGAATGTCAAAGAAAATGTTAACAAAAAAGATCTTCAGTTGAAAAGGCTTAACTTAATTTGTACTTAAATTGTATTTAACTCTTAAACCAGTCAAATCCAATACATGCATTGACCTTGAATAGGCACGGGACACAGCCATATGGGGTTCACGATGGGCCCATGTGTATGTGATACACTAACTCTGCGGGGTTTGTTTTGTCACTACTGTTGCCTCATTACAGAGAAGCAGTAGGGAGGATGCCACAGAGCATGGCCTCCCCCTCTGGTTAATTTATATGCCAGCATGCTCTTTTAACTGGAGTCCAATCTGCCTCCGATTGCAGCCAACTGGGGAGGACCTTGTTTATCAGCAGGGGAGCATATGTTGCCCCGTCTCTCATACTGAGGTGCCACTAGAGTGTGTCTGGAGTGGGTGGTCTGTGTCTGTGTGTGTGTGTGTGGTGGGATGGTGGTGTGGGTTAGCTGTGCACAGTGTTAGAATACTGAAAGGTAGTTACTCAAAGTATCTCGACTACAGGTTGGTAACAAAAAGTAATAAACCACACTGAAGGTAATTTTTATCATAGTCTAGAATTGAATTTTAAAATGTTAAATGTTCATCCTGTCTCTAGCATCAGAACGATTCCTACTTGTAAATGTAGCTTTGTAGACTAGGCTTGTTGGCTCTTATTGCAAAATGTTAAATGCTGTTTCTCTCTAAGCTGCTATGAATAAAAGCATCTGCTAAATGAATAAATGTAAATTGAATGTAATGTAAAATTTATCAATTTATCTGCCACAAAACATAAAAAAATCTTGATAATGGTGACTAAAATTAAGCTTAAGAAATAAACAACTAATAAATTAAACAAAAAGCTATATTTAACTAAATGTTAATTTTACTACTAACCAGTCAAAATAGTAAATGCTCATGAACAGTCTGAAAGAAATGGTTTACTAAAATGAATCAGCATCCCAAGGCAACTTGTAATCAAGAGAGAACTTTCTATAAGAGTGTGTTTCATTATTGCCTTGCTCAGTGAGGCTGTGCACCCCTTCCAGTGTGACTTAAAAACAGTACATTTTGTCATGCTACACCACTTTTTTCTGGAACAAAATTGTTTAATAAAAAAGCTACGCTATTTTGAAAACAGCTCCTGCCATGCTACTAAAAAATATAAAGTAAAATACAAAGTAAAAGCAGTGGCACTACTTTTAGTAAGTTACACTCCACCAGATGCGTGTGTGTGAATGAGTGTATAGGGGAACAAAGGTTGAGTGTCTGTTAGCAAAGCTGATTGTGAGTTGTGAATGAAAAGTATCTGTGTGAATAAATGAATCTGCATGTAGAAGTGCATGATTCACTCTGAATAACCAAAGAGTCACATTAATGAGTTTACAAACGCTGGCTGTTGCCCGTTTAATGCACTTTTGCATTGTCCAATCATTTTACACTGATAACACAAAGGAGTTGTGCTTGAATAGATGAAGGATGACACATCCTTTCAGTCATACACAAACACAGAGCTTTCCATCACAACCCCTAGTACCCCATGACAGGAAATTATACCTTGTGAAAACATTTTATATTCAGAGCCAATGTGATTCAACAGTCGTGGTAAATCTGATATGTGCAGTAAGGATAATCCAAAATCTGTGTGACATTTACAGTGTGAATGAAATCACCTGCCTTTTCCTTCCATTTAAACTGGCAGCTGTATTCAATTTAGAAATCTGTCTGACAGTTTATTGCATGCAAGCGGACAGCCAGGCTTAGGACATGCTTGTGCACACTGGCTATATTACACCACCCAGACCTACAGACCAGGCCAGGTAATGCAGTCTTTTAAATTCGGGCAGAAACCCATAAAAGAACATTCTGTAATCAAAGTAACCAACACATTACAGCTGGTGTTACTTGGCAACTTGGCCAATGTTATGAATGACACTGAGCATCATAAATTCATATCAAAGACAGCAAACACAGGGCATCCATACAGAGCAAATCATTTTGGAAAATTGTGAACCACACAAACACACACACAAACACATTAAGGCAGGCAGATGTATTGGATATCCTCTCAGAGCCTGTCAGCTTTCTTGGTCTCAAGAAACAGTCTGTTGGAACAATTCCTAGGAAAGCCCCTCCAGCTTTTTGAAGTTAAGCACTGCTACACCCCTTTCTCCACTAGACAGACGTGATGATGTTATTAGCACACGTTCTGTAAATACCCGTCACATTCCTGTGAGGACAGCCAGCTCTGCCTCTCAGAACCTACAGTGTTTGTGAGCACTGCATAAATTTTGTTTTGGAGACACCTGACTTACTAAGTGGGATACTAGAAGCCTTTATAACACAGTAATAAGCATGTAACAAGATCGTAGCACACAAATGACTATATAAACTGACTTGGCTGAGTCTGGCAGTGTATAGACATGGATGGTTACATAAAACTGTAAATGATCTAAATTTAAACAATTCTTACACTATAAAAATAGTGTGAATTTAGAGTAAATTCCCGGCTACAACTTTTATTTAAAGGAGTGGTTCACAAATTTACTCACCCTCAAGGCATCCTATGTGTATATGACTTTCTTCTTTCAGTTGTAATAATTACAGCTGCGTTTGGCTGAAAACAGAAACTCATAAACACCCAGGGTGCTTTGAGGGTGGGTAATTTATGGGCTAATATTCATTTTTGATGAATTCCTTTACTTTGAACTATTCCTTTAATACTTACATAATTTAAATTGTGACTTATTTCTGCTGCTGTTGTTGTCTGCACTGCTCTGCCAACTTGTAATTAAAGTTCACCAGAAAGCACCTCATGTAGATAATCCTTGAAGATCTCCATCAAGACCTCAGATTGGTATTTTGCATTGCTCACTGATTTGTCTACAGCTTTAAAAATCTAGTTAAAATCTCATCAACTGTTCTGGATTTTGCTATTTATCCACCCTCCATTGGAGCTGCTGATAAGATTAGGTAAAACCTTTCCAACAGCTTAACAGAGAGGCTGTAACAAGGTGTTTTCTACCTAAATTATCCATAACCTCATCCCAAACTCTACTTAACATTTTCTTAATACCAGCTCTGTAGTTCCTGCCAATTTTGTCCCTTCTGCAGTTATCAATTCCAGTACATCTGTTCACGTATCACCTAAACCCAACCAGTGAAGCTCAGGATCCGGTCCCACATTCAACGTCTGTCTGACTGTGTGATAATTGCTGAAGAGAGTCAAACTGAGAGGTCATGGGGGAGGTGAGACATGCCATGGAAAGACAGAAAGAAGGGAACAAAATGAGAAGCAGAGAATGAGAGAGGTGATAAACACAGATACGGGCAGATTCATCAACAATAAAAACGTCAAGTGAGGGGAGAAGGGAAGAGAGGAGAGCAGGAGATCTACTGAAGAGTGACAGATAGCTGATAATCAACAGCTGTGCCTCTAATGAAGCCTGGAAGAACTAAAGAGGCAGAGAGAATGTATGTGAGACTACATTTGTACAACATCAAAGAAAAGCAGATAAACTGAAATTAAATGTAATTTATAATTTACATGCATTACTGCATTATGCATAATTTGTATTAAAGTATATAATTTTACATTCATTTCATTAAGTACAAACAAACATTGGGGTGCATTTGCCACAACAGGGGTTCACTAGAAAGAGACAATAATTTATAATACATTCATTAAAAGAATCTCATTAGTAAACATGTAAGCTTAGTAATAAAACAACAGCAATTTATCTGCATATTCATTTTCATTCTGTCAAGAACTAAGAATAAAAGGCTTTTCCACTGCACATTATTCTTAATAATAGAACCTTTGAAATAGAAAAGAATAACCTTATTAAAAGTTCAAGCCATCTTCATGCATTTAAATAAAAAATGTGCCTTTTATTGCAGACATGTTATATCTCATATTTTTCCGTGAGCACTTTGTGAAAATGTAAAATACATGTCTGTCAGTGCCAAAATGACAAACACTCGATCACAAACACACAGAGTCTACATTTGTAAATATGCACTATACAAACACATAATAGGGTGCCAACCATATTAGAGGATGTATTTGTAAAGCTGAAGTTAAAGCACATTAAAGCAGCACCTGTTATGTGTGCCTACGTATGTGTGTTTGCATATGCAGTTCTGGACATCTCTCTGTGTGCATGTGTTTTATTTGTATGCAGTTGTGCTTATGGGAGTATTTATCTATGTGTCTGTACGTGAGTGTGTGTAAAGTCTGAACTGCTGGAAGAGATGTCTGGTTCTGTGGAGGACGTGTTATAAATGTTTGAATGGCAAGATTTTTCGTCACAGGTATTTCTGAAGAAAAGGCTAGTAATAGTAACACATTAAAGCTTTGTGTGTGTGTTTATGTATATGTGTGTGTGTGTTTTATATAGAGAGTTGGAAACCCTCCATAGGGTTCCAACCTTTCATGCACAATACTCACTGACTCTAAAGCTAGAGTCCAATTACATGAATTTGGGCTATCCCATGAATATCTGTGAAGTGCACCCAGACTGACTGACAGCACACTGACTCGCCTTTGGTGTGCACATTAACTAGCGCAGACCGTTTGAGTATTCAGAGTGACTTTGATATGCTCCGTTAGTGTGAATCACCACTCACACCACCTCAAAGAAGAAACACGTATTCTTTGCACATTACATTAAGCCAGTCAAAGGATCAAAGGAACTGCGTTAAGTCAAGCTAGTCATACAAAGCAACTCCACCCACTCCATGTGACACTATAATTGGCAGGGGCAAACAGGGAAAAAGACTGTATTAAGCAAAAAACAAAGCCATCAGTAAACAATCAGGAAGGCATCATGATCTTTCATCAGTCATGCACCATCTTTAAAAGTACTGCATGTTTTTCATTGAATAGTGCAAGCAAAATCTTTCCATTATTTACTCACCCTCATGTTTTTTCAAAATAATAAAACATACATTCAAATGTGTATTTAAAAAATTTGTATTTTTAGATGAATTATCCCTTTAACTTCCCATAAAATCATTTATGTGAAAAGTGATGAAAAATAACAATCTTTAGCCAGGCAAGTCAAGCACTGTGTTCACTAAGTATATTGTATCTATAGAAATGTATCATAATTAGTCCTAACAGTCACCTAGTGGTTTTGTTTTCAGCTACATTATAAATGATAGCCACATAATATAGCTAAATTCCTAACACAATTAGTCTCTATGCAAGTAGGTAATTTTACACTAAATATCCTCAGCTTAATTGTTTTTATTTCAAGAAGAGAGAAATATAAAATAACAAAACAGCCCACTGAGAGATCAAAGAACAGTCAGCTGTTGAAAATTATATGTCAAACATTGCAGCTGTACTGCAGGTGTCCAAATATGCACTACAAGATGGAAATGGTATTTAGTGAGGTCATTATTCAAGAAATAAAGGTAATTCAACATGCACATTACATATACACTAAAATGAACATTATACTGACAGCATCTAAAACATTATTTTAGAGATTTCAGATGCATACAGATCCTCTGAAGGATGCTTAGAACTAAACTAGCGAGAATCATTGTGAGGGAACCGCTGCGGGAGACCGAGTTTAAAGCTCAGACACAAGCTTATTTATCTGTAAATGATGAAGATCTTTGTCTAAAAGAACATGACAAATTTCTTTTGAGATTAAATCCAGATGATCCCAGTAAAAGCGGTCATTACCACTCTCTGTACAGCTGAATTCAATTATCATCAAAGCTCAACCAGTATAAAATACATTTTAAAAACATTAGAGTATAACATATGTATATTTATATTTATGTTTATTTATAAATTATACATCTGTGTTTGTCTGTGTGTACTGTCAGAATGGTTTCATAATAATTAAAAAATCAGAGAAAAGTATGAATTGTAGATATTACAATATATAACGTCAATTCAGGTAATATGCACCAACTGTTGTAATAAAAATTATGCAGTGAAACATTTAATCCAATTTACTAAAAATAAAATGAACCTACCAGATGGAACATTTGTGCATGTGTAATGGGTTAACAGTATTTTTTAGAAACTGTCCATGCATTAATATTTTCACTATGTATCAGTGTCCATCCATGTACTGAAACCATGTTTTGGTCCTAAAACCACACTACATATGACTGCCTGAGATCATGCTGTAGAATCAATTGGTCTAAGCTGAAGAGCTTGTTCCAATCACACTCCTCTCCATTGTGTATAATCAATCACAGTGGGCGTGGCGTCCAGAAAGATTGATGAAGATCAGCTGAGAGAGCAAGCAATTGGTTTGACATAATAATGTCTGCTGAAAAATCTATGTTGGCACAAATGGATCTTTTACCTGCACAAAACTGACACCTCATTTAAAGACTTTATTACAGTTTAATCAGCACAGCAGACCATTGTGCCATGCATAGATGTGAAAACTATGCATGGCATAATGTGAAAACCAGCCTCTTACAATCCACTTCCTCTCCTAAAAAGCCATTCACTGCTACCAAGAATACAAAGACGGAGCTCACAATGTTGCTTGTGTTAGCACAAATGTCTACAGTACGCTTCACAATAATCCATATTGAATAGGCAGTCATTTGATGCATGCTGGAAGGTTCAGTTTAAACAGCAGGTCAACTTCTCAGTCACTGGTAAGATAGAGAGTGTGTATCTAAGGGCAAGCCCCAGGTTTACCAAGCCTGAACTTAAATCCACTTCACCAGTGCCCTCTCTCTCCCCCACTGACAGCACAGGAGCAAGTTTTGTGTTTCTGGCTGTGCCCAAAGTCAAACTGTTCATATGAACAATTCAATACTGTTCCCTAGAGCAAGTCCACCACCAGACTGAAGGAGACTGATTTTTTAAAGTCTCATATGCTTTCAAAAGAACAGACCTTGTAAAACCTCCAATATGCCACCATGTTGAGCTGTTGTGATGCATATAAACCTACAGGAAAGCAACAAATGAGATCTCTTAATGTTGTAGTTTTTCTCACTGCCACCAATGAGGAGAATGGAGAGCAAATGGAGAGTTTACATAGGTTGCCTGTTTCTCATGTTTTATTCTGAGAAAAAAGCCAGTGATCCCACATTTTTTGAGTTTGAGAACAAATTTAAATTTATTTTACCTTAAATGTGTGGTGAGATTGGCTAAAATTGCAAAGACTGTCACCAAAAGGCAGAGATTTAAAAAATATTAAAAAATATATATTTCTTAATAAATTCCCACAAGGCCTAATAAACAGAGCTATGCTGTACACCTTTAATAGCTTTATACTCTAAATGCAACAATCGTATGCAAGCAGTTGTCTTATTAATATCTATTTTTATCTTCCAAGAACATTTAGAAGAAACATCAGAAACAAAGTTGGCACATAATGGAGTTCTCAATTATGTTTCATTTAAGCTTTTGAGCTTTGAAAGAGCATCTTCAGACCAAGAGATTCTTCTCTAAGAAGTGTCTCCAGTATGATAACTCCATGAGACAAAAGTAAGTCTAACATGGCTTGGCATTTACAGCTTCTGCTTTCAAAACATTTGGCTGCAATTGGATTTAATAACCAACAGCTTTGGTAAAGTATGTCTAATCTGCTTATTGCAAACTGTGTCTATTTATACTGACTGAATGAGAACGAAATGTGATTAGATATCTTTTCCAAATTCCATGTCATGTAATAAAACACTTCCTATTAACAAACAGGGTGTTTTTCATGGGCATAATCCTTATTCTGAATTAGACAGTCAACTGCATTTAAAATTCAGGGCAAAAATGCAGAGCCATACTTACTGTATGATTTTAAATGTATTGTGTGTAATTTCTGCACCACTAATGTCACCAAATTAAGAATTGCAAGAATAATGATTGTTTTTTTAAACAGATCTCCTAAACACTCCTCCTGTCTGCCATTGGCTGAATTAACAGGTAGTCCCGCCTCAAACACATGCCATTGGTTAGCTAATGTTGCTGTGTTGGACTAGTCAATATTTTTAAGCAAAAACAGCAATGTTTAATGGCGAGAAAGACCACTTTTTGGAGAAATCAACCTACAAATGGTTGCTGCATATTAAGCTTGGATAGGAAAAATAATAAAAAATAGCACATCACTTTTCAGAACATATGCTAAGTGAGGTAAATATTTAGAAAATGTGTTAACAGCTTTCAGAAGGTGCACTGCTGGACACTGACAAGAATTAAACAAGAAAGTGTCACAACTGATTTTCTTTTTCTAGTAAGCAGAGCATTTTTTAGTTTATTCCTCCAAAAGCTGTAAAACCATGTTCAGCTGTGACATGAAAACTGATAGTTGTCCTTTTACAAATGGTGCAGACTCTCTCGCCAAGCCCCATGAATATTCAGAAGAGCGGGGCCTCAGGGAAGCACACTAGTGTTGAAACTGTTATCAGACACTTCTCTCTTCTATACAGCACTGCTACTTTATTTTTTCTTTCCTCTGCCCATTTTTCTCTCTGAACAGCTCTGCATTTTCAGGGACTGGATATAATAGAAGAGGAGAGGAGGATTTTCGTTTGACTGGTGTGATTAATTGAGCTTGGCGAAGAGAAAATAAAAAGTCAGTGGAGCCATATTGTTCAGTGGCTTGTTTAGTGTTTGTGTGCCAGGGAATGATGAGAACGCGTGACCGGCTGCCGCGATGTTCCGGGGGTCCTTTCGGCTCCAGGAAGTTAATATTCCCAATGGGAAAGATTTAAAAATTGACTTTCTGGACTAATGCACTTAACAGTCAGTGGCCAAGTAGAAAACGGTAAATTAAAAAACTAAAATATTGCCAGACTTAATCAAACACATGCTGCCACATAAACGACCATAATGGTAAATTTTACACCCTGAAATCCCTCTGAAAACAAAAGGCTCTATGAGATCAATTGATGATTGAATATATGCTGGTGCATCCCATACCTTTAGAGTATGCAATGTCAGCTTTTAGCTAAGAGTTTTAGAGACCAATAATATGTTAAAAGGCGACTGATCCTTATGGCTGCAGGCCACACAGGATAATATTTAGTGGGGCCCTGACCTCACTGGGCTGAATGCCACCATTTCTATGAATGAGATGCAGCTGAGTCAAGACATTCATAGGAATCTTGCCCTCATGAGAGCTGGAGAGAGAGCTTTTATAAAAAACTCATAATGGCAAACTCAAACCTATGACACCATGATTCTTCAAAACAAGTGATTCCTGACCAAAATAAATGTGAATTATTCTTTTCACTATTAACCAATCAGAGCTATTTGGGGCTTTTTGAATTTACACTGTCACTGCAAGGCCACAAAGGCATAACAAGAATTATTAATAGCAATTATAGAGATTTTGATCCAATAGTCCTGTAAAGTACTGTAAAAGTACTGTAAATCATACCTAAATCTTTTACTTTTATATAACATGCTAGCCCCTTACTACACATGTCCATAAGTATCCTGTTAACCTCCTGTACTCAACCCTGCAGTATAGTGTCTCTTTATAGCTAAATGGGTGTTAGGATTAGCAAGGGGATAATAATACAGCACACTGTAGGCAAGCCATTATGAATGGATGAGTTAAGAGATGAATGTTGTATGTGATTAAATTGAGCATGGGCTTTCCAGCTGCTAAGAGTATAACACAATGAAAAAGATACAGATATAGAAAGTGAGGTAGGGGGAATACAGTAAAAACAGTAAAGAGAGAAAAAGAACTCAGCAAGAGTTTGGCCAGTGTGGTAAACTGCCCGCTTTGTGGAGTGGGCTTTTGAACCAATAAGATTTTACTGGGGGTGGGGCCACCCAGGGCAGAGCCACAGAAACAGAATCCAAGCAAGCATCATGCTTCATGGGTGTTATGTATACCAATAAACCAAAGGACAGGCCCTTCCCAACATCCTGTTTCAATAGGACAAAGTCAACACTCATTAAGCACCTTTATGAAGTATTTAAGAGCCAATTAATTGAGTGTAGAGGTTAGATCTGTACACCCCCCTTTCTCTCTCTTGCGTTGTCAGTCACTCTCTCACCATCTCACTGCAAGCACACTTAGTCCACATATTGATTTTGGGGGTAATTGGCTCTGGTAGGAAAAAACAGGCCAGGAAAGGGAGATACAGATGTTGGGGGCTACATAACATTATACTGTTGGATTCTTTATGTTGTGGTTGGTAGCTATGATAAACACAGTGGATCTCTCTTGAGTGAAAGGCAGGGCTTGATAAGCTTGCGCACATTCTGTGCTACTATACACAGGCAGCCGGAGGATGGTAAGATTGGCGACCTCTATCTCACAGCTATGCGGATGTGCTGCAAAATCTGAATGAAACAGTTTATTGAGCTCCACTACAGAGCACAATAACATTGTCTGCCTTATGTTATGCAAAAAATAAAATCCATACCAAACACAAAACCTCACAAAATTGCCTTTATATAACACAATATACTGAGATAGGTGTTTTTTAAATGACAACAAAAGTACTGCTCTTTAAAACCAATTCAATGCTCCATTAACCTGTCTAGACTGCACCTGCTCCCCGATACCAAAATGATGCAAACAGCCAAATAAGTCTCGAGGAGATAAACAACACATGCAGAAGCCCTGGTATTCTTTTCCACCTTGTCTGCAAGAGCCTGCGCCAAACATCTCAGTCTGATAGCTTTACTTTAGCAAAATAGATCTCCTCCAGGCATTACTCCAGTGTGGCAAACCTGCATTTCTCACAACAGCAAGGCACCTAACCCCTGATTGCTCCCTGGTTGCAGTAGTGTACTGCTCCGGGTGTGTGTGTGTTCACGACTTGCAATGTGTGTTTACTCCTCACCAGTGATGGGTTAAATGCAGAGGTCACATTTCAGGTATGGGTTACCATAGGTTGCTTTCACTTTATAAGAGCCCAAGAGTCGATTCAGAAATAAAGACTTGGGTTCACACGTCTTGCATATGCACGTAACATGAGCAGATGGAGATGGAATAAAATGTTTCTTCAACTACAGGCACAGTCACTTTAATGTCTTACGACATTTTTTTGTTCGCAACTAAAGAAGTTGCTAACAGATTTCAGCTTTTTGTTTTTATGAAGGTCACATTGAAACTGTCTTCAGATGTTCATAACATGTTTGATTAACGTATGATTTATTATTGCTATTTTTGCCTTTTATAGTATGTATAAACATGGTTTTACCCTTGTTTTAAAATGTTTCCAGAACGTTTTTCTAAGGGACTTCAATTTCTAAAAGTGTCAGACTTTGAAGAAACACCCAGAATAATTTTTCTTTGAGATGGAGGACATGTTCAGGGCGATGTTTTCAAGAGATGAATTCATGTTTTCCACATTCACTGTCTCATTTAGATTTCCTGCCGTGTTTGCATGAAATGGAAAACCCATGAACATTGTTTTTTTACATACTGAATCACCAAGAACAGAATCCATTTTCCCAAGGGAACAGCATTGCATGTGCCTCTCTCTAAGTAATCCTTGTTGTAGCATCTGAAGCAAAACAAAGCATACAATTTTCCACCCCGAGCTTCCAAGATATTATAATGGGTAATAGATGCTGCCATAGTACAGTGTTCTATTCACCAAACATTGTGGAAAAAGCATTTGACTCCTATTAAAGCTATGCAACTCTGATCCATTGCTGAATCTGTAAATTATACTGGGTTGTCCAATGATACAAATAGATGCATACAATAAAAGCATTATGACAGCAAAAATGTGCAATCACAATTATAACTTCTATAATGTATAGCTTACTTTATTGACTAATGTAAAATATGCATACATTTATTACTCTACCTTCATCTGTGTTATTTCTCCTGTAACCACCGTTCTAATCGACAACAATAATAAAGTGGAGGATCCAAACCATCTTGAAATAATAATGACAGATTATTGTGTCCTGAGATTAAATTTTGTCACATCAAGGACTCTGTAAATCTATTCAACCTCCTCAAGCCTAAACCATTGATTGTCCCAGAGATTTCTTCATCCCTCTGACTTTATCAGAGCGAAGAAAGTCAGGTAGGTGGTAAAGAAATGTGGCCACCAGAATGTACCAAACGTTCATTTCCTGGGTTCAATTCTCAATTTTTTGGGTTTGAATCCATCACACCTCAGTAATATAGGGGTCCTTGTGCACAGAGGGGCCATATATCCAGCTCCTTTTTCTAATCTCAGATGTCATAAGAATGATTTAAATTCAATACAATCTCCAGTCCACAAATTAGGAAATCAAACATCTCCACTACATCAGGACCTTATCAGGATTACTGCATTGTGGATTACAGCACTTATTTCTGGCTTGCTTCATCCTCTGCATGTGAAATATGGTTGAATATTACTCCTTGAGGTAGAAGTTATGAATGATGTGAATAATAATCATTAATTCGAGTGAGTATGCAACAATATGCACAGCATTAGCAAATGGAACCAGCCACTTTGAGAGAAAGACACTTCTAAACCATAAATCATGAGAATCTAATTTTCCTTAATCTTATGCATAAAAAAGCTAAATGTAAACAAACTGTACATTTCAGAACTAAGAATCTCCTCTCCAGATGAAAGAAGATCATCTATTGGATGAATTATTGAAACCAAACATGATTCTGAGCAGTGCTACAATTCCAATTTTATTTTAAGCATTGTATAATGATGTAAAATTTTATATAATGTTAATAAAAACTCATGAAGTGACACTAATGGTTTATAGTGAAGATAAAAATAAAAAATACCCAGAGGACACAAAATATGTATCTTATATGTGACAACAGAAACATACACCACCAACACAATGCTCAAAAGAGTCCAACTGTGTTTCCTAATTGGGCTTCACTGTGTGACATTTCTATCTTACAGATTGTAACATTTACAGTCAAAACTTGCATACCTCTTATATCACTTACTTTATAAGACTCTCCCTCCATGAAAAAATGAAAGGACCACATGAGGCTTTCCCAAACAAGGTTATTAAATGGCCACTGGATCAAGAAAGCAGTCCCTGAAATGCTTTTTAGTCCGTCTTGTTTTCCTTATTACTTCAGTGTCTGTTTACAGCTGGGACAAAGGCTTCAAACAGCCAGCGGGTTGAGAAAAGACACATGAGGGGAGAAGCTCTCCCTGTTATTTAACCCAGCTAGATCTTGTCTAGTAACACAGCTTTATCTCATACAAAGACGAAGTGGGTTAATAAGGTCAGTCGAGCCCAGGAGACAGGAAAGTAAGACTCAGGAGAAAGAGAGTGTGAGTTTTTGAGATGTGAAGAAGAGGACAAAAGACAGAGAGAAACAGAGGGACAGACAGATGGCTGGAACAAAAGCGAGTGGGGAAACTACTCACAGTAGCCACAGAGCCTCACAAGCTTTGGAGCTTTAATACTGTTGAGTGTCCTGTTTTTACTGCTTAATCCAGTTTGATACATTCACACTAGGGTTATGAGAGGAAGTGAAAAACATCAAGCACAGCTCCATCAGGGGTACTTGCACCCTAGAGGGTACTTAAACAGATTTCAGGGGGTGTCCAATTAAAGAGGGAGTGGAAATTATTGAGTCTCTTTTTTACCCACAGTATTGATTGTTTTAATTTTTAAAGTGACTCATAATAATGGTCACTTTAACTATATTAATGTTAATGCTAAATGGTGTCCTTTGTAACATCAGTTGAAAGGATAGTTCTCCCAAAAATAAAAATTCTATTAATATTTACTCAACATCATGTTGTTTCAAACCCATAAAACTTCCTTTGATCTGTGGAACACAAAAGGCAGAACAGTAATGGCTAAGAGCTTCAGTCGTCATTCTTTGTCATTGCATCTTTTTTCCAACATTCTGTCTACCATCTTCTTTGTGTTCCACAGAAGAATATGTGGAACAATATAAGGGGTGAGAAAATGGATGTCCATTTTTTGGTAAAATATCCCAAAAAGGTACCTCAGCTTTACTGGTATGGCTGAGGGGGTACATAAGACAAAAAGGTTGGGAAACACTACCCTGGAGACAAAGATCTGATATTGCATATCTCAAAAGAATAATCATACAACATTTGCATGATAATAGCAAGTGAATGCCAGGTGTGACTACACACAACTATGCACACAATTTTTACTTCCACATGATATCAGGAAGTAATTACACACAGAGTGCACATCATTTTAGTTTTCACGTCTGAGTTCAGCAATGGATTACTCCATGGATCTGTGATTTCAGATGAAACAACTAACCTTCAGTGAAGACACTTTTAATTACTCATCTACCAAGTTTAAAAACTCACACCTTACATCTCTGTTGCTATATTTACAATTAGATGCATGTTGCGTAGAATCCAAGTTTACTTGGTAAAGCTATACAGAAGTCTAAAATCTATGGACTTTTTAATAAAATGTTTTGCAAATATTTCAACCGTCTTTCTAGACATGTAACTATTTGGTCACGATTTGCTACCCAATTCATTGAACAACATAACTAGATTTCTTGGAACTAGTTTTCCAGTCTTATCCATATATACAGTACAAATCACAGCAGTAAGTCAGTTGTACTTTTTCAAATGTATTTGATTTGACATTACTAAAGCAAGCCAGCTCAGGATTAATGAGGTTTAATGCAGTTACTTTAAGTACTAGCGTTGCGATAAACGTAGACCATATACTAAATTCCTTCTCTTCGTTACTGCAGACTAGCAGTTTCAACTGAGTGGCCGCTTTGTGATGGTAAGTAACATAAGTTCTCATTTAGATACACCAGTGCTTCATTCTGTAACGATAAAATGCAACAAAGGGAGGATAAATATAGTACATCCAACACATGCATGTAATTTGTCACTTCTAATCTGTACCCTACTTCATCCCCTGCTTTTTTATTCATCAGTTACATCTTCCGCATTAGCATGTGTTACCATTGGCTGCGGCGCAGCAGATGTGCTCTCCACTTTTTTGGGGGAACATCAAGGAATTGAATCCAGGGACTTTTATCTCCTTAATTATGTAAATTATATGCCACTGATATTCCTTATCAAGACTAGAGGAAGCTGTGTCTCTTCCTCGGCAAGCTGCGATGCGAGAGTCTGAGGCCATTCATGCTGAACGGTTTTTCCAAACTTGCCAGAAGATTTTCCTTCTGATTCACAAAAGGATGGAAAAAAATCCATGCCTCAACTCATTTCTCAGAGACGACTCTAAATCAGTGCTGCTCTCAGTTGTGTCCTACTTACTTTTGCATCGAGAGCCAGAGTTGTGCTATTCATCTTCAAGGCCCTTAAGACTATCCTTTGAATTTGCATTTACAGATTTAGTTTAAGCTATATGGTTTTTGACACTGTTCAAAATATATCTATGATTGTTCCATTTGTGCACCGTTTACACAAGCATTACTCACTTAAACTCAATGGAAAAGTAGCACATAAGTATCAGGCATCCAACAGAGCAAAGTGTTTAAGCTTTTGTGTGATGTGCTCACACTAAAGATGCGATACGTGAAATCAATTACATGGAGAATTTTCTGGAGAGGTGTTGTTTTTACCACTTAGCATCTAATTGGCAACCTTTAACATCTAAAGCGAGAGAAGGATTGCCAGCATTCCTTATGGATCAAGTTTACTAATTCCTATATTAAGATCTGATTGTTATAAACCTTTCGAAAGGAAATGCTTTAGGTGAGTTAATAAAAACAGGCTCTTTATTTGTTCTATAGGATGTGACCAATAAACTCAACTATGAAATATGCTCCTTAACAGAAACAACATGAGTCCCACAATAATCACTACATAAATCAGAGGCTTGGATGTTAAAAGGGTAGTTACTGATTGCATCAAGAATTCAAGTCGACACGCAGGGGTAACAATACCCTGAGGTTAGTGAATCAGAACTGGTTCTGGAACTCTTAAAGACCAGCAGGATAAGCCAAATCATTCAACTCATTGGCATAAAAATTAATGTGGAAATTAACATTTCACAATTATAACCAATATTGACATTAGAAAATCAGAAGGTTACATAAACTCTCGTCATTACACTTAACATAGTGAAGGTTACTGTGGAGTATAAAATAGTATATAATACCTGCTGTGAAATTGTAGCTTGCAGAAAATCCCATTGCTTCTAATTCACCATCAGCAACAAATTTTATCCATAGGTAGCGGCCACTCGATCTGATATATGGAGGATTCTGCTGGCCACAATAGCGTCCAATTATTGGAGAGAAACCAAAGGGTCCATCCCGGACTTCAATATGATCAAATTTACATTCCCATGAAGGTTCTATGGAATACTTTTCATCAAAGAAAAGATCAATACATTGTCTCGGTGGAGCTGAAAGGAAAACAAAACAATGATTGACAGCAGTACTTGATGACATATGATGTCATTTGTCTACCATTATTAATATAATGGTAGACTTCTCAGATCAAAGGTCCTGTGTTACATATATAATTTATTTCATCTATATATATGTAATTCAACTGATATGAAAGCAAAGTAACAATAACTGACAGACAAAAAGAAGATATCAGAAAACATATGTTTTGTATGGTTTATTAATAAGATCTCATGATGTTTGTATCGTCCTTTAACAGTGGAAGATTATGTGTAAACCATCTGATCGCAGTAAACATGATACTAGGTTTTCAGTTAATATGATTATCAGTTATTAGCGGCAGACCAACATACTGGCAGTGGTCCAATGCGGCAATTGAAAAACAAAATCACAAATGAAGGGTTTTTAATTTAGGGTTTTTAATTTTATTGTGATAATCAGGTTCAGGTATTAGGAAATTGTTGATCTTAGTTATATTTTTCTATTACAAATGCAAATGACATACCATACCATTGTTTACTAACACCATAATTGTGTTGCATAGCATTAATAATAAACTGATTGCTTCACTTCTTCAAAACACCCCCACCCCCAACAACCCAACCAAGTGTCACATGACAGATTTGTTTGTAGGATCTAATTGCCATTTGAAGAAGGTTTGTACCTTCAATGATGTAGATGCACTCACGCTCTGGGGGATATTTGTTGGGGTAATTGGGTGAGGTGAAGAGGCCTCCCTCTGGTTCTTTTACCCAGGTACCACACTGACCTGCTGGCTGCACCCCTGAATTGTTTTTCACTGAAAGAAAGCAGTCAAATGTCAGGGATTGCCAGGAAACACGGAGATGAAGAGTGGGTGGGTATTTTGTGTGACAAAACATCATTACCTGCTTCCTTCTTCGTTGCCCCAGACAACCCAAGCATGATGAGACCGGCAACAACTGCGACAAAAAATTAACATCAAAACAGCATAGAATCATTTTGACCATTTTTGATGATTATGAACATTTATTCTTAGTATTGTGATTCATTTAATGATGTTGTTCCCATAGCTGTGCCTGGTGCACCAAGTAAATCACTCACAGATATTTAATAATGGATATATAAAGTACTTCAAGGAAAAACATGCACACTTATATTCGTACGAAACAAATTGCATTCAAACAGCAAAATAAATGATGCAACACAATCAACTGGATGTAAGTTTGGGAAAGAACAGATTCTGTATTTTCTTCCCTATTATGACATAATTGTGGCAACAAATAGAAAAGAAATCAAACGAAATGAAGTCATTTAGACAGGTTTACAATCGCACAAAGTTCCTGCAGTAATAAAGACAGGCAGGTAAATGCAGATCCACCTCATGCGTTAAAAATGAAACAGAGGAAGGAGCTAAGTTAACTGGCAGCTGGACTTACCGTGAAGGAACCTGTTCCCATGTACCATGTCTATTCCTTTCACAAATGGCTTTCTCAACTACTTCCATTTAGATGGGAATACTTTCAGAAGAAAAGCTCGATATTTGCAAAATTTTAACGCGAATATGTCAGCATTTCACAGCCCTTATTTAATTTCATTATTTTAAATGGGTTGGGATGGAGATGCCAGGGCTCCGCAACTATGCATTAGTAGTTTCGTATAAAACCAGGAACAACATTCTTCCGATTTCCATCCAAACGTTTCCAATCCCCTCTGGTGATGGATTAATAGGTCCGTCATTAGCTTTTCCTGATCGCTCCACCTTTCCAGGGTTACCATGAAAAGATTCATACAGGGGAAAGGTTGGCCAATCCTCCATCCATCTCTAAGGAACAGTGATCAGAATATCCATTCAGATGAATTTACGTATGGCTTGGAAAACGAAGAGCACAATCAACTTCATCAAGAAAACTCGTGATGAGAGAAAACGTGTTTAATAAAGCCTTCTCCTTGCGTTTCTTCGGCACGATATGCGGTACAAACCCCCTTTCCAGTCATATGCGTCTCTTCTTTCCCCCACCTCAAAGAGTTAATTCATATCATCGCTTCTCTCTGGCAATTGGCCATTCATTCCCTTTAAGTCCCGAGTTATGTCAACATCTTAAAATTATGCAGCAGCATAAATGACTGTTCTTGATAAAGGTCTGTAATCCGTTTAAGATGATGCAGACTGCCGGACAGACTGCGGGATCCAGTGAAACCAAAACCTCGGACGGAAGCACTAGAGCAAAATATTGGGGTAGGCAGAATAAAGATCTGTATAAGGCAGGGGAAAACGAAGCAAGGGAGGTGGATGTCAAGAGAGCCACAACTCTCAGCAGCATCTCCTAACCTAACAGTAAATGCACCTGCAGTGCTGGATTGGCGAAGAGCATCTGCAGCCTGCGGACATGGCGGGGATCTGGTCCGGAGTGAAGTTACGAAG
Source organism: Chromobotia macracanthus (assembly GCA_036877525.1). Taxonomy (NCBI): domain Eukaryota; kingdom Metazoa; phylum Chordata; class Actinopteri; order Cypriniformes; family Botiidae; genus Chromobotia; species Chromobotia macracanthus. Next base: position 433,742 of record JAZGTH010000100.1, on the reverse strand, counting down.
CAAGCAGAGGCTGTCACTTAACTGAGGGGTTTAAATAGAGCCAGAATAAAATGTTATGTTTCTGGCTATGAAAACCATCATTTCATTCATTAATAAACTTTCGCTTTCCGTGTCTTTTGCGTTTGGCTCCATATGCGTTTTCTTCGCCATAAATGATGTTAACCAAAATTTTAAATAAACCTTTTAAAAAGTTCGCAGTGTCATGATTTGACTCCCGAGTTAATCTGCAGTTTGTGGATACACTGATAATATTTTGAATAACAAAGGGTCAGATGATCCGATAGCAAGAAATGGCAGTTCATTTGTCCTGCCTGAAATAGTTGCATGGCCATTGCAATATTTCCCATTACGTAGTAAAAGAGATTGATAGAGATCATTTCCACAAGTGCTGCAGATACGTTTATTTATCTTATCAGCACCGTTTATTAGTTATTGCTATATATAATTATGTGCACATTCAAAGGTGCAAGAATGTGAAGTGATTTCTTACTGTAAATAAGTCTTAGAAACACATCAATATGAAGCACATTCGTGTGCAGACACTGATCTGTAGTCAGCACAAAAAAAAGAAAACAAATCAAAAGGGATTTTTGCATACTTTCATTGAAAGCCACGGTCACAAAATGACTGTTGAATTTGTTTCCTTTCAATGATTAGAGACTGTTTAAAAATTCAGATATGACTTTTGCTGTTTTCTTGCAAATGTTCAATATTTGGATTGAGGCACAAATGAAGCTGGTCACAAATTGGTTCCATTTACCTCAATAAACAGTGTTAGCATTAAGAGTGTTAGCATTATATTGATGATAACATGTAAAAAGCAGTCCACCCTGCTCTAACAGTCACCATTCAGTAGCTCTTGCTTTAACAGAGCTAATGATAAAGCACTTCATTAAAATACCACACTGAGCACAAAACACTGGATGTATTAATCTCTGGAATATTACACACTCCTTATCATGCTGAAGCTTAGGCAAGGGATAAAGATTAAAATTGTCCCCAATAATTTTAAAAGTTGGTTTTCTTGTTGTTTTTGCCGCTTTGTTACTTTGTTTCCATTGACATAAAAATAGCTCACACTCAATGTTAAGAAAGTTAAAAATTGCCAGTCAGGGACAGATCGAGCCAAGACTTCAATAGGACATAATGTTAGAGCTCCTGAAACACAATTTTTAGGGTAAATTCTTAAAGCAGTTTTGAACGCTCAATCAGGTCTGTCCCCTGGCAATACCTGTATAAAATTTAAAAGTGGCCTTTAGACCTGATTTATTTTTTTGGCAGATAGCAAAAGAAAAACAAGCTGATTCTTTTCATCACTATCAGCAACAATACCTGATAGGAAAGCACAGGTGAGAATAGATGGTTTTGTTCAGTGGTGAAAGTGCTTCTTGAAATTGTAATTTTCACAGTAAAATCTCCTGCCGGATGCTGAATATCGTGAACTGGACCTAATTTATGAATTGATACTCTCTGTGATGTATTATTTGTGATATATTATTATTATATGTAATTTATTTGTTATTGATGGGCCTATATATTATTAATATAGTAATAGTGACTGTTCATTTAAGAGAAAAATAATGTTTACTCAATGGAAAAAAGAAGCTGGAAAAATGAAAACGTTGTTAATGAATTGTGGAGAATTTGCTGTTGTGTAGCAACCAGAGCGTACGTTTTTCTGTCTGTGGCTTTACTTTAGCATGGAAAATGCACTTTCAAAAGGATTTGAATGTAAATGTATACACACTAATCCTATTAGAAATCTTTTTGTTATATTTCAACAGATGTTGCAAGACTTTGAAAAAAACCCTAAACCAGTTCAACATTTAAAATCAGTTGTGACCAAACCACTCAGAATTCTGCTCACTAACTGGTGATTTCAGGGATGACTAATAACAAAATGGCAATTATGCAAATAAGAGCTTATCTTGCTTACTGTACTCAGCACCAAAACTGCAGAGTTCAGTTGTCTCAGCTTAAAGTAATAGTTCAACCCAAAAATGAACTTGTATGACTGACTGACTTTTGTGTAACATAAAAGGTGATTTCTGAAGAATACCTGGCCACTTTTTCCATATTATAAGCACTGGGGCTTTCAATCACTGACAAAAAAACAAATAAAATTAAAGTAATTTATTATATAACAAATATAATTAATGAATAAAAAATAAACACAATAAAACTATGAAACTATAGGTGGTTTATATGAAGACAAATCATATCATTCTTTTGAGTGTTAAGACAACTGCTTTGTGTGAGGATTGTTCCTTCACAACACCAATCTGAACGATTCGTTCACAAATCAGACTGATCTGAAAGAAAATCATATAGGATTTAATAATCTTCCCTAAAAAGTGACTGTTTAATGAAAGGTGTGCATCTCTATCAGAACTGAGATAAGCAGGGTTGTGGTTCTGCTGCTTTGAGTTTGTAATTATTAATGCTCAGGGGGCATGGGACACTCAGTCATGTATACACCTATTAATAAACACCACATTCATGAGTGAATGAGAACTATTTATGTGAGCATGGACTACCTCTGAGTAAATTTGGCCTTTCCTGATAAGCTAACAAAAAACAAACATGTACTTTTGATAATGTAACTGCAATAAAGTTAAACTGCAACTGCAATCAAATATTAAAAACAGTGCTACACTAGACAGTATAATTTGTATTTTCTCAACTGTTTTATTTCATAATACAAAAATCCTTTTGAGTTTAGGTGATATTGTGAAGCTCAATGTAGCCAGACCTCTCTTACCTCTGCTGATGTCTGAGGTTAAAGAAAGGTTACAGTTAATAGGCTGTCAGTCTTCCATGTAGTGCTTAACTTATCACTGTAAAACACAATACTCATTATAAGGCTTGTGTTGAATACTGCCTTACCACAACATGACTTTTCAACAGGTGTCTTTCCTAACACCGTTTTCTGTAAACCTTTACTTACCCTTACTGTAACATTACTGAAAGCAATGAATCTGCAACCCTCTGCTAACGTCTTTAGTTTTTTTAAGCAACAGAAAGACCTACAGTACATCACACTCACTGTCAGATCAGATAATATGAAAAGCTTTGAATGATATTACTAAAAATCCCCTCTAAGGATCAGCCTGGGAGACCAACTAAGACACGTAAACCATCTTTCTCACAGCAGTAAGAAAAAATCCAAAGGAATAGAAAATATGTAATTTTATATCATAAATGTATCATTCTTTAAAATATATCACCACAAGTTTTCTTAGCAAAGAAAAATAAATAATAATAAACTAATCCTGTGAAAAAAGAAATTAGTGGAGAAAAAACACAGATGTACAATGTTGTCACTCTGTAGTGCATTAAACTTCTTTCAAGACAGTATAGCACTCTGACCATTAGCAAATATTTCTTACAGACTTACTGTTTCATTAGCTGGCAGCAATGATGAACTCAGACTTGGACTGGTTTTGAACCTAAGGCATGCAGAGGTAATTTTTGTACATGTGTTCAGTTAGTATGAACCCCCTATAGTGCTGAAGAAATATTCAGTGATATCAGCATCAATTTTGTTGATCTGATTCTGTTTGTTATTTAGAGATTTTGACAGTCTAAACAAAAATATAATATGACTCAGCTTCTTGCTAAATGATAGGAATAAGGTTTCAATAATAAAGATCATAATAGAACTATATTTAATTGCCCGTGGGTGTCTTGTTTCATGTCAGATATTACATCTTCCTGTTTTATCTTCTAATCCACCACATCCCAGATTTAGCCATTTACTGTTATATTAGTTTGTGCAGACATGACATAGGTTACGTGTGCACAAAAAAGGCAGGCTTCTTTTGACAGCTTTTGACATGTTTAGAAAATTTGAATTTCCATTTTGATGTTGTGTAAATTGCATCAAGTCATTGAAAAGCTATAACAATTCAACAATTAGCCCTAGCCCACCCATTTAGATTAGCACTCTTGTAACTGCTATAATTTTTCACAGCATACCATACTGACTTGGTTGGCTCCAACAGTAGGCTACTAAAATAATACTGTTAATTACGGTAATTTTATACTTTTACAGTTTATACCAAGGCTGAACCAACAGTGAGTATTTTGTGTCTGTAAGATAGACGATAAATACCACAACAGCAGTGTAGCATTGGAGAACACTGGCCAGGCCCAAATCTAAAAATAATGTTAGTGTTAAGCAATAAATTGAAACCAAGACCAACAAAATACTCTTGAGGTACATTTATGCTAACGGGCAGTCTAAGTCTAAGTGGTAAATTTGTAAATTAATTACAACAATTACAATGTTGTTGCTCCCTATGCTGGATTTAAATGAACTGCTCTTGGTTTTTAGGTAAAAAAAGACCAGCTTGTCCTGGCCGCTGGCTTTTTGTGTACCCTCTTCAGTCTGGTCGTCATACATTTTGTCCCTATAGTTTAACCGCCTCTGTAATTCATCACTTGACCTCATTAGCATGATGTTGGGGGAGCAGAGTCGGCTGTCGAACGTCACTCCTTGAGTCCAATCACTTACACAGGGGAAAGAGAGAGCCACTTCCCCTCATAACCACAGGAAGCTGGAGCCTTTGGTTCTGCTTTAAAAAAGCTGAAAAAAATGCTAAACAGCTACTGAATATGTTCCCTGTTGCCCCATCCATCTTGTTTATACAGTATATTCACAGATATACTGTATATTCACAGTATATTCAGTATATTCAGTTTATACAGTATATTCACATATACTTCAATATCTCCACTGCCAAGCTCTTCCACGTCTGGTTCGTGACATGCTCTCCTACACTACAAGCACTCCATTGTAGGCACTTTATGCTGGATGAGGTTTAGCTTACATGATTCATTCTAAATCACACACTTAAGACACATAACCATTACATGACAACCAGCCAGCTAACAGGGAACGTTCTTAAAACATTGTCTAACATTTTCTGAAAACTCTCTCAAAGTTATCGAAATGTTTTGCAGCAAAGTTAGTAGAACATTTTTCTGCCGTTATATTATTGATTATATTATATATCAAAAACATTATTCTTAAGAATTATTCTTATTCTTAAAAATTTGCCGTTGTGAACGTTCATAGAACTTTTTAAAATCATTTTTTTATGTTTTTGCTACTTAATGGAAAAAACGTTCTTACAACCTAAAATTGTTAGATCGGCACAGCTTGTAAACCTGCTGAAGTGTCTCAAATCAGATGGAAGCCCTTTCCTTAAACAGAATTCATGAACCTTGCCTCATAATTTGTGGTATTGGTGATGATACAGTCCAATGTTTCTAGTTCTAGTTCTAATTTTTATTCATGTCTAGCTGCAAATGTGGGTCGGATTATTTAATTTTTCATTTACCATCTGTTATCTGTCTAAATGATTACATATAGGCAATGCTAATGATGACGTTCAGATTTTTATTTAGTGAGGACATAATTAGAAGTTAGAATTTATATGCTGTGGTTTAGAGAAACGTGATTGTTAAAGTATACACCTACTTACAGAATCAAAATTTGAAGCAGTCTTCTTAATATTAAAACTATAATTTGCTATCTCAAACAGATGATTAATTAAAATCTTTGTAGTTCTGTTAATAAAACATACATTAGCACTGTCTGACATATGGATACATCCATTTGTAATGAGCACCAGGCAGACACTGCAATATGTGTCAGCTCAATAATTAATCCATGTGCCTCACCAATCTTCCTGATTTTAAATACCTCTGCTTTAAAGACACTTCTGCTCTCACAATAGACTTCACCTTTAATATAAAGGTCTACTGTACATTCTAAGTCAGGAATAATTAATTATTGTGAAGACAGTCAGGGTGGTTAGTGAAATTAGATGAAGTGTACCTGGCAGAGGACCTGGAGGAGCAGATGGTGAAGGTTTATAAACTGCATTGTCCGCCAGCATAACTAATGTGTGTTTGTTGAGGAGAATTCGAGAGATGATAAACAAAATGTCCTGATCTGCATCACACCAAATACACAGAAATGAACAGATTAGGAAGGTCTGTTTAGGGAGGTAAAAACTAAAAATATATTAGAAGCATAGCTAAACGTTTATATTACAATTATTTGTAAAGGCACTATTATAATTCTAAGGATGAGAATACAGTCAACACAAACACACAGATAAACACAAACCACACAACACAACAGGGACTGACTGTTTTGGACAGCCAGTCCCTGTCCAAAACAGTCTGCATTTTCTGCTAAATGACAGCACAAAAAAAAATCTGAACGTCATATTTAGCATTGTCTATATGAAATTACTTAGACAGATAACAGATGGAAAATGAAAAATTAAACAATCTGACCCACATTTGCAGCTAGACATTAATAAAAATCCCATTAGCAAACTAAATATGAAAACAATTAGTTCCTATGATCAAAGTCACCTCAGCTGTGGAATTCCAGTTTTAGTGATTGTGCTTAAGTTTATCATTTATACATGTTAATACTGTTCTTATTATGTTGGTCAACTGTGGTGTAGTGGTTAAGGATCAGGACTGGTAACAAAAAGGCTGCTGGTTTGAATCCTGCTATGCTATCATCTTTGTGTTCATAGAAAAGACAGGTGGATCTTTCCATTGTGTGAAACAGATTATGGAACGACTGCATCACACTGAGAAAGCCCGCCAGGGTTAAGTATCTTCATCACAAGCATTGCAGTAAATCTTTCTTCTCATCTACCCTTTAATTGACCGTTCAACCTCTTGTTTAGCAGCTTAGTGCTTTAAACATTGTTTTCTCTGATGCCAACTCTCCAAATTTAAAGTAGCTTAGTTCCACAATGCAGCCCATTACGACACCCTTAGCCTCCCATAATTGATCAGAAGACACTGACAAACTGCTTTTCCACATTAGCAATACATCAATGTAGATTCCTTGAGAGAAAGCACAATTACTCAATGCAGAACCCAGGAGCTGATAAGAGTAAAAGTACATACAAGTGTTATCGGTTTCAGTACTGATCTGCGAAAATCAAGAAAACAACATGTTTACAGAGGAAATTACTATTTACATTATACCTCTAAGTGTGTGGAAGATTTGCAAAACTGGGCGTGTCTGTTGTGTTCACTGGCACCGGGTGATTTTATAGATGTGTAATGAATTCTCTCAGCCAGGGATCCTTGCCATGGATGCCAAAAACACTGCTATACCTCCAGGCAAACTCACTGGGGAATAGGAAGGCATGATTAGCATGCTGTCTTCGGTGTGCTTGGTGTATAATTAGAATCTTTATCTTTAAACAAACAACCTGTTTATTATGACTTTCCTTTTAAATTGATATGCCAGCTAACAGGGAACTTTCTCAGATTGTTGGCTAACGTTCTTAAAAAGTTATCTTAGTCTTTTAAAGTTATCAAAAACATTCTTGCAGTAACGTTAGCAGAAGGTTTTTAACATTATGCATCTACATACCAAAAGCAGTATTCTTAAGTTGTTAGAAGAACATGTTAAAGTTTGAAAAATAACAAAAACGTTCTTATAACCCAGCAAGGGTTATAAATATATAAATATAAATACGTTTTGAACATTCCTAGAACTCAAAATAACATTTAATTTTTTTCTTAATTAATGGAAATGTTATGGGAAACATTCTTACAACCTAAAACTGTTGCATAATTAGCACAATGTCTCTGGAGGGCTTGGTTTGTAATTTATCTGTTAACAAAAAAACCTGTTTATTATGTCTTTGCTATTTAAATGACACGTTTGCTACCCAAGAATAAAAATAAGCTCATATGTCACATTCTATGCTTGGTACAATTTTGAACAAATCCAACCTTTAGGTAAAATATAGAGGGGAGCATGCTAACCCTTTTGAACTCTTGTTGCCATGGTGAATTTACAGTGCTTTACTCAAAGATCAAACCCATATCCTATTCTTAATTTACCAAGTGCATGAATGCTCTTTCTCTCAATACTGGAATCATTTCGTTCTGCCACAGTAAATTAACCAGCGCTTTTGATTTTAGTAGGATGCGTAATAATGGGTGGGTTGGCTATGTCCCTCTCTCAAGATGAGCAAAACTTTCTCTGCCAAACATATGCACCACAACCCTCAGTTAAATTTTAGACACGTCCGTGTTACATGAGTGTCCCGCAGGCATCTGTGCCTTATCAATGAATGTCAGAGCCTTTGTCGGATGCCGCACTAATGTACATTAACCACGGTGACATCGCCTTCGAAAAGACTGTTGCTTTGTCTCCATCTCTTATTCTCCCAGAGCTCCAATATATCTCTGCACATTAAAACACAAGTCAACCTTACATTTGTCTGTGATTTTAGAGGCATCCATCAGTACAGATATGGAGCAGGCTACTGGGCCTTTTTTGTGCCACAGTATATAGATTGATAGCTGAAAATAGTCATGAAACGACATTGCTTATCCAACGGAAATGACATTGATTGAATGACATTCAAGCACATCACTCAAAGCATTTGCTGAAAATGAAAGTAACAAAAAACAATTGACCTGTGTAACTAGATACTAACGGTGGTAAAGAAACATCAGGCCAGGGGTTTTCAGTAGTGATTTGGTTGTGGCTCATTTTTAGGTTTCAATATACCCGCACAGCTGTTTTAATACTTAGTCAATTTCAATTTTCTTAGGCTTTAGTGTGCTTAAAAATCAACCATAAATAAGATATAATTCTCATGTCTGGTCACAATCTAAAGATTGAGAATCTTTTCATCTTACTCTAATTTTTAAATAGCTTGAATGTTATATAATGTAATATATAATGTAATACTGACCAACGTTCTGAATGTTCTCCACTTATCGCTGTACAAAAGCACTTATCTTGAATAGCAACTTAAGATCAAGTGCAAGACCAGCAGAGTCCTTGACTGCATCTCAGGCACTAACAGCTCTGCCAGCATTCACCTGGAGATGAGAGCCGCTCAATGGGAGCCTTCTGCAGGATGGATGACCAACCCCTTCTGCATCTGTTTTATCTGCAAGAGCAAGGTGCAATAGTTCTTGGGGGAACACAAGTGGGGCAAAGCGACCAGGCAATGTCACCCAGAGATATTTTCATACGTTCAGCAAACTTCTGTGCCATTTTTATCAGCACTTAAAGAGAAAGGGGTTCTAAAAATCTTTATTTCAGTTTGCATTTGAAATGTAATATCATCAGCTCCTCTGAACTTCAACTCCAGATATTCAGTGTATCTTTCACTGGTTATGCGGAAAAACAGCAGCTTTTGTGATTCTGCTTAATTAATGATTCATCATATTGGGTTCATGGATGCCGTGAATTTTTTTAATCATTTTGTTTTTCTAATTTTGAACATTTGATTTTGTTTATGCTGGTTTCACATTCAAAGCTTTATGCTACAGTTGAATTAACGAATCAAAGGGACATTACACAGAAAATGTTCTGATTGTTACTCACTCTCAAGCCATTCTAAACTCATATTTTCTTTCTTTAGGCCACGAAAGTTGATGATCATTTTGCTCTTTTACAATAAATGTGAATTGTGATCAGGAGCTGTCAAGCTCTGACAATGTGTTCTGGCAACTTTTAAGTTGTTGCTCACTGAAAATCTAAAAAGCTGTAACTCTCAAATCTATATCTCTATATCCAACTTTGGAATGTCATGATTGGTTAAGAGATACATAGGAACCAATTGGTGTGGTGTGAGTATGATGGTATGATTATTTTATTCCTTTAAAGTTAAAATGTACACTTTAATTTCCCTGCAGGATTACAGTTCCTCTGCAAAATTCCCCTAAAACCTTCAGATATTCTCATTGTACATTTACATCAGATTTAATGGGCTGAGAGAAACAATAACGGAGGTACACATGTACCTTACCTTGAGCATTTTGTCAGTTTTATGATTAACATCCAATTTGAAATTGGATGTTTTACAGAAAGGTTGTAATTGGATCTTAGCATTCAATGTCTCTGCTACATTTAAGGGCAATGGAATCTTAACACTGTTTTGATGGCAGCTCCTTGAAGGTTTGAGATTCAATTTGATTGTCTCATTTTCAATTAGCTGTTTCCCCATATGCTTTTTCATGCTGGCAAGTCAATAGCATTTCCCAGTCACACACCCCTGAGAATGGGACTGGCATTACTAGCTTTTGCTGCCTGTGTGCAAGAGGGGAGGGGGGAGAAAGAATTAATTAAGCAACTAAGGATTCCACGTTGTACATCAATGAAAAGGGACTTTATTCCTCGAGAACTGTAAATCAAGATAATATGTAATTGATTAAATAGTTACACTTTAAAATAAGGGTTTAAATGTCACAGAAATGCAACTAACAGAGGACAATATTTTGCATCATTTCTTAAAGGCAGGGAAGGTATTTCTTTTATGGAAACATTTTTGTTATGCTGACTGGAAGTATTTTTACATTGTAATAAGTGGTCTAAATATATTTATATAAATATGTATATTCTGTGGAAGGGAAAGGACCAGTTCATCCAATCATTGCCTTGTAATGGTAGCCTTGTAATGTCCTACTTGCCTGTCAATCTATCTATGCGTTCATGTGAGGTGTGGCTTTGGAGAGCACCCCAACAACTGGGCAGAATCTTCATAGCTACCTAGTTTCATAGCTAGGTTGCTATTGCTAGCCGAAACCACCCACCCTACACCCCCATAGATGTTTTGATCCTAAAATACACAAAAAGACATTGATTATTAACAGGAATCATTTTAAATGAACAGGTTGAACATTAAATGAACATTTTAAATGTAACAGGTATAATATAATGTAAGTGTGAGTTTACATTTCAGCCTAAACACTAAGACGAGTTAAGAATATTTTAAATAAAGGTGCTATTCAGGAAAAATATGGCAATTATGGCGTGTGATTGGCTAGGATATATTGCATTGTTATCAATCTATAGACACTTGAGACTGGAACAAATATTATAATCAAACTTGGCTAATTAGTTTATGGCAGACCTTTAGTTAGTCACACAGCTGTTGAGTGGAATGGTTACACAGTGCACTTTCCTCTGAGCTGACAGACTGCTCTCATGGCCACATCATTAGAATTAGATGAGCTTAATTAGCAAGTCTATGCATATTAAAGAGCACAATGTAACAGACCAAACAGTCTTGAAGCACAGCCTGCTGCTGGTGTCTCTGAATCAACTGGCAAGCACAGATCTGAAAAGTTCACACTTAAGGACACCCTCACTAAAGTTAACTAGTTAATTATGTTAACTGGTGGTGAAAGAGTATGCAGACATACATCATAACAATAACACAAAATAACACAAGAATGTCATTTATATGTGATGTAATGTTTACAGTTAAACCATTTTTGGGGTGGAGCTGTCTGTTTATCTGACCAATGGCAGATGAAGTTGTGCTTGGGAACTATGTTTAAAAAAAAAGACACACTGCACCTTTAAGGGTTAATGATTTGAATACATTGCAATATAATTGTAATTATGAACAGGGGACTTTTGGCAGGGTTTTGGCAGAAGCAAATTGCTTGTGTGCATTGAAGAGTGGCAGATATATGCTGAAGAAATGGCATTTTCATTTGCTGCTTTAAACTATGGGATGTCTTTCCATGTTATCAGCTTTTCTCAAAGCAACGTTTTCTTCCTCCTGTCAGACAAGCAGACTGAAGGAAATTGGAGGCCAGAGACATCGGGAAAGAATCCTGCTCATTTGCGCCTTTTTGATATACAAAATGAGAACGCACAACTCAACATAAATATAAACTGTCTCATGACAAAGACAACAAGACATCTGTCATAAACTGTTCTATGTTTTTTTGTCTTATTATTTGTTTGGCTGCATGACCAAATCCAGCATTTATTATTATTAATTAATTATTATTATTATTTAATATTTTCAGGCACTGTTAAAACAAAAACAAACAAAATGGAAACAAAAGTAGGAAATTAACTATTATTTAAGTAAATGCTTTGACTGAACCTAAAATGACAAATTGTCATTTTGTCTTTAAACCAGTTTTTTTGTTAAATTATGTTTATGCAAGGAAGTCTTCCTAAATTTCAATCAACTTTTATGCAAATTATCCCCTTAATTTTACATGGTCTTAAACTGAGTTCCTGTAGCTTAAACAGTAGAGCATGGCACTAGTAATGCCAAGATCATACTTACAGAATTAATGCTGTTGATTTGGATTAAAGCTCTTAAAACTTGGTACAAGAAATATGACAAGGTTGTCCAATATAAAATCAAGAACAAGCAAATAAAACTGAAAAATGGCCAAACAACACAACCATATAAATTATGCATGCCCCAATGCATGCTGGGAAGATGCTGAATGGGACCAAACCACAGAATGATTATTTTTGTGTATTTCTAGTTGAATTAAAAAATGTATTAATCCAATTTATCTCCAGTGCTTGTGGGTTTGAGTCTACAAATCAGAGTAAATTATATTAAAAAAGCTGCATTCAGTAAATTTAACAACAAAGTAAATTGTTGATCAATCTTCTTTACAGTGTATCCTGACAGTTCATTGAATTTTTTTATGTATTTTTTATTAGGTTTATTTTAGTTTCATCAAATATCATTCTCAGTTTGTATTATACTGTACAACCCTGTATGTGATATTCTATATTTCATCTCCAATTCAAACCCATCATGTTTCATTGATCTCCAGGCCTCTTGTATTCAGATCTCATTGAAAAGGACAACGGACATGTTTTATGCATATTTGTTTCCCCCATCAATCACGCCCTGGAGATCTCTGGATGGGTTTACAAGCTGGTCATCACATGGATGTAGAATAAAAATCACAGAGGGATTTCAGCAAGATGGACTGTATCTGGGCATTGGTTTGAGTGATAATTAGAAAACATCAGTATTCATTCCAAGCTGACAAATACATTGCAGCTGTCCTTCTATTTCTGTCAAATATTGCTCACATGTTTTAGATCATTATCTTTCTCCTTTAATTTGCTTAGTTTTGGCTAACATGTTTATGGAACGGACAATAGGTATCTTATAGATATTTTGCATGTTTGAATCAAAGAGGTCTAAAAAAACTAAAAAAATCTGTAAGCATACCTATTCATCTCAAAGGCACTTGCTTGGTTGGCACGGAAGCCTTCAGAAGTATGTGATGTCTGCCATTTGTGCTTATGAGTGCTCAGTTCGGCTGCCAGGTTCCTCTAAGCCAATCACCTGAGCTATAAATACCATGTGACTAATTACTCAGGAGCCACAGGAAAATGTCATGGCAACACTGATTACCTGATGGCACCGCAAGAGTCACAGCCACAGTCACAGTCCCAACTAATGACTATCTTGAGCTTTAACATGAAAGCAAACATGCAAGTCCATTTCATGCTTTTTGCTAGACCTTTAAGAAGAAACGGTTCTTATACACAACTAATTTTAAATCACTAGCTGCAATTACAGCATCTACCAGCAGGAGTTAATCGATGGTGCCAACCGGCCAATCCCTGACTGCACAGTTTGACTAGCTGTGGGCTATTACTGAAGTTTCCCTAGAACATAAGCCAAGCAGAACTGTGAGCCATGACTTACAAGAGCATTGCTGAGATGAGTCATCTGAGCCAATGTTAAAGCTGCTCATTAGGATGGTACACAGCAAAACCCAGAGACTCCACACTTACTGCTAGACTGGCCTTTGTGCAGGAGCCTAAATGCTCTTAGATAACTACCTTCAGCTATCGCCGGTAGCCTTTAAGCCCAGTATTTAATGAGGGACAAACTCATCCCAGCAGCTCGGTAGTTCTCAATAATCGGATCTTCTTACCCAACCGCTGTTTGTATACCTGAAGCACTGTGACCTTTAAAGAGAGCGTTGCATGAGAGCAGGTGCCAAATAGGTCCAGGAGTATATAACATATAGGGGCTAATTCACTAAACTGCTGCACTAATTCTGCATTTGTTATTTAAACACAAGTGCCTTTGTCTTTCTGTACCTTGCAATGCATTTTAACAAAGCGTTTAATACACTGAAATGACTCATGCATATTTAATTTAATATTAATATTTAATAAATTAGGCCATTGCCCTTCATTTTGGTACAATTTCTGTGTAAATCTGGCTCATTTACTGTATATTGTATTTTATTCACAAAACTATTGCAGATGTGCTATTTTTCAGATGTTAACAGAATTTATTTAAAAAGACAATTGTGAACATTTTCTTTTGATCAATGTAGCAGTACATTTGCTCAAATGATGAAGTACAGCATAATACTGTAATCCAGGTGCATTTACTGTTAAAATTAAAATGCTGATTACGGTGCTTGGATTTCAGTGGTGAAATTTCTTTGGTGACTTTTTATTGTGATGTTTATACTGACACTATATATATATATATATATATATATAAAGCATATTCCACTTATAAAACATAAAACAATAATTGTATATGTTTTTCTTTAGCCTAACAATTTCAACATTTAGCAATTATTTCAGGTAATTAGATAAAGAGCAACTAAAAGACATTGATTATCCCCCCTTTATGAATACAAACAGTATTTATACAATATAGTATATATTATTGTATTTATGACACCTTTATCTGTGTCATCCATTAGCATTCCTATTAACTGGACATATTACAGGTATAATCACTCTTGTATCTCATTCTGATTGATGGTCTTTAGCTCAAATCTAAATTAGGGACCTTTTGGCTGTACATGGACTGAGCAACTAAGTGGCTGAAAGACAATCAATGAGGTAAAGGTCCTGTATTTATCAGTAATACCCTTCCTGAGATCCCTGGATCAGACAAATTGATGCCTGTAAGTTATTATGCTTTCTGGTGAACATAATTGCCAATAAAGCATGATGTGAAAGCCGAAAAATGTAGAATGATGTTTAGACAAGATTGATTCTTTATTCATTTTAAATACAGCCTGTTCTGATGCACTGCTTTGTACAAAACAGATTAAAATGCTTTACAAGTAAAGGATATTTCAGTAACCTCAGATTCCAAAAACGGTTTCTTCCCCTAGTAGTATACATCTGAATGACCTATTGTGCACCTGCTGTTTATTATTCTGCAAATATAATTGTCATTATCATGGTCGCAGTGTGTGTGTGTGTGCGCACGTGTTGAGGGGGTACACTGGATTGTCCTCTTGCACCAGGTTAATGAATTTGTACTTAATTTGTCAGCAACTGGTTATGACATTCTGTGCATTCTCTCTCATGGCATTTGCATATCCTCTGTGTATTAACAGTTTGTCATTTATAATGTCCTGTAAAACTGTAGAATCATTTCAGTTTGGTCACTGAAGAAAAAACTACACAAACTAAAATATAACTCCCACACACATTTCGTTCCAGAGCTTGTCTTCACAAATTCCCTCAGGTACTGAGAAAGTACACATCTGGCTGTCCAAGATTAAGTTCCCTCCCACTCCCAGGCACCCAGGCTCCCTACTGTCCTTTCAGCTGAAATATAAAGTACAGTCTCAACCATAATGCCCAAACAGAGACTTCCAACCAGGAGCAAATAATCCTGAGTTATGCAATTACTGTATAATGCAAGAATAAAGAATAAAATGCATGCCTCAGGAAACAGGAAAACAATCTGACGCACCTGGTGACAGAGCAGAGTCTGAGAAGAGGGTAATTTATCTAGTGGAAGAATCTAAATCTGAAGAATCTGCTGATTTAACAATGAGTAAAAGTTATAATACACATCAGGTGTGCTGCATTCAGAAAATTTTTGCTATTGTTGAACAGAATACTTAAACGTGATAATTTTTCAATGCCATATTCCAGATACTTTATCCAAACCTCACTTAATATACAAAAAAGTACACCTGCTTGTTTCTGTTCAGAACTTATAAAAGTCCATTTAGATTTTTGTTTAATTAACTAAAATCTTTTGCTTCTGTTACTGTGTAATATTTGCTTAAAACATAACCTCTTAATGTAGTAAATACTGTCTCAAAGTCTTCGGTGGGGGATGAGGTAAAATTAAGGTAATTTAAGTGTATTGCCAGACTCTGCAAAACTGAGTTTTTTGCTGATAAGCATTTCTATAAGCACATCTATACGTTTAATGTACACAGTTACTAAATGCCAACTTAGTTTAACTTGCAAGTAGGCAAGACACAACAGATCAATATGTTCTTATGAAATAAGAATTGGCACAAGTCACATATACATAATGAATGAAATATGCAAATAATATATTTCTATAACCCAACAAGACACAAACCCAACACATTTACTTAAGAAATTTAATTTAGAGCAATACTCAGCAACAGTACTGTTAAACCTCTGACAATGCCTTTCAAACCCTTTTTAAATGTGTTAAGTTTAAGCCCTTGTGTTTATGAATTTAACTAGTTGTTTTGTTGTAAAAGCAAATATGTCTGAAACCATATAGTCAACCATCCCAGCTAGCAATTTAGGTTGTGAGAACATTTCCCTAATGTTTACATTAAATAACAAAAATGTTAAAAATGTTATTTTGAAAGTTCTAGAAAGGTTCAAAACATGCAGTTTTTTAAAAATGTTGCATTAACTTATTGCTGCGCATGTTAATAAGAACAATAATTCTGTAACAAGCAAAAGATTCCACTTAAGAAAAACGTTTTTGATATATATGATATATAACGTTAACAAAGTCCAACATGCTAAGAATGTTCACTGTTAGCTGGGATATACTGTAGCTCTTTTACTCTAAGACAAAAAAGGAACATGACCATAATCACTACCTCAGGGCTATTTTTTCCTCTGGAGGCGGGCTCTGATTCCTTAAGCTGTGCTTGGTTTCTATTCAGTGCAGTTGCATCGATGTACAGGCGAGCCACTAAATAAAGACATACTGAAGGAGAGTAGCACTGATCTTACATTGCCCCAGATTAATTTATTTATAAATAAAGTGACTTGAAACATCATTGTGCATGTTTTACAAGCCTTTGAAGGTATATTAAATAATGGTAATATTATCAGGCTACAAGTCTGCATACAAATAGGGAACAGTTTGCTTTTGCTGTTTTTTTGTTTTAAAATGCTGTATTCACACATTAGGCTACCACATTTAAAGCTACAATTTACTTTAATTGCTTTGAAGTAAATAAAATGCTAATTTAGAAAGTTTATTTCCAGTGCAATTTTTCACTCGTTAATGTAACTGATGTAAATGTTACTTTATACCTTATAAACCTTAAAATTGTAAGAAACCCAAACATTTTCACTTAATTGAAAAAAATAGAAGTAGGTAATTTTAAAACAAAGGTAATTTTCAAGAACCTTCTCACAGATCTGCTTTGAGTGTTTCCATGGAATTGTGTTAAGTGGGAATGCTTCAAGATTGTGCTAAATGTATTTTAATTACTGTGTGAAATTGTGTGAAATGTGATAGCTGGTTATTTAAAAAATAAGCAAAAATTGTAAATTTGAGTTAGTATTAATGAGCACACTTTGCTGTTGTTGATCAATGTAAAACAAAGTACATTGCAGTTCTACTCTGTAACAATCAAAAAGGAACGTTCTGTTTTATCAATATGACATGCAATGTTCCATTCACATCCAGTTAATCAGTTAATAAACAACGTAAATGCTTTTATGAAATATTTCAGCAAACATCATTGTCTTCTCTTACTTGTGATGTAAAACACAAAGCCGGCCTAGTAGCTTTATTTTTATGTTTTTACAGTCATATTTTATTTTACTGAGCAACTCACAGTAAAAAGATGCATTTGCGCACACAAAACAGGGTCAGCTCCACAAACTAACCCAATCTCTGACAGCATAGATTTTACTAAACTTCTTTCTTTGTTGTTTGTTCCAAAGTAATAAGCTTTACCTTTGCGTTTTTTTGCCTATGACTTTCCAAAACAGACATTATCATGTGCCAATTGAAAATATTGCCACAAAAGTCTCAACAATTTCAAACTAAACTGGGGTTATGGAACTTATAGTAAGACACAGATATGAAGGAGAAATGAGACTTTGGCACGTCTGTGATGCTCTTTCGAACTCATCTGCTGGCATTTCAAATGTCAAGACGTCTAGATCTTTAACAAGCAGATCACCAGCGTCCCAGTCCAGGCTGTCTTTGCTACATTGATTAATAATCAATAAGAATGAGGGCCATCTAGGGTTATACTGTGAGACTAAAGGGTTGCATGGCTTGATGAACCTCTGTAGGAGTGAAGGTTAGATGTTATACAGTGACTTAATTATGCTTTATGACAGCAATATATAAGGTACCTTCTTATAGACGCCTCCATTAACCTTCAGTAGGCACATTCTAATGGCAAAACCCGATGGATTCAGACCTTATACAGAAAGCACAGAGCCACTGATGACCAAGAGATGCAGTCAGTGGTCAGTATATGAAAGCAAGTGGGATATAATACGTCCCAACCACTATAAAGCTGTTCTATGTGTCTTGATGTTAGCAAGGCAATGAAAAGGAGACATCTGCTAAGGGTTGTTGTAGAATGCTGCTGTTTTTCTCAGATGGTGCATTTAAGCCATTAATACAATCAAATGCTATTAAACTTCATCAATTCACAAATTAAGACTCTTCAAACTAATTACCCTGGTAAGAGAAATATTTTTTCACATTCTATTTTCTCTATTTCATTCCTCTTTATAAGCAATCCTGTACTATTAATCTTGATCATTCTGATGTTGTGATACAGCTTGCTCAGTTTTACACAAGATAACTTTAAAATGTGAAATGACAAACCTCAGCCTCTGTCAGCTGAGTTTGGTCGCTAGGCAACAAGATATGTAACAGCATAAAGACTTGTGGTTACAGTAAAGGTCATGTTTTATGAACTGAAAATAGCCTGTCATATCAAAGAATACTTCCCCGCACTTTGAGTTTGTTACCTTGTTAGGAAGTACACTTGCCATTTTGGTTTAAGTGTAATACAATGTAGTATGTAAGATAAGGCATAATTAGTGTTATTAAGGAAAACAAAATGACTTAACAAGGTCTGACATTGTTGGACTCACCCGTGTACCCGTGTGTATATATATATATATATATATATATATATATATATATATGAAAATGTGGAGGAAAGATTTGTGAAAGGTTTAATAATCCAAGGACAATTACATTGAATGATGGACCACAGTGAATTGAACATTATACATGCTACATTAAATATCTGTTTCTATGAATGCTTTTACAGATGATGTCCATTTAGAGTTACTGACTCCATTATTGTGGGGTCAGATTATACTATAGTCCCATTTTATCTGGACAGGTATACCAGAGTATTACCATACCTATACTTGTGCAATGTCAAATTTGCCCTTAATTGTTTGTTTTTGTGTCACCAGGGTCACCCTGGCAGTCCAAAGCCCTCCAAAGCCTCTATAGTCAACTCCAGTCCTGGAGGGCTGCATTGAAAGAACATTGACTTGTGTCCTCCTCATTGTCTTGTTCATTTAAAACTGACAAATGCATCACTTAAATTAAGTGGCAGTAAAATAGCTCCGTAGAGTAATTTTCAGCACAATACAACTTAACTGTGCTATGTGAAAATTGGCTGTTTGTTATGTGCAGTGGGTTATATATATAGCCTTGTGTGAAGACATTCAAACTACTGTTGAGAATAAAATCTGTTTTCAATCAAAGAAGGTACATGGAAATGGTTACACTTTTAAATACTAACTCTTGTAACTGTGCAACCCTTATAAACATTATCTTTGCAAATAGCACCATGTATCTTTTGATTCTCTAGAGATCACGCAAATTGCACTTTGGCAAGATACACACTGCCTTTCTCTAAACAGGTCAGCAAAATTAATCACAGCATATTTCTATACAGTTACAGAGAGACAGAGAAGGTCTTTGGTGCACACCAGCTATTTTTCCATTATGCTTACACT
This sequence comes from Chromobotia macracanthus, assembly GCA_036877525.1. Lineage (NCBI taxonomy): Eukaryota > Metazoa > Chordata > Actinopteri > Cypriniformes > Botiidae > Chromobotia > Chromobotia macracanthus. The sequence continues at coordinate 413,932 of JAZGTH010000100.1, read as the reverse complement.
GTAGATCGAGCACTGTCCTTAACTGACATTGAATGGCCTAAATATAGACATCATCTGCATCCAAATTATTGCAGGCAGTGAGAGGTGCAGGTTCGCGACAGATGCAGCACGTTGGGAAGGGTGTCAGTATCTTTTGTAATAAGTCATAAGAGTGGCTGAGCAGCGGAACAGATGACAGAAACTCCTTATCATATATCTGCCTCTGTCTCCTCATCACACTCGCCATAAACCGAGGTGATCCGAGGAGTGTGACGCTGTGGGGAAAATTAATCCACTTTGAAAACTAAAAGACAACAAACTTTTTCCCCAGACAAACCATAAGGGGAAATTTTAAGTTAAGATGTTGTTGCCTATGTAGCTCAACTGGGTTCAAGTCCCAGGGACCAGAAATGCACTGTAAATCGCTGTAAATTGTAAATAACAAATGTAAATGGAAGTATACATAACACTTCAGGCAGGATATTTATTAACATTTATACTAAAACATCTGTTTACATGCAAGACTAGCAACATATGTACTGCATAAACCTTGCCTGTCTAATCAAAGTCCTTTTAAGGAAGTCTGCACTCAGCGGCCATCTTTGCAACACCTCCAGGCAGCTATGAGGGAAGATCGATAACTCCAAAATTGCTGACTAAGATCAAAATAAAACACTATATTTCAGACCAACTATTACACCCTAAACAAACTGTATTATGAATTCTTCTTCTTGAGCTCAATTTGTGCTACAAAAACAGGTTTTCCAGATCGCTTCAGTTACTGTGCATGCGCAGTAATCTGTAGCATTCTGTAGAGGGCTCCTCTGAACTTTGCAGTTTCCCTCATTCATAGTAACAGAACTGTGGTATCTTGTTAATTCTATAATCTTTGGTCTAATGCAGTGTTTTTTTCTCAGTTTTTTCTTTGTGACAACATACCTTAAAATCGTAACTACAAACATTTTCACTGTTATTGACCAGGATACAACTTACATGATTTTTGCTTATCATGTATGACATCATGTCCCCAGACACTAGATGAGGTAAGCAGTTTAAACGTTTTTGTTCAAACCTATGACCCTTGCTTTAATGAACTGTATCTCAGTCTGGTTTTATTGTGCTCACTAGTTTAACCAAGATATATTAGAAAAATATAATGAAATTATAATAGCATAACATTCACAAAAAGTTAAATAATTAAAATTAAATTTAAGCTGTTTTGTTTCTCAGAAACAAACACTGTTTGAAATGTCTTGAGACTTTTGACTCCAAACCCTACTGAGATACTGCCCCTGTAACAATGAACCCAGTCTACCCTAAATAAACAGTATATATAACACTGAGGTAAATTATTTTACTAATTCCAAATAACAGATCATGAACTTAAACCCGCTACAGTATATCTGTCTTCCTTATCACCAGACACTGCACAACAAATCAGTAATTTTGCCCGGCTAGACTGCTGTAAGTCACAAAATTGAGTTCATTTCTAAGTTAAAACTAAAATGAGAAGCTTATCTCTGTTTTCGGCCAAAACAAATCTACCTCCTGTAACCCTTTGTGACACACAGGAAATTGCCAGCACTCTGTGACAACAGCTGGTGCATGACAGAGATTGATTGTGATGTGCTTGTATTTGTCGACATCAGCATGTTTTCGTTCTCTAGCATCTAGATGCTTCACACGAAGCTGAACTCTTTACTTTTTCAATCACATTATGATTTACTTTTCCACACCAAGGACATTCCAACTAACAGGGAATGTTCTTAGAACGTTGGCTAATGATCACCAAACGTCCTATCAAAGTTATCAAACAGTCTTGCAGTAACGCTATATATATATATAAATAAATTTAATTAATTATATAAAAATTATAACTAATATAAAAATCTATTTTTAAGTTGTTAGTGGAACGTTTTAAAACATCATAGAAATAAAAATGTTTGAATAACATTCTTATAACCAAGCATTTTTTACACTTTTTATAATGTTAATACCATGTGTAATGTTCCTAGAACATTCAAAATAACATTTGTCATGTTTTTGTTACGTAATGGAAATGGGGAAATGTTCTTACAACTTAAAATATTAGCTGGGATTGTGGATATAAACCATCACTGTCTACACTAACCATCCGCTGAAAGTCCTTTAAGGTTTACAGCTGTTAAATATTTCAAGAGCTCATTTGGTCATGCAGGTGTGGGTTTAAAGGAAGGATCATTTCTCATGCTCTCTGTGACAGTCTTCCTCGCTGCTCTTAACAAAAGGATGAAGGTATTGACATTCCCTGCAAATCAGAGTGGACAAGACATATGGGAGTTTCATAGAGGGGGCTCCTTTTTAAGATACTTCTAAATACTTTTAAAATGACCTTTTGCAGAACTGCAGAAAGTGAAGATCATGGTTTGGCTGAATGATGGTTTAAATCAACCTTTGCAATGTGGTAAATCTATACCAATTAATGCTAAAAGCACTTAAACCAAGTTAAACTAAAGTGAAAATTCCCTGTATGATTTTATTCATATTTTTTATTTCATGACTTTATTTTATCCTGACAAAGGCTGTCATGAAATTACAATAGATTACAGTGAATAAGACTTCCCTCTTAATGTTGTATCTGCTGTGAATTGCTTTGAAATTTTATATATATAAATTAAATATATATATAAATTTATATTATATATACAAATGCACAAATGGTAAATAACAAGCTAAAGTTGTTCTCAATACTGATGATCAATTGTGATCAAAATGAAGTTTTATCACATTGATGCATTTATTATAGAGATTTTGCTTTGATGTTTTACTTCTAATTGGTGTCATGGAGAGGATGAATCACTTTTGTTAATGAGCATAGCAGCATGAATTCAGATTTGTGTGATTCAAAGTATGAATAGCAAACTGATTCTTTCAATACTTGAAAGACTGCGCACAGCATATTAAAATTTAAACATCTTCATTACATCACTGTTCTGTAACTACTGTACGTCAAAGAAAACGACACAGACAAACTTTATCTCATTTTGCACAGTTGCATTTATGCATTTGGCTTTTATTGAAAATGAATAGGAATCAAACACATGGCCTTGGCTTTGCTAATGCAGTTAAGCATTACAAAAAGTTCTACACCTTCTGTGTCTGTTTTCTAATTTTTCTATGATAAAATTAACTTTTACATTTACGTCACATTTATGTTTACACTGTTATTACATTTACAACTTTTGCAATGCTAACGCTCTATCAATTGAGCTACTCTACCAAAAGCAGTTCATTTAAATGTCCTTTTCCCAATGAGTAACAACTCCTGAAGGTTTAGCTTCACCTATTTCTCCTACTAATCATTTATTGAATAAACCCTTAAAGACTTCAAAATGCACATTGTACCTTATTTACGTGTCCTCAACAGGTTCATACTAAACAATTTTGCATCTTTCGAATTATGGTTGTATTACCGCATTCGATTGCTGATACCTGTGTATCCAATCTGTGACTTTTGAAACTAAAGTTAGAGATACAGAAAGAGAAAGATGCAGGGTGAGAGCCTGTAAAAGCGAGTGAGCGACCGCATGTCTCCATGGCTAGCCAACCTGAAAGCGCCAGCACTTAAGTGGTAAAGATAAGCTCTGCAGCAGATGTTAGCATTTCAGGAGCTCAGCAGGTGCCACTACCTTTCAGCTGAGTCACCAATGTGATTGACAGCTCCGGAAAGAGAACGATGTAAGAATGGGCCCTTCTGTTGGGCTGGAGCACAAACCCTTTCCCCAACCTTTTACCATAAAAGATGAGGGATCCATCATGTGCTCCATCATGTGCTACCCCGTGCATAAAGGACTGTGCTGAATGGTACATCTAAAGGCAACATACATTACACACGTCTCTCCAAAACAACGAGTGTTGATATTGAATATCGCAAAACAGGACACCTGCATGACCAGCGCATAAAATGGCTGATCAGGATGCAGAATGTTCATCGTAAGAGACCTCACATGTTCTTACAGGCAGAAAAAACAGCTTGGGTTTTACATGCAAGTCAGCCCATTACAGCTTATTTACCATGTTAAAAAAAATTATTAGCAAGAGTGACGTTAACTGCAATTTTATTAATAATATTTTGCCTGGCTTGATTAACTTGGCATGTACTGTATTGTACTATTAACACCTTAATATTATTATAGCTATTATGGTGCTATATAATCATTGTTAAATAGGCCACACTGCCAGAACGTTGTCTCCCTTTTAAACTTTGTTAATTTATGTTGTATATACATTCGGATTTGACAGCCCCAGAAAATAATCCTTGTGCATCCACACGGCCAGTCTATATCATTACTGTGGTTGATCATCAGATTCAAGAATGTATTTTAAAGATTCCTGAACATTTTGAATTATTGATTGCTGACTATAACTGTTGTACTGTAAGTGAACTTCTGAATGCACACTACAAAGGCTCACGGGTTCACAGTAATATGGGCAGCAGAAATGAGACATCAGTCCAAGGAGTTCAAAGACAGTGTTAAATATCAGTCTGAAAACATCATTAAATATAAGAAAGAAAATCTGAAAAAGGATATTGTGATATATTAAGTCAGGCTCAGATATGGCTTGTTTTCACTGAACACAATAAGATTTGGGTGTTGCTAATTTAATATCATTAAAAACAGTTTCCTGATTTCATCATGAATAGAATTATTATTCACCAATATCAAATAATGACATTTTCAGTTATGTTTCAGTAAAGGTACTAGTTTATTTTAAAGAGGAGGCAGTTACCCTGGGTGACACTTTCTATTAAACTGCAGTGTGAAGGGGGGTGAGAGTCTTCACAACAGCCACCCATGGAACAGAGGCTCAGCTTTAACATCACTGTTTCATATTCTTTTGAATAACTGCCCTTTTCTTGCATGTGAATTTCTTCAGTATAATATTACTGTATTCAGTGGGGCGAGCTGCTAGAATAGAACATGAGAATAGTGTAACACATGGTTTGATATGGTGGAATGTGGCATTAAAATCAGTCAAAAGAGGTGATGCCATTTCTAAGCAGATTTCACAGCTTCAACAAAGCAATTATTAAAAAATGGATCTAACCATCAGAAGAAACCTCAGGGGGTGAGCCTGCCTTATTAACAATGTAGAAATGAAAACACATACTTGGTTTGAACTACATGTTTACCAAACAAAACCTCAACTGAATTTTATCTTATTAATTTTATGTTATTAAAATTTAATTTTGTGTCACTTGTTATAATCTCTGGTGGCCAACAGATTAGCAAAGCACACAATAAATATCAAACAAATTAAAAGTGAAGTTTGCAAAAATACAAGTAGTTGATTTCCCTAACAGGTGTAAACATTGTGGCAATGTGCTAATAAAACTTTGCTGTTTTTTTTAGCATCCCGGCACAAGCCTGACACAAAAATATTGAACCAACCAATAGCATGAGTTGAGGTAGAGACAGATGGAAAGTTTGTTCGAAAAAATATGTTCAAGTCATTAGTTTTGCAATTCCATTTGGTGACGCTAATGGCACAGAAATTACACACTTCAGTTTTGAGATTTGTTTGCATCTGTTTTCTGTAATAAATACTTTGCACAACATACTGCATCTGTGCTAGTGGCTTGCTTAAGGCAATCTTCCATAGCTATTCTAATATTACTGTAGCAACTCCTTGCTAGTTCTTATATATTTCAAGTTTTTTGGGCTGAGAATCACATTGCATGTAAACCTTGAATGTGATTTAAAAAAAACATTTTTATGTTTTTTATGTTTTTTAAGTCAGAATACAGTATAACTACTGAATGCCATTAATGAGTAAACATGCTTCTACTGTAGCCTTGCAGACTGTTGTATTTATGTCATCTACCAGCAGGGGCTAAATGGACCATGTTAACTAGCAAAAGCCCTGGTGTGCCCATGTGTCTGCCTTTTATATTTGAGTTAGTAGGGAGTCCCACAGAGTCTTAGACTGAGGTGGCTCTCATCGAAAGAGGCAAGGCATTCGTACACAGAGACAGTCATGCAAACATGACATGAAAAAGAAAATAATTTAACAGAACAGGTGACGGCAGGCACAGTGATTGAACATGTTGACAGTGAATGATTATACGCTCCCTGTGGGACAGTTCAACCTGACTGTGTAATCTAAACAGCAGAAGATTTGACAGGACATTCATCTGTGCTGCAGGGGTAGATATACTCACAGTGGTGTTGTAATAGTGAGTGTGGATTCAGATTTGTCATTAGAGATTACATTAGAATACATTAGGGTCTGTTTTTGCCTTAGTCAGGCCATAAAGGAATAGGTAAACCAAACATAAAAAACATAAGGATGAGTAAATGATGATTTGTCTTGACCTGAAATTATTTTCTTTAGCATTTTTAGAACTGTTCCTTTAAAGGTCACTAATAACTCAGAAACTACAATATGCTTTCAAACTAGCACTATAAGCAGTACAATAATGTAGCAATACAATAGCCTACAGAATAACTGTTCGGGTGCTGTTAAAACTCCAACATTTTCACAATTATGTTAAGTATTACTGTCAAGCAGATACAGGCAGGGGGCTGATGATCAGGCAAATGTAAACAAGAGGATAAATGTGGTGTGAAACAAGTTATTGATTTTTCCTATCTTGAGAGTCCTTTCTTCACAGAAATATTGACCAGCAGACTTGGAAATGAAAGGAGGTCTTTAAAGGGCAAGAGCCACTTATGCCAGAGATCTGCCCTAATGCTCTAAGCATTTTATATTGTAAGACTTATGGTAAACACAGTTTTTTGTAGGACAAGAAGTCTGTGTTGCGTATGTCTATTCTAAGGGAACTAAATGAATGGGTTGACAGAGTGGCTGCTATTTATATCCTCTAACAGCCATGCTGAAAGGGGCATTAAAGTTCATTTCTATTCAACAAGTCTTATTTTAGAGTCTGATTAGAAGCTGAAATAAGGAAAGAGGAGGTAATGGGGAAAGGGATTAGAAGAGAGAGCTCTATTACCATGCCCAGATGTATAATGCATAGTGAACTTGTCAGCAGCAGTGAGCATGACAATCCGTTTGTTTCCGCCACACAAAAGCATCTGACAGGTAAATAAGAGCAGTCGTCGGGGGCTATGGCCAGGTTAATAGAATATCTCTGACCTCAGAAGCTTTGTATCCAACTGTGTCAATGCAGCTTTTCAGGACCTTAAAACCAGGCTGTGATTCACATTACAAAAGCTGCCCGGACACACCACCTCTTTAACCAGTATGAAACACAGCTGTTGCCCTTAGCTGAACTTTTAACGTTTTACTGTAAATCATGTGCTTTATTATACTGGCTTTTAAATACATCAATACATAAAGCCAGGGAGTACAGATAAAACATTAAAATGTGATCTACCTCAACATCATAATGTAAAAAATATAAATATAGTTTTACATTTGTGGGTGGCAAATGTTTTTCCTTCTAGTGCAATTGTACACAAACTAAAATGTACTGACATGACAATCACATATTTCTTAGGCTTCTGAATCGGCAAAGGTATGCCGGTCAAATATTTCTAAATGTTTTGTAATTCTCATACTTATACCTTATGCTACATAGTAATAAATAATTTTTGCAAAAAAAGTCCCATGCATTTTTTTTTTGTGGTCCTTGTTTGGCATGATGTTGAATTCTTAAGCACTGCTTTCTTTTGACCTCATGAAACACAATTGCAAATAAACATCTGCATCAGCAGTCACAAACAGAAACTAATTTGCTCGCTCAGCTTTTTATTTCTGAATAGCAGAATCCACATCGTTAAGTGTATTTAGCCAAATCACAGGACCATAAAACGAGAAGGATAATGAACATCAGAATGTTTCGAATGCTTCCTGCCAGTAAAATTGGGTTTGTTTCACAATTGCTTTGAGTACTCCTAAAAATGAAAATGCGATCGCAAATTTAGCAAATTTCTCATTTCTCAATTTTGTTTCATTAGGCATGTTTAGCAAAGAGCATACTCAGCTCACTACTACTGTACTTTATGTATTAATTAACGAGACATTTAATCCTCATTAAACTCACTTATGTCAAACAGTAAAGCTATTAAAAAGGCACTTTTCCCTATTGCTAACAGACATAAGAATATTATGTTTAACACAAAGAAACATTAGAACAGTGTTACAACTCCACTACACAGACTAAATGTTTTAATTAGGCAAATATGTGCTACAAACCATCAAAACAATCCAAAGTGTAACAGGTTAAGTTTTTTCTGCCGCCCTATTGCTTACACTGCTTACAAGATTCAAAATATGAACCTCCATATTTAAAACTAAAGGGAAGAACCGGCCAACCCTGAAGTGACTTCTTCATTATCTCACCGGTTTAATTGAATCACTGTGGCAAACAGTGTGAAAAGGCCCGACACCTCATTTAATTCATATTGCATTCAGAATTGGCCAAATTATCCAAGAGGTCTAACGCTCCACTGGACCGTCTCTGTTTGTTTCTATTTTAGTGGCCCCAATAAAGAAACTTTAATGGATTGAATATTAAAATGAATTATACAAATCTGTGTGACTGTGTGTGTGCTTAAAGAGCATACGAAAAATGAGTCAAAGTTTGTGTCTATAAAAACTGCTTTCTATAAAACACACCAGCCAAGAAAAGTAATAAAATGACAAAATGTAAACAAACAATCATAATTTTGACCGTACAGCAGGTTTGCTGGATTGTGTTTTAATACAAGTGGTCTAGGTTAAATATTTATTGTGAAACCTTTATTGAGAAGGTTTAATGATTAAATTACAGTGGTCACAGTGTGTCTATATTATAAACAAAGTTATTTTGATGAAGTCATCGTGTTTGGTTATGGATGCTGTATAAGCCATCAAAAGAGGTGAATACAGCTGATATTCAGTATCATTTAATGACTGGTAACATAAGATTACAGTGATTAGGAAGCTCAGGTGGACAAAAAGACCCATTTATTATGAGCTTGGTAAGATTTTCATGTTGTGACATAATATGGTATCTACTAGTAGAAGTGGTTGATAAAACCAGTTTTTAACAGGCAGAAACTAATCGCTACAATCAGGGGCATTTTGCACCTATTTCTTCTTCTTTTGAGAGGCATATGACAGTTTAGGCATAATTGATGCCCTAACCAAGATAAAACATGACCAACTGAAAAACACGCTTTGTAGTTTCTTATGTGTGTCTGATGTGCTAGTGCAGAAGAAAGTATTAACAAAAAATGAGATGTGATGTATTACACGTTTTTATAAATGTCTCATTTGATTCAATATGAGAGATTGCATTCAAAATCTTCTTGGCTCAAAAGTCTTTAAATAGTCATGACACTACAAACTGGCACATCATCTCATGTGCTTAGAAGTTATTGTTGTGGCCACTCTTTAACACTGCTTTAACATTGTTTTTACTCATCTGTACAGTCTGTTTTCTGATTTTACAACCAAAGGAAAAACATAAATCCTCTTGCTTTAGAGAAGATCAGTATGTTTAATCATTTTGTTCTTAAACAAAAGCCTGAAACAATGAAGGACAGTTGGCCAGCCCATGTGGTTTCCCCCCAAAAAAAACCTTTGGTGATAATAAAACCTTTCTTTGCTATTATATCTTTTTGATAAGTATTAATTTTTAATAAAAATTAGAAAGTTACATTCCTCTCTTTTTCTCAGATAAGAATTCAAATATCAAGTTTGAAAAGTATATTTTTTTCAGTTTTTAAAAACTTACAAAGTGCAAAAGGATGAACAGAACCTAAAAGAAAACATGATATGTTTTAGCACTTGACAAATAAAATGAAGCTGAAATGCTTACAACAAAACAAGCTTCAAACAAGTACCACAAGTGATTCAAACGGGGACTACAGTATTCTTCACAAAGACAATCAAACTCAGGCTTGTTTACAATATTAGATCAAGCCCTTTTTGTTGGTGCAATAAAAGGACATGTCTTTCACTATTTTGTGATTTATTACCTCTTAAATTCCCAAAGGCCTTCTATACATAACCATGTTAGTTTGCCCTTGATTTCATGGCAAAATCTTTTTATTTTTGGATGACTGATATTAATATTAACATATCATTCTTTAAAGTAAAAATCCACAGAAAAAGTTTCACTTATTTTACCGTTAACCTTAATTTGAGTTTCTACATTTCTAAGGCTATTTTTTTTTAAGATTTTATCAACAGAAGCAGAGAATTACAACCAACTTTAAAAGCTTTTTCAAATAAAGTCAGTGGAAGCCAATCTGAGGTCCTCCAGCTCATAACAACCTACGAAAGAAAGAGTCTGAAGCATTTTTATGCTCTGGGATACTGAGCTCTTGAAAATGCTGCTGCTCAAATGTTTCCCTCATACATGAGCACATTTTCCCTCCCATTTTTCCCCATTTCACACCCTCTAGCATCATGGGTAATGTTTTTACTACAGAACAATGTGGTATGAGGGCATTTGACTAATTGTTCATTCTGTCTGAACAAACTTTCATTTCTTACACAACTTAAACAAAACACATCTAAGCAGGGAGAAAGGAAACAGTGGCAACATCTCAGTTTAATACTGTGACTCATGGGAAAACTGAAGGCCAAATACACACACCATTTAACAGAAATAATGTTATGGATTCAATTATTAACTGAAATAATATGTAGTTTCTAGAAGACACAGTGGTTGTAAATAAGCATCTTAAACATAAATACACCAAATTATGTAAAAACCTGCCAAAATAAATGGCCGTATTGCAATACTTCATATCTAAGATGACTCCGCACTAAACATACTACACAATTAACTGTGACTGATCACTTTACATGTAAGTCTCTTTTAATGGCAGCCCTTCCTGTCTAAGTGGCAGGTTCCTTGCTAGTTTAAACCACAAAAAGTAACAACCCTTTAGCTGCAGTGAAAGATCTGGCTAGATAACACCACCTGATTAGAAAGAAAGAAAATAAATTCAGAACAACATCAATTTAAACATTTTTTACTCATAAAAGCAAAACACAGGGCAAACAGCATTATGACAAACATAAAGCAAGGCTGCCATAAAATCATGCTTGTGTATTCATGTCGCAGTAACATAAATGCAAAAACATTAAATATCTCATAAACCTTGCAAACAAATAATATGAAATTACAACATATCCTTCTTTTAAACTACAGTTTAGCATCTAAATGGTAGGTTGACTACAATACATCAAATCGCAAGAGACTGGAGGATGTTGGATTCAGTTGTGACCTCTAAGGTTGCATTGAATTCTTGATAAGCAAAACATAATCATGCATGCAGTCATTATCATAGATCAAATGCACTGTCGCATTACTTACACATGGTTGAAAGGCACAAGCAACAGCATTGTTGTGATTCATGATATGAGGGTTATGCCTTTGAACACTCAACTCACGGTGAGCGAATACATCTTTCTTCCTGACTGCACAATAGATATGTTTGTTTACTTCCCGCAGTTTTGACCAATTACAAAAACAAGCTCAATCATTAATCTTGTGTGTGCTTATGCATGACGAGTATTTCAAAAGTGAACCAGCACTAAGCTAACAGAGTTTTCTTTGAAGCAAATGCTTGAGGTGAATAAATAAATTTGATAACATGATTAAAACCACCTGCTTACATTGCATGTGATAAAGATGAGAGGTTTGTGCACGTGACCATTGTACAAACGAAATAAGAAAAGAAATCTATGCTAATCCATTGTGTGTGTGCATCTAGCAAAACTATGGAACACAAGCATAAATCTGACATTTATAACTATTAATAAAACACAATGTACAGCCATTCTCCAGCCCATGCCACATTTAGATCACATGACTCTATACACACTAAAGAAATCACTTGCACCCACTTAATAGCGTTGTTCATTTGCATGCATTGTCTGAGCTCTTTTAGTACCCGATTAACTTAAGCAATCATGCAAATCAGGTAACAATGCAAACAAGCCTTTAAAAATCTATGCAATTCACAGTGCAATTCTCAATGCATGCCTGTTCTGAGCTGTAGGTTATGGTGGTGGATGCAGCACACATTTGCAGCATTGTTTCAGCACTGTGATCCAGGCAGCTGAATCTGCCTTTAAAATTGCAAAACTGCACTGCACGTCTGGATATATGCCCAGTTATAATGATCTTCCCTATTTGAAGATTACGGCTGCCATGAACACTATAAAATGTAAACAAATGTTAAATTACATTCTGTCTAACATGATATGCTATTTAATAAGATGAGTGATTGAAGTGGAACTAAAAGAACCATTAAAATCACTATTGCTTGGTTTGAGAAAACAGCTAGTATTATGGAAATGTAACCAATTCAAGCTTATGTTGTTTAATTGGGAAAACACAATTTCATCTCAAAACTTCACTTTCCGTTATATTTTCACCTCGGCTTAACACAATGTTTATGCCACGGTTTATGACACGTACATAAAATAGCAGAGAAAAAAGTTAGAACAGAAGTGTCTCATCAGCATGACAGACTCCAAATAAGGCAGAAAATAGGGTTCAAACGGGCCTCAAGATGGAGATGGTAATTCAGGGCAGAAACGAATGACAGCAGAAACGAATGACTCAAGGACTCAGAAAACGTTCATTATCATAAAGGCAGTGATTGAGCGCTTGCAAGCAAACGTCATAAGGTCCTCATCAGCACAGCAAACACAATACATGCATCACAATGTCAGCTAAAATGACCAGCGACTCATTCACTACAGTGAACAAATAACATGACAGCAAGGAAAACCAAACAGCTACAGGTATTAAAAATGATGGAGAAGGCATCCACTCTGAAAACATTTGATAAATGGGACTTGATTGCAGACACAGGGAGATTTCAAAATGGGTTGGAAACAATCAGAACTGTCTATGGGAGAGAGGAAACCATTTATAGACCTTTAAATAAGGACAAGCCATAAGTTCAACAGCTCATGTTTTATCAAACGACACAAAACAGTGATAGATGGAATACCATTATACCTCTAAAGTTCAGTACAGCTACTCTTTATGAAACTCAGTACAAAATATCCCAACTTCTAATAAGGATGTGGTAAGAGCAAGTATTTAGTTTCTTTAATTTTAGAACAAACGGCTGACTTCTGTATAAATAAAAACTCATTTTTGAGAAGTAATTGACATATTTGCAGGGCAATTGTTTTTCCTTAATTTATGGGAAACTTTCAATATGTGAGTTCTTTGTTTTCACTGTGGTAGCAAAATAACCGCCAAAGAATTATAACTGCAGTGGGGTTATAGGCCAGATTTAATTAAGCTTTCCATTAAAAAAGGAACAAACACAAAGCAACAACAGTGAAAAATGTGACTGCATTTGTGTGCTAATGTACTTATGTAAAAGCTATTACTGTATTTGCTTGTGGGTGTGTGTGTTTGTGTGCATGTATATAAATAGCTAATAGACAGCTATTAGAGGATAGCTTAATTAAACCTGGCCTGTAAACCCCTAAACATACAAACACATATATGCACACATTGATACATACAATATTATGGGATGGTACATATTAACAAACATGTTTATACACAGAGCAAAAAAATCATTTTTAACCTTTTAAAAAAGCTTTACTTTAACACTAATTTCCACAGGCACATGTACTTTTAACTTCCCTGTAGTAACAGCTGGTGAAAATTAATTACACATTGAAAGTTTTGACCTTACTTATTCTAATAGCAGTGTGAGCTCCCACTAACATGCTGTTCTGCCCTGCTCACTGACTGTTGCTTACTGTGAAATTGAAACTATGAATAATGCTCTCTGTCTTCATTAGAAGCTGTCAGCTTTGATTTGGGAGCAGTGTGGCCTTTGTCAGGGCATAGGATTGGCATGCTCAGCCACTAGGTCACAGGCCTAAGTGTATTGCTGCTCACCCTTCCATTGTATAATGCTTGATCTCTAGTGACATGCATCTTGTGTTTAACAGTAACACTAGTGTTTTTTCAACAGGTTTATGTTTATTTTAACATTTAAAAAACTTTTTTATGTTATTTGTTAAAAACTTATGTTCCAGACCAGTGTGTATGTGTCATCTGAGAACCTGCTGGTGAACCTTTTGTCGCAATATAGAGTTCCAGCCAAGGGGTTCGAGTGTAAATAGTGACTATGGCCCAGTTATCCCCTGCTGGGCACGGTGGCAACAAATCCCTTAATTTAAGAAAACTTTAGTTATGATTGTACTGTTTTTTTCACTATGTTTTTTTACTGTAGGGGTTTAGTTGCAACTAGCTGGAGGGGATTGCAGATGATTTGTTAAGAAATACTTCCACTGTACTTTGAATGATATGAGAATGACATACATTGACCAAACAATATATTCAGAACAGATCTCAGAGCAAAAATGAAAAGCCTTTTATTACAATAAAATCAAATGATGAAAACTTTTTTTAACAAAGTAATCTTCTCCATCCATTAACTCTTGTATCCTGGTTAGAATAGCTTAATGACTAATTTGCCCCACAGACAGTAACATCAACTCTGTCTGACACCACTAAAATCACCCCTCATAAATGCACAGCGTGTTTAATGGCAAGATAAACTTCAGCAGTGAGAACAGAACAAAAGGCGCATCACATTTTGCCTAATTAAGCAGGAAAGCATCTCTGTACCCCCTATTACTGTGTTGCTGACATCTGTGTTGACATGGCATGTCAAAGGCTCCAACCAGTAGTGCTTCTACTCAGCTTTGAATAGGTATGTGTAGTTTCATTACAAAGAACTGCATATCAAGCTGATGGGACAGACATGGCATCGATTTTCGTTAGCCATCTGAGGTAATTATGCAGGAATACGCTGAATGGGCTCCTCAGGGGCCTTTTTGCAAACGCTTTCTGAAGTAGCAGCTGTATGATCCTATAATTCCCTAGTGAGCAGTAACGCTCAGTAACTGCGTGTGGCAAACAACTGCATTGGTCCACTCGATACATGCGATACGACGGTTAAACATGACGCGCAAAGCAGCATCAATGTAAAGTTTACTGTAAAGTTTACATTTCTATGTCAACAGACTTAATAAAATGATTCCACAGATCATAAAATGATTACTTTCATATCATGAAAAGGCATCACATTAACCTGACGTGAAGACAATCTTTGTCAAAACCAAACCAGGCAGCCTGCACATATACAGCCCCAGAGACAAACGAATATTATCAAACCATGGCAACATGAAAGCAGAAGTTGACAGGAGGAATTTCTCCCCTGGTTCAGCTTTAAAAGGAATGAAACCAAACAAAACACAATCGGTTTTAGAGGGCAATCTAGTGGGATTTTGTGAAATATGAGAAGAATTGTCAGCGGTCCAGACTACTGATAGGGGCAAACATTACCCGTGTGTATTTCAGAACAGCTTGCTTTGGGAAACTGTATAAATAAATAAATATTGTTGGTAAGGGAGCTGACAGCACTTTGGGAGTGTTTTGAGGAGCAGGTTCCACAGCGCAAGTTCTGGTGACACAGCTTGGCTGATTGTTTCACGACAGTGCGCTTGTCACAGAGCGGAGATGATGCCCACCCCTCTGACACACGAGTGAGCTGACTTTGGTTTACCTTCAAAGTCACTGCCACAAAACACTTTAAAAAGAAACATTTGGCAGGGGTGTGTACGGAACAATTCTAAAACGAATATTAAACCACGTATTTTCCTCCCATAAAACACTCTTAAATTTAAAATGGTATGCGAGTTTTTGTTGCAATCAACATTTTCTGTTTTTGTCAGTTAGCTTATAATTATGTTGTCCAAATGCAGAACTCTGTACTACTATGAGGCACATTTAGAGATTTTGGTTTAAATGTGCAACTTATTTGCTTGTCAAAACAGCTGTTCAACACAATGTAATATAATCAGGTTTTGCCCACTGGTAACAAGTTTCCAGGTGTATTTCTGGCAGTATGAATTAAACACCAAATGACACATTATCCAGGAAATTGGTGATAGCTTGTCCTCAGGCTGTGTACTTGTATGCCATATATATATATTGAGTAGCATATATATATATATATATATATATATATATATATATGCTACTCAATTCTACAAATAATATGTAAAAACTTGAAAAAATGTAATGCTGGCAAATAAACATTAGTGACTTTTTTAAACGAAACCTTTTTTAAATTGTGTTTAAAGTAAGACCACTAAGACGGTCATGCAATTTGTCATTGCACTGTGCTTTTCTCCTCCAACATCTCTCTTGTACTTTTCATGTACCTCCACATGAAGCTGTTTTCAATTCATTTGCATTGGCTGGAAGGCTGTCTTGAATATTTTAGTCATACTCATGTTCCCTGTTTATCATGCGCACAACACATTTTTGCCTTTTATGCATGCCTTCAATGTGAAGATTTCACACCTTCACAGTGTGCTGTGTGGTTAGGAAATTTAATGGTGTGCTGTAACCCTAATTAATTCTGGAGACAAAACACCATTATGACCAACACCTCCAATGTAATACATCTAAGAATCATATCGTTTTTATGAGATATTGTTTGTTTTTCACACTTGTAGAGTTGCTTTGGTTATCTGCAGCGTCAAAAAACATCTGGGCCGCTATCCTCAGGGGTTTTGTTAGAAGGTTGTTGTTTGTAGCTGCTTCTCTGAGGACAGCTGTAATGTGTTCTGGGTTGTGTGTAGGGCACCCTTGTGTTATCATAACAAACATGATAAAAGCACTTTGCGTCATCCCGTCACTCATCATCTGCATATAAATGAAACTTTTTAGTGATTGCTGCTGCTGTCTGTGATGCATCAAATTAAAAAAATAAAAATTACTGGTAGCTTTGCCACCACAAACTGCTGTCAAAGGGGCTTTAGAGGTCAGACTAACAGAGTTGCAATGGCTATAAAACTCACATGCCAGAGATGACTAAGAGGGGTTTAGGTTCTGAACTGCACTGATAGCAGAACAGGACCTGGCATTGATGAATGTTGTCCTGCATGTCACAGGTAACATTGGCTGATGAGATATGGTTTGTATTTGGCCACACAAGGTTGCTTAAAAAACTGATGATGTCCTGCAGATTCGGACAAGGCCACTGTGCAATCTTTCAGCCTCAGGCTATAGATATGCTGGGTCATTGAACCATAGGGCCCTAGAATACAGAAACAATGTTGTGAATCAGTAGGCCTATTAAAGCTTTACTGGGAAAATCCTAAATTTCATAAAAACATATGCTGTATAACATTTCTCTGAAAGTGACATGTGTGACATATACTTAGTTTGTGACATATGGAACCAAAAAATCATTCCAATTTTTAGCAAATCTGTAAATCAGCTTTGGGAATCACATAGATGTTATCCATATGTAGCATCATCTTGAGCTCACAATATTATGCGCTCCCCTGATTCTAGATCAGTTTGAGTAGTACTGAATGGTAAATGTTGAGTGGTTGGAAACCTGATCAACCACCAGTTCTTCTTGACACGCCCCTTTTTCTGCACCAATCAGAGTGAGTCAGTAATCAGTTAGCAGAAATGCAGAGATAAAGCCTGTTATGAGCTGGCAGAGTATACTAATTAAATACTAAAATACTAATACTAATTAAACCTTTATATCTCTTGTTTTTCTCCTTGTTTCTTTCTTTAGAGGGTATTGTTGTGTAATACATACGTTTATACATTATACAATTTTAAAATTATTTATATGCCACGGTCACTGATATTTTTATATATTTTCTCAAAAGATCACAAAAAGCAATTTCAGCAAAACAAGACAGCAAAATAACACTGCATGACCTTATCTGGCAAATTATATTGTGAATGAGGCAAAGTAAATGAGTCACACACAAACGAGACTTTAACCAAAGCCGTGTATTTACGATTCTACGTACTGAACTTCTGTTCTGAAAAACAAAAAATCAATAGACATGCAGCTGGACTAGCATTCATTTCCACTGTCCATTTACGAAGCTCCAATTCAAGAGATCTCTGTTTTTCTGTAACTGCCCTCTGCACAGAATGTTTTCCCTCTGTGCAAGTGCAACATTAGAAGTATGTGGCCATGCATGCGTGCAGAGGAAACAGTGGTCATAATAGTGACCACTAGAGATGTACTATGGAAATAAAACCCAGGGAAGCTGATTTAGCTGACATTATCTCCAAATTGCTACTCTGTAAATACACAATTTGTTTTGTTTTTATTAAAAACATTTATATATTTTTTAAGGTTTTTATTTCACAGAAATAACTTCCAACTGGGATTATGTAGTGACCTTCTTTCCTTATTAAAATGTTACCCACATGGGCAGTGACAGTCATTAAATCACCGTATGTGAGTCTGTTATCTGTTCAGCACAACTCTTGAGCGAGGTTAAAAGAACATTACCTCTCAAGGTGCATAACTGTGAGTCATTTATCATGCTAATATGAAACCTCACTGATCATCCAGCATGAAGACAGAGTCGAGGGTCTCAGAGTGTGATCAAATCAATCACCATCATAGGTGAGATGTCTCCTCATTGTGCATGTGGTGCTCCAACACTGTGGAGCATTATAAAAAATTGCAACCCAGAAGTACCACAACATCTCCCATTTTAGCCCATGTTCTGAGCTAAAATTGCTCTGTATTATTTATCTAGGATCAGCGTCCCTTACCTGGGACCTAATCACATTTATTGTTGAGAATGGGAAAATAGTCCTGGTATACAAATGCACAGCTGCTGCATTTCCGTGGTGAGACAATAACACAAATCAAGCGCTCACGATTATAACGATCTGGAATGGTAAGGAAAACCATTAGCAGCTCTGCAGGAGCTAAGAATGATAAATTGGGCTTATTTGGATGAAATGTGGCACTACTGATAAAATCTTTGTCTAATTTGCTTGCTTTGCTAAATTGAAAATTCCAAGAAGAGAACAAAAACAGAACAGATTTTTATTTTTCCTCATTACCTTAACTGATACATAACATTGTCTCTATACAGATAACTCATGCTCGCAACACAAAAATCAGGTTTGAATCTGGCCTGCATCAGACACTGTACCAATCCCATTCTTTGTTTCCCTTTTACAACTATTTTTCTATTTTTGATCTTGGTCTGTGTATTTATACAAAAAGCCAATTATAACTGAAAAAATAAAAGGTAATGGTGATTTAGAGATCTGTCACGATTTCAGTTCTAAATATTTATTTTGCACTTGTTGCTGATTCTTTGTTTACAGTATTAAAGTTTCTGTTTTTTTATATGGAATTACTGAAGTCCTTCACTGTAAAATATCTAACCACATGACGCAGCATCAAGGACCATCGTCATGACAACAACTGATCATGCTGTAGATCTGTTTTGCTTTTACATCTGAACAAGAATGTAGAAGAACTAGGCAAATAAATGGCCCTAACAGATATCATTTTCTTCTCAATTTGTTCAGTAAACATTACACTTGGAATAAAGCGGATAGATGCACAGTACTAAAGCAGACACACTCAAGGAGACTGCTGAACCATAAGTACAGCTCATTTGAGTATCAAATCTTTCTACATCAGCTGTGCTGAAAGAGGTGCTATTTTGTATGTACATGATTTGTTTATTCGATTTGTGATGTTGATGTCTTCCACCCTCAGCACAGCAAAACCTGACCCATAAAACAGTACTGCTGAGACAATTTCCATAACACACACACATTGCTAAAGCACACAAATCAGGCGTGAGCCATTAAACTTACTCAGAACACTAGTAAATACCACAATGCGAGAGTTTGGAATAACATGTTGATAGCACACCACCAAATGTGCGGCTCTGAATAATGAATGACCGCTAACATGATTCTGAAACAAATAGAATTCCAGAGTGTTCCAGCTGACCACAGCAATAAATGTGTCATGCCCACCAACACTTCCATTAAATTCCTTGTCGGCAGTGAAGGGAAAACAAGATGTATGACATCACAAGCTCACACAAAATAAAGGAACGATCTCTACAGAGTACCTGAAATCTGTGCATCCCTGCATTCACACATCAATGAGCTTTTGCCTTAGGCACAAACCATTGCACTAAAACCACACACATAACAAGAAAAACAACAAAACTATCATTCCGTAAGCTCTCATTGCAAGTCGGTGTCCGGTGAAACCTTCTAAAAACCAAAATAACTGACGTCAAGTAATGGCTTGCTTAGTGATGGTTGCTAATATTCTTGAGATTTTATTTGTATTGTCCTAAAATAATGTGGAAAATCCATAAAATAGGCCTTTCATCCCACAATTCCATATCGGATCGTTTTTGAACAACTCACTCTTGAATGGCAAGAATCAAATGTACTTAGTAGGTTTCTTCCTTATCCTGTCTAAAATCTTAGGGAGTTTTTCTTTTACTGCAGTTGCCTTTGATTGGCATACAGGGGGTATTAAAGAGACAGTATACCCAAAAAAGAGGAAGAATCTGTTGTCATTTACTTATCCTCATGTAGGTCTTAACCTGTAAGATAAGTACAATCTCAATGCTGTTTTGCTCCTACACAGGAAGTGAATGAAAAATTTCAATATTACAGCATATTAATTTCTGGGTGAACCTCCCCTTAAAGGTCCCTAATTTTTGTGAAGCCACTTTGGCATAAGGTGTGTTGTGAAAAGCTCTAAATAAAACTGACTTAACTTGACAAAGGGGTCTCACTATTATGGTCCACATAATACACATTACACTGGGTAGATATCTGGAGCTCCAGGCCTGAACAAAGCAGCAAGCGTGAAGTTTTTTCAGTCAGCAGACAGAAGCTACTCACAGACAGTTAGTGGAAATGAATTTTCACTATTTGCCTCAGGCAAAGAAACCCTCAGCGCATTTATGAGGCTCCTGGGACCAACATCGGAAAGCCAAGTGAATTTAAAAAAACAAACATTAAAGAAATCTCTAAATACGACTGTAAAATGGATCAGACATGAAGGGGATTTCTTATGAAAATGTTTTTTAAACCTTTTACAGTCTCATAGTAATGTTTTTACCCTAAATAAATGTATACAACAGCTTTTAATCACATAACGCAGTAATCATAATGGACACCCAAATTACATTCAAATGGGTGCATAAATTAAGTTAAATTGATTTTGTTAGGTGACGGCTGCATACCAAAAAGGAATTATAGGCAGGTCTTGTACATTTAGACAAAGGTGACTGTTTGAAATAAATGTAGTATTCATATTAATCAGGTTACAGCCAGCATTAGGCCTAATTAAAGCCCATTAGGCCTTAATAAATGAAATGAATGAAAACATTCCATTCTATAGAGAGCTGAAAGGATTAATAATAAATACCTGTCTGGAAGTCTCTGCATGTTACAGGTGTATACTGACTACCACAGAATCTTAGTCTATTCTTACCCTTAACTGTAGCCCTAGCCACTATAGGAAGATGCAATCTTGGCATAATGAGCAGCAGTTGTATAGGCTGGTGTTCCGTTTGAAAGATGAATGTAAATTAGGATTTAAACCAACCTGTTACAATATTGAATGGAACAAGGCAAACCAGGATTTACAGAGGCCAAAAACACATAGGAGGCTGCTCTGGACTCTGGACAAGAGGGGTCATACTGCATCAGCCTCTCATGTTTGTTGTATGCAAAGTGTGTGGAATGCACGTATAAACAAAAAGGAGGTTTATACATCATAACCAAACAGAGCTGGATGCAGTGCAATTAAACCTAATGTAGGTATACTGTAGTGTTTCTGTGTTAACCGATAAACGACTCCACAAATGGCCAGTTTAGGCATGTGCCTTAGTTAAAATGGCAATGCAGAGCAGAGTCAAAAAGTTAAAGATTGTGCCCTTGCTAGCACGTGACCCTGGTTTGGGATGACAGAAAATTAATTGTAGCAACAAGGTCCCACCAGATCACAGTTAAATGTTAATCAGGGGAGCAAAATCACTGCCAAGCTACAGCAAAATGCCACTGGGAGTTTTTAGCTGCATGTTAATAAAATGATGTGATTAGAATCGAACTGTGTGGGCTAAAAGCTGCTCTAATTCATTCAGGCCAAAAAACAGTTCATTTATTTATTTTATTTTTTGGTCATTCAATTTTCTTTCAGTCACAGTGTGAAAAGATTCTGTGCACTCTGTTTAAGAGGCTGATTTTAACCAGGTCTCAGCTGGTCAGTCATTAGAGAAAACATTAGCTGCTAGAAATGACAGCAATTTCCATTCCAAATGTGTCTGCTGAGAAATCATTGAAAGCTCAGTTAATAAACTGCCACCTACCCAGTTTTGTGCACACCGTAACAGACAGGATTGTTTAAGATGTAAACTGTTATAAATGGATTTCTGGCCGCATGTGACTTGAAGATTTTAATAGTATATATTTATTAGGCAGACACTTTAACCATCTTTTTAACCATCCTTATAAACCCTACAGATGGTAACAGTCAGTTTGTCAAAAACAGAGTTGTTAAATAATATCATTCTACTGCATCAGCCTTCTGGTCTCAGATAATTATTATGGATGTGCTTCAACATTTATGTTATGCCCACAGAAATTCATTTTACTAGTCTGCCCTCTAGTGGAAATATGCAACGATGTTTGGGGTAAAGTATGGGACTTTTTAGTGCAAAAAGGATGTAATTTGTTTATTCTAATGCAAAAGTACAATTGGTTATTAACTACCAGCATTACAAACCACCAGACTAAAGGGGAAAAACATAGATAGTTCTCTATATCTCATTTTCTTGATCTTACAGATGGACTATCTAATATTCATAAACTTATCAGAATGCACATTGTAGCAACCACAAGGTGCAGTTGCTCAAAATTAAATACCGATCCTGGTCTCACTAAATCAAAATCACTTTATTAGTGACTATTTCAAATTATGTTGTAGGCCATTACTGCTGTACAGAACCCACTTCCTTTGGGTTACCCATTACTGTCTGTCTCGTTTTAGTATTATCAGATATAGCAATGTTTAAGGACTTGTGAAGACCACATTATAAGATAAGGTGTTTTACTACACTTAAAGACATTTCGGGCTAACCCTACAAAAGCCTTTCATTTATTGCCGTACAATAAACCATGATCCAAATATTAAGGCAACATATGGGGTATTTAACCTTTAAGCAAACCCCTAACACAGCCTGAATACAGTGACAGAGGATAATTTAATAATCCCACGCAGCCTACAGACAGAACAGACCTGGACAAGAGTGGTGACACCGAATATGGTGAAAAAGGCAGTTTTGAAGGTTAGACTGACCTCTGAGGAATACAGAGTGCTAGGCAATCCAATTACACCACTTTCCCGTTTTTTTCCTATTATGTCAGTGTTTCTTGCCAGCTGTATAACATTGCCACCTCTGATTAATGACCTAAGCGGAATGTTATTCCAATTCTGGAATGGCATCAACACACGTGCAATAAAATCTGTTTCAGAGAGGCACAACATCATCACATACTTCAAAAATACAACTGTCTTGTTCTACATGCCGGAGCGAGAACTGCTGAGGCTGCACAGTAATAACATTTCACTGTATACAGTGATTTCCAGTCAGGAGTTTATGTTTCATTATGTCAAAATATTGTTCACAAAGTCACATGCAGAAATTCCATTACGTACATTTTAATGCCCTTGTTATGATGGGATACATCTTCAAATCAAACACTTCAGCTGAGGTTTTATGGACTATTATATTTGCATAAACCATTGCCACAGAGATTTAAAGTGTAACTTGATGCTGACAAAAGAATAACATAATCTACCTCCAGGGCAGAGCAATGTCTATTGATTATAAATTATGTAATAAAAAAACGCCAGGCGTCATGTTCCGTGGTAAGAGACTTTCTGCTGGTTGAGGGATGCAGGATCGAGCTTAACCATCCATTATGCAAATCATTCCACTTAGCGAAAGCCAGTATAATGGGTACAAATGTAGCGTTTCTGATGAAGACTAAATGGTAAATTAAATGACATGGATGCAATGAACGTCATAAGCCTTTTGCTACTTGTTTTGACTTAATTGCTAGACTAAAATAAAAAATAATTATGATCAAAATGACAATACTGAGCCGTGTTCACGATAGGTTGATTCAAAAATGCTTTACTGATCAAATGCATTTATTTAAGACAAGGTGACAGGCACTCTTCTAATGTAGTGTGTCACACCATTCAGAGGAATAAAGCAAAGGAATAATGGTGTGATCAATAAAGCTCCTTGATCACACCATTACTCCACAGTGCTGTTTTATAGTTAGCCTGAATTAACTGTCAAAAAGTTGTGAAAAAGGCATATGTATGGGAGGATTTATGATGATATTACAATGAATGTTTAATGTAGAAAATTCTAGTCAAAAATATTAACCTGAAAAGTTCTTTAATTTTATAACAAGAGGGTAATCCAGGATTAAACCCTTGTGTTGCTGACTATTTTTAAACAGCCCTGTTCTTTCTTAAGACAAATACAGTAAAAAATTATAATATAAACAGACTCAAGACATGACACATTATAGCAAAGCTTCAATAATCTCTCCTGAAGTGCTTATTTACTTTAGAGATAGAAATGTAAATCACTAGATTAACCACAATATTCTTGTCCTCATATTCCATCTGTTTTAGCCCAATCTTCACCCTCCCTACTGAGTCTTGGTACAGGATAGAGGTACAGGATAGACTCTCTCCATTAGCATCGCATGATACAATGTCTTGATCTGCTTTTGTTATGACAGGAACATGTCAGACAGCCTCAGTCACCATTTACTTTTATTGCATTTTTTACCATACTGTGAAAGTCAATGGTGACTAAGGCTGTCAGTCACTACACTACCATTGTGCCTTTGTGTTATGCAGAGGAAAGAACATCATATGGGTTTGGAACATCATGAGGGAGTAAATGAATTTACATTTACATGGGGTGAAATATATCCCTTTAAGAATTGTGAATGCAAAGCTGAATGATTGGTACCTGGACCAGTTTAGTGACACAGTACCTTAATATTTCCATCTAGAGATTCAGTCCTCCATCTGTTACCCTGACAGATCACTTCTAGAGGTAGGTAATCATCAGAAACCTGATCTAGAGATAACAGTGAAAGAGCACTATTTACTATAATACTGTAATTTAATAATAATAATAATTTACTGTAATAATACTGTAATAATAACAATACTGTAATTTAATAATACTACTATAATATGTTATATATAATAAAGAAATTATGAAAAGGTAACAATATACCTAAACCAATACTTAAAACAAAATACTTATTATGAAATATGTATTATTATTTATTAAAATTTTATTATTAATATAATTATTATTAAAAAATTATTATATTATAGAAATTATATTATAAATTATGAAATATGTATGAAAAACACTAAATAAATGTCATGCACAATACAATAGCAAACAAAAATATCAAACCACAATGCAAAAGGAAACAGCAGTACTTGCAGGACAAGAATAGAAGTTTAGTGTTTAAGTTATACAGTGATCTTGTTTTTCGCTAGTCGACATATATTTGAGTATGTAGCGCCATCTACTGTTCTTGCAACTCATTACAAACTCTGGGCCACATCGTCAGACAAAGCTAGTGTAGTGTAGAGGAAGAGTGATTGGGGAAGGGAAAGAAATTAAATACTAATAGGGTGTTAATTTACCCGTTTGCTCTCGGGGCTATTCAGACAAAGTGACATTAAAAAGATAAACAGTATGACAACAGCCTGAAGCATGCTGATGAGTCAGGGTTGTGTGCTACAGTGTCCAACATCACCAGAAGATGGAGTTCTAACACAACCTAATTATACTGTTAGTGATGTGTAAAAGACATTTAGGTTGTGACCTACAGAAGAATTAAGCACTTCTGAGATTTAAAAAAGAGAATAAAAGGGAAACCACATAAAAACTAAATGCACAACTAAATACACAAAGACTTTAGTTTGTGTAGAGTTTAAACTGATGTTGCATTGTACAAAAATCAAATCAATGTGAAGATACTTCAAAAACTCTCCCTTTGTGTTTCATGGGGAAAGAAAGTCATTATCATTACAACAACTTACAAAAACATCAGCCATAACATCAGCCACAACAAATGGAAATAAAGGTATACCAAACAGGTGAATGAAGACTTGGCTTCCACAAGTCTGTAAGTGTGCAAATTCACCGTGACAAAGGCTATTTCCTATCCAGTTTGAGTATGAAAAACATTGTTGTTATTTGTTGCATTAACCTTCATTATAATGTATCACAAACTTAGTTTGATCCTCAAGGTAACAGGTCAGCCATAAAACTGACAAATACCTGCCAAAATCCCAGTTACACCCCGCCCAATGTATATCAACTTGACAGGCTTGTCTGAACCATACAACTGCTCAAGTGAGGTGAGCTGGTTTAAAGGAGGCCAGTTCACAGTGCCCCAGAACACAAAACAGCCGTGCTGCTGAAGAAGGCATGTGACTGCTCAAAGGTGCTCTGCCGTCCTCTTCCATCAGTCACTGCGATCTCCCATGTAAAGCACAAACTCCTGCCAGACATACATGACACAAACTCCATCTGACACCTCTGCTCTGAGATCATTTAAGGGAAATGCCTTTTTTATTTTCAGAGAGGTGGGGAAAGGAAGATAAAAAGTCAAAACATAGAAAAAACAAGCAAAGCTAAACTGAAAAATCTTTACAAGCCTGACTTTGTGTATGAACAGTTGCGTATGTACGTATGTGGATGTATAGTATTGTCTGACAGATATTTTTTGCCAGTATGAAAGAGGATTTTCTGCTCTGTAAAAATCTATATGGACAGAAAGTGAAATCTAATCTAATCTGACTTTGAGAAAAGAATTTGTGTTAAGATAGACTTGCTTTTGGAAAATATTTAGTTAGGTTTATTTTTAAACCACATTTCCTGTTAGAGTTATGCTTACAACAAGAAATTAAGTAAAATGGGTAAAAAAACTAAATTTTAAAATGTGTGTATCAATATATCTTTTATGAATAATTAGATATTTCCACAAAACAAAAACACTGATTAAGAAAATAATGTTTGCCATGTAAGTGCTGCTGTTAACCTGATTAAGAGCAGGTTGGTTCTAAGGGAGGCTGGGCATTAGATTTGGGAAATACTATAAATAATTTGCCAGTGACACCACATGATATCAATTACTGCTGTAAGACAAGACACAGGCAGAGTCCCAGAGAGGTAAATGGCTGCTTTTGTGTCTGCAAGTGACTGGAGATGATTATTACTAAAGTAAATCTCCCCCTCTGTTGTCTTTGTAACTGAAGAATCTATGGGGATTTGTCTGGGCAAGAGGTAGAGGCCAGGCAATTTATTTCTACAATTCACCCAGCCTTCTGAGGGGACCACAATTATTTCCATTCCCTCTGTACAGCACATACTCTTTGAGTGAAAAAAATTGAGTGGCCCGGCAGCTCTAATCAGAGGTTAAGACAACAGCACGTCATGGCCTGCAGATCATCAAGGCTGTTTCCATATTCCATCACCCAAGAGCACAGAGCAAATCTGAGACGCTGGCTCTCACACTCACCTTTAATAAGCACCGACACTGCAGGAGGAAACAACGCACCTTACATATATTTGGTGGGGAATATGCCACGTTCCATAGATCATTATTAAAAGGAGGTTATTTTGACCACAAGTCCTGCATACTGTTGTAACTTGCAAAACCTTATTAAATAACATGACATTTTGGTCAAAGACCTTTGTCAGGTGTTAATAATGTTTTGCAGGCTTGCTGGATGTTTTCCACTATTGATTATTGCCCCCTACTCTTACCCACCCAGGTGTGCCGGATGTGTTCATTCGTTTACTTGTTTGCCGAGCTAAGCCACACAAAATACTCAGGTCAGAAAAATTACAATGCACAAGTAAACAGAAGAAAGTCATAATTTCTAACCTTAAGGCTTCCTCTGTACAGTTCAGTATCCCTGAATAAGGATCAATGCATTGAAGCTTTTTTGTGTACATTGAGGCTGGAAATGTCTTTAAAGAACATTTAGGTTTCTCCAGCATCCTTTGGGCTTCTCCTGCACACTGACCATGTTAGGACCATGCATCATCCTGGTGTTCTGATTGACATTGTTCTTTATTGTACGTTGATAACCATAAAGCTGACACCATTATGGCACTACATTGAATTTAGGGGGAGAAAATAAAATTGATAAAATTGAACTCTCCTAAGCTTAAATCAAAAATGAGTTTGAAGCAAACCCACTCACTTGTTGTTGGACAGCTCAGAGGTGTTTGTTGACAAAACCAATGCAGAAGACTTCTAGCTTCCAGGTATAAAAAATCTTGAGAATGATCCCTGGCAACAGTCTATTGTAAGTTAGTTTTAATTAATAATTATAATAATTATACAGAAATTCATATTTATAATTTATAATTCATAATTTTAAAGACAGTTTCCTGTGACAAGGAAGAGTTGAGCGAGAATTACTGTAACGTGTAGGCTACATTTAGACTAAGTCTATATGACATACTCACCAAACTTGCAACAAAGCACATTTGCAAGCAATTTTGTAAACTGATAACTGCTCTATGGCCGATTTTCTGTGTCTGTTTAGAGAATTAAATACAACAAGATGGTCTTGTAGACCCTCACATTATAAAAACATTTAAGACTGAATAGAGCAAAATTACAAACCTTGATTTGAACTTTGAACTTGAAAATAACTTGACCACTATCTAGGGTCTGGGGCTTCACAGGTTGCAAGGACATAATCTGGATTCTTTGCTGAAACGTGTTTAATGCCTCTCTGCTTTATTCCTCCAGCTTCCCATTGTCAAGGTAACCAGCCCTACACGCTGCAGCGCAGGTGCTAACTGAATGCACTGAAACAGAGTGCAATTTCATACAGCTTCATTTTATTTAACTGGTATAGTTAATTAGATTAACTATTATGTTACTTATTTTGGTGTATAATCAGAACACATGCTTCCAAAACTTCTAATTAGGAGAAAAAAAACGAAATACTGCACCTAACATGTCAAGAGCAACAGGTCTTCAACAGGGTCCACAGACCTGCAGAGTTTAGCTCCAACCCTAATTAAACATACCACCAGCTAATCAGGGTCTTTGGGACTGCTAGAAACATCCAGGCAGTTGTGTTTTAATAGGCTGGAGCTAAACTCTGCTAGTCTGTGGATCACTAGGAAGACAGATTGGAGACCACTGGTCTAGCCAGTCCTAAGAGTGATGGTAGACTGCTGTCTGTCAAAGTAAATAATCCTAACACTCACAATAACGTGCATCGTTTCACACGGCTGAGGAGAGCTGATCCCTGTGGGTATGAGCAGTGCCCACCAAGGTTGACATTTGATGTTTTCTCACCCTTCTGCAGGCCCTAGGTCAACTACTGCTCTCGGATACTCAACGTCAGTCTCCACAGAGCTTGTCACTTTCCACCCACGGTGTGATGCTTGTCAGAGATGGTGCGCAAAGAGCCTGCAAGGAAAGATGATGTTGACGTTGACTGCCCAATGAACACGTGAGATCTTAAGCAGTAGTTCATCCTAACAGCTTAAACTAGTCCTGCTGGTGACTGTTGCGAGTTTTGCATTATTCTGCCTTTTCTATAGCCTATAGAAGTTTTGATTTCCTTGAGTGTTTTGGAATGGCAAGTAAGTTTTGCAAGAATAGCAAGTCAAAGTATTTTAAAGAAAAGACTGTGTGAAGTACCCCTTTTACTTTTTAATGCTTAGACTAGACTACTTAATGCTTTAGATCATTTTAGTAACTATGAATTGAAGAATCTCCATTCAACTCTGAAGAGTCAGTAGATAGTCTTACATAATATTACCAATTAACTTTGAAGGCTTAGGACGATTAAATATGAAGGTTGAGAAAGAGATCAGTGTGCTTAACACACACTGAGGAAATGTTAAACCTCACATCTTAGCTACTCTGAAATGCCTTTGAAACAGACCAGATAAGCGCAGAATCACTTAAGTGAAGTTTAAGTTTACAGTACGCATACATGGAACTATACTCGTTTGAAATGCATAGCACTTCACTTAAGTATTTTCTCATTATACAAACAATAGGCTGTGGCAATAATGCCGTTATTGTATGATAAACCACATGAAATTCATAATGTTGCAAATTATGGAAAGATATTGGCGGAGCGTTGAAGGGAGAAGTTGATTTCAAATAAATCATAGCACTTCTTCTCCACAGGATGGAGCACGAGATTTGCGTCTGTTTTGAGAGCTTTCAAATAATATTAGAAACATGCATGCCAATTTTGACATTAATCTGAATAGCAACAATTCAAATTCCTGACAACCTAAATTTATTATAACTTGTCTGTTTATTTTGTGCGTTAAACTGCCAACAAAGCATATATGCCCTGCGTGAGATCTAAGATTGTTTAAGAATGCCAATATCGCCAAATGCAGTTTGATTTATTGGCTGATTTAGATGCTTATGCAAACAAACTCATTAATTCAGGGGCTGGCCATCCCGTACTTTTATGATGGGAGCAATGTGCTCCGGATTATTACTGTACTTGAGAAGCAGGGATGGGCGTGAATCGTCCTCTAAAAAGGATGAAGGAGCGATTGCTTTTCTCCACTCTTGTTGGGCGCTCGCTTCACTCACTCTCTCTTAAGACTGCTGAAGGAGCAGGCACACGGATTACACAAACTATGGATTTAACAGGTAAAATATACATTGAAAAGAAGAGAGGGTTTTATGTTGTTTCCCATTAGGAAGGTATGTCGTGATTCATGCTCTGAAGATGATGATGATGATGATGATGCGCAACTTGATACAGGCAATTTTCATTATACGCGTTAATGAGATAAACGCACACTGAGCTTGTTTTACTTTAATTTAGATCAAAAGTTGCGTATCGTTGCGCATTTTGATGTCGGCAAGCCTGCTGTTGAGATAGTATTAGAATACTATTGTTATTTGTTAGAAAGTTTGTTATTGACGATAATTGTTATTCCCTGTCAAGTCTGATTTTCCGGTTTTGATTTTTTCCCTCAAGGAAACATTGTGCAAACACTCTGAGCATCTTCCCGATATCAAACTGATGCGCATTGAGAATAAAAGAGTGTGTGACGGTGAGTTATAGAGCGAGAGAGGGAGAAGAGAGTGAGTGAGAGAGAGAGAGAGGTTGGTTTGGACCAGGTGATACAGCCACAACAAACCTCCAAGGGGCTGGTGGTTAAGATCAGTTTGCACAGGATTCTTGTTCCTATTATGGTGCCAGCAACCTGTCCCGGACCCTTTGCCATGCTGGCTGTCGTCTTTCTCCTGGGATGTGGCATAGGGCTCGGCCTGGGCCAGAATGACACGGAGCCCATCGTTCTGGAGGGGAAATGTCTGGTTGTGTGTGACTCCAACCCATCATCTGACGGAGGAGTCACCTCTTCACTCGGGATATCTGTCCGCTCCGGCAGCGCCAAAGTGGCTTTCTCGGCTGTCAGAGGGACAAATCACGAACCATCGGAGATGAGCAACACATCCATGACCATCTATTTTGACCAGGTCAGATGTCCAATTGGTGACTTTGTAATGACGGGAAATTGAATAATGCGCTCAGGAATTTCAGACAGAAACTTCACAAAGCCACTCACACTGTTGAAAGTATTACATCTGTTCATGTTTAAAATTCAGATATTGGACGTCCGCGGTTTGTGCACGTCCAATATCCGCTGGTTTAAATGGTTATGAAGTGAAACTCTTATTTTTTTAATTAAATATCTGATGACGCAATGTTGGTCAGGTATTATCGATTGATTTGCCTGTGTGGGATTGCATTCGTGGCTTCATAAAAAAATGTTCGCCGGTACTGTACAAAAGTTAAATGTAACCCAAGGCTGAGATTAGCTGAAGTGCGGCCGTAATTAAGACTGACCTGTAGTAATTAAAGCTACCGCAAATAATTGCATGTGTTAACCGGTACCCTCAAAGATCCTCATGTGCCATTGTGAAATTCCGACTTTCTTTTATTTACTAGTGAATTTTAATGCGCAATGTGGCTTTTGTTGCAGGTCTTAGTAAACATTGGCAATCATTTCGACCTGAAAGCGAGTCTGTTCACTGCGCCACGGAGAGGAATATACAGCTTCAGCTTTCATGTGGTCAAGGTCTACAACAGACAAACCATACAGGTGAGCAGAGCAGCATGCTATTTTCCCACGTTTTGTCCAAGTTGTTCCAACAACCCATATTGCAGTCACGTCCCATAAAACCTGGAAAACAGATACTTCGGTTGTAAAGGACTAAAGTGCGCTGTGTCCCGTTATTCAGGTTAACCTGATGCAGAATGAGTACCCCGTTATATCCGCTTTCGCCGGGGATCAGGATGTCACGCGGGAGGCGGCGAGTAACGGAGTTCTACTGATGGTGGAGCGCGAGGACCGCGTCTATCTCAAGTTAGAAAGAGGGAATCTAATGGGCGGCTGGAAATACTCCACCTTTTCTGGATTTTTAGTCTTTCCTCTTTAATCTATAATCGCAATAGCGAATTCTTGGCTTGCGAGTGACATTTGCAAGAGACCGAGGACGAAAAAGTATCAGTTCTTTGAACAAAACTGTTTGCGATGCAGACAAATAGCGCACGTCAAAATAGAGCAAAACTGAATATGGACGCGGCCAAAGGGAATTCTCGCCTTTTTTTGTCCACTGCAATTTTGAGAGTAAACCAGTCGCGCTTGTTTTTGGATTTTATGGATGGGGAAACAATTCACAACTGTCAATTACATGGAGCGATACATAAATGAGAAGATATTTATGAAGAAGAACTTCAGTCCCGAACTAGGTGTATTATCAGTGCTTTATTTTGTGTTTGTATAGCCTTAATGATTCGGCTTCCGTCCCGTGAGGTGTGTGATATGGAGCTGCGGAAGTGCTTTATGGCCCCAAAGCATTTTTGCACGAATGGAAGAACCTGTTTTGTGCTGTCAATGATGTGTCGTTTGGATGCTGAACATACTGAAAACATGCCAAATGTAGGCCACCTGCTATACAGTGATTATTTAAAAGAAAAAAATATCATATAACAGCCAATGGAGACGTCTTAAAACATTTGCTAGGCATCTATCTAATTTATAAAATACATATTTACATTATGGTGTGTTCTACATTCCGGATATAAGTAGCTTTGATTGATTTAGTGTTCAGTGACAATGCTCACAGATGTAAGTTGTGGAAAAAAGACAAATCCCTATATAATGTCCCGCCTAATAAAATATTGTATTGTACACGTATTCACTCAATCTTTTTATTATACCTTATTTTTATTACTTTTTAAATTTTTTAAATGAATGCTAAAATTCGCACCAAGGAATCGACCGAATCGTTTGACAATACAGGAGAAAAGACGGCAGACCTCTGCCACCGAGTGCCAATTGTCGTCTATACAGTGGCGCTGTCCATGGTGCTGAAACAAAACTCGGGCTTTAAAAATTGCCTTACAGGTGTCAAGACTAAGTGTGACAGTGCAGGCCTTTCATAAAATCATGTATGCTCTCAGTATATTAATACTGTTTTGGTAACCTTTAATTATTGTCTGTTCAGCAATCCTTGAGCATAATTTTTTTCCCTAAGTATGGCAATGATGATGATACAGCCTGTTTGGATGAACTGAGGAAAGATGACAGTACAATTAATTCTAATAACATCTGGCTACCACCATTAATGGCCCAACACAAATAAATATTCACATATACAACTGGACACATTTTATCTGTCTGTGTCTTATACAGTATATATACACAAAGATACATTAACACAAATATATACATGCACATACACACAGCTACTCTCCATCTTTTCTCTTTTTTCCCAATTTATCCTGCTCTCTCTTATACATGGATATAAGTGTGTACTCATACATGCACAAGTAACGCTTCATACATATATGCACACTTCATTCTCTTCAAATCTCTAAAGCTCTATCTTGCACACACATATGCATGCACTTATGCATCAGCATATGCACATACACACACCAGCACAGAGCTGCATACACGTGACCACAGGGAGCAACCCAGAACACTAACACGTTATACAGATGTGAATATAAAACGCAACACTGAACTGAGAACAAACATCCATTATGCAGCAGAGTGGACATGCAATAGAGATATACAGAACATGATTGCTCAGGCCTTTTTTAAATAGCAAATAAATAACTGTCTGTCAAAATTAGAACTGAAAAAGTATCTAACCATCTATTTATCCTCTCATATGTGGTCGTTCTGGAGTTTCAGGTTCTCCTCCATGAGAAAATTTAGAAAACTGCTCAGTGCTGTCAGAACATTTACTGGTGTAGAAAGGCTGATCAAAAATTCTGTTTATTCATAAATAGAAGCCAGTACGCAAATGTGGGTTAAACTTTTTGCATGCAAATGAAGGTCTCATATTCTTTTCTCAACTGATTCAAGAACAAAATATAACAAAATATCCAGGAAACTAGTCATCTCATACATAGCACAACCTAACTTTATAATTTTTAAGCATAAGAAGTTGCAGGACACAGCTAAACCATGCCACATAAAAGGGCTGAACTGTGTGTGCAGGTGTGTACTGGACTGTGTCATGAAGGGTAATCTGAGCTATCATTACTGTAATACGGCCTGTCATAAACCATAAGTGTAATGAAGAGAATGAAGGGTGACAGTCTCTTTCAGGTCCACTTAGCCTTAAAGGGCCTAAATGTCTTAACAGCGTGTAAGTGAATATAATAAAGTGGTGTTATCATTCATTCACAAAAAAGACTACATAAATTGCTTAAATTGTAAAGCACTGGCAGTAAAATAATTAAAAAGTAAGTAGCGTCTAATGAATTTCTAAGAATTTATTTTTTCCCACGTGTAATTAGCTTTAGAGTTAAGTAGCTAGGAAAAAGACTAGAAAGCTCTCACATCAAAGCTTTTGTATAAAAGGTTACATTTTATCAATTTTCAAATTCACTTGACCAGAGCTACTAATTATTACTCATTTTTGGTCTCCTAAAGTTAGTGTGTTTAGTAGTCAGTTCATTGTTACATCCATTTTCTATCAAAGAGGGTCAGAGCACAGCCCATTACAGTAACTCATGGAAATTAGCCTGCCTCTTCAAACCTTTATGGACAAAATTGAAAAGGATAGTTCTTGGCAACATTTCCTGTTTTCAGCTGTTTTTAATTGTTGTATTTTTCATAATATAAGGGGGTCTGTTGTCACATGTCTCCCCTCCAGTGAATTTTCAGGGTAGGTTTATTTTTGAAAGTCAGTTTCTGTACAGTACTTGAAAGTCTTGACCACAAAAAACTGCTGCTGAACTACCAAAAACACACTTTTTGTGACAACATGCCTTATGTATATGGGTTGTCACAATGGAACCTGACCAACCATGGTCAGACCATTTTAGTTATTTCAGCAAATTTAAAACAATTATAAAGCAATAAAGCCAAAAATCTAAATAAAACCCAAAAAACTGTAAACTCTAAAAACTCTATCAAATGTGACAACCTGCCCCAGCCATTATTTATGAAAAATACCCTTGTCACAAAAAACAGTTCAACCTTTCAGTTATAATCGACCTTTAATATATAGCTGACACTTTTTTGTGTAATTAGATTGTGCCAGTGTGGTCTTATTGTAAAAAACTAAAATATACTACTGCATAATATTGCCATTTTAGTTCGAAAGACAGGACTTATATAATTATTCTAATTATAAAGGGCTAAACTAGGTGTCTGAAGCCATCATACAAAATCACTGCTGGAGAAAATGTGTAATTGCACTTTTGATTCAAAACCTTCGTTTTAGAGATACATCCCTTTGTACATCTTCTCTGTGTGACAACTAGCCCCAGTCTACCCAATATTGAAATGTGTCATTGAAACCATTTATTCTAAACCATCATTTATTATTTCATATAAAATTTCTAATTAAAATGTATTCATGGGTTTGTAATCAACATATATTGCTAAAGGATTACTGTTAAATAATCCCTCTTATATTATATGTTAGGTTTCCCCAGTCTTTGATAGTCAAATGGTTCATCTCACAAAATTTTTTCTCCAGTCAGTTTATGGTGGCTGTTATGATTTTATTTAGGATAGCAAAACAAAACAAAAAAAAAAAGATCCGACAGTCATAAAAGGCAGCAGACCTCATTGTTCAGATTTCTCATCAGCCATTGGTCCAACAGTGGAGTGACATCACCAATTGATATTAATGGCAGGTTTCATTAGTTTAGTTGTATAGGTTTCAAACATACAGAAAAATATGGTTGTTAAAGCATTAGAGATATTCTTCTTTTGGTAAAATTAACGGAACGAGTCATCTGTTGTTTGACTTGGATTTATGCACATTAAAGAA
This sequence comes from Chromobotia macracanthus, assembly GCA_036877525.1. Taxonomy (NCBI): domain Eukaryota; kingdom Metazoa; phylum Chordata; class Actinopteri; order Cypriniformes; family Botiidae; genus Chromobotia; species Chromobotia macracanthus. Next base: position 377,682 of record JAZGTH010000100.1, on the reverse strand, counting down.
GTTAGATCATAAAACCTCAATGTGCTGCAGATTTATGTACTCAGACAATTTTATGAGTGCGCAGATGGCCAAACACTGTGAATTTTTAATTATGACAAAAACAACAGCAACACCCCAAAATTCTACATTTATGTGATTTTCAGTTCAGCAGAGACATCTCCAGAAACATCTCCAGTGGGATTATTTAAGTTTTATACAGTAGACCCAGCAGGATCATTCACCTCCCAGTTATCTCCCAGTATGAAACAAAATAACACTAATGCATTTGGGTTCAGGAATGATCTATTAGTTGAAGAGTATATATCTTACTATTGAACTAAGAGGACTAATCAATTATAACACAATGCCATACTTGTGTACTCACTGCTTTCTCGACTGGTATAAAACAATGCAAATCATTCGTACAGTACTGTTAACCAAAGGTGTTTAACGGTAGGTATAACAGTCAACAATATTGAAAGATACTTTTTATTACCAATACATTCACAAATTAACATTCCAGGGGAAAAACAAAACACTTAGTTGTTGTACCTTACCTTCACTAGTACTTTCTGTGGTTGTGATTAACCATTAACAGGCTGTCTAGAAACAAATAACTAAACCTCAAGAATCCAGAGGAAGGCAATCTGGTTCAGGAAATGGCTCAAACCAATATGCTTCCCCTGAGATTGGCTCGGACAATCAAAATGGTGAACAGCATTGTGCACTGCTTTTGAGCTCTGATAAGAGACCTTCAACGAGCAAATCCACCTTGATTTTCAGGAGGTATATACAGATTAATGTCTTTCTGAGACACAAAGAAAACAACACAAACTTGACAAAAATTCAGACATGTTAAAGGTAATTACAGAAAATCCACCCTGTTAAATGACTTTAAACAAAGCCCTTATATCACTTCATACAGTCCAATTAACAAGCTACCAGGACAAATACATTGTACGTTTGGGTTTTATAGTTCTTCTTAATGGATTTATCTACATTTTTACAGCGGATTCCCTTGTTAAATGACTGTCCTTAGTTTCACAAGCCACTTTAATCGTCTTATGTCTTTGCATGAGGAATAAGGGCATATATCAACACCTGTGCCATACTTTTCATATAGATTAAAGCTTTGCTCCAGGGAAATAGCACCTAGAAGAAGATGTTTAATCCTCCAGGCTCAAACCTTTATAAAAATATGTGTGATATTTTAGCTCAGTCTTCTTGTGAGCCTGATATTTTGCTGTACTTCTTCTTGAGTTCGCACTAGCAATTCTGTGAGGCATGTTATGAAGGTGACAATTAAAAATTGGATGAAAAAAGTTGATGAGAGCAAGACAAGAAAACATTATTAAAAAAAAAGAATACAAAAGCAGCAGGTATTTAGTAACACAAAAAAACACAAGGTTGTGGAGAAAAGCCTGTCTGAAGATCTGTTCTACAAAGAGTTTCTGGCTGCCCGTTTTAAACACAAAGCATATAAAAATGTGCTTCTGCATCTCCAATAGTTTCTGCTCAATAAATAAACCTAACTTGCACTGCAAACATGCAAGTGCTTTTAAATGTTACATAGGCACCTCTGCGACATGAGAGCACCTATGCTGAATCACCGTAAAATGTTTATTTGTTATGCTTTTGTTTAATTTTGAATGGAGATTAGTAAAAATTTCAGAAATAACAGCATGTCAGTTTTACGAGTTGCTGGGGATGCAGGTAATTCTCTGTCTGCCACAGTGATGTACAAAGATAACACACCTCTCAATTTTAGGTCTAATTTTAGGTCAGCAGTCATCCAAATGTCACATTAACTGGATAAATCTAGCTGGTATGAATACAGTTAAAACCATTACGCTGCAGATTCATCCATGCAAAAAATTAATTTGTTAGATGTTACATTATATGACATTATATGACAAATCACATGACACACAGAACTAGTTATTGAAGTAGAATGATTGTAGTGTATCTGACAGGTAAAGATAATACTATATATGTATATATAGACAAGACAAGTGAAAAGCAATTCCTTATTAGCTCAGTGATGTGCTGACTTCAAGTGGAGACTTTTATTTATGTGCATGGAGAATAAATAAATACCTCAGATGGCAACAAAACATCACCATCAGTTTAGACAAAATTAAAGATCATGTGATGCATGAAAAGAACCAGATACTGTGACAACTCTGGATGGCTGATAGGGGATCACTGTGGTCATTCTGATAAAAGAGAGTTGAGGTGAACATGTCACATCAAAGACCTGCAGATTAAAGGTAAGATTGGAACTATTAAATAAAACTCTGTGGTACTGATGTCATTTTTGCCTACAGCAATTTGAAGGACCATAAGGAGGGCTTCAGGCATGTTTACAGACAAAAAAAATGAAAGGGTAATCATCAGGGAAGAAATGAAGTTAAACTACAATCAAATCAGCATAATGCAAAGAGATTTTGCAAATGCACCTGTCTTCTATTCAGTTGTACCAGTTGAATCATTCTTAAGAACAATGCATTCCCTTTCAGAGTGGCTTGGATTTGTAAAGTATATTTTGCAATTAAGGAAACACACATGCATTCACATCTAGTAGATCCAATGCATTCCTGATATAAGTCAATGGTTGAATGCTAATAAGTATAGACCCAGTGTAGCCAGAGGCAATATAATAATAGTAAGCCTATACGGAGACTGACGTCTCTTCAGGACCTCTAATGAAACAGCACTTCATAAATTAACAACCCATAGGAAACAAGAAGCAAGTGCATAACATTCTCAGGCTGTTGGTGTTTGTTAGTCCAATAAGATGAGCCTCCTTTAATCTTATACATTTGTACGACCTGTGAAATGGTGACCAGAATCCATAAGCTGTGTCGAAGTTCATTGATTTGCTTCTTGACCTTTGTGCGAGGCGCCATGTCGCCAGCATTGGTTTCTTGGTATGGGTTCCAGCAAAAAGACAGCAGAGTTTCTTGTCATGTATTAAAAATGAGATCTTTGCCTCCTGGACATTTTATACACAGCATAACATTAGATCGCTGCACCAGCACGGTTGACTGTGAAACCAAGGGCCAATTATACAGTAGCTGTTTGTATATTTTTCACCTAGTCCATTGACAAATCACTCACTTGGAACTCTGTCCGCGAGATAACGCATTCTCAACTAACAGGGAACATTCTCAAAACATTGACTAACATTCTCTAACAGTTCTCAAACAGAAATTAAAAAACGTTCTTGCAGTAACATTTGTAGAAGGTTTTTAATGTTATATATCATATATCAAAAAAGTTATTCTTGGAACTTACAAACATATGAAAAACATTTTTCAAAAAAGTTTGAATAACATTCTTATTCAAACCAAGCAACGTTAATACAATGTCTAAAGAACTGGAAGTTTTAAAGTTTTTCTGGAACTTTCAAAATAACTAACATTTTTGATACTGAATAGAAACGTTAGGGAAACAGTCTTACAACCTAAAATTGTTAGCTAGGTTTTGTGCTAAAAAATTGTGACATCACACAAATAATCACATCTGACAAGTGGCTAATTCTTATTTCAGCTCCCTGTATTAGCTTTTAATTGCTATTGTGATAAATCATAAAACATACTTTAGGTGTGTTTATTGATAACCTTTAATTACAGAGAATAACAAGCTGGCTGTGTCTGGAAGCTTAATTTGCCTTTTGTGTAGACTAGTGTATTTACATTTTCAAAGTCAGCACCACACACATCCTGGCCCAGTTCTTGGGAGCTTCCCATCTGGTTTAACAATCTGTTTTGTTGGAATTCAGTTCCGCTCTCATCTTAGCAGTGCACGAATGCTTGATGTTTCAGAGTTCTCCTACTTTGAAGCACCATAAAAACTTAGGCAGGATCACAGGGCTGCATATCAATAGATCAGCACAATGTCTGAGAGAATGTGGCCTCCCATGTTCAACAAATACTTATGACAATAGGACAGAAAATTCTAATCTGAAATATTCAGAGTTCTCAAACCATGGAATACTCAGTGTGGGCCCAATTCAAGTCTACATAAAATTTGACCCTGTTTATTTTATTACTTGGCCTTGCTGTGTTTACCCAAGCATTGTGGTTCTCCCAGTTCGGATTACTCCAAACAGATTGCTGTTTATGTAAATATATTACACCATAACACAAGCGTCACATATTATGGAAAATTGCGCAGGTGCATGTGTCCGTAACAATTCAGAGTTTCAAAGCCAGACAACGTGTCTGAACAAGCTAATCGTATCATAACGTGATCACCAAGGTTAAAATCTATTTTGGAAGGAGAGCAAAAGCAAATAATTTACACAGTTAAGTAGCTAGACGTTCACCCCAATGCCCTCTGTGAAGTAAGAGTGTCTGTCTGACTGCGTTCTGTCAGCGACTCCCGACACTCGCCTCAGATGTTGAAGCCTCCCCTCCGCCCACCGCCACTCAGCTCTCCCCTGACGGAGGAGGCGGAGAGAGACAGAGGGTTGTTTTGCTCCAGCATTTTTGAATATTCTTTTGTTCTCGCTGTTTGCGGCTCCCTCTTTAAAATCACAAAGCATAAGACTTTTAAAAACGCAAAAGCCGGCATGGCAGAGAATCTCTCCCCACAGAGAGGATGGCAGAATCCACCCGCTCTTTGTGTTTCTGTGTCTCTCAATGATTGTTTTAACTTTCCTTATTCCTCCTGTTTTTCTCCCTACCCATTTTTTTTATTTTTTAGAGCAACACTTTTTCTTTAAGAGTTCAGTTCAGAGAAGTTTAGGGAAAGTGGGGAAGGATTTTTTCTCTTGCTTTCATCCGTCTGCAAAGTGAACAGGAACGAGCATTTGATAAAGCAATCTCCAGGTCCTCTGTGCTACGCTTCACCAGCGTCTAAGTGACCTACTGGACTCCCTGCCTGTCACTGCATTCACCACCCTGCACATACCCCTGCGTCCCTGTGTGTTTATCTGCTTATCGTTTTAACACGGAACCCAGGACAGATCTCACACCAGTTCAGGATGCATCCGTGTTATGACAGCCTAGTTTTTGGGAACTGATACAAGCAGCCCTGTCCCTAAATTTACATATTTTAAAGCTATTCTTTATTTGTTTTTACTATGATAGTGTCCCAGGTGTTTCATTTCAGCAGTAATTGAATAATGTACAAAAGACAAAAAAAGACAGGATTCATCTTTTCTCCAAGCAGCCTCAGGCAGCTGCTATTTTATAGTTATTAGCATTCTTTTTAATATGGAATCTAATCCATGTTCACCTGCATGTTTGGCTTCTTTCTCCTAACAACTTTCCCTTGTGGATCCAATCAGCATAATATAAGAACACGGAAAACATTCCAAATCGGCTTCAAGAAGTGCTAAAATCAATCAAGAGTTTAAAATTGCAGGCAGTGATGCCATAGAATATTTGGAGAAAAGCAAACCAAGGCTGTGCGGTTATGTGAGATATTATATACCACTACAGTGCCAAACAAATGATTGGCAACCGTCAAAGCTGTAGGTACAGCAAAACTCCTGCTTAAGCTAAAGAATAAAGCCAAAACTGTCTTACACGTGGCTACATGTTTGTCTAGTGACAGACAAAACAAGCTGTGTTTGGAGTCCTGCATTGATTGACTTTCTTACATAATATTCACCAGTTGCTGTTTCAGAAATAAGCACATATTAAATTTAATGCAGATTGGCATGACTCCTTCCACTCCATGGGTGGATATGGCGCTAGGTTTTCAGTGGATTCCCCCCAGGTGAGAAGCACTGTTGCTGACTCATAAAAAGCTAAACCATAATAATGTTTCTCTTATTCTAACACCAAACCACCCACCCCTGTTTCTCTTAACATATTCTACAGACATGTGTTATTAGTCCGATTTCACTTGAAATTGTTAGTGCACAGTTGTGTGTCAACCACTGCTAGCATTAAACATTCACTGTTCTGGTTTCTCACTGTGAAATGAATGACCATGTTTCTATATAACACAGCCTCACCCAGGAGCTGTCGTCTCACACTGCTAATGTCAACAGTGAATAAGCAGAGTAGCGGTGCAACAGCAAGTAGAATGGCATTGTGTGGCTCTAAACTTTCTGGGTCATCACAATGAGTATTTCTTTAATAACGTCCATACATTATAAAAATAATCACAAATGGAACTTAAGCATGGAAAAATAAACACATTACACATTACATTTTACTGAATTTGTATGAATTCTTTCATCTGTTTTCATATGATCTGCTTTGACCCTAGTGATAGTTACGTTTAAGGCTAGGGTTAGGGCCAGAGTATCATGCTTCCTTTTCTCCTAATATACGTTTTTGTACAGTTCACATCATACAAATTCATACAAAACCACCAACTGGGAAAATGGTTATGTTTTCCTGTGAGATCAGGTTGCAACTATAATTTGATTAAGAGGGAGACCACATTTACATCCATGTGGTAATTAATCTATAAAGTAGCTACAGTAACTACCTTAAATATTGCACCAACAATGCAAGAGAACACACAAATTGCTAAAATTACTTGTGCAGCTGCAAACTGCATACATAGTAGAACTTCAACCCTAACAGATATATGCGTAATTAAATTAGCTTTATTGTTTTACATTTTTATGTTTTTGCTAAAGATTGTGTTGATAAATAGCTACAAATTCTACTACAATTCTACACAGCTTAAGCTTACTAGCAGTAAAAATGTTCTTAGTGTTACCTGTTTAAGCGGTCTATTAAGTAAATATGTGCCTCTTACGTATGTGGTACTAAACAGCTGTTATCGTTTCAAATAAACGAATTAAAAATAATGCATGACATGATGAAAAATCAGGAAATCCTAATAAACGCTTTAGGAAGAGACATTGAAATGCTCTGAAGTTTGTGACTCAGGTGCTCCGCTGTACTTGTTTAAGCAAAGTGATGGGGCCTGGCAGCACTGATCTGAGCAGAAGACAGCCACATCATTATGGGAAGTTCAGAGTCTCTATTGCCTCTGGGGAGTAGATGACAGCTCATCATAGCCCTTGGGGTTACCTTTCTTTAAAAATATTAATCAAAAGGCACTAGAGAGAATTTTAATAAAATGAGATCAAATACATTCATTTTTTTTTTTAAATAATTGTCTTCTATGATTTAAGAAAAATTTTTTTTCTTTCTGAACCATATCTGACTAATCATCATAGTCTGGCAGAGAGAGAGGCATGTGACTGAGAATTGGCTACATACTGACCAGAAAAATCACAGCTTACATGTGACAGCACCTGCAACTGTGAGCTGTTCCTGGGCTTATGACAGCAGAATATAATCAAACATAATGATCAATATTTCCCACGAATGGAAGCTGAATCTTGGATCTTAATAAAGCAATATGTGTGCCTAAAACCCCACTTAACCATGATATAATCACTGTAATTCACAGGCACATTATTGCTTTTAAAAAACAATAGCAACAGCAAAAAAAAAAAGACACCAATGTTCAATACACTGGCAAACTTAATTATTGAAGTATTAATTGTTCCATCTGGTTAACTGTGCTAACTGTAGGCTGTTAGCAGTTGCCAAGCAACGTTGCTGCAATAATATATAATGTGGTCACAGATATGCACTTATAGTCATTTTAATACTTTGAATGCAGCTTACTCAGATTTTGGGTTGTAACTAACAATAATTATCACGTCAATAAATATTGCTTTGTTTCTCAAATCTTCCCCCAACTCTTTCCCCATTGACTTTTTCTTTGGCCTCTCTTCTTGCTCTAAAAATCTTTGTCATAATACTTCAGAGGAGGGCAAACTGTGCATAGAGAGCCATTCTTTTACTTGGTCACTTAGTTTTCACTCATTATGTGTTGAAACTGCTGTGCAATGAAAGCGCATTATTAGTTCTTAAAAGCAGAGCCCGTGAGATCCAGACAGTCTGTACACAAGACTATTCACATGGGAGTCTTTGTCAATGCTAATTGGCCTACCAACCTCTGGCAATGGAGCAGAACAACATTTTCTACACACAACACTTAACCTAACTAGTAAATCCAGCCCTGAAAGATCCACTTTTTGAGCTGCAGTCTCTTGAGATGTATTTAACCTTTAATTCTACACCAGGAGACAGTTCTGAGATCAGTGGCCAGAAACATAGCATATCAGAGGCTTTTTAAAAGCTAAGAAGAACAGAGGAACACCACACTGTACTGCCAAGAACCCTCATCTCTTGTACCTAGACAGGACGTCCTTTTCATTTTCAAAAGTGCACATTAAGACACTAATATTTATAGAATCTGTAGTATTGTCTCTTGTATTGTTTGTGTTCAGATCTCTCCTATAAATATGAAATTATTTAAAGACAAAGGCACACAAGAGCATCTTATGATGGTGGGAAATTATTGCTGCTTCTGTGTCTGTGTTTTTCTGTGTTTTCTTTGTTTTAACTTTAAGCCATAAAGCCTGGGTCATGATTAATGGCTTTAACCCATCCGGATGCCATTTTGCCTCTGATAAATAAGTGCACACTTTACAAGCAAGAGCACTTTCTTTTCACATAGCATTAAGGAACAAACATGAAAAATTGACCTTTTAAGAGATATTTAATAGCATTAGTGCACTGTGACTATGAAGATAGTTCTTTTACCGCACGCAGTCGCATTTAATGTCTTCACATCTTATTTTTTCTTTTGCTGTTGTCTTGTTCTTATTAAAATGCACTTAAATTCCCTTTGTAGTCTGTATTCGGTAATGAGCACTTCAATGTCTTCTGATGTCTATAGTTTTCCATAATTAGAACCCATGAGGTTTTTTTTGCACTACAGTTGTAGTTTGTTTTATTTAACATTAAAGAGGCAATTTGTTTAATTTCTGTGAGAAGAGTGTAACTCCTGCTGACAACAATGAATGACTAAGGGAAATCTTCATTTATTTACACTAATGCACTGAAATATTGGTGTGTAATCTTTAGCAGTAACTGTTGTCATATTGTCTGCAGTTTATTGGCATTACATAATTCAAATTTGCACTAGGGAGGCTGGATTAAATGGAACATTATATGAAAATGAGTTAAAGGTTCCCTCAAAGCACCACCAACAATTCTGCATTAGTCTCTGCAATATTTAATGAGCTTTTGAAATATTTATTAAAGACGGACTCAAAAATACAGAGACATTTTCTGACAGTGAAGTATAGTGACATTTTTATGAAACCCACTCTGCCAGGGCTCAGTTGCTGTAATGAACCATTACTTTTTATATAACATAATACTTTAAAAACCTTTAATATTCACTACAAAAAATACCTTTTTCTTAAAATCCTAAAATGATAAGCAAATAAAGCTGGATATGATTCTGTATTTCCCCCCACTTCTAATCTGCTTATAAGCCGTGATCCATCAATAAGAAGTGATCCATCCACTTAAGAAGATAACTTTACAAGCAAATAAATAGTTTTGTCCTGCTTGGATGTTAAAACTAAATTCTTGCATTTATGTCTCCAGTCCCATCTTTGCAAATAAGTGTGTGATGCTGTCTGGCTCACTCAGTACTCATAGGCTCTACCACAGAGAGAATATCTCTGCTGCCAGTCCTTTCCCACGTTAAGAGAATTGGCAGATTTAACTCCAGGGAGCTCCTTTCTTTCTCTGCCAACATCCCTGCTTGCTCCCTGGGCCCCATCCATGGTAACCTCCACCCTGCTATTCTCTTCCCCATCAGTGCAGTTTCAGACCTGCAGTTAGCACAGAGCTCCATCTTCTCTTTCATTCTGTTCATCACTGTGATGTGCTGTAGCCTGAGACTGGTAATGAGCCCCGTCCTACCACCATCATATCACACACACAACACTCCAAACACAGGCGCAGGAAGCCCAAATGACACCAACAGATGGTCTTTCTTATTGTGCTCTGAAATGCAAACACTGTATATCTGCAGGCTGGGATCACGATATGGCCTCCAGAGTTATGGTCTGCTATCGGCACACACCTGGCACTGCAAATTTAACAGTGACAAACAAGAGAAAACTGCAAAATTGATGCAAGATTATTGAATACAGCCGTTCTTTTCAGGCCTATTTACTAGGCTAATCTTTTGTTGTAGGTAAATATGGATTGAGTCATTTACCTTAAAATCCCTGCGCTGTTTGTGTTGGGGTGGCAGTACTTAATGATGTCAGCCATTATGCAATTAAACTTAATTGTTTCTGCCTAAATTAAAGGAGTGGTGTAAGATAATGATTTTAGCACAGTAATTATTTTTTACAGCATTTGTGGTGAACAAAAAAATAAGAAATCTTTAAAACATCTTGACAAAGTATCCATTTCTGATTTTCAAATATGTCAAGTATGCTTAAAAAAATCTTAAACACCCATTGGTTAAAGGAATTAAATGTTGTAATTAAATATATAATTAAATTAAAAAAGTACTTAAATAAAAAATCTGTTTGTTTTGAACCTGTATGTGTTACTTTTTCCCATACAACAATTTTTGCAGAATATTCTTGCAGTTACAATGAAAGTTAATAGGAACTGGGGCTGTCAAGCACCATAACAGCACTATTAATGAAGTCCATATTCCAGTTCTTCTGAATCGTTAGGCTTTAATACCTCTGTGCAAAGAACAGACTGATATTTAGTTTGAAAGCTGTGGAAAACTTTCTCAAACTCTTGTTCTGTTATTGTATGACTGCTTCGAAAGACTTAGACTACAGGGTCAAGCTTAAGTTGTGTGGACCAATGCTATGATACTTTTATGCCACTTTTAATTGTTTTTTTTTTGATGACTATTCACTTTCATTATATGAAATAAGATCAGCATGGAAATCCTTCAAAACATGTCCATACAACAAAGCTTGAAAGTTAGAAACAGAATGAGAAGAAGCAAATAATGATAGTAAGTGCTTTCTTGTTTTGTTGAACTGCCCCTTTAACTGCTGTCTTCTAACACGCAGTTCCGACTGCAAGGAAACCTCCCTCAAAACTTTAAATCAATCCAAACTGCATTATTTGTCAAAGTTCTCTGCTCCTCCTTTAGTTTAAGTCACCTACCGCATTTTAAGAACACCTCCAACCCAGCTTCTACAGAGGGTTCATTGCTCTACTTTCAGATAATTCTGTAGTATTAACTGGCTAGAGTTATTACCCTTTATATGAGATGTCTGTGTTGAGAGCAGTTTATGAGATTTTGGTCCCAGCGGAGAGGAAGATGGAGTTGAGGCAGGCTGTCATCCATAGCAGTATAATAGCATCAGTCGGGAAATACACAATGCCATGGATTATTGATAGAGCTGTATCTGTTCTTCTGCTGACAAATCTGAGAGCTCCACAGAAGGGGCACGTAATCTTGAAAAATATCTCCGCTAATCTGCTCATTCCATGCGTTCTCAGCTTCCCTCTCTCTCTCTTCCTTCCTCTCAAACTCATTTTTTATTATGATAAACAATCAGAGATTTAATGACAACAGTGACAGCGTGTTAAACAAAAAAGAGAGGGGAGGGGGGAGGCTGTTTTGCCTGTTGTTTGTTTGTTTGTTTCATATTAAATGGCTTTTATGTCAAAATAAAATTCTGTACCATTTCAATGCTCCAAACTTATCCCAAATGAATAAAGTTTATATCTATACTGTAGATATATTTACAAAACATGTTTACAGTGATCCAAACTGTGATGCTTAAAAGTCTGTGATTGAAAATATTATACTAGTTTAATTGATCGATTCATTTATCGAAATGGATCAAACTAAAATGAAGAATGGGCAGGAATTGCTGCTTTGTATACTGTTTAGTTACTATTTTTGGTTATGCTTTCTAACAGTTATACAGTGTATCCAAAACTCCTCTCCAGAAGCTGGTTTCTGGTATTAGGTAGCAGCAACTGTGTGCAGTTCTCCTCAGGAGCTCTCCCTAATTGGTTAGAGTGGGCCAAAATATGCTCATATTGCACAGCCTCATTTCCATACAAAAAACATAAAGGTGACCTAGATAAGATTTGTTTATACATGTTTTTTTTTCATTTTCATATTTTGGTTGGGCGAGGTATCAAACAGTGTGCTGGAGATATATTAAAGACATTTTTCAAAGCCATCTACAAAGTGAGGCATCCAACGGAAAATAAGCGTCACTCACTGCTTTCCTGCGTTACTGCGAGACGTACACCTAAGAGAGACCAAAAATCCCACTTGTCAGTTAAGTACATGCTCTGGCAGTTCTCCAATACAGGGAACACTAAGTCACCTATAATTTGCCTTTCTTCAGTATGAATATTAAATTGGCAGTTGAGGAGTTTGTGATTCAGAGATCCAAAGCCATTCCATCTATAATGCTTATTAGTCATAGCATAAATAAGCTCTTTTTCGCAAGGGCATTAGCATAGCCAACATGAGTGGTGCAAAAGTACCTCCAGTCAGCATCTGTGTGGTTTCGCCTCGAAATGGAGCAATTTATTGGTTATGCGATACTGCCTATGTTTTCTCACGTTAAGGATGTTCCTGTGTAATCTGATTGCACTGTATTACAATACCGCGGCACGCTTTCTATCTTTCTACCCCCCACTGGAGGCCCATAAACGCTCAAAGTGGAAATAATTGGTGCACATATTAACCAGTCCTCTGTAGCACAGAAGTGTGTGCATGGACTATTGGCGTGTTGCTCATTTTGTATAAGAGATGCTCTGAATTAGCTTGCACCGCTAACTTTGAGCGCACCTGGGAATAATGCTAGCATTACAGAGGGTAAAGCAGAATGTAATTACCAGCCGTAAATCATCGCCATGGGCACAATTAAAAACTTTCTAGACATCAGCCTTTGATTGCAAATTGAGTAAGATACTGAGTAGGCGGGCATGTTGTTAATTACAGAATGTGTGTGCTAAATAAGTATTAACAGGGCGATTTGGAAAGGGGGGCATAATTACCTGAGAGACCCTTTTAGATAAGCAAGGAGAATCTCTGATCTAAAGATAAAACAAGGGGTGCTGGCAGGTTTAGAAATGAAAATGCTTACAGGATATCAACTACATCACGATGCCATGCTGGTTAAACTACAAAAACATCTGAGGTGTTGAGTGTATAGACGCAAGCTTATATAACAAAGTTAAAAAATGTTACTCATCTGGTTAATTAAGATAACTGTGATAACTATGTGACAAACTTAAACATCAACAGAATAGAGAACCTGGGAACGAAACATTTTGGTCTGTTTGTTAATTAGGTGCCTTTGCCAGGAGCCCTTCTAACTCTTTTAGCAACCAGAGTCACTATTTCAGGCTTAAAGTGATGGTTTTCATTGTTAAGACCACACTTAAAGATTCCTTAACAAATTATGAATCTGAAATTCTGAATTTAATGGTGCATCCAAATTATTATATATCAGTTTCCAAAAAAAAAAATCCTTTATTAAATGATGTTTGAATGATGCAAGGAAAAACCATGCAACAATCCAGGGAGAAATGCAGCCTGACCAAGACCCAGCTAACTGGGAACGTTCTAAAAACACTGCCTAATGTTCTCTAAACTGTATCAAAGTTTATTAGCTATCAGAAGAACATTCTTGCAGTAAATGTTAGTAGAACGTTTTAAATATTACATCACATGTCAAAAACTTTCAAAACAATTTAAAAAATAAAAAATATTGTTAGTTGCATGTTACAGAATTTAAAATATAATAATATAACACTCTTATATACACTTATAACCAAACAGTAACGTTAATACAACATCAAAAACTGGATGTTTGAAATGTTCCTAGAACTTTCTTACAACCTAAAATTATTGTTGACATGTGAATGTTTAAACACACACATTCAAATGAAGTCTCTGCAGTACCGGGCGAGAGCTGAGCCTGTGTGCCCACCCGAGGCATTTTTTAAGGTTTTTGGTTAGTCACAGCCCTTGACTGAACAAATCTCATAGATCTTACTCAGACCTAGTGCTCAGTCTTGCTGAAGTAAATCAGAAGTGTTGCCTGACTGTGACTGTGTGTTTGGTTGGAATTAAAGCCAAGCCGAGGGCTAAAAGCTGTCCACATCTTTATATGAACTCTCTTTTCCTGACCTTTCTTTTCAGCAAACCCACTTCAGAAGGAAAACCTGACATAACACGACAAGTTGCCAGGTCTCTAAACATGTTGCAGGTTAAGAGATGGAAAATCACCTCCAAAAAACCTTCATACGTCATACATCTCAGGTCTCAAAATTATGTTATGTGAGATAATTCAATCATTTTTGCACCAGCTTTATCGTTTACTGTATTAAGCTAAAAATTGCAATAATTTGCAGCACTATAAAGTATGAATGCTTCCACTAATCCTTCACTAAATTAAGATATAACAACTAAAATAACTGAGATTTAAGATATCTGTGACATTTCATAATACTTACAACAATACTTAGACAATCTGTATTATAACAACACTGAAAAGAGTTATAAAGAGCTATAGAACAAACTATTGTTGGAAAGACAGTATTGGAACTGTGGCCTAGCAGTTAAGTCATGTTCTCTTGCCCACAGTGCCGTGGTGCTCATATGGGCACCTCATATTTGAATCCAAGTGGCATGATTTCCAGTTTCTCCTCTCCATTATTCTTTCCTCTCTCTTATATGTGTATTAGTAAGTGGAAAAAATAAAACATGCTTTGTGATATACAAAACAAATTTGTAAGAGTTTTTTATGCCAGTTCACATCCTCTTTACATCCTCTTCACAGCTCTTCACATCCTGATAGCAATCACTAAGTTGTCTAAATATTTATTTTATATATGTACACTACCAGTCAAACATTTGGAAACACTTTACTGAAATGTCAGATTAAAAATCTTTTAATCTGAAGACATTTGATTAACTGTTAAAAATGTAAAAATAAAAATATAATATAATTGTACCAACATATTAATTTTAATTTAATTTTTATTATTAGAAAACTACAATTTAGAAAAATATGTTTTTGAAATATATGATTTGGACCCAATAATGAAGAAAAAAGCAGCCAATAAGAGCGCAGGAGAGAGGGGAATATGAACAAAGAAAAAGTGTTTCCAAACTTTTGACTGGTAGTGTATATTTTCTGTGGAAGCCACAGAGGACCATAAAATGTTCATCCAGTCATCGTCTTCGGTCCGAATGCAATGACAGGATGTCCTACTTGCTTGTTAAACTATGTATTTGCATACTTTCACACGCCTTGTTTGCACAATCTTCTGTCATCAGTGTGTTCATGTGTTTTGGGGGAGCCGTAGCTTTTGAGATTGCTCTGAAGGGAGGGTGGGATCCAACATGTACAAAGCTAGCTTATTGCTAGCCTCTCCAAAACAGCCTACTGTGCCTTTAAAGTCCCCATCTGAAAATACTAGATATAGTTGTCTCATTTGTAACATCTCAGTTATTTCTCCTAGAGATTAAATCTACATTTAATCTCTAGGATCTGTTGGGATACCAAAGTATACAAATTTAAAAATGAACTGAAACATGTCTCATTAAATTCTTCAAAGGACAAACTGTTGGTTATGTGTATTTACATAGACATAAACCACTCCACTTTTTGTAATTAATGACTTTCTATTAGAGGCTGTGTTAAATTAATACTTGGAAGCAGCGCCTGGCACTGTGCACTCTGAAGGTAGCTCTGTTTGCCAAGTCCAGGGTGTAGTCACGAATGCCATCTGCTCGTGCCATGCCTTCAGTGCCTACCTGAAACTCACGTTCCTAATGCTGTCATAGCTAGTTCCTTCAACCTGAAATAACTAACTGACTTTCTTGCGCATGTGTCACTTACAGTCCATACTGACACAGTGTTGATAGCTGCAAACGATAATCTCAGGAGCCTCTACAAAAATACCCTGGTCTCACTTTTCCTATCAACAGCATCAGATTTAATTAGAAGACCTCTTGCAGGCAGAGAAGTTCTTTCAAAAGTTTAAAATGTACACTTAGTAGAGTATGAACTTGGAAGAGATTAAGATTTCTCTGTAATTTGACTACAATTGATGGCTTCCTTTGGCATTATCACAAGAACAACATCTTCATTATAAGCACCCTAATGTGTATCAGAAGTGATTTTCACATAAATTTGCTGTCTACAGTCTACCTAAACTGGTAGCTGGTTTCCCGCTGGTCCAAGATGGTTATTAGCTGATGCAAACTTGCAGGCCACCTTAGACCAATAGCAAGGCAGCTCTGAGCTGATTTTATCTTAAGGTGGTCACAGCGGTTTTTAAACATGGCAGTTCATTCATTGCATCTAATGACCAGCTTGGACCAGCTAATGACAAGCTTTGTTCCATAACACACAAAACAGCGTCAAGGAATTGTTTAAAATTTAAAAACCCACCTTCAAGTTGCCGAATCCATATGTCATTCTTTTGTGGAACTAACTGAATTTTTCCAACCCTTACATAGCATCAGTGTAGTTAGAAATGTAGTTAATCTCAAGGTTTAAAAAATTCGGCTTTGTGCATTTAATGTGTCTCAAGGCTGGATACCCTGCAGATCTGCTAAACAATTCAGGAAAGCAGTATACATCTTACATTTGGGAAAAGTCACAACAGCCGTATTGGCTTTGTGGAGACGTGCTTCCTCAGAGTTTTAACAACACTAACATGATTTAAAACCTAGCATATATATTCTTCAAAATGTACAGTTCATAGCAACTTCATATATTTGCATATTTGAAAAATGACATTGCTTTCAGCTTAATTAAAGTGCTGTGTATTAATTAAACTTCGTGTATGAAAAAACTAGAACTAGTTCTAGTCTTTCCATGTGTTAAATGTACGTGTAATCTTATCTGAAACCATTTTTAAAAAGCTAACAAGAAGACAAAAAGAGCATATGGGAACCAAAGGAAGTAGCTGATGAAAAAAACAGGAAGCGGAGGAAGGAGTGATGAAGAAAGCCAACAGTCCCATTCGGCCCATAAAATATTATACACATCCCTTCCCGTGGACTTGATCATTTGCAAACAGCTGTTGCTGCTGGGAGTGCTCACTATTTTCCAAAGCACGTTTTCTGCACACCTCCCTGGAGAGCCTGAGACAATATTTTGTGGAAGGAGTTACTAGAAGCAGGACAGTAATGTGGGAGGATCTTGTGGTTCTTTGCTGTTAAAACATAACAATAAAGAAAACAAATCCTCAGAAAATCTGTTAAACAGTCATGAACTTCCCAAACAGAAAAAGAAATCTTAAAGTGCAGCGAGCACCTGCTATAATTTTTTTTCAGAAGGAGAATAAGTGTAAGTATGCTAAATGCTGGATTGTCTTGGGCAATGGATGACAGTGTCTCAGTTCTGCTTCTGACCCTCATTAATGCACTGCTGGGCTCCCAGTCCAACCAAAGCTTAATAAAATATGATAGGTGATATTTTAGATAGCCATACTATTCATTTGACTAAAATAAGTATACTGGAGTGTGAAAAACCTGCCGTTTTAAACCGCAGCCTCAGTGTATCATATAGACCATGACTAGTGCCACCCTAATCTAAATATAATAGGAAAACAACTTAAATTGAAACAACTGAGACTAAGCTACTCTCCCCCACATACATTTTTCTTTTATCATTCCATCATTTATCATCTCTTTTCTATATTAGCATGCATCCCATGCACCTTTCCTTCTGTTCACCCATAAACAAATTCACAATGCATTCAGAGTTTAAATGGCCTCTCAATAATTACACAATAACAATAGTTATCAAAAAACCATAATGCCTCCAATAAGCCAGTATCGTCATCAAGCGATTAACTGTAAACCTCATTTGATCGCTTAATAATTAAAATGTCACTACCCTATTCATAAAGCTTCTATTGAATTGAACCCATTATTCTAGATTCCCCAATAATAATGGGGCCAACAGAAAATATTTATATGTACACAATATCTATTTGTCACCGATATAACTGACAGCAAAAATTGGTATATTGTGAACTCGTGTATTGAACATTCCATAAACCGGGGCTTTACGGCTATGAGCGGTTTTCGCTCTCTGAAGGAGTCAATTTAGATGGAGCTCTCAGAATATGTTTATAGCCATTGTCTGAGATATGAAAGCTACTGGTTTTTTAATAGCTTGGCGGCTGCATTCTCATCAATCAAGATCAGCAGCCGCCTCATTCCCTCTCCAGCCCAACACTAACTAAGTTATGGGCTCCTGAAACTAACTTGGAGTTTTGAAATGTGATAAAAAGTAATCGGATTCTCCAAGTCGGGATCCTTATGGATGTGAATCGATGGCATTAATTACTGCATCTTATTATGGCACAAATGTGTTTTAGCCTGTTTTTATTTATTGAGGGTGTGGGGGAGGGTGTAGGTAGGGCTGATGGTTTTCCTTAGGGTGGTAAAGGAGGGTGGCATGGTTTCTTCTTCCTGCAACCCTCTCTCTTATCTCATCAGACTGTATGAAAAGTTGCATTCCCAGAGCAAATACAGGTAGCGAATGCAAGGGTTTTTTTATTATTATTATTTCCTTACTCATTTCACAAACAAAAGAGAAATGTTTTTTATTTTTTCTGTGTCTTCACAACAGCGCAGCTTGGTGCAGTATCTCGTTTCTATATCACCTAAATGACTCTGTAATGCGTTTATCCTGACCTAGATACTGAAACCAGGGAGTGACGTGTCGTGATATCACAGCAGCTTCAGCTAGTAATCAAAACTATATATATCGTTCAGTGCTAAAGGGAATACTTTTACAATATATACAGTGGCAATTATGCTCGAATGGCTCTTAAATACAAGTTACCTGCATCTTATAACAACAGACTTCAGGACAACAGACAATCAGGATTGCCTGCTGTCAATAATCCAGCTAGTCTCAGAAAAACAGTCATGTACTCTATGGGCTGCCAGTTATGCTAAATAAGATAAAAGACTTCTATTAACAAAAGATTATTATTATTATTATATGAGATTGTTCTGCTTTTCATACAGTTACAGTAAGCTGTGCCCTGCCCAGCAAAACACAGAGGATATAACATTACACAGTACGTAAAATTTAATGTAATGGAAATTTTGAGAGCTTTGAGATGCTTTTTAAACAACGAATCTCACATTATCAAATCGAGACATGATTCAGGCGTGTATGCGCGAAGACACCTTGACACCAAGTGTGGGTTTGATGTACTGCATATTAACTAAGTTTTACCATAGCTTGGCCCTACAGAGCCATTTTTAGCAATTTGGGTTAATTTAAAGATTTCTTAACGCACATTCTTAAAACCTTAAAACCACAGCCGTAGATCTTCGCTTTGCACCACTGCAACATTTAAATTCAAGTCTTCCAGGTAAGGAGCTGAAAAAAATACAATTTTTTTAAAACATTTATTGTAACTGTAGCTATGAATGATAATGGCTTTTCCAAATAGACTTTGATCACTTAATATCCTTCATTAGCTCATGGTTCTCTTGTTTCTTCTTGCAAATCCTCCAGTGGCCGCGTTTCAATCAAACCATTTACGCTAATTCTCATTCAGCACTCTGTGACAGGGACAGCAGTTCTGTTACATCAGAACAGAGGCTCACAGCACGTCTGCCTGGAGGGGACTGGATTCTTAATTTGTGTTGAGCTAGTTGAGAATGAATAAAATTTACTCACCTGTAACAGTCCACAGGCAACAACTAACTGTTGCCATAGCCATTTAAATGTGTGTAAGGAAATGTACTGTGCAGATACGGATGGCTGTTTTCGCATATGCGTGCAGAGCACGGATGGCTTAAAGTTTATATTAAAGCAGTAAGTCAAGAGACGAGAAGGCTTTTAGGACACACATTACTGTGTGTAATGGGTGTTCTCAAAAACCCCTTAACCATGGATAAACGACTGCAATGCACAGCTTTGAGTGGCATAATGTTTTTGGATTACAGCAGCAGCCGCAATATAAGAGCCAAAGCTCATTAAATAGTTACAATTATTAATACTCATATTGGAATAAACAATTCATGTGCCAAGTGATTCTTTAGTCTAATGGTGGGCTGTTTATGTTTGCCAAGATACTTAATATAGAATGCAAAATGTGCAGTTACAGGTGTATTTGAAAGACAATAAGATGAGTCACATTCAAAAGCATATGATAAAATATGAGTAAATAAAGTAAACAATTAGGTAAATAAAACTTATATCACAACAAACAAAAGTTATATATCACATGAAGTTATATATCACTTAAAGTATTTATTACATCTCTGTACCTATAAGTTTTTCTATTGAAAGTCCAATTGTGTCCATTTGGTTTTGGATCTTCATTAATGGCAGTAAATCATTTTTCTCACCAATGATGTGTCTCTATATGGAAATTAAAAAAGATCCTGAGAAATTTTCTATGGACTGAAAAGTGTGACGTCACAAAGTGTCTCCCCGACAACAAGACCAAATATTTTAGAATTGTCAGGATGAATGAGAAATTACTCAAATGCCATGGTGACAAAGGGATGAGGCAATGGCCCTCCATTCTCAGTTTTAATCCAGGCTGCTGAGATTAACTCTCGGAAATAGGTGTCTCAGCATGTGCCATCTACTGAGGGGGCCCTGTGAAATTAAATTAACGACAAAGGGAAATCAAGTGGGAGTGCTCCCGAAATCAAATTACCAGTCCAGTGCAAATGACTTAGTTGGGAGTCAAAGTCGTAATTGATAGCAAGCTAAGGACGACACAGTGGATCAGACAATATGATCTAGCATGCACTCTCACTAACATCATTTGTGAATCTGTTGTCCTGATTAAATATTAAAGGGTGTGTATGAGGAAGGAAAATTCCAGTGTGTGTTCAGTTCTGTTTTGGTGGCCTCTGGGCATGTTCATAAATTCTCTCTCCCTCCCCAGACAAAAGAAATGTTATATTATACAGAACTTATATTAAAAAGGGCAGTTGTGGCCTACTGGTTAGCAAGTTGGTCTTGTAATCAGAAGGTTGCTGGTTTGATTCCAGCAATGCCCTTGAAAAAGGCACATAACCCCTGATTGCTCCACAGGTGTAGCACCCCCCCAGCAGCTGCCCACTGCTCCATGTGAGTGTGTTCACTTCTCACCAGTGATGGGTTAAATGCAGAGGTCACATTTCAGGTATGGGCTACCATATCTGACAAAGAGTCACTTTTTTTTTCTTTTTACTTGTTGAGTCAAAGGCATTAAATGGTATATGTACAAAACTTAGTAATCCTCTAGATATTTAAGCTGGTAAATATCATGACACCAAAAACAGGGATAATTCATATATATATAATATACATTTTAAATAATGTATATTAAAAGTACACAAACTAATATTTATAAGTCATTGAGAGACAGAAAAAGTGACAGAGGGACCTGACATTACTGAATGAAGTTGTTCTTTTTAAGGGTGTAATTTTCACGCTGGTATCCAGCTGTGCACAGCGCGTCAGGTCTGGTGAATGAGCTCTCTGTTTGATGAATGTGAAGGGCTCGCACTGAAGGTACCTATTCAGTCCGGCTAGCGTGTGAGCACAGTAGCAGTCTTTTGAAGTCTGTTTACTGCATAGGAGCCACGCTGAGCACACTAGAATGCCAATCTGTGACACCACTGACACCTGGCATGTAAACATCTATAATAATTCCATCTTCAAATGTCATGCGGAGTTGCCCTTTCTTACCTTTGTGGACAGCAACGGTCTGCTTTTTTAAAATAATCCACTGAGAGTTGACATCCACTCCCTAATGCTACTGCGTCTGTGCTATATGTCCCTCAGAAAGAGTAAAAGTTTACACAATTGACTTTGCATGCTAAAATAGGACACCGTGCAGTATTTGTCTGTATGGTTTCTTTTCAAACTGTCATATTATGCTTAATTAGCATAGTCAGCCGCTCCATGCTAACATTCCTGTTGTGGATTTCCCACAGTGTTGACATTTCCCATCTAAATTCTTACATAGCATTAAGATCTCTTGTTCAAACAAACTTTCTCTTCTTTAAACTTACTTTAACCATGGGCAATCTTGGCCCTGTTGAAGAAAACTCTTAAAATTCATTTTTCACAATCCCAGTACTTTAAAGGCAGGGTGGGTGATTTGTTCCAGAAATGTTTTTTGTTATGCTGGTTGACAATCCATTCACGTACTGATAGCAATTACTAAGGGGTTTAAATTTATTTATATTTGTCCTGTGGAAGGCGCAGGAACTCAAAATTGTTCGTCCAATCATTGCATTCCTTCAAAGCAAGCTTTGTATTGCTAGCCTCTCCGAAATTGCCTACCTTTAATTGGTCCACTAATATTGTTGAAAAGTGGCCATGTGTGTCACAGACTAATTCATGAATTCAAAAAAAGTTATGACCATTTCCATCACACCATAAATGTTTTGTGTCTGACAGTATTTGCTATTTGCTAATTTTAACCTTAGAATGCCAAGATTTACTTCAATTCAGTGAAATTTCTTTTTTCCCCCAAATTCTATTGTCAGTTTAACAATTTAATTAGGACAAGATAGAAGCATTTTCACTAACAATCTGGCATTTTTGGACTCCACTGTACTTGTGGCAAAAACTTTGAAACTCAAGGGTAAACTTCCGCAGCATTTGGCTTCACACTTTGGTGGAAAAATGACCTGGCAAAGCTGAGCACAGATAGCAGCCCATTATCCTACCAGTTCCCTATCCAGGTCAATTTCAGACATCCTATCCTTGAACAAACATTCACTATCTCTCTGAAACATATGACATTTTAAACTTGATTTGTAGTTTGACAGTCTGGTCTCATTAGCATATTATTTAGCTAACATTGCACTTGTTTTGACAGATTGCTTTCATAAGTCACCAGTGAAAAGCTTTCGTGGACATTTTGGGTTTTACAGTCACCATGCTTCCATCTGTTCCAGCTGGACTCATTTTTATGTTCTGCTATCACTCACCTCCTTAGAGCAATAAAGTCTGTTTTTTGTCATCTGGCAGGATCTTTTTTTTACACTGATATTACATCAAAATGTTGCTCAACTTAGAGCATCGCTCTTAATCTGGAAATATTGTTGATGCAATGTCATTACACTAGTCACATCACTAAAAGTCCCTTCTGTGTATTTTATCGTGATTTTGTTGTATTCTACCATGGCTTATAAGAAACAGCACTGACGTTTTCCTGGCTCCCGTGGATAGTAATATGTCACACACCCAAGAGCCATTATAAATGAGGGGCAATCGTTTTCTTCAATGAAAATTAATGGGTCGCCATGGGTCTCTCATAAGCAGTGTGTCCCACACAAAAGACTAACAATATCGACTTTATAATTCAATTCTGTCATTGCAGAGAAAGAGTTCGAGTAATGAATCAGAAGAGATGATAGTATCATCACAACATAATGAATCATGAAAAACATTCCATTCATTTCACATTAGTAACGTTGTCAATTACAACCACAAAATTTGTTGATGGTAAAGAATGGATCCAGAGCAGTCAAACTGTGGTGCTGATGCAGAAGAACAAAGCAAAAAATGCACTCTGAAATTCAGCACAGCAGAAAATACTGAAATGCTCTTAATAAGTTGTGTTTGAATGAGCTCCAAGCGATCCTTATTCATATAAACTCCTAATCAGAGGCTTTTCTGCTGAATACAAATAAGATACAAGACAAGTACAAGTTTCACCTTTTAAACAATACAAGAGACAAAGCAACATCTACCTTTTTCATCAAGCCAGTTGTCCATTATTATATCATAGAGAATATGGACTGACAATGTGACTGATTCTTCACCAAATACTTTCAGCTAAGTGAAAAACACAGCAAACCTGGATTCCTATCTCCCACAGCTTTATTCCACATTCGGCACAACCAGTTGGTGGCCACTTGAAGAAACAAGCCTTCAGGTGGTGTCAATTATACGCGGTGACTCTATGCACACAATTGCTTTTCTCCCCCTCAAATTTTAATCTTAGCCCCAATTTAGAGGCAGAATATACAGTAGTTTCTTCTTTGTTCTGAGAGTTATTCAGACTAAAGTAATTCCAGGGTGTTTCAATCACTTAGCTTTCTGTTGCTGTACTGCATTCACAGGCTTATTCTGATAACCCTTATAACTTTCATTTCACCTGTGGCGGGCCGTTGATAGAATGGAGTGAATGAATCAAACTTACAGGTTGTATTTTCAAGTAATACATCAGTTACAGACCACATGAAGAACCTTTTTTACTTTTAAATTCTGAGCCCAAATGTAATTCTTTATTCTTTAAATGTAATTTATCTTCACTGTCGTGCATAGACATACACATGACCTCTAAGTACTAATATACATTCGAGGAAGTTAGTTTAATTAAATTCCTTAAATGACTTTCACCCATCTTTTACCCACTATATCATACACATTGAGGAGAATGATAGGACACTACACTCTTAAAAGGTTCTTAAAAGGCTCTTCACAGTGATACCATAGAACCACCATTTTCAGTCCTCATGGTTCATTAATTTAAAGATTCTAAAAAACATTGTTCAACGTTTCATAATTTATTCCACTACAAAGAACTTTGTGAAACAGAAAGATGTTAAAAGTTCTTTATGGAACCATACACACAAAAATGATTTCTATCATGAAGCACTCTTTTTAAAGAGTGTGTTAGATGTAGAGGGAAGGAATGAAATTAGGACTTTAGGACTAGGACTTTTTTTTTTCTTTTTTTGCATAGGAAATTTACCTATGCACCATGGCTAAACATGTCTGGTCTAGGAAATAAAGATTGTACTATTATTGCTAATAATGTCAAACATTTCCAATGATATTATTAATATTAAATATTTACATTAACGTATCAAATCACATCATATTAATTACTCATGAACTCATGGGTCATGAAACCACAATATTTTAGTTATAATAAATAACAAAAGCTTTTCAAACTCAGCTGCTTGGTGACTGCCTCATTTAAATTGCTGACGTTCCAAATTGGAAGGCAGAAGAACAACAGTCGGAATTAATGAAGAATTGCATCCAGTCTAGACACGCTGTCTTCCAGTTTCCTGCTCCTCAGATCTGCCAAAGCACAGCAAGAAACCAGGAAATGGTGATGTGAGTGCCTTGTGCACTACTTTTCATTATGTTCCTGCCATTTGTGAGTCTTGTTCCTTTTATTCTTGCCTGGTACCTCCCCTATCATCAGGGAGAACTTTGCCTCTTGATCTAGGGGATAATGTGCTGGGTTTTCTCCAAGGAATTATTGATCTGCCTATGATGAAACAGAAACCCCAGGACTTTAGTTTCCCCAATTAAGTTTTAAATCCAGTTAAAACACCCTGGATTTGTTTTTCATCATTGTGTCAAGTACAGTTTTAGGTATGAACAATGCTTGGACTTTATTGGAACACCTTGCAGGTGTCTTACCGAGTACCTATTAGAATGTTTGTGACATTTTTAATAATACAGACCCTATTGGAATGACTTTACGGATATCTCATTGTTAAAGTTCCATTCAATAGTTCAAACTACTGCGGCTGACATTACAGCTAAAAAGAGGGTTACATACTTTACATTTTAAACTTCTTCAATGAACAACTTTGTGTCAGTTAAACTTCATAAACATAAGAGAGACTTGAATTTTTTGAAAACTCTTTGGTTCATTATAGTATGTTATAGGTATATAGTGATTATAGGTATATAGTGATTCTTGCTCATGCAAATTACACTGTAAAATGTTTTTTTATGATTTTCTGCCAAGACCTTATCCATTAATTTTACATTTCGCAATGCAGTGCAAACTTCAAAATACAGAAAATCCCTTTATACAGCCTTAACAAGACACCTTCACTTTATTTGTTGCACTACACCTGCTTTGACATTAAACAGATATGAACAATGCATTACAACTGGTAGTGCAGACCACAACTCTGCTTTAAGTCAAAATAATTAGGCACAAAGACGTGTTGTCTCTGGTAAATAATGGCTGTGAACAAGACGAGTAACAGGACAAAAATTAAACTTTAATTTATGCCAAATAGCATTTTCAAACCCATCTGCATCATCTTTATATAGAGCCAGATGTAAATGCCCTCATACATTTTTTAAACACGCTCAGGTAGTGGAACGAGGTGTTGGGCTGCTAGAAAGATGAGTGTGTAGTACAGAAACAGTTGTAATGTCGTTTTGTCTTTGTGAGTTAGTTGTTTCATGTAAAACAAGCAATTCATTTTAAACTTTTGTTTACGTTAGCACAAGAACTAAACAGTGCTAGCCTTTAAATATGCAATGTGTGTAATTTTAATGCTTATGCATTCATTTATAGTTATGTAAGCCATGTAACCATAGTACCACAATCACAATAAGCTGAATTATAGGTATTAAAATCAGGTGCTAAAATGGTTATTACTTTTGGCATGTTGATTGGCAGACAAAATAAAGGGACGTGCCATATTCAGTTGTTTAAGATCCTTCACTATTTACAGATTGTCTATTTATGCACAAAAAGCATTCTTAAATCATGCCAAAATTGATGAACAAACATAAAGTCTAAGACAGCTTCTGAATTTCTGAAATGCACATTTTTTTATTGATAATATTCACTTAAATTATGTTGATTATATAAATTTGAAATGATGAAGTAAACTTACTTTTAGATCAACAGTGTTCTGCATTAACAGCTATTATGTTTCGCTGTAATCTTTTATTTTTTTGCAATCATTAAACCTAACAGTTATTTAATTACACAACTGCTGTGCCTAGGGAAACCTTTTTGTCTGGCATCACTTTCCCTTTTTCCTGCACTTTTAAGCCACAGACACACACAGTAAGTTTACAAAGTTGGAGAGAATTCGTTCACTGTCTAATTGCCCCCTTAGGAGGCAGGTGTCAGGTTCAATCTCATCAAGTTCTCGCATAATGAGTTCGAATGATGATGTCGGTCCAGCTTCACAGAAAGGTCACGCTATAATCCTCTTTTACAGAAACAAACGAAATAAATGAAATCACTCCGTCTCACTCTGCAGTTCAGGAGTGAAGGACTCCACCGTCAACCCCTCCCCACCTGTTTGTGATTCGAACATTTAGGACTGATGGATTCTACAAATCACATTAGTTAGCTTAATAGCTGAAGATGTTGCATTTGCAGAAAAATGAAAATTAAAGTCTGAAGCACGATATGACAAAGATTGTAAATCACATTATTTTGGGAACAGGAACCTCTAATTGAATTACTGAAGCTAGTCATGGGCACAATAAGCAGTTTTGTCTGCCGTATATGAATTTAATAGATTACAAATTATCTTAAAAGTTTCATCTTAAAAACTTTAATCAATAGTTTCAGAGACAATATGTTGCATATTTAGAATGTTCATAAAAATCTCAGTAAATAAAATGCAGATGGGAAAAAATAGGCAAGCACTGCAGCATAGAAGTATTGTTTTCTATATAATGCTGCATTTGCAGTGGGTTTCACAAGATGTTCCTGTAGCTCAGTTAGTAGAGTATGGCATCAATTTAGATAAAACCATCTGACAAATGCATGAAAACATAAATGTAGTAAGTTTGTAGCAAACAGTTGATTGATCAATACACTGTATGCAACATCTCATTTCAATGGCCATGACTTTTACTTCCAACAAACATAAAAACAATTTGCCAGATTGTACATTAGCAGGATTTAACAGCTGCATTTATGGATCTCATACACTTACATAATAAATCTAATGACCTGCTCATGTAAATGCTTGTAAAATATCACCTGGTGTCATTATGAGGTTACGTACTAACATTATTATAATGTACAGGCACTCATTACAGTGATCAAAACATCTGAAATTTAGAACCAATAAAGTGTAGCGCATTAATAGTTGGTAGTGGTGGATGCTGGGTAACAGATGGTTGGTGAATTCCCCCAGCATCAATAGAATAAACTTGATATCATAAGTACTAGTTATTTCCCTACCTTTATCAGTCCGATGCTGTTGTGCCCTTGAGCAAAGTGTTAAACCCAAAATTTGTTGCTGGGGTGCTGTAATACATCCTTCTGTTTTTGATTCCATTTTCCCACCCCCCTCAAAAACTCAACCGCCCTGTGGAATAACACCTGCTACATAGCACTACTAAATTAATAAAGGTTTTGGAAGGAACAAAACAAAAATACCAATCTGACCTTACGTTATCGCTGAAAAATAACTTTGATCTTGCACGGTTTAATATACATCTTGCTGATTTTTGGAAGATTTCAAATAAAAAAATGCATCTCTATTAACATTACAAAAGCCTGATATATTGTATTACGGTGATATGTCACTATTTTAAGGCTAGGTACATATGGTTCAGATGTTAAAGAATCCATTAAGGCATCCAGTCCCAGTGTGAACAGTTTTGGATGAAAAACTGTTTACAAATGCTTTGTACTTCAGTGTTGACTTAATACTGTACTTCAGTGTTGTTTAGTTGCATCAGATTCTGTGTTCACACAGCAAAGCATTTGGTTGTTGCATCTCTATTAACATTACAAAAGCGGGTTGGGTTGTGTATTGGGTTGTTGCAACTCTCATTCATTTACAATGACATGAGCAACAGTAATAACTGGTGATGCAATGCAGTTCAGCAGAAGCTGAAGTTATTTTTTTTTAAATACTTGTCAAAATATGTTCCCCCATCCCACTGTAATATTCAAAGTCAACAATGTTGATTGTACAAAGTCACTGTAGGTTGATTTCCCCAAAAAGTACAAACATAACTCTGTGGTGCCTTAAAATCGTAGTAAAGAGTGACTACCAATGGAAAGACAACAGAGCTGATGATGCACTTAAAGTATTGTAGTTTACTAGGAGTGCTTATCAACAAACAGCCCAATGACTTTTAATTGCTCTGTGAATGCACATTTAGTGTGAACAGCCCTTAATCCAAATCGAGGAATTCCTTTCATGGCACATCCCAAGCTTGCTTGTAATGAATTGTTGTGTCAGTGTTGCCATAAACTATTACCTGTTATTAGAGATGTGAATAGGGGAATTGACTGGTATGTTTCAGGAAGTGACCAGTGGGGACTTTGGAATCTATATTTGCCACTCCTGACTCATTACAGACATTATGGAAAATGTACTAGTTTTAGATAATGAGAGATGCTTCTCAACAGGATTGTGGGCAGTCAGAGACAGATGCACTAGCTGTATAAAGAATGTGTGTGTGCGTTTTTTTGTTTCGGGTTGGGTTGTGTATTGTGGGGCAAGAAGTTTTTGGCGCCAGTCCTGTTTTTCTCCCAGCATGCAACGGAGCAGACATAAGCCACCTCCATCTGCCTATCACTGTGCTCCTCCCTCCATCCCAAATGACAGATAAACACACAAGATGTTTCATTTAAATCATCAGTTTATCACTGCTTTGGTTCCTGATTAACACACAGCAGTGTGACTGATCTGCAGTCAGACACTGCATATTCAGTACGGTGGCTCTGATGGCCGTTCTGAGATGGAGGAAGTGGGTCTGTAATGACACTGTTGAGACACACGGATCTCCGGAACTACATCCAGACAGAAACCGAGACAAGCCTCTTTTGTGCCGTGAACTTTTCAACTCAACGCAAACAAAGACGGCGATAAGCGAAACATCAAAAGGTGCCATTAGCTAGAATTATCAAAACAACCAATCAAAATGAGGCCTTATTTTGGGCTGCGGGTATCTTCACAGTACAGTTTGTTGTGTATGCTATTAGGTAATTCTAACTGATTAGGCGAGTTTGGGTAGTTTGGCACAATCTAAATATAAGGCTACCATAAACAGCTGTCTCACACTTACTTAAGGAATTGCGACGCTTCTCACAAATACCTTATCAAAGTCACTGCAATCATTTTGTTTTCATGTTTAATCAGGGTGCTAAGTGGCTTTAAGTCTCTGGTGTAACACACCATGTTAAATCCTTGCCCGAGATTTAATGAGGGCATGCATATATCCCTGCCGCAGAGTGTGAATTTTAAACACCTTAAGAAATGCACACATGCTCTGTATCCATTCAGCGTGCCAAAGGATCTCATTTGCACATTTTCAGGGAGCGTACGGTCTATGAAAAGCAAGCTTATGGCGTGTTTTATAGCAGGTGTTCTGCTCGCAGCAAGTATAATATTCATCCACATCACCCAGTCAAAAACTAAAGAGCTAACAGCATTTTAATTTGCAGATTATATATTTACTACAAAGAGCACAGCTTGTTTGTTATGGAACATTGTTTATAATACTGTCAGTCTAATAATGCATGTGTAAAGTATAGTAAATACAGATGTGCCAAAATAAAGTCAATGGGGCAATTTAGGGAAAAGTGTCTTTAATCACTTATGTGTGTTTGCACAGATAGGTGAAGTTTGTCCTGCTAACCTTTTCTACAGGCCAAAGTGTTGAGTAATGATAATAGATAGATATTAGCCTTTATCCACATGGAGTCCAGGTGGCCCAGCTGCCTTGGCCTTTTTAACAGTGTCCTTCACCCACCAACAGCAGCCTTGGGCAGGCTGTCCATCAATCAAGGTGAGTGCTTAAGTGTGCACAAGGTAACACAATGTCGGGCAGTCAAGAGTTGATTTCAAAATTCAGACTTCAAAAAAATGTTGTACTGGGTACCCAGATAACAATTTTAGGGTGTAAGAATATTTTCCTAACATTTCCATTAAGTAACATTGTTAAAACGTTAACATCCAGTTTGTTCACATTGTATTAACATAAAGTTTTTGATATGATATATAACATTAAAAAAAGTTCTACTATTAACATTACTGCAAAAACATTTATTAATAACTTTGAGAACTTCTACAGAATGTTAGCCAACATTTAGAGAATGTTCCCTGTTAGCTTGATAATCACAGTATATACTAGATACCTTCAAAATGCCTTGCAATACAATCATAGAATACTCATTACAGTGCCTGCAGTGTAAACGCAATGAATGTCGGGGGGGTAGTACCCCGCTCTTCCCTCTGTAATATCTGAGATGTAGAGCGTTCCCTCACCTAACTAAATAAAGGAACAGAAGTGGAAGCTCATATGCTAGTTAACTTGTGAGAGTAATCTGAGTTCAGGCCCGCAGGGAACTGGCCACTGGCATTTTCTCTGTTGTTTGTTAGAGGAGAGTGGGTTTACATTTTGATTTAATAAGGCCCAAAGGCATGGCCCAAAACAAGAATCAATCTTCACGGTGGGGAAAAGACATGGCTCAGAGAAGTGGGAAAAAAAAAATTGGTCTAAAATACACACCCTGTTGCTGTACTTCTACATCTTAACAAAAGTGTTGTTTTTGTGCCTTTAGATGCACCAAATTGAATTGCAGAAACAAGTTGTTCTTCAATTGTGGTTGAATATTCCTTCCCAAACTCAAGCCATTGGCTGTTGCTATGTCAGGTTGGTCAAGATATTCAAACAAAGCAATGCTGTGAGAGTGCCACACATAAATGGATACATAGTTGTTCCTGCATATTCTATGGTAGTATACTACTACAGTATACTACTGTTCTACAGGTAACTGATGCCTTTTGTTATACTCCGTTAAACATGAAGAAACAAATGCAGGGAATCTTCTATGACAGCAGCTCCTATTGCTTCTCAGCTTACATTGATACTCAGAGAAGTTTTAGTTACTTAGCTTTCTTCCGAAGTAGCAATTTAGTCTGTGTGTGTCCTCCCACTGGTGGTGTATGTGCTGTACAATGCATCTAGAGTCGGCTTGAAATCTGACCTTATAACACATTGTTTCTGTATGAGAGGATCTTTTCAACTATGGAAAACACAATTCAATTAGCTTTGCATAATGTATTTAAATACCACACACATAAGGCACAGACTTTGTCATTTGCATTTGAAAAGTTTTAAATGGGTCATATCATAATGTACAAAGTGTTCTCTGAGGTCCTCTTATTTTTTATTCCTTATTTAAAGGTTTTTTTTATTACCAAATATTTTAGTTTTTCATAATTTGTTCTGACACTTACAATTAAATGTTCCATTTTCTGTTGTTTTTCACTTTGGCACCTTCAGATGCGATCCCCCAGCCCTGCACATGAAATTAGCAATGATTTTTCGAGCTCTGCTTACACACTGACTTGAAGCTTTACTGCTGCGTCAGAAACTGTACCCCAACCACCAAAGACAATTTTTAGACAATCAAAACAAGAGTTTTGATTTGTCTGATCTTACACTAAACTGGTTTTTTTTCTAACTTCTAATACTAAAACACTGAAAGGGTCAAAATTGACACCAATATCACAAACATAATCCCACCATATTTCCTGCTAGGTCAGAGAATCAACCATGACAGGCTAGCCTGTCAACAATACCTCACCAGAGCAAGCAGTTTTCCACAAGACACTACTAAAATGCAATAGAAAAATCTACACCAATGTATTTCTAAATAAGAAGTGGGACAATAATCCAGGGTATTTCACTTATTTGGTGGTGCTTTAAAATGTGCCTACAATTGCCTAATGTTAGCAAAGATTAAGATTTATATTGGATGATTATTCTTGTAATCGGCTGCAAAATATTTGTGTGGATCTACCACAATTCATCTACATTCAATTTCTGATTTTATTCCCAAGCTCATTTTAAGATTGCTCTCTGCACCCTTACCAGGATATTTATAATTAATTTCAATCTGGCGCAAATATATTTCAGAATAATGTTTGACGCACATTTTTGATTGGCTGTCTAGTTGGTTTCCATGAATTGAGCCACACCTAATCCACAAAATATTCAATCATAACATATACACCCCGATCCTCCAGATGGAGGCAGATGGAGGTAAAATGATAATGATATCACCCAATTCTGTGTAGATATGCAGTAGGATAAAATATTTTTCTGTTACACTCAGATGCGCCCTATCAACAAATGCCATAGACAAAGAAAGCTAATAATAAAGCACAACAGACTGTCATGTTGATTAAGTTGCAAACATACTCTTCTCTAGGAAAGGTCTCTTCAAATAAATTGCTATCTTGTCTTTTTTATCAGGCGAAGAAGCCATAAACTAAGGGAGCTCACTTGGAAAGCACCATATTGCCTTGGATAAGATTATAAGATTCTGGATAAGATTACTGGCCTTGACCTGGTCTAATGGCACTACATCATATTTACCAAATGGCATTTTTTTTGCAGACGCCAGCTTAGGAAGAGATGAAATAGACTGGCAACAACAAAGCCGTCAAAAGCTCTCGAGGGTGTGCTGTTGAGATGTCTACATCCTAAGCTGAGGCTGCTCTTATTACAGCGCAAACAACAGGGAGATTTCATCACACATTTAACAGTACTAATGAGAGTGAGAACTCTAAATCAATGTGTCTTGGTTTACACAGTCACACACTGTTGGAAATTCCATTTTAAGATAGTGGTAGCTCTAGATGATCGAGGTTGGTCATAAACTGGTCAGCCAGCCAATATGTTGCACACAATTGCTATTACACAATCGCTAATATGGGTTTATTTTGTTTCCTGTGTGAACACCAGATTCAGATCACATTGTACTTTGCCAGTGCAGACACAATCAGGGTATAACCACCTCTGCTCCTGTCAAGCTACGTAATACAGTGAGAGCAATGCAAGATGCAATCCAGTTAAATACCTGGGTGACAAATAAATGCATTGTAAAGGGGGGAATTAATTCAGTACTTGTACGACATGTGTCCTTATGACAAATAAGGGGGACATTTGTCAGTCTGCAGCACAGATGGGCCCACTAGAGCACTTGACAAATTATCCCCACCTTGCCTTTAGTGGTTGCCTGAGCGTGGGGAGCCGAGTGATGGCATTGTTAATCTGCAAGCATTTGGCAATTCAAACTGCTTTTCCCCTGCTTAGCTGAGAACTGCCTTGCTTTTAATGACCTTCAAAATGTCTTCTATTATTCATGCCAACTATCCCAGCAAGCATTCTGGTGCTAATAACTAATTAAGCTACAAATGACTAGCCTTTTGGATTTCAATATCATGCCTAGGTGTAAATATTTTATGTACTAGGGTTGTTACATTGCTTGATCCTGACACACGCTAGCTTGTTATTAGAGCTACAGTCTGTGTTTTATGACCCTGTGCTCCCCGGCTCTGGTTCCCTTTGGAGAGGTCATTCTCTTCAACATGAGATGATGGCATGGATAACCTGAGGGAAGGGCTACTCAAATGGGCTTATGAGAGATTTGGCTATATATCTAGCGATACTGCAGAATTCCTCAAAGAGAAGACATATCCATGTGGTCTTTCTATACATATCAAGTGTTAATGAAAAATTATTGCTGTGTATCTCCTCAAAAGCTAGAGTATGTATAAGGCACTGTATACTATATATACAAAGAATCCTTCCTCTACACAAATTATGTCATGGCAGGATATTGTTTTCTCACCCTGGGATTTAATAGCTTGAGCTAACTCTTAGCTGGTTTGCTAGTCTTACAGGGGTTTGGGATACTTGGGCACCAGTTTAAAGCACTTATAAGCTTGGCCAGGCTGGGAGACCAGTTAACATAACGAACCAAAACTAAGACCTGAAAACTAGCTTAGGTCACATAAAGCAGGGGTGGGAAAACTTGTTCCTGGAGGGTTTATGTCCTGCAGAGTTAAGCTGCAACCGTGATAAAACTCACCCATTTGTAGCCTTCTAGTAATTCTTAATAGCTGGTTCAGGTGTGTTTAATAAGGGCTGGAGCTAAACTTTAGGACACTGGCCCTCCAGGAACAAATTTGCCCATCCCTGATGTAGAATGTTTCAAATATATCATTTACTAACCCTGCTATGAAGGCAGACCTTCTTGGTTTCAGAACTCCTGTGTCACGCTGTCCACTATTTGATTGGTTGGTAGAGCTGCCATAGACATCTGTTTGTGAGTGTAATTTGGCACAGTTCCATAACACAGTCACTTGTGCCGTCCACAGTCTTTAATGAGGTGTGGGTGACCATGTGTTCCTGATTTATCAAGAACAAATAACAAATGTGATCCGCCGTACAGTGTAATTGGCTTCATTTTACACATGAATTTAGATGCATTACCTGCAGCGTCAATATCAACATACTGTGTGTTTTTTTAAATGTGACCTAATTGAACTTGTACTGGAACTAAATGAATCATTTTTTCAACATCCATGCCTTTATAAAGGTTGATTACACATGTAGAAGGACATTGCAATGATTTTTAAAACTCTGAAAGCAGGCTACATAAGACCAGTGCGTCTCTATGCATTCCACTTAAGTCATTCTCCTGTCTTCCAATTGACTGTGCATATATCATTTATTCCTAATTAGCTTTCAGCTGAGTACTGCCATTTCATTAATGATGAAAGAATATTTAAATGGCATAAATTAAAAAGAAGCAAAGAAGAGGTGTTGCCCCATCAAAAAATGATTATAACAACCCAATACATAATTAATGCAGTGTTTGCATATGTATTGACATCTACACATCACAGCCACTGTAAACTCAATGCATTGTTTTATTAAAAACTTTACTCTGTGTGCAGCATATGTGAATGTTTATTGTGACTGATAAGAAATGAAAGTGCTGCTCTAATGATAAATCACACATGATAAAATGACCACGTGAATTTAAACAATCAAAATAGTTTATGATAAGCTTCCTCTTTCGCCAAATTGTGCTTAAAACATTAACCTGTCCGTGGAGGTTCCTCCTCCATTAACTTATCTGATTGTATAAATAAAGTGTATCAAAAGTCATGTGACTAGTCATTATTTCAATAATGACCTTCATCACTTCAATTTATTACTGGTCCTTATTATTGATCCTTAAATTACATGCTTTTAATTAAAGGCTGTTAAAAATAGTTTTAAATGAAGTATCGCATGTCACACTTCAGGGTATCTTCTCAAATTATTTCATGTCAACTTTTCTACTACCATGACAAATATATACTATCACTGCCTTTAAAAAACCTGATGTTGTAACATTCAAAGGGCAATATTTGCACAAATAACACAAGGACCTTCTTATTACTTTCTGAAGTGATACTTGAAGCTCTTCAGGTAATGCATGAGAGATCGATTGAGGAGCATTGTTGATGTAGAGAAAAATAGCTGAAAATTCACCGAAAATTCAGAAAAATGAATCTGAAATTCACTTTGAAGCGTGTGGTAGAATGTAGTTGGTCCACACAGCTTAAAGTTCCTCAGAACACAAGACTGGAATCAGGAATGTCTCTGTGTCACAGTTATCAAGTCTGTTCAGATAAAGCCCAAAGCGTAAGCATTCTTACTAAAGATTGCGTCAGAAAACAATAGTGCTTCAGTTGGTGGGAAAGTGTCCTTGGAGCAGAGAAGAAAACCAGATTGGCAAGCTCTGAATCAGCTTTCAAGAGCAGACCCGGCAAGGAGATCAAAACATTTGATATTCTGGCCAACACCAATGAAGTCTTGTTTATCTCAACCAGAACTGACTGTTTTGCTCACCACTCGCTAAATGAACTCACTCCTGTCCAGAGTTAAAAGCACTTTTTTAAAGAGATAAAAGCTTAAACGCTAAACCCTGTTTTTATTCTGTCATGCATGGATATGACGTTCCATTAAACCAACTATAGACTCCATGACAAAACTACACAGATGCAAAGAAATCCTTCGTGATATAGCCATGATCAGAAAGAGTCGTATCCATTAAATTAACCTTGACGGGTAATAAACCATGACTTCTTTATTCCTAAAGATGGTGGGGAAGTTAAAGACAAAGGGCTGTGAGATAATGATCTCATTAAACTGTTCAGCGATACATCTCCTTGACTTCTTAAAATATGCTCAGATGCGAAAGACACACTTCAAAAGGAACTTGAGAAAAGATGAGGCTGCCTTCAACTGGCTTACCTAACAATGAAATTTTAAATGACAGAGGACACGACATCCTCTGGCAAAAGCGCTTAAAATCTTGCAACATCCTCCCAGTCCTACACTAAAATGATCTTTTAATTGTTTAAAAAGCCAGTTAAACAGACCAACATTTATTTGAAGTGACTCATAACCATTAGATATCGGCCCTTTGTCAGGAAACACGTGCAGAACGATGCTCAAAAAAAGGTAAAATGCCGCATTAAACTGACAATTGTTCATGAATGAAAAGCATTGCATGTGTAGAGGTCATGCTAAGATAACAACATAGGACATTAACACAAAAACGATGCCCTGATCAGACGCGCCTACAGATGTTTTATTTTAGTCCACACTCAAAGTAAAACGTTGCCCAACACAACAAAATCATAGCCAACCAATCAGAAACACAACAAAATCATAGCCAACCAATCAGAAACGCGTATGTTACATGTACGTTCTCTCGCACCTGCAGCATTGCATTGCAAACAAGTTCTATATATGAACACATACCTCGTTTTAATAACTATGCTGTTTCATAAGATCGCAGACATTTTAGGGTTTTCCTAGAAGAATGTAAAAAGGTTGTCATTTAAGATCCGATTATGAACATCCGATGTCTCTCCTTTTCCACGTTTGATGTTCAAACGCCTGAGGAGCTTTAGATCCAATGAGTTCTGTAGTGAGTGGGACTGACATAGATAACCAGGCGTCTTCAAAAATAGTTAGGACAAGAACTTTCTGAAATGTTTAAGAATGTTTTAAGACATGTCTTTGTCATTAAATTAAAATTCAATTAAATTTAGATGTCCTTAATTGCGTTCCTGTACGATACACATTTTGCTCCTGAATGTTTAAAAAGAATAACCAAAACTTTTTCTTAGTGGTTCTGAAACTTTTGGATCCCACTGGACAGTATGTGGTGTTGGAGTCAACTAATTGCAATCCATGTCATACATTTCTTCAAAAGTTTGGTATAGATTTTTTATATATATTACTATTATTTATATATGTGTGTTTTTCAATTCATCCACTTGTTCACAAGGACTAAAGAGAGTTCTGCACTACCTGAACCCATTTCTACTTGACAGCATAATGATCGCTTCTTTATTCTAGCATTCAAAAAGTGACCCATTATAATACTCTTTTCTCCACTCTTTCATTGCCTTTCACTTTCATTGCTCTCCCTCTCTCTTCTCACTTCAGACTGACTATGCTTCACCCACTCTGATGACAAGTGAACGACTGCAGTCTGCTTTCAAAACCCGCCATCGGGCAAATCGCCTTTCTAGAGAAATGATGGCAAAGAATATGATTTAAACTTCATCTTGGGAGTAAGCATGAAAACTGACTGGAGAGTTATTGAGCCCTGAGGGTAGATTTGGCCTCTGGTCTTTTACTCCTCTCTGTCTTCTTTATACACTACAGGGACCTGTTGATGTGTATGTATAATCTCTTTCTCCTACTGACCCAGAACTGCTTTACAGTGTTTAAAATGATCACACATCAGAAAATAAACATATGCTTAAGTTTATCATCTATCCTTGAATCCCAACTGATGTTGCATGGCTACAATAGGGATCTGACTGTACTTTTTTTTTATTTCAAATAGCTGTGACTTTCTGCAAAGCGGTCAGTGAGATATCTTGTGTTGTGTTTTATGCTGTTGTTTCTTTTAGCTAGGCAATATTAGTGCAACATATACATCTACGAAATGACTTTGACCCAGATTATATCAAAGGATATGCATTCCCCCCCCCCCACAACACACACAACAAATTGTACATCCACCACCAACATGCCCACTGGAACAACAGTATAGACAATTCTGTAGTGGGAGAAAAGGCCTCCAGGGGCCGTGTCTATTTTATCCCTTCATTGTCAAAACTATAATAATGTTTTTCTGCTGATCATCAATTTAGTTTTTACATTTACCCATTCAACCCCAATTCAGACAGCAGTAGTTTCACAATGCCTGTAATCAAACCAACTGCAAAGGACAACAGAAAGAAATGATTTAAGAATATAGATCTATAAGCATGCGGAGGCCATTTCTGTAAACACTGGTTATCTAAGTGCCTAAGAAACCACACACTTTTTGAATAGAGGTTTCAATGCGTGTCTGCAAGAACTGTTTATTTATTAGGCCAGAATCAACAATGTTTTTATGGAGTGTTCTGCCCTTGGGAATGTATATTTAGAAATTCTATTTCAATAATAATACAGAATCACAATAGTTTTATAAATGATATAGCTCTATACAAAATATCCCTGTTCATAGAATATTACTCTCCTTGTCTCTTTGACTTTTTGTTATAGACAAACTACAGTGCTGAAATCAGCTATTTATCCCTCGGCCACACAAAAAACTACACAAAAAATCGCACCCCACCTTATGGACACACAAGATTATCCATCTTATTTCCGTAAAGTAGTTAAGCATCCCATTAATTTGAGGAAATGAAAAGGATAGAATCTCCCTTCTGATTCCCTAGTACAATGTGTCCTGGCAAAGCATTAAAAGGGGGAAGAGGGTAAGAGCTCTCAGATGCTGTGGAATGAATTGATAAAGAGGAGCCCTTAGTAAAGAAAGAGCGGAAAACAACCATTGGGCTATTCTGTGGTGCACTGGGACTTTATAAGGCAGGGAGAATTTTATACAGATAGCAGAAAAAGACTTTCCTTTCCTGAAAAAAGCAACTCATTAAACTTGGGAATTAAAATGTATTTCTGTTGGGAATAAATCAATTTGTCTTTTAAATTGGAAAACTCTTAGGCTTTTTTAATTATTAGGCTATTGTTATTATTCAAGCATATGTTCAAACAAACAAAATATTGGGAGACATTTGTTCTCTTGCTTTTTTGATAATCACAGTTTATTCCATTGTTGGATCTTTAATCCTAAATTTAACATACATTTAACATACAGGTTATATTTTATTACAATATCATATATTCAATTATACAACAGCTGGTTTCAGTTCTCAGATCTGATTGGATGAGAATCTTTCTTATTAGTACCCAACTGTCTTGTAAATGCATTATAAGGTAATCTTAAAAAAGAAGAAAATGGTTTATTATTAAGGAAAACAAAACAGAAAAACATCTGTTGGCGTCTGTAACTAGTAATAAATATTCAAAAGAAATTTTAAGCAAGTTATTGCTTCCGCCAAGGTAAGGGTAGGGTAAGATGCTTAAACAAGCAGGGCAATGTTTTTGTAGTGGCACAGGGTCACGTTTACACTTTTCTGGTAAATCAACTTAAAATGGCTTGTGTCTGTGTATTAAGCTGGGACAGGAGACAGTTTTGTCATCAACACATATTGCACACCTCAGCTTTAATGATGATGCTGCTGTGCTCTACTTTAAAAAGAGCCAATACTGGGGTCAAAAGATCATGACTTTTTTTAGGTCATGTGTCAAGTCAGTAACTGATTGTTATTCACACCAGTGATACTGAATGTTTGAATGAATTAAATTATTGCATTAGAAATATACAGTCTCCACATTTCCCCTCATCTGATTTAAATTATACCCTCCATAATTGTTAATAATGACTCTGATGCTTTGGTTCTCCATTTACATTACATGGTGTGTCATATATAATTAATGGCTTTTAAAAGA
Source organism: Chromobotia macracanthus (assembly GCA_036877525.1). Classification (NCBI taxonomy): domain Eukaryota; kingdom Metazoa; phylum Chordata; class Actinopteri; order Cypriniformes; family Botiidae; genus Chromobotia; species Chromobotia macracanthus. The sequence goes on along the minus strand of JAZGTH010000100.1, from coordinate 337,409 downwards.
AGTCAGATAATTTGGAGAATCCATTGCAAGTGGCAAGTGGAGCATACAGTGCGTGCAACATATTGAAACATTGCAACAGTGAGCCAGAGCATTCATCATATTGTTGCAACACTCCATTTTTTCCTGTTTCAACAAACCAGCGATCTGTATTCTGAAAAAGAGAAAGGAAGCTGGAACAACAGGCTTATTGCTCCATCTGAACACAATGTCAAATTAAATGTTATGAAATTGCTCATTATTTGATAATTGGTGTGTGATGCAGTGATCGCCCTGAGACTGATATGCTCATCTTGGTGGAATGTAATGTGCAATGTAATGCTATTAGCAGATCAGCCTAACACATTTGAAGGTGAAAGGGCCAAAAAACTGATATATGTAATCAACCACCTGCATTAGAATTTGAAGCTCTGTGCCAAACACATCATAACCTGTGGGCAACCCTGCAAAATGTTTCTAATGAATCAACCTTATTAGAGCCGAACATAAGCCATGTGGAATCTGTACAGCTTTTTCCTGAAGACATCCAGAATTATCTGGAGCTGAGAGGAACAGATCCTAAGCTGGTTGGAAGCCTAAATCAAAAGAGCAAATGTTTGGTTGAGACATATTTATGCTTATCATGAGGCTAACAAGTAAATCTGCCACCCAGCTGTTATGTTGTAAAAAAATGTTTCCCTAACATTTACATTAAGTAACAAAAACACTGAAATGTTATTTGATCTATAAAGATCTAGGAACGTTCAAAACACTCATTTACTTAGACATTGTATTAACTTTATTGTTTGGTTATAATAAAGTTTTTAAGTCTGTAACTTTTTAAAACATTCCACTAGTTACTTAAGAATAACATTTTGATATATCTCATATATAACATATAACTGTAGCTTAAGAGGCATTAGTGCCCAGTGTAGACCGTTAATCAGTACCTGTATCTACCCAGCAGTGCTGCCTTCAAGCTGTTCCATGCCCCTCCTCATTCTGCAGTCACTTCCCCTCCTGGTAAAATCTCCTTCCAGACCTCGACCCTTCTTCAGCAGGTGTAACCTTAATGATGCTTTGATGTCATATGTCAGATTTCATCACCTGCTGAGTGACATTTTTCTTAATGACTCCAAGCAACTATATTACAACTGGACGCCACTCACCTCTTTAGGCACAAATAACTCCCGAAAACAGCTACCACTTATCAGGAAGATGACAACAGGCTCTGGGTGTATTTCCATAACATATAGTATAGATGTGCTATTGAGACAGTTATTTATGACAGCTAGGTTTGTCAAAAGCAGATGGGCTGTAATTTCTGAGTGTGAGCATTTTCGCAAAGGTGTTTATGTTAGCTCTTGAGTGGCAGCTTTGGTAGCAGCTTACAGACTGACAGTTCTATTATTAACATTGCCACAAATTGCTTTCAGTAAATTGTGGTTACCCAGAATGCACTTGTTGAGGTCGGTAACCGTTAATCACAGTGTTTAGCACCGACCTGATGTGCAATGTTCAGTTTCTTCATCAGTCTAAAGTACCGAAATGGCTGCAAACATTGTGTCGCAACCGAGGTTAGGCTCACTTGAATGAAAATAGAAATAAACTTGTGAGATAACAGAGCACCTGACATTCTTTAAACTGTCTTTGGACAATTTAACAGTCTCTACAACAGACAATTCCTCTGCCCGAGGCACAGCCTGAAGAGAAAACAGGAGCTGTACTACCTCTGTGCACTTATTCTCTACTTCCTCTGTGACGCTATACTTATACCCATATGGTATATGTATTACAATTCTATCCATATTACAGAGCTGGAAAACAACATTTGTTCTTTACGCTTTAAGTAATTATTGCAGGAAAAGGATCTTGTACAGTAACACACAGAACACTGTAATATAATATAAGATGTATTTTTAAAGAACAAGTTTACTGTTGTTTTATCCATATCTTATTTTGTGCCGTCGGTGTAGTTTTAAGAAAAAAGAGGCATTTTCTGTCACTGAGATTTAATGCAATCAAACAGGTATTTGTTTAAAGCTGTCAAATCTGCTGGAAAGTGTCAGTTTTTTAAATCACGAAACTTGCCTTCTAAGACATTTAAAAATGTATTATAGGTTGAAACACATCAAATACATCCCTTCACCTCTTGATCACCACCCCATTATTGAGCTCATGCCCAAAAATGACAACTAAAATGCTTATAGTTCATGAACTTATGGTACTGCTGGCACAATGTTGATTTCTTTTCAAATTAAACACTGATTGCAACCCCATCAGCATTGTCCTTACAAATTCAAAAATAATAAACTTAGTTTGTCAGAAAAATACTTCAGTCCTGAGTGTACCTTAGTGCTTCTTTGAAATGCAAAGTGCTTTCACAAAGGTTAAACACTATCTGTACATCAGTACATTCTGGATAAAAATAAAGGTCAGAAAAAATATGTTTGGTAAACCTTTGTATGTACAAGTTTTTATTCTTTATCATACTAAAGAAAGAATTTAGAACCCTTGTAAAAGCTTGGCATAAACATTATTAATATTCACCTTTAAAGTAAAGGCAACCATGAATCTCACTGACTTTCTTCAGCAAGCATGCGATTTAAGCAGAGAGCAGTAAACATTTTCTTAATTAACAGTTGGCTTGCCCTTACTGAAAGAAGTGTGACAGGGTAAATTGAACAGGGCATTGTGAAGGTCTAAGAGCACGTAAACGTTCCATTCAGATCTCTTGGGACTGCATGTAACTCATGAGCAAGCAGGTTTTCAAAGCCTGTGGTTAAACTGCTGGTTTAATATGGAAAATCACATCAACAAGACAGGCCAATCACCCAGCCCTGCTGATACAAAGATTAAAATGCTCTCTTAAACACTGTGTGAAACTTTAGACTTGGATCAGATCTTTCAGATCTTTCTGGAAGGACATTTAAGAAACCAAAATTGTATTTCAAAACCAAACTACGTGTGAATATACTGCATTCTAAAACAGGATTGACAACTGTTTCCCGCTGATGTGTGAACACAGCCAATGTGAATAAGCGTCCCACAGCTTCAAATGATTGGCATCTGACTGGCATTTACAAATCCCAAGAAAAATTCCAAAGTTCACGAAACGGTTTTCCAGGCTTGTTTGTAAATCTTTTGAGAGTTTCAGTTTGTATTCTGTTTTAAATTTCAAAGCTGTGCAGTGGTAGCAGAATATTAAATATGAATTGTACTGGCAGGTTTTGAATCCCTAATTAATTTTCCTATTTATAATAAACAGTACAGATGTTTTAGACACAGAAAGAACAACATCGATGATTCACAGAAAAAAATCCAATAACCTTGACATTTCTCTGCTGTTAAATGCCATTTTCTTAGCTGACTGTAAAATGGAAACAACCAGGAGCAAGATTTTGCACGCAAGATTGATTTCATATCTGAGCACTATACAGAACATGGGAAATTTCATTGTTCATCGTCTTCTTGTTTTAAAACCTTCAAGGTGTGTGTGGATTTCTAAATTCAAACAGATTAGTCATACTCACGAATACAGCTAAAAACACAGACCAGAAAACAAATTGATGACATCATGATATTGCGACCATACAAGCTACAAAAAATACAAAACACCCACACAACATGTGAGGCCCCTCATGGTATTATAAGCCAATTTACTTATGATTTATTCTAGAGCAATTTCACCAAAAGAAAATGCATTAAATGTGTATTTGTACAGACTTTTAACAATGTATGACACAGTTGAATTATCATTTACTGATTGCGGGTACCAAAAGCAGGACACACACTTACTGACATGTCATGGGTGACAGTTTAATAGAACAGGGCTAAATGCTGTAGACACATTTCAGCACAGGAATTATTAAATGAAGAGACGTGTTTAGAAGAGGGATTACCTAAAATAAACTATCAGTGTCTCCATCAGTAATGCTATTTTACTCCAATGCAAACATCTGTGCACAAAATCTCCACATGTGGTTTGCAGGAGATATCCAAATATTTTCAGTATGCTATTAGTACAAAACACAATCTAAATTATATAACACAAACCTAGCTAGAATTGTATAAAATAGTTGAGATGTGATGGTGAGATGTGAATATGACAAACTCAAAGGGGCCTAGCCAAAGATGTGGGATTATTTGTGTGTGTGTTTGTTAACAAGGCTGAGCGTTGACTAGTAGCAGGAGCAGGTGCTTTGAGCTGATTGACTCATCTCTCACGCTGTGCGTTCCTCAAAGATCTCGTCTTCTCTTCCCAGAGGTCTTGTGGCTCTAGCCCCACAGGCACATGTGTGCACACAAACACACATACACACAGACAGACAGACATGCATCCAGAACTGTACACACTTTAAACATACGCAACAAAACTCACAGCCATGATTTCATCTCCTGCCTTATTGTTCTTTTATTGTTTCTCCTTAATTATTGTGTTTCCTTTATTATTCGATACAGATAACAGACAAACTCGGCCACAAAATTTCAACAATGTCAACAGTATCACCATGTTAATTGCACTAGGCAAATAGGTGTATGAGTTATTAAATAACGCATGTTATAAAAAGCCCAATTTGCATTAAAAAACATGACAGCATCTATATTTAACTAAACGTGGTGCTATCGCAGCGCACTGCTATTAGAGTGTCTGGTTAAGGTTGATTGCAGGTGATACATGAATAATAAACTGTTTAACCCCAGAATATTGTATAACATTATATATATTTATGTTTCAGAGGATGTTAATCTCTGTTGGCATTTTTCTTTTGTTGTAGAACATAGGTTCTCAGTCTCAGCTCAGGATGAGAATGATTGACAGGGCATTCCCTCTGCTCATCTGCTCCCCTAGGTGTGAACAGAAAAGCCAGAGCAAGAGTAAAGCCCCATGTGGCAAAGGCTGATCTCTGTGAATGACTTTAATTACTACAGTCTCTGGTGAAACAAGGAAGCATTACTTAACAAGCTTTGCACATTCAAATAACTGTTTAAAAACACACACAACAACTAAATGGAATGTTGTAATGGAATATTTATAGAATAATGATTTGTTTTGGTGTATCTTACTTAAAAAAGCACATGAAATATTTTGAGAATGTGCCTTCTGTTAAATTTGATCACAAGGCACATCTGTTCTGTTGCACCAGTCTCCTCAATGCTCTGTCAAATCATGAGCACTTACAGTACAAACAAAATCAAACTGTAACAAACTGTTTCCATAAAGTGTGTGTATCAATGTAAACAAATTAATGTCATTCATTTGTTTAATACCATTTTGCTGATATTTGTACTGTCATTCTATACATTTCCCTACAGTATGTACAGCCTTATTGTTGCCTAAAGGCATGATACATTTTTCTTTTACACTTTCTTTCCCCTTCCCGCATAACAATCATATAAACTGAACCAACTTTTTCATTCAATGCTGGTTTTGGGATTGTCTATAAATAAATATACATTGACTTCTGTTTCAAAATTCCTGTTTTTCTTATGTTTGCACACAATAAAATTAAATAATAATGGTAAAGCCCCAGAAAGGTACTGCAATATAATGAAGAATCTGACATTTGTCAACAGTGTAGTTACAACATCTACCACCAGGGGCTAACTGGTCCAGTCTAACTAGTCAAACCTTGACCCATTTGTATTTACATTTACATTTATGTTCATGCATTTGGCAGACGCTTTTATCCCAAGCGACTTATAGTGCATTTAAGATATACATTTATCATTGTGTGTGCTCCCTGGGAACACACATATTGATAAATAAACAGCCCTCTCTTCAGCCCAGTATACAAACTCACAATGGCTGTGATAACTTTAAAATCTTTTTGCCTCTGGACTGAACCTACAAACTTTATGTTTTGTTTGTATAGTTTTCAGTCAAACCTTGTAACTGTGTAATGCAACATTGAAATAATTCCCATCTAATTCCCAATCTCTTTTGTTAAAAGTGGTGACCCCAAAACACCATCAAGAGTGTCTTCACAGAAACCTTTAGGAAAATATGTTGGTTGGGTTTTGTTATCCAAACACATCCTGTAATTGGATTATTGCTCTGCAACCTACTTAAGGTAATTCCAAAGCCTCTTGTCTCCCTTGCTGGTGCTGAAGAAAAGTCAGTCATTGTGGGTTGCGTGTGGCAATAGCTTACGCCCGAAGAATCACAATCACTTCATTTTTGGCTTTCTTATTTATTCAGCACGGTGCTCTTCTGAGTTGCTGAATCTCATGAGTGGGTGTCGTTGAAAATAGCTCTCAAAACTGGCTTATTTTGCTAGATATAAAGTGTGCTCTGCTAAAGAGATCTCAGTTTAAAGTGCCTCTTTGACAGTTGCAGGGCAGACCCCACATGAGATATATGAAACAGTTTCAAACTTGGCACTTTTTTGGGGGTTTCCATGGCAACCATGGAAGGGCGTCATTATACCTTGGCGTTTCTTTTTTTTTTGCATATAGGGACCCCTTCTCCAGAAGAAAAAAATCAATGAACAAAAATAAATAATAATTTAATAAATAAATATTATTAAGGGAAAGAACAAATACTAAACAAAAAGTTTGCGCGTGCACACAAAAAGACTGAAAGTAAAAGAAAACTGAATTATTTTGTGATTTATTTTTTAAAATTGTTTAACGATAAACAAAAGGAGAAAAATATTGCAGCAAAAGACTAACTTTAAAGATTAAAGAAAGAAAGAAAGAAAGAAAGAAAGAAAGAAAGAACTAACAGAAGGAAGGCTAAAGCAACAAAATAAGCAACTTTGTTTGACATTCTCTGCTAAGTGGTAATTGTAAATGAGGGTGTGATTTAGCAATTCAGACAGCTTCATTAAATTAAAAGGCCTGTTTAGGAGATGTTTGAAGGGCAACAATCCAATAACCTTTTCTGTCCTCTTTTTGGGTTACTAGTTCCTTAATCACTCCTCATTAGATTCTTTCTACCAATCCCATTAAAATGATACTTTCTACCCCACTTCCATTTGAGAGTAAGACATCTGCACACATTGTGTTTATCTCTCCCCTCACGCACTGATTTTCTTTCTCTTTTTTTGGTTGCATTTACATCTTAATAATAATATACAAATTTCCCTTAGATATGTCCCATTACCCTGCTGCATAATTCAGAAATCGTTAAATAAATCTTGTTAATAACTCATTAGCATTGGGATCTCAATATTGTTAAATTATGAAGCATTCTATACTTCTTTCATCTGAGCGAGAGGCCCACAGGTCATTTCCTTGTGTTGTGTAATAACAGAAAGCCCGAGGGAACGTCACAGTTTAATTCAGTCGGTGGGACTAAGTGATGATTACTGCAAATTCATCTGCAAATAAGAACTTTCCATATTTATGGCATCTTCTAAGTTCCAAGCAGATGGTGATATTACGAATTTGAGAAAGTTAATGCATAGACATTTGCTCATCATCAGGGTTTCTCAATGATATAATAGAGAGTTGTGATAGAACCAAAATGTCAGTTGTTTTACAACTAATGACTAAATAAAAACTGGCTGTAAGAAGTAGAAGTGAGAAAAATGGAAGAATTAAAAGAGCAACTAAAAAAGCACTGTGGGGGAAAAAACAAGCAGTAAAATCTCTCTGCCAAAATTCCAATGGAAACACAACTCTGGCTAAATCAACAATGTCTGCTCTTATCGTGTCATATTTTATCATACAGTCATGCCAATGTATGTTAATTAAAGGCATTAATATTTGTATCAATTTATCAAAATATTCACAGTCAAATTCCAATATACAGATTAATGCTTTGCTAGTGTTACGTCTAATTATATGAGTTAAACACTTAATAATCCTATTTTTCACTAAGGAAATGTGTATCTACATAAATTTTACTTTACTCTGTCTTGTACTTTCTATGTTTCAGAGTACATTTAGCTGTAACTTTTTAAATTTTAAAATTTTAACAAACTGCATAAAAGCATTTTTACAAATTTGTTTTCAAAAGTAGCATTTAAATTGAAGCAAAAATGCAATTTTTTAGAACAATGCTGAATTGAACTTTCTCAGAAGTGTGCAATTCTGGTGCCAAAATTTCATGCAAAAAATGCTTTCAAACTGGTTTGCTGAACATTCCACTCATCTGCCATTGGTTGGACAAACATTTAGTACTGCCCCAAACTTACTCTATGCTCAAACAAACAGAGCAATGTTCTGACAATGCCACAGAGCCACTGTGTTTACACTTTTTGGGGAAATCAACCAACAAATGTCTTACTGTAAGTGTTCTATGCATATGAAGCAGCTATTAAGAAAGCATGTTAAAATTACACCCATCACCTGTGTTATTTCATAGTGTTTACTAAGCATAATTCACAGTGAGGAGGAGCTTAAAATTGTTGGGTTTTCTTGGTGTAGGGAGAAACGGCAGATGTACAGCGGTACTCGCTCTTCCTCAGAGGTAGATGGGAGGAGGTGTGAACATTTAGAGGAAGAGAGGAAGAAGAGAAAGCCAGAAAAACAATACAGGAAGTTGAGGGGCCACACTGTTGGGAACAGAGGGAAGTTCGAAAAGCATCAGAACCTCTGTGGGAAAAATGTAAAGCAGAGAAATGATTCTGTAAGATCCCAATGACAACATTTATCGTCCCACAAAACATACAAACAACTGTGTCAATATTTAGCTTCTAATGTGATCTTCCTTTGGGCCAGGACTTTCAGAAAAGCAGAGTGCTGACAGTGTTAAACCCCTGCTATGATACTAATTACACTCTGCACAAATTGGTTTAATATGCACAGAGTGTCTAAACTCATTATCCAGAGGGTCTTGTAAGCACAAATAGAGCCCTGACCAAATATCATCACAACACAAAAGTGCTTTGTTGTGACATTTACACACCCCGGGACAGAGAAAGGAGTGTTAAACGGTCAGCGACAGCAGAAACCAGAGCAGAACTACTGGCATACAGGACTTTCTGTTGTATTAAAGCAATCTCACACTCAATAATGATTAAATAAATACACAATACAAATGTACATACTATTATGTAAGTATATTATGACAGAAATGTTCAAAGACAATTGAATTGTCAAGTCAGCTTCTGCCAAGTGATGCAAGTTCATTCTAGAATCTTTCTTGCTGAATCGCTTTCTGTCATCTACATCACACCCAGATGTTTAATGATTGGTTGACATTTAAACTTCTAGCACTAACCCACAGTAAACCGGATGTACCCCACCAGATCCACACTGTCTAAATGACAGAGAGAGAAAATGAAAGAATAACTAAAAAATATTTTAGTGTTGCACAGTTAAAAAGGCATGAGAAAAGATAAAATTATTTAAAAAAGAGCTAAATTCCACACACAGTATTTCTAAATGTCTTTTAGTGATACTATTACAACTGCTATATTAAAATTTCTTGATTACATCCCCAAAAAAAATGCTTATGTATGATGTCACTACTTGTAGGCGGGGCCCCATCTCATGCTTTTCAGGCCCCCCCAGGCCTCCAGTACACCGTATTGTATCAGCAGGGACTGAGCACAAGAGGCAATCTTGAACAAATTTTGTGACAGAATAGAGAGACAGGCAGAAGAGCAAACAGGAGGAGGTGAGTGAGGAAAACAATGGAAGACATGTGGAGGAGTCTCCAATTTAGTGCTGTCCTCCTGTCAACGCGTTGGCCCTCATCTCACCCGTACTTTTGCGGTTGGCCCTGACAGCTTCTGTTTTTTGTGTGTGTCTGGCTTCAAATCTCTTCCCTCTCCTGCTAATGCTTGACATCACAGCGCTAGAGCATCTCGCGCCCGCTTCCCACCCAAACCCCTCCCCCTTCTTCCCTGACATAATGACTGATGAAAATTCTGCAGAAATTATTCTTCATCTTCAGTGAAATAATGCAATTAGAGAGAGAGAGAGAGAGACAGACAGAAAGTAAAAGACCTGAGAGGATGCGCCAGCTACTGCTGACAGCAAATTACATTCTTGGCCCGACCCATAAGGTACTGATGCAAGACATTTTTTTCTCTGTTTCTTCTCTTTTTTATTATTATTATCATCATGGCTGAATTATTCAACAGGGCCCATTAGAGTTAAGAGGTAGCAGGAATATTTTATATTTAGTCGGCTGTGTTGACTGCATCACCAGCTCTCATCTGAGACCCTCTGTTAACAGTTCTGACAAGAAAAGAGAGCAGTGAGTCAGAACTGACTGCATTTAAAGAGCGGAAAGGTGACAGAAGATCTCAGATACGTTCTTCAGTCATCATTGATTTGCGTAAGAGTTCACAACCTACCAACCTTTTTTACAATATAATGTTGTCGTAATAGCTGGAGGAAAAATTCTTTCATTCTTTTAAATGTGCTCTTACTTTAATAAACACTTAAAGAGATAGTTCACCCATTATTTCTCATCCTTGAAAACAAATTTTGAAACAAAAAGTAAAAAATGTCATTTATACTCATTTTACAGTTATTTTGTTGTGCTGGTTTGTCAGTTTCGGAGATTAACAGCCATGGTCACTATGAATTAATGAAATTCTCCTTTTGTGTTTCATAGACAAAATTACAGAATGACACAGAATTATTAACATCACATTTTAACAGTAGCAGAATGGTTAGCTGAATATCTTGGCACAACAACTGAATTAGACTCACAGGTATCATATACTGAGGACTTACTATCAGTGTGAGGTTGTTGTACCATTGCAATATGATCTCAAATTAAACGTGTCTGTTTAAAATAAGGCTATAAGGCAGATACACATGTGGCCGCTACATTATGAGTTTGTTACTGCTCTGTCTCTATCCTCAACAGCTGTGCCCTTTGACTGGTGCCAGGCTTTGATGAACTGTCATATCTTAAGGCTGCCTTCCTTCATTTGATTTGGCAAGATCATAATATCTGAAAAAAACTAAAGTAAAACTTTCTCAAGTGCCAGGCAGAAAACAGCCAATTTATTTTTGAAGAGACCACTTTAAAAGTGTAACAATATTTTTTCACCTTATATTTTTCCCCAGCATTCTTTGCATTATTTTATCTGAAGTGAAAACCAATTTCCAAAGATTTCCAAAAGCATCGTTGTTTTTTAAAACCTTACTGACACGACTCACAGGAGACCGTTAGGAAACAATTTCAGAATATCAGAGCCGGTCAGTTTAAAAGCAAGGTGAGGTTACAACAGCAGTTTTTCTCAAGTTCTCATAAATTCACACAAAAACCAGTCAAAACCACCCAACACGCTTCTTATTTGAGACATTAATGTAGCTTTTATCATTTTTAAAGCTGTGAAACAGGAAAGGCTCTTCCCACACTGTCACATGATTTTCAGATACAACAGATTATTTGTGATGAGCTTAGTCTGATTGTGGGTGGAAGTGAGATGGTGCTAGCACTCCCTGTCTCTCAGGAATATGTGTAAAAAATCTACAAAGTGACTCTAGGAGCGACCTGCTCTCTCACATATGTAGTCAGACCACAGTTTTACTCCACAGAGAAAGTTTTGGATGACAATCCTGAGGCAAAGTCAATCAGGTTTGTTGAATTGTTGAAACTATAATTTAGTGCTAGAATCTGTCCAGATGGGTTGTGTTTAAAAAATTAATTGGAATGAAAATTGTGCTGAACTTGTTTTTTATAAACTATATACAATTGATACAACCCATTTTGTTTGACATTTCTGGACACAATCGTGTAGAAACTTTAAATACTTAATGTTCGGTTTGTACATTTGATTAAAAATCAAATCCAGATGGGACATTAGAAAAGTAATAATAATTTGTCTTTTATGCAGGAATTTCAAAATCAGCACTGATATTGAATCAAATTCAATGAATATGAAGCCATCTATATTACGAACAAAACACACAGTCATTTGTTAATGAGACCGTTTTTAGATATATCTTTAAAAATACTGTATACACCTACATTTTGCTAGCACACAAATTGTCACCCATTGTGTCATCCACACAAATTGCTTACACAAGTGTCATGTTTCTGTTTTATAGATTTATAACGAAAGAAAGCAAACTGAAAACATTGCCAAATACCCCCTGGAACCTGTTTAAATACCCCCTGGTATAAGTGTACCTGGATGGAAATGGCTGGTTATGGATTAATTATGGATTAAGTCAAAGAAATGGCTGTACACTTTGAAGAGTTCTTGAGACCATTGATCTTCAAGTGATCACTTGATGTAGAATAATTATGCTGTACCTTTGCAGTGTCAATAGATGAGTTTCTCTGTTTCTTTCTTTGAAATTCATCTTGGACAAGGTCAGATAATGTTGCAAAGATCTTTCATTGGCAGAGACGCGATGTTATACTCTTCCAACAGCAGGGCGGTGATCTAAGAAGACCCAAAACCTTCATAATCCCTGGTTTACCCCTTTGTTTTGTCCTCTTATGGTAATTTCATTCATCTGTGTGTACAGAAGAACATAACAGCTGCCTTTGGTCACACAAAATGACCAAAACGCTCTGAAAATAATGATTTGAACTTTGCACAGAATTCTCCTCCAAATCTGGATGCCTCAGCTTCCGTGTAGCATCCATCAGGGATTGTAAAGGATTCTCAAAGGGCGTTGATTGAAACACCTCCACATGCCTCTCAGAGTTTAACAGGGAAGTTCTTTTCTGCTGTGAGCAGTCACTCAGTCTGGAGTTCATGTTGAGTGACAAAGAGCACCTTTGCGATGTGACACATGTCTGATAGCAACAGCCACAACTCTCCTATGACATGTTTCTATGTGCTTGAGAGCGCCCAACTCTCTTCCACAATCCACCCACAGAATGCCAATGATCAGGATAAGGGTCTTAGCTACAGTAACAGCCACTCAGGTGTGACCGTATGTCAGGAATCAGTCTCACAAGTTGCAATTACACTATTTTCCTCCTCCATTGGCAGGAGCTTCCAAGCTGCAGACCAATGCTCTCATTTACATGACCCTTGAATGGGCCTGCTTCTATTCTACAAAGACCCTGTACAGGAACCGCAGAGTCTGCGAGCACTAGCTATTATTATACCCTCTACTGCTCTCCCACATAATACGTAATGAATATTAATACAGTCGCAGTACAGGTTGATGGATTATTAAAGGTAATTATGGTAAAAGTTTTGCCAATACAGGATTATTGTATTGCTCTTCTGTATAATACATGGTATAATAGCTATCAGTATAATGAATTCTGTGTTATGAGGCTTCTGCTACAATATATCTGTTAATAGCAATCTGCAACAGCAGGTGAAAAGGCAAGTTGCATACATCAAATGTTTTGCAATGTTTTGCCTTTAAAAATGAAACCGTTCACATCAGCTAATAAATAATTTGCATCATTTCATCTGACGGGGAGTAGTGATAGGGCAACGTTAATTGCAACGTTAAACGCTACACTAATAACAAAGTTTTGTGAATAGGGCACAACTTATAATTACCTTAATTTACATACAAAGGAGGTGTGTTTGCACTGAAAATTATGACCATACACAACACGTTTTGTTCATTTAATGCCTGGAAAAACAAGACTGCAGGTGATTACCCAGCAATTTTAGCTTGTAAGAACCTTTATCTAATGTTTCCATTAATCATTTTCATTAATGTTCCATTAATGTCCCATTCCAGTTAATGTCCAGTCAAACAAAATTTAATTCTGTAAGTAAAAACATTCTACTAACTTAAGAATAAAGTTATATAATGTAACGTTCTAATAAAAAACGCTCTACTATCGTTACAGCAAGAATGTTGTGATTTGAGAGAACTTTAGCCAGCAATCTGAGAACGTTCTCTGTTAGCTGGGTAGCGGTTAGTGTTTTTGTACTAAAATACTGCATGCAGAAATGATGCAATGGCTGCATGTTTCCCCCCACAGTGTTTTATTAACATTGCATAAATATCAACTGATTACAGGCTACAGAAATGCAAATCTGAAGCAAACTCCAAGCAAATGAATGAGAGATTTTGTACAACCCCATTTATGTTGTCTGACTGCCTCAAAGTCCTCCTGGGAACAGCCTGCAGGCTTCCGTACATCTGACATACAGCAGCCATATGAAATGCTCACCAAGAATAAAATATAGAGTCACAGCCTCAAAGAATATTCACTGAATACATTAGAGCGAAATAAAACTGACTTTTCAAAGTATTACAGATGTCAGGTTAGAAATTAATAAGCCTCAAAAATCAGAAGCACATCATTTGAAGATGGTTTCAAGGTAGCAATGTTTCTTTCATTTGAAATTTTCATATAATTTTGAAAGCTCTGGCATATATTAAGGGAGAGGCGTCAGAAAGATCGATGGATCGTATTTGCATTCACCCAAATCAAAAAAGGCGTCTCATGTTTGGTTCCACAAATACATAAAACAAATTTTAAAATACACTGTGTAACTGAGACACAGAAAGAACTACATCAAAGTCCTGGTCATAAAAGACATTGACTTTGTAATGCCCATTATAGCTGCAAGGTTTTGCTTTCAGCTTATGTTTCAAGGTTTAGAAATACCAACATGCTCAGCAACATTTGTAGATGAAGACGAGGAGGCAAAAGTCAGAGGAACCCAGCAGAGCTGAGAAAGAAGTGTTGAGGAGCGAGCTGTGGACTCCAGGGGCATGAGGTGCTGGGGAGATAAGGATCGTGCCATGCAGAGCGCGGGTGTTAAAATGGGAACAGGTTTAATTTAATGGGTGCTCAGCTTGGCCCTTCCACTCAAGTGCTGTGGAGTGGTCTCACAGCAATCCAATGATCCTTATGGCAATGGGCTGAAGAGATCCTGGACATACATAGAATATGAATATGAATCATCTCCAATGATGGGGGAATGAATTAGGTCTTGAGAGCAGGTCCAAATGTTGCAACGTGCAGACTCAAGTGATTCTAGAGTGCGGACTCTAGAAGATTCTCTATAAATATTTAAAAATAAATGTTTAGAAAGGGTTTCTTCAAATAGCATTGATTTATATGATTTTTTTTCCGATATATAAGACCAAAATGTCCATATTTAAAAATAAATAAATAAATAAAATGGAAGATAATCTCAACAATGGAAAAGAATAGATAGGAATAGTAACGATACTTAAAATCACATACCTGGATCTCACATTGATGTCAGTTGTGTTTTGTCTTCTGCATGTTCTATCATGCGGTTGTTGGTCCGTTCATCTCTGCAGAGGAAGAGGAAACACCTGGGGTCACCACTCCTGCTCCAATATCTCTGTTTCTGCCTGACTGCTTCACCTTGTCATAGACTGTAATTAAAACCACAGGTGGGAGCGGCAGCGTTCCCCGTCCCCTCCCAGCACGGAGAGGACACCATATGGTTCAAAGGAAGGCTGTTTATTCAAGGACAGGAAGGGGTTAACACATCAAAAGGAACAAAGTTTTGATCAGACAGCAAGGTGCCGGGCAGAACAAAGGGAACTGCTGTACTTCAATCCTTCTGCGACATAAAGCATGAAATCTGAGATGGCGTCCACCATGGTGCTGTAGCTATTGCTGTTGGACTCTCCCTCTTAACATCTCATGGGATCATGTTGATCTTATTACATGTTAGAACGACCACATACAAATAAACTTCTGTGCAAACATTACCAGAATCAAACACTTTTGCTTGCTTGTGCAAATGTTTACATAAAATAAAAGTGGTGCCAAAGTCAAAGTGATTAATTCATTGCATGTTTTCAACCACTTTATTTACTATTAAATTTATTTTATTTCACACTGAAAAGTAAACAAAAATACCTATGAATTGAAATGAATTTATTGTGACAAAGTAAACAGAACATGTTTACAAAGAACATGGAAACAAAGATGTTAAAAAAGATGTCCTTTGTAAGTCGCTTTGGATAAAAGCGTCCGCTGAGTAAATAAAGTAAGAGATATTGTAACCAATGTTTGATTATTTAGTCATTTTTTATGTTAGTCTGATTTAAATACAAGCAGTAGTGATGACACATCAACAATATGTCACAAATAGACAGTAAGCACATGTGGTGTTCAGTTTAATCATTTTTTAAAAACTGCATAACTACTTTCCCAGCTAATATGGAACGTTCTCAGAATGTTGGCTAACATTCTCTAATAGTTCTCTCAACATTATCAAAAACATTTTTGATGTAACATTAGTGGAATTAGTAGAAGTAGCTAGTGGAATGTTTTAAAAACATTACAGAATTAAAAAATGTTGGAATAACGTTCTTAAAACCTAGCAATAACGTTAATACAATGTCTAAAAACATTTCATTTTTAAAAACTAATGACGTTTTATACATTTCAAAAATATTCAAAATAACATTTTAATGTTTCTGTTACTTAATGGAAACATTAGGGAAATGTTCTAAAATTGTCTTTATCTTTTCAGCACAAGTATGTGTGTGTGGGGGGGGGCGGGCTTTTAACACTCTTATAAACAGGGAAGGCATCACATCTTTGTGAAAACATCATTTAAATAATTTCTCTCAATGGAATGATAAAAAGTCATCCAATGTGCTCAAATTTAAGCTTCCATGAAATCCCATTGTTCTTAGACCAGTGATGATAGTCCCAGCTGCAAGAGCCAAGAGCATTTACACCAGTGAGATTAAACTCCTGCTGTTTTGTCTGCTGTGTCTTCCCATGTAGGGCCTGTGAGGCAGTTATACAGGGACGCGGTGTTCAGAAAGCATAAACAGAAACATAGTGCTTCATCTGATGAATTTATTCAACGTGTCTGCGGCATCTGTCAAGGCCAACAGCAAATCCAGAGTTTGTGGGGTAACCTGGTTAATTTTCCTCATTCTTAGTTAAAGTGATTTATAGTGTTGTGGTCTTGGATGATTTAATTCACCTTTGTTTTTAGCAAAGCATTTGTGAATGACAAAGTTTGCTAGTCATTTACTGAATAGATCCTGTTTGTAAAGGGATGGCTGTACTATATTTAGCTGTATTATACTTGTTGAGTTTATATTTGCATTTATATTTTACTCCAAAACTGATTATTTTAAGGTATGGGAAGGTTTGGATCATCCCAGCTGTTATGTTATGCGCAGATTTATTTCAAGTTATTTCTATTTATTTCTTGAGTACACTTTAGATTTTAATCTTTCATTTTTGTGTTTTGAAATTACCTGTTTTCTCACTTGCCTTTTAAAAAAAGAGTTTCCTACTTACCAATAAATAAATGTTTTCGGTGTTTTTTTGGAGGAGTGGATTATGTTAATAAATACAAGTAATAAATTATGAATGTTTAGTCTAGTAACAACCTGGTAATCATTAGTTAAAATAAAGCATAGTACCCCACCTTATTATAATGAAGAAACTCCTCCCATTATGACATTAGCATATGAAACTATCCATGCACCAGTGGAGTTAAGCCACACCCATTCAATTAAGTTTTATCTTGTTTCTTGTAGATAAGTTTTCTGAAAGGACAAAATTTGTTTCTTTGCACCTTTATAGCTATTTATTATTCTTTCCTAACATCTTTTAACTTAAATAGTTATATGCAGGACATAGAAGCAGAAACCACAGAATTCTGATCATCCTCTTACCCTGTGACCCTGCAGAAGCAACGATCACATAAATCAATATGACCATTTGCTCGTGGTAACACCCATCAGCTCAGGTTGGCAGCAGTAAAAATATGAGCAATAAGGATTCTAAAAGCGCACATGCATTTCAAAAACCAGGACTGTAGACCATGCATTTTAATAGCTATGAGCTACAAGCCTGAAGAGGAGAAATAATTTAGATATTTGCAATAAAAAGAATAGTGAGTTTTTTGGTTTCCTTTCTAAAAAGGAGTTTTCAAAGTAGTTTAGAATTTTCTCAAAAGCAATATCTTTCAATTAGTCGGAAAGCTGTTCTGTGTTTAAAGGCTGTTGTGATTTTCAGGGTTCTCTAAGTGCCTTATTTTGCATAGGGTGACTTTTCAGGTAGTTTTTTTACATTTTTGCCTACATACATGCATACATAAACAGAAAAAAACGCTTGCTTCTGATGTGGTGTAAATGTTCATCCCTCTATATACCTTTAAAACAAATATGACAATTAGCTAGTAATCTGGTACATACAGCTATCCTAAATAAAGCACCACAGAGACTATTAAAACATGGCAAGAAGGATATCTGTCTAAAGTCCCATATGGTTTGCAGCTATCTCTAAGGATCTCAGCATGGATCTCCTGCTTGGATAAACTTCCATTAGATTAAACCCACATTCACTGACTTTGAAGCCCTTGTCAGGTTTTCTCATCTTGTCTTCCCCATATGAACGTCCCATATGACGGTCAATCCATCTGTCCACCCTAACATCACATCCTTCATCTGTTTTGCAGTCCTGTCCTAAGCACCAGCTCAATTCCAACCCAAACGGGTGACAGGGGAACATTGGAGTTACTAAGATCCCAGTTTTGCTGTATAACCACTGTACCTTTGATAAAGACGCATAACTCTTGCTTGCCCCTGGGGTATAGTGCCTGCATTGAGGTACTGTAAGTGGCTTTAGATCAAAAAGTGCAGGTGAGGAAGTCCTAGTAGGAAAAATAAATTCCTGATCACTTTGGCTAAACTAAAGGTGTATTCCCATAACGTGAATTGTGGTACATGTGGTATAATAACTATAAGGCACAGACTCAAGTGGATTATTGCTTTTATTAAACAATAGCAACAGTACTATTATAATAGACACTAATTATCAATAAAAAGGTAAAAACATTTATTTAGGAATAAATCTAAACAGTAATTCAATTATAGAACTAAATCGTGTGGGATGTATATTGGCTGTCATTGTTGTGTTGGTCTACATATTTCACTGAAAATATACCCATTATTCTTTGACTTATGTTATCTTGTTTGATATAATTCTGTAGGACCCATTCTGTAGGACATTCCGTTCCAGACATATTTGTCAAGAACAAGGTCACAGAAAATGTTGCATTAGAAAAGCAGCTGGGCATCATGTTAAATGCAAATGTTGCATGAACTACATCAATCTCAAAGAGCATCAGGGCCTTGTTTTATTTTTTATTTCATTTTAAAACCCATTGACATTGGCAGGTAGTTCAACAGGCTTTATTTTTAAACAAACCCTTTCTGCTAGCTGTTTTCAGTGATGATAATTTAGTGGGCGTCTGAGTGATGTTGCACACCAAATCATACTTCAGAAGAGGAAGAGGAAAAACTGTAAAATATCTGAAGAGGAAAGCTGTAAAATATTCTGACAGTTGGACAGGTAAAATGAAATCTGAGAGGTGTCCTTGATATCAGACTGTCTGAATAAAGATGAAAGTTCTCAAACTTTAAGAAAAAAATAACTATTTGCATTTCTACCCTTGACTAATCTGAAATATAACCAACATGAATGACTGTATGTTTATTTGTTTTTTGAGAGTTTTCTGAGAGTGCATACAGGCTGAGATTTTTCACTAAAAGTGTTTATGATTGTAATGGAAAACAAATGCTAAAAATTTTGCAGTGAAAACCTGCTAACTAGTTAATTGTGTTATTTTACCATATTATTCAGTGAAAAATTTGATTTAATTTGATTGAAAGAATCATTACATGTGAAAAAAATCAGAAGCAAGAATGGATGAATTTACCTGCATAGTAAAATACAGTAAACTTGTTTTTTTTTTATACCAAAAACTAAGTGATCTTATAATTTACAGTGAAAACAGTAAAAAAAGTCCCTGGTTAAATTTTGTATTTAGAGGAAAGGTTTAGCCAAAAAGTCATACAGGTTTAAAATGACATTAGTGTGAGTACATGTTAATTTTCATTTTGTGGTAAACTATCCCTTTAAATACATTCATAAATAATAAATATTTATTCATTTTATGTTATCAGCTATGCACATTTTGTCATTATTTATACCTTGAAACTAATTAATAGACTCCAATTATAAAAAAAATGTATTTATATTTATCATATTAAAATCTGAATGTTAACTAACTGAATGTTAGCTTTTTCATTTACACTAACCTAACCACCCTTCTTCAGAATTTAGTTAACCAACATTAAAAATGCATGACATTCAACACACCACACATAAGTCTCAGATATACTTGTGCCTAAAATTAATTTGGACACAGAGTCTCATAAGCAATTTAAGCTACTGAGTTATTTTTAATTTGTACACAAAGAGAACGGACCCTCATCACAAAGAGGATGTATGGTTTCAAAAACTAATGATGTCTTGAATCACTTATACATGTAGATTCTAACCTCAAATTTCTTTTTAAATGACAGAATATCTTCCTTTGGTCTCCCCGGGACATCAGGGCATCGTCAGTGGCACTGAACCTTGAACTAGTCTGCAGATAAGAGATTGTATTCTACTGTGTGACAACCTCAGACTGCAAATGAAGGTCGATGAGACTGACAGATTCCATGTCAAATACTCATCAGAAAACATGACACATGTAGCGCTCTATGTCTTCTCCTTGAAGAAGGCCAACAGCTCTGCTTTAGATGCAATGCTGACAGAGAGCATTTTAAAACAATAGACTGTTCTATGCCATGTCATGCCTCCTGTCAAAATCAATTCTGCTAGATTACAGAACTAAACTGAAAAATTAAAACTAACCACACACTTTAAGACTGCAAAGATTTCTGAATCGGTGGTTTTGACTTATTTGGCAGTTTCTAAGCATTTAATCTAATACATTTAGCTGTTTAAAACATTGCAAATATGTACATACTGCATATATATATATATATATAAGTGTAAGTATAACATACAATGTAAGTATGTATACTACATTGCACAAAAAAACAGTGCAAACACAGCTACTTTCACTGTCCAATCACAATGAGGGTGAACTGATGACCTCGTCAACTGAGCTAAATGCTTTGTTATTGAGTGCAAGGATCACAGTGACCCTCTCCTCTCCATAACTTTTGTTGCACTAAAAGCCTCGATTTTGCAAAGGTGTGAATCATATCTGTGACCAAGTAGAAAGCAAAGAAGAAGGAGAAATAGGAAGAAAGGAAGGAAGGAAGAAGGATAAAGGAGGGAGAGAGGAAAGGAGGAAGGAAGGAAGGAGGAAGGAGAAAAAAAAACTTTGTCCAACTGATGCATCAGTGACTCTTATTGACTTCATCTAAGCCATTAGATTAGATGCCAAAGCAATTAAAGCATCTGCCTTTAGAATATTTACTCACTTCTTGTGACTTCTGGTTCTCTGTGTGTAAATTTTACACTTGATTTTTACCTTTCACCAGTTCCCTCAAGATAACTGCACACATTAGTGATGTGTTCCTGGTGCCCTTACCACTTGCATTAATAAAGGCGTGTGAGGCAGCAGCCTGTGGCTATGCCGTCACTCGAGCTGTGATGACATGCATTCCTCTCTGCATTTCAAGTGTCAAAGTTCTCCCAGCACAGATACATTCTTCCCTTACTCTTGTCAACTAGTGTTCCTCCAGCATGCAGGCTGTACCACGGTCACAAGCCAAGAATAATGGAAGAGCAGTGAAAATGTGCTCTTAAACCCTCTTCAATTCCTCTCTGAGCAACAGCTCAAATATGAAATGTTCGAATAATACTATTTATTTAAAAGAACAACTCAGTCAAAAATCTCTCATTAGTTTCTTACCCTTATGTCGTTCCAGAACCTGTAGGGTTATATTTTCTTTGTTACAGAAAAGGAGAAAATTGAAAGACTTTTTTTACACAGCCCTTTTTCATACAACAACAGTTTATGGCATTTGCAGTTCATTGTGTATTCACTAATAATCTTCCCCTCTTTCACGGTCTGAATTGCGTTCAGATGGTGCATCTTAATGCTCATTTCAGATTTGATGTAAAGTGATTGGTTTTTGTGTCTGTGCTAAAAGGCAGTTTGAATACGCAGAATGGAAATTAAGATTTGAGAGGGGAAGCAAACAGGCGGTTTTAACAATAACAATCAAAATGTCTGTTCCTTACACAAAGGTTTCACAGAGGTCATATGGGCTATTCGTAGCCACTATGAACTGTAGTTATATGAACATAACAGTCTTTCTCAGTGCTTTGTGGACAAAACAAACATGTGGGTTTAAAATACTATGAAGGTTAATAAATTTCAGGTTCAGTTTAACATTGTGAAAGCAAAACAGTTTTCACTATCGTCTTGAAATCTATATATAATTGCTTGTTCCAAGTTTCTTTATTACTGTATATCCAGTGAGTGAATGGATCTCTTTTTATATTGACATTTATAAGGGCAGGACTTTCACAAGTTAACGTCTGGTACCAGAACCCTTCAGCATTGCTCATTTTGTCTCCACCCCCACAGTGAACTTGACCTGTTCACCCATCAATGCTCCAGCATGCCTCTCCAACAATCTTCTTTTATTGAGATCAATACTGCAGTACTCCAGAAGCAATGGAGACAGAGTAAACCAGACTAAATCAGGCATCAATGTATAATCATAACAGACTGGTGCAATATTTTTCTAGATCTAGAAAACAATGACAACCTTACAGAATGTTTCACTTGAACAATTAACCTCAAGATTATAAAATATACAATTCTTGCCCGACACTGAATATTGGACTTCAAAGAGTAGGGGTACTATTTGGTCTTCTTCAAGAAGAGTTGAAGAAGACCTTCCAGTCTCCATTTCCAAACATGAAATGGAGACTGGATCTAAATGCAGCTGAAAGTGAGTTTAATAAAAACAAACTGTGAAAATAATCTTTAACATGAAAACCGACACAAAACGTGAAACCATATACTAAATACTTTCACAACATTTAATAACCAACTGGTTTTTCACCTTGTAAGTTGCTTCGTTATATATATATATATATATATATATATATATATATATATATATATATATATATATATATATATATATATATATATATATATATATATATATATATATATATAAAACATCTGCCAAATGTGTAAATGGAACCGCAGACAACAGCACACACAGGGGTATATATATACAGAGTAATCAAGGGAAACAAAGAAGACCCGAAAACAATTAGGGTGAGGTCAAACTAAAGACTACAAAGACCAGGGACATGAACTACAAAATTTGATTTCAAAATAAAAGACATGACATTATAACAAAACCAGACAGCCACGTAACAATAATAATAAGTCTTTTATCAAAGACATTCTGCTTTGGTGAAGTGCCTTTCGTTAAATGAGGGACATTAAATGAAATGTGATGTAACATTTTAAAATGATTAGGTATTATTTTTTTAAGTTATAATACATTTGCAGTTGAATATAGACATACACTACTACTTGTTTGGACAGAAGTAAAGATGAGAATTTTTCTCATGATTGTAAAATGAATACCCTTAAACAAATGAATTGGATCGGATGTTAATTTTGACTATTGGTTTCCTATAGAAATGTTATTGTTGTTGTAGCTCAATTCATATTCAATTCCTTCATTTCATTTTCCAATTCCTTCATTTATTTTTTTTTACTATAATGTCAAACCATTGTATTAAACAATTTTACAGTTGTGAACAGTTCTGGTTTGTTTAAAATCAGCATTGTCCTTATGTGATTTAATGTTAAAAAGATTAAGATGTATGTGAACTTTAGCTTTTTCTGTGGAATAAACCTCAAAAAAGTGTTTTTTCCAACAAATCTTTTAAACAATTTGTTATTCATGTATAAATAAGCTGCTAATTTGCTATGAATGTTACATAAATAGCTTGCTGACAGGTCTAAACTATCCCTGAATATTAATTAGCATTAAAATAAAGGTGGTTGTGATCTAATTAGTGTGTTGAAAGCCATGAAATGTGTAAAATTGGTGCAAAAGTAGACTATACCAAAGCCATCTCTCCCTCTGCTGTATTTCATGTATCCCACAATTCTCCACAGGGACACCAAGCACAATGTTGACGTATTCTGACAGCAGCTTGTTTGCAAACTGATACTGTTATAAACACCACCATAAGCTCTGCACAGCACTGTTGTGACAAGCGTGGCAAATATAACATGACATGACACTCTGAATATGATAACATGACATTACCCTTCCTGTCCCAGTGAAATCACCTGATATGTGGCCGGTAATGAGGGCACATCTGTGACACATGGTGTCACGCGCAGAACAATCAATTGTCAAGATTCCCAATGTGTGTCAAAATCATTTGCCATAATACACAGCAGCTTACTGCATCTTCTCACAGGTTTCCCACACCATATTTTAACCTAAAAGCCAGCCAAGGTACAGTGGGTTCCAAAAATCTGAGACCACACTGAAAATCAGGTAATCCAAATCTGATTTTAACCTGGAAACAAACTAAAAGTACAAAAAACAAAACAAAGAAATGTTATGACGATTCTGCACAACAGATTCGCTCACTAATTAAATAAGCAAATTTGTGTTTTTTTTATCATGTAAACTTTATACAATTAAAGGGTTTCCTGTCTTCCATTGAGGCACACAAGATGATTCCTGGAACCTTCCCAGATCATACTGAGATAACATGGATCATTGCACAAGCATCTGGAGTTCATGCCAGTTCAAGTGCATCCTGCCATTAATGCAAAAGGGGCACAAATCATATTTGAAGAAATTCTCTGATTCATTTTAACTGAAACTAATGTTTCAACTGAAACTAATGTTTCACTTAAATTGTTATGCTCACAATATGATTTGTAATAAAAATATGTTGTAATAAATGTATTTTTGTCTAGCATGTTGTCTGTCCTACAATCAGTATGAATTGACCATCATCATCAATCTCATAAGCATGGCAGGTTTTATTCGGGATGTTCTTGGAAATCCACATAGTAGAGACATATCATATCTCAAGAGCACCAAACTCCCTCAAACTAATCTTCAGGAGAAAAAACAACAGTTTCGTGCTGACAAATCTGTCATATAAATCACTTTGTTCACCAAATGTTGGAACTGCCACCACCAGCAGAGCAATTGTTGTTTGTTTTGGGAGAAACAGCATAATGTGGAAGTCAGCCGTCAGTTGACAAAAGTAGAATTTTTGGCAGAAAATTCCCAGAAAAAAATTCCAGCTCAACTTAAGAGGCAAGTTTCCAGAAGGCAAAAAACAGTCAAATGTTTTTCTTTTAATTATAGCTGTAAGATATCTGCATTTCTTTTGTCTCTTGGGTATGTGTGCTCTGATGGTTGGATATGACATGAGGACGCCAGCTTTCACCTGTCAGTGCTTCATTCCCCCAAATACAGGGACGGTCTATTTGAACCAGTATCTGTCTGCAAATTAAACAGAAGGAGAATGGAGGACAATACCTGGCATGCTCTCAAACTCTCAGTGGGGACCACACACTTGTTGGAGAGAGCCGTCATCTCCCACTGCACCTTGACGTGGGCTGAAATATTGGTTTTCGCATTAGCAGCTAATAAGGAGCAGCAGCAGCAGTAGCTATGCACCCTACTCGTGTCTTTCATGTGTCCAATTACAGACAGATCCCCCAAAATCATATTCACCTCTTCCTGTCTTTAATTACCTCTTCATCATTCCACCTTTTCCCATGTGTCAGACTCCAGCATACCAGCCCTCATTCATTGCTAGCACAATGTCTGGGATGGTGTCTTTAATAAAGTATAATAATGCTTACAGCAACATCACGCCTTGTTTCTGTCTAGGGGCTTTGGCTTAATGCACAGTGTGCTTTTGTCAAACCTTCAGAAACATATTTAAATGCAGCAGGAGGAATCTGTCAAGAGACTAAAGTTATATAGTTGAAATGGTTGATGCTAAAGATGCACACATTGGTTTAAAGGCACAAGAAGGTTGTAGAGTGGCTGCTGTGAGAGATAACAATGAAAGACAATGTTGTTTGTAAGAGGGAATAAATGATCAAAAACACACACTGCTTAGCCCTAAAATCCAATTACTTTCACATGACTTAGATGGTCTGCAAAATCATATAATATCACAATTACGACATCATTACTTTACAGCCATTAACAGTTTTAATGTAGTTGGCATGAGAAGTTTTTTTAAACAGTAAATTTTTAAGCCTAATAGAAGCCTAAATGGAAATCTAGGCGATCTTAAATATGCCAGTGACAAGACACTCAAAGCTACACAGAAGTTTAAAATAAGTTATCATATGAGCTACACTGTTCAATAACATTTCTTCCTGTTGTGTCAATAAAATTCAATGTTCCATATTTGATTTATTTACTTCTATTATCTGAATGCAATAAACAAGCAACCAAAACGAATCGGTCTTAGCATCCTTAAAAAAAGTTACACTTACTTACGAAACAAAATTGCTTTTTAATTGACTTTTTTTACTCCATTGGCATTTATCATTGATTTAATCATGAATCTAACAAAATGTAGTATGTTTATGCATAAAGCAAAAACAACAAATCAAGACTTATTAAAAAACAAGTCTAATCTTATGCAATTTTGCCTTCAAGTAAACCTTATACTTACTGGAAATAAAGACAAAAATTATGTTTATATTAGGAAAAAAATATTGATTGATTGATTGATTGAATGAATAAATGAAATGCTTACAAGACCTGTGACATAACAAAAAGAGAACAGCTATTAATTTGAGATGTTATAAAACAGAACCAAAACAAAATAAAACAGTATTGAGCTGATGAAGTGACATGATTTTAATTTTGCAGTAACTTCTTCCCGGATGGGGTAAACAGTGTGACATTACAATTCGTTACATTGATCTATGAATGCTGGGACTCTTCAGAAAATGAGTTTTCCTCCTTTTTGCTGTCTGCTAATTATTGAAAACAAGATTTGCTTCTGATTAAAAAAGACGATTGTTGCAAAAGCACATCGACAACCTGGAAAGGACTTGCAGTCATGTAGCACCTGTTTCTCTTTAATCCATATAAAACCAATTCTTTTAATAGACATTAAGCATTGCCTTAATGCTTAATAAAGAAAAGATGCTTTTATTTTATTGATAGTTTATTTTTTGTAAGCTCTAAAATCTAAATAAAGGGATTTTGACCTGTTATATTAAAACTGTAAAACAAGTCTTGGTCTTTTATTAAATATGTATTACTATTCATATAAGATCAATCTAACATGCATTAACATGGTGACTAAAAAGAGGATTATGAAACAGGAAGTTGATTGTAGGTCAAAGCAAAAAGGGCATCTATCAGGATGAGCATTCCCCGCACATAGCTGGATGTGTTTGTCATATTATACAGACTAAAATGTTTTTCTCCTGCTTTGTGGTGACACAATTGTTTTATGTAAAGTCTGAGGCTTTCCATGACCCTCTCTTGTTCTGGTGAAAATATCATGTCTTTCAATCACCCTATTGGCTGTAAGCTGTAATGAAGGATTGACCTTTTCCTGTTCTTTGCTTTCATTTTGCTCAGGTTTCTGCTGAAATGAAGCTGATGGTGTGATTAAGACACACGTGCTCTGCAGAATTCTGGGAAATGGACATGGCAACCAGAAATTAAGCTCCACATGGTCAGAGGATATAAGTAAAAAATAGATTTTAACGTTGAAATATTGTAACAGCAGCTGCAAACGGGAATTAAAGTCTGCAGAATATGAAACTGTTTTGTTTTGTTTTGTTTTGAGATATATATTACACATTACACCCCACTGTACTGCTATAATACTGTATTTCTAAAACACCCTATAGTCATAAAATCAAACATTATTGCTCATTATGTTTGTATACAATATCGTTTTTACCCACCCACTGAAATAGCAATATATATCCCTCCAAGACTTTTGTAAGATCACATAACAACACTTTCTATTATGCTTTACTGTCTTTTAAATGACAATGGCAATATTTATTGATTATACCCAGCTAACAAGTTTATGTTGTAAGAATGGTTCCCTAACATTTCCATTAAGTAAGATAAACTTTAAAAATATAATTTTGAAAGTTTTAGAAAGGTTCAAAAAGTCAGTTTTCAGACTGTTTTTTTTATTGTATTAACGTTATTGCTTGGTTATAAGAACATTAGTCAAACATTTTGCACTTCTGTTAAAACACTAACTATTTAAGAACATATATTTTTATATGATAATATAATGTTAAAACATTCTACTAAAGGTACTGCAAGAATGTTATTGATAATTTGAAAGAACTTTTAAAGAATGTTGGCCAATGTTCTGAGAATGTTCCCTGTTAGTTAGCCACTATCTCATGTATGTGCAGTCATGTTTATTGAGCTACAACATGTTACAATATTTAGACGTTAACCCAAAACACTGGCACAAAAAGCCCAGCACATTTTCTAATTACAGTGCTAAGCACCTAATTGCACCTGCAAATGATTAAAATGAAAATGCCATAGTCTGCCTAATTTGCATGGTCACAGATGAATTATGATCATCTCTGTGGACATCTGCATATTCATAATGTGCCATGCCATGAAGGGAAATGATAATGTTACTTAAGTGCAGACAATGCAAAATTTTCACAATTAACAAATGTGTGTGTAGAAGGTTTGAAGAAGGTTTGGTAATATCAGAGAGAAAGGCTGGGAAACTACCCTTGTGAGTTGTGTGCTGTGATTATTTATAGACATCATGGAAGCCCAATCACTTCACAAACATACTGAAAGGTTTTAAATTTCAATTGGCGACTGTACAGGGTAAATCTTTACCTCCAAAATTATCATGTAACATGTTCTTTTGAAGGCAGCACATACTGTATTCCCATCACTTTTTACCAATGATAAAAAAGATACTGTTGTTTTCTAAATAAAGTATGACTTTCTGTTCTTATCACCCAATGCACTTTAATTTACTGGTTTGGACAGGACTAAGATCTCTGTTTCTCTTAAAGGTGTCTGTATCTTGATATTACAGAAGACCATGTGAACCCAGTTAATTTAGGTGATCAGATTAGGTGTGATCCACTTAATGTGACGTGGCCTATGCCATCAAAGTACCCCCAGAGCAGACGCCACACTTTTCTGGACAGTCTTTTTAGAGCAGCTGCATGAGCTCTGATAAAGACACAGCTATTTAATGATTGGCCAGACTCCCCAATGACAGCAATGATACGGGTTTCATGTTTATTGTGACACCTTTAGTTCCACTAATGCTCACAAATTCATGATTTTATAACAGTAAACAAGACTTACATAATTACTTATATACATTACAGTGATTTGGCTGTTGATTTTATTTGCTATATGAGGATACACGTTGTGAAAATATAATATTAGTAATCATAGACATTCACATTCAAGCGTGACTCTCAATGTGGACCGCTGGTAATTTGCTCAGTAATTGTAACAGATATTGTGACAGAATACCCTCCAGGAAAACTGATCCTGAGCAGATAAAAGGGACATATTAAAATAAGAAAATAACATTACAAGCAGGAAAAATAAATAACAACAGTGTGAGATAAGAAAAAGCTTCATCAACAAAGGAGCTCTATGATACCTGGAAAAGTCATTAATTTATCTCCTACTTAAAATGTTTAGGATCCCTTGTTTTAAATTTTATAAAAAAGCACAAATACTTTTAAATGGACATCAATAATTTGTATAATTGAATAATTTTTCTGAAGCCAGATGTAGTTCGGCATCTACAGCCAGCAGCTAACTAAGCCATTTTAATCAGCCCTGACCCTGCTTGTTCCAAAAGAACTAGACACTACTTTGTGCACAAGCCATTTCATATACATGCCCCCATTGATCCAAAACACATGAGTTTTTAAACTCCCTCCATAAGCACAGATCCTCACAATAATCACTAAAGTATTGTTTTATTTCTGTAGGAGGCACGAACTGGCGTAATCAGAAAGCAACCAGATCTCTCATTAGACGCAGCTACATCTCTACATCACTCTCCCTCTCTATTCTCTGATCTAAAACAGGCCTATGTGAAAAAATAGGTTATTATCAGTACTTAAATAACATTTAGTCATGAATTATACATAATGTACACAAAAAAACAACTGTAAACATCTAATAAGCCAAACTCAATGTGGTGTGTTGCAGGGTTCCCTCTCACTGCTGAGCTAAGCAAAGCATGATGGGGGCTAAGATTTCACTGAGTCTGAGATTAAATCAGGTGTTCATCACAGAGGGAGCGCGATCAACTAGCCATTTTTTAACACCCTCAGCAAAAGCTTTGTTTCATGAACAAAATACAAACAATGCCATCCTTTAATAACATTTTAGGATAAATGCATCACTTTCTTGGGAAATTAAGCCAGGGTGTTAGAGTTTTTTTGCCACCTTGGCAGAATTTTCCAAACTGAATTATGAAGCAATTTGCAGTCTCTTTGATGTAGTAAATATATGACCTTCCGAGAAAGTATACAGACCGCAGGCAAAGAGAGATCCAGAAAACACAGAACTAGAGTTTGCTGCTGGGCATCCTTTTACACAAAAAACTGCTTAGATCGGAGTCCAACAGCATCTTCATCGGTAACGATTATACCACTGTGGCTAGAAAATTCAATGACTAAATAAAGAAGTAAAACTAGGGTGCTGACGTGGTAAGCTGCAAAGGGGGGCATTGTAGGAGGAAGGCCATGGGGGTGATATAGCAACATTACACAGAACACTGTACAACACTCTATGGTGTCCCATTTTAAAGCATTAAAGGCACAAATCCTATGTTTCATCTTGTAAGAACTAGATTTACTATAATGTAACCTATATTTAACCTAGCTGAAAAAAAATATATACTTACACCCCTGCTCAAACCACCCACACACGCATTTTGCATGCAACCCTGTTACCACCAAGTAACGTAGGAAATAATAATCACACAAATAAATGTATCTTATAAATTCTAAATAAATGTTAAACCCTCTTACTTGCAAAGCCTGTAAAAGCCATGAAAATTGAAAAACAAAGCAGCTCATATTTAGTTTCTAAATTTGACAATCAACATTTCTTAAAGGTTAACAGCTTCACTGACCATTTGTTGAAAAGCAACATATGGTAATTTAAAAGTCTCAAGCCCTATTTTGTAACCTGCTCATGGAAAGTGCCAATCATTCTAATAAGTGGAAATACTGCACACATTCATTTCTGTTTGTCTATCATTCTCCTCTGCTGCGTTTCACTAGAAGTTGATCAGCTATCCTGCTGTTTCCTTCTTAGTGTAAATAAAATACATTGATTTGTTGACCAGATTACCCATTTGTGCTTCTTAATATTATCAGGAATTGTTTTCTTCCCTTTCTTTTTGGGGGCAGGATTATTGTGTCAGCAGTGAGCATGAGTGTGTCAAGAGAGTTTGTGTTATTACAGTCGATCAATAGGGGCTGCTCCATTGGTAAGACACTTTGGTATGGATGACGAGGCTTGGCAGTTGTTTGGAATTAAATTAGGGGGAGGGGAGAGAGAGGCCGAGTGATGAAGAGTATCAATCATCCTGTCTCGCATGTGAAGTTATTTGTGGGTTAGACAGAATCGGCAATAATGAAAGTTCACTTGTTTTCACACACAAAGGGTTTGTGGATGAATTTATTTCTCTGGGAGAGTCTGCAAGTGTGTGTATGTGTGAATTTAAAGAAATATAGATATGAGAAGTTCAAGAAGCAAGGAAGGGAGAAAATAGATATAACTTTCTCCAACACACACACACACATAAAAACGTATTGTGAGGTTTTAAGTGTTCTCCTTAATGCTCTCTGTGGGAGCTGTCCTTATTTCTCCACAACAAGCATTACTGCTTCTCTCCGTAGGGTCCTTCACTTCATCACCCCCACCACTGATAAAGTCTGCACAGTCAAGAGTTTGTTTTATGACGGACAAGCAGAATCTCAGTGGCAGCATTTATGAGTGTTGAACTGAGCATTTCTATGGCACCTAACCAGCGTGGGTGTTTCTTCAACTTTTTTGACCTTGTGGACTAAATTGTGTATAAAATAAACCTACTTAAAACACAAATTCTGATTTTTTCATTTAGCTGCTAACAATATCCATCAGTGCATATACTGTACATGCATCACAGGAGGTTTCTGTCATTTTTGTCATTTTTCTGCTGTCATTTTTGTAAATGAACATTTACACCTCTGTTATTTCCAAAGCATCTTAATTGACCATATATTCTGCGGCATTAATGACAGTGATGAATAATTATGGATAATTATCTTATAATTTAAATTAAATATTCTCAATTTATTAAAAAAACTTTGGACAGTTGGACAGTTGGTTGGTCATGGTGGAAATGATGCCACCAATAACTGATATCAACACTTATTTTCAGACATAGAAATGTTTTATTTTTTCTCTCTGTTTAAATTATCATGGTTAAATGCAGTAATTTTTTCATTATTTATTAAGCACAATAATTAATCATTTTATTATATTGTTTATATTTCAAGATTGACACTCTGAATCTGGTACAAATATAGCTGAACAAACACCCACAAACAACATGCAACTGCATTTTCCAAATATGGCAACAACTGCTTTAGTTTGGCTCCACCCCTCCTCCAGCACATTTAAAGAGGAGTAATCACCCTCTTTCTGTTTCAAGAAGAATGTTTGTGGCATTACTGTTGAATTCCTTTCGGAGAGAAATTATTTGTCAGTGTACTGGAAGTCAATGATATAAGCTTTTAACTACAATTGATTGATCCCAGGTGGCCTGATTTCTCAGTTTTTCAAAAGCTGCGGAAGGGCAGATGGAGTCAAGCTGGGGAGAAATAGATCTGTGAGGAGAGATAAAGCATGGAAGGAGGGAGAGAGGTTCTGGTTCAATGCATTGGAGAGGAGGGGCCACAGGTTCCGGTTCCAACCCATGGGATCAAGACAGCAGTGACTTGGTCAGCAGGTGGTGAACGTGACTAATGTGTGTCAGCAGAAAAGTGGTGATCTGGGAAAAGATGCTAAAGTCGACATGGAGCGCTAAACTGTAAATAGGATATAACTTTGGAGCAGGATTTTAAGGCAGCTCAGGAAGCCTGTGGACTTTGGATGTGGATATCTGTGATAACTTGAATGGACTAGACACTGTACATTAGGGTTCCAAAATCCGAACGAGAATTTGGGATTGAAAATCTAATTTAAACCTGACAGATGGTGCTAAAAATTGTTTCAAAAAGAAACATCTATGAAATGTATGATTCTGCGCTATTTCAAATAAACAAATGTATGATATGGTAGCTTGTCTGATTTTCTGGCTTCCACAAGATGTTTTTCAACATTCTCAAATCATGCTGGGATAATATGGAACATCAGGTTTTGCACAAATGTTGAGTGTTCAGGCCTTGGCAGGTGCATGCTGTTATAAGAGCAAATGGGAAACAATACTAAAAATACGAATCACATTGTTTTGCTACATTGTACAGAAAGATTTTACTGTAAAAGGCAAAAACAGAAAGCAGTAGTGATCTGACTGGTTGACCCACAAACTACACCAGGAATCTCTGCTTTGTGCTTGAAGGTTGTGCACGATACTTTACATTTGTTAATATTTTACAAAGCTAGGGAAGAAATGTTTGTTTACACAATACCTCATTCTGATATTAATTTGTAATGTGTAAAAAGGTAAACGTATCAGCACGCGCTGATATGAATGACAGGGCTGAATGTGAAATTCACATAGAGATTCAGTTAAATATTACTTTACAGCCTCACCATAATACGTTTGTTTCATAACTGCATAAGCGTCTAACTTAATAAGTTTAACGTGTGGAGAAACATGATGAAACATTACTGGATAATTTTGCAGACTGTAGATGATAAAATGTGTTAAACCGAGATAAGAGAACAAAACACTCCAATTCAAAGCTGAAAGCATTCAGATTTGCCAAAAAATGTTGCCAAAAAAACAAACACATAAATAAATGACTTTCTGAATCTGCAAAGATCTGTGTTCTGTGGCTGCTTGTGATCATGCATTTGAAATCAAATTTTCCTGTAGATTTCCAGGTGGACTTTCACATGCCAGCATCAAGGTCTTAATTATATAATTTATTATTACTTAATTGTGATGCCTTGATTCCTGATATATAAATGACAATAAAGGATCAAACCCCCAAAATAGTTTATAGATGCAATTGTTTATGGCAGGACGATCACCAATCAACTATTTCAATTTTGAGACAATACAGATGAAAGGTGAAGAATTTGTTTGGGAACTATCTTGGTCTGAGTGAAAGTAAGTGTTATCAGGACAGAACGGTGAGATATGGGTGTAGATCACCTCTACACAGTAAACAGTACAAATGAACCACTAACTCCAGTAATGCCACCCAAGAGAGAGACTTGAATGGCTTATGGCGAACTGGAGGTGGATTGAGGAAGAAAAGAATTATGGGAGTGTTTTATAAGAACTAAAAATCGCTCAGTAAAAGAAGTCCCAAACAGAAGTGTCTGTGCCATCATAAGTCTGCTGAGTTAGAAAGAACAAAGTGACACCTGAGCACACAGAAGATAAATGTTGCAACACAACACACAAGCACAAATAATAAAACTAAAATGTGTTCTGCTCTTTCATCCTCTGTGATAAATTGGCCTGTGTTTATGAAACCATACTTACTGAAAGTAATATTAGCAAACAATGCCGCATTTTCCCATCCTTCCTCCTAATAATATGGGAATATGCGATGACGAGCAACTTGCCTCCCAAAGGCACTTCAAAAATTGCAGTTGATAAATTAGTCTGACTGCCACATTAATAGAGAAGCATAAGAAGAGAAAAGTAGCATGGCAGAGCGGCAGAAACTCTTCACACAGCACCTGGTGCTTTCTGACTTCTACAGAATCAATTATTACGGAAGCTAATCGAATGGAGATAATTGGTTGCAGTGTATATTAAACAGTGCTACACAGGCTCTTGTGGGGATGGATCCAGAGCCAGTGGCACTGAGGGGCCACTCTGGGGCCAGAGGGCGAGAGGAGAGAGTGTGAGGCTCAGCTTGCAGAGCGCCTCGCTATGCAACTTGAACACTCCTCAGAACTGAAGAGAGGCTCATTCTGAGTGTGTATGTTTAATAGGATATGCAAATCTTATATAGTCAGAGGGCATGTTAGTTCCTGGGTGTGTTCTGGGTTTAGCAAAGTATCCTCTGCTCTAATCATCTGGATATATCCATAATCAGATTAAATATTATGGTAAATCTGAAGATTTGTAGATTTTCTGCTGTCCACATCTTGGCCATAAGTGTCTGTAATGTCATTATATAAAAATAAAGCGATCCCTTTGTTTAAAGTTAGATTGAAACAACTATCAACAGTATTTAATCTAACATCATATATATATACAAGCTAACAACAGTATATAATCCATCCCTGAATCAACATATTTGTCTTGCTGATTGGTTTCTACATCCATCCAAGTATACAGAACACAAAACTGAGTAATCTGAAACTAAATGGTATTTTTCATTTTTCTCCTGAGCTAATATAACAAAAGAACCCTGAAAGAGATGTTCACCTTTGAAAATAAAGTTCACATGAGATAAATGTCCTTGATTTTATCCGTAACATTTAGAAAGCAAGGTGGGCTATTAACTACACTGTTTGCTGCCCTAAAAATATTCTGTAGTGAAATATGAGGAAAACAAAGAAAATATTTAAACGCAGAGTGCACCAGAACACAAACACACACACATGGGTTTCCCGGCCTCTGTGTTCACACAGAGAAGATAAAGTCTGTTTGCTGTGAGCTGATAGGAAAGCAGTTCAAGCATACAAAACCCCATTTATTCAGTCACGAATAGCCTGCAGTTAATTTCCACAGTTCTGAGACACTCTTAAAAAGGCTTAAGAAAACAACAAATTCTAAAATTTCATAGCTGGAGTCATTTCATATTATTCAAATCAATAACTACGTATATAAGGAGAAAATTTCATAGATTAAGAAGGTGTTCATAACTGTCAGTTAAAGTCACCATAAAATCAAACTGTACTATTCTTATTTTTCTGAAATATTTCAGTGTTTAATAAAAATGATTTATTGGTGCACAACTTTTTTTTATTTATGTACCCTCGTAATCTTTAATAAAAATCGGAAAATGGAATGGCACCATCTCCTCCGAACCACCAGAGGGAGCCTTCCCCTGAATACTACTGTAATTCGGACTACAATTCCCATAGGGCCACATTTCTGGGTCTGCTCACTTCTGCACCTGTTTCCTGTTTGTTGACTATTTAAACCCCATGTTAACGTGCTCAGCGCGAAGTCTTGTTTTGCCCCGGCTAACGCTACTGAGTGGTTTTCACTGTTGTTTGGATTACCTGTTGCTGTCTTGGATTGTTTATACCATGTTTGATTCTCGGCTGCCTGCCTCGACCCTTGCCTGTTTACCGATTATAATTAGCTTAGCCCTGGATATACCTGTTTGCCATTGTTTGACCTTGCCTGTTATTGATATTCTTAATAAAACGCTGCATATGGATCCAACCGCCTCAGTCCCCTCGTTACAGACAGCCCTTCTCTGATGATGTCAGTCTGACAGCTTGGGCGGAGCCAGAGCAGTTAACCAATCCCCTCCACTGATAATCTGCAGCAAACTTTCCTAGAGGCAATCAATTCCCAGTGGAAAAAACAAGCCACACACTCTATTTTTACATTTCACTTTGAATTACATCAGAACACTAAAGTTGGATGCAACTTCTGGTTCACTTGGAATTTAAATAGCGTTTTTTAAATATTTTTTTCTTTTTGCTGATTTGATTATGATTTCATTGATAAGAGTGTAGTATTCCCAGCAAACTTTTACAAAGTTTAAATTAATTCCACAAATTTTCACACATTGTCCCTCTAAACCCATGAAGGAAACATTACAAAATTCAGTATTTTCATTTTGGACTAGTTAGAACGGAATAAATGCAAACATTACATAACATAACAAACATCTAGTGAGTACAGTAAGCCATTTTTTGCACAATAAACTATATAGCTGGAAACAGTGCAAGGTCCCCTCGTTAATTAAAAGCTTTACACACACAGCCTTCCAAAGAACAATTCCTTTGTATCCTTCCAGTGTATTGTTCTCTGTATTCCATAAAAATCAGATTGTACCAATAACACTGGGTCCCTTATAAAAGAGGGACTTTGAAATTCTTGTTTGTGACTCGTGAGAACGCTAGAATGGGAACAGCTTGGCAGCTTCCCCGGGGACAGACAGTCATGCTATTTACAGCTGGTGGTTGTTTTTAAATACTCACATATTTAATTAGCAGAAAGCACAAACATTTCTCACAGGCTCAAAGTCAACATTCTGGCCAGGTGTGAGGATGTGTGCAGGTGAGGATGAGGAAGCATCTGTAGAAGGAAAAAGAAAACATTCTGGTTACGGTATTACATGTGCTGAATACTAAAGTAATCTAGAGGGAAAGAACAGTAAAATGTAAATGTAAGCAGAGCTGCACATTAGTTAGAATTAACAATTATTTGTAGTGCAATATTTTAAAACTGTAACACTCAAAAAAAGGAGGAACGTATAGAATAGAATATTTCTATATTATGATGGTGGGGGAGAAATATTGCTCCCAGCTCAGATCTTTCTTATCTGCATTTCAGTCAGTCCTTTAAAGAAGAAATATCTGAAAAGATTTCATCAGGTTGTCATACCTGTGACAGGCAGTAGCTAAGATTGTATATATTTTATTATGGTGATGGTTTAAAATGACTGCAGAGCAAAGTGTGATTTTGCATAGATTTTCTGCATAATAATGTGTCCTTTCATTAAGCACTTTTACTTTACATGTTTACATCTTACATCTTTAGAGTAAGTACCTATACTGAAACTGATAAACCCATATCCACTAAAGTGAAAGGTGTGACAAGTAGCCCTAGTCTTTTTGTACAATATTGTAATGCTATAAGTGCCAAAGAATATAGTATAAAATTCAAACATCACACAGGTGTGATTTATAGGGCTGCTACCACATCTGAAGTGGAAAGAAACTACAGTACCTGAAAAGCATGTAATCATTAAACAACAACGTGAGCAAATGAATAAACAAGGTCTGAGTGATTACTCAGGATATCGGAAAAGATAGAGATTTAGGTAGCACATATGCAAGACCTCACTCCAGGGAAGAAGATATGTGTGCACTAACGATAAGGAACTCGAAATCTCTGATACGGCAACATGAATCCCAGGCAACGTCAATTAACTGGATTTGCGGGTTTAACCTGTCAACAGGATGTCAAAACAGCTTTTATCATTGTACACACTGTAGAGGGAGAGAGGCATCATATTTAATCATGCTCTCCCTCACTCTTTCCCCACTTTCTTTCACTTTATTCAGAGTAAAAATACGTCCCCACGCAATGCAAACTCCCCAGACACAGTGTTGTTTACTGCAGATTAACAAAGGGAAGGCAAGATGAGATTTTGACACCAGCGAAAATCAGCAAGGTGCCGTAATACCAGCATGGACAGCTCAGTGAGGATTTTTAAGTAAAAGCTGCACTGCATTTAGGGGGACTGTTTAATTTTGTTTTGTTTTGTTTGCACTGTACACAGACTTGTATTTATTTATTTATCAGTGCATTTGTTTGTGTATGCATGTATGCACATTCTACA
The DNA here is from genome assembly GCA_036877525.1 of Chromobotia macracanthus. NCBI lineage: Eukaryota > Metazoa > Chordata > Actinopteri > Cypriniformes > Botiidae > Chromobotia > Chromobotia macracanthus. The sequence goes on along the minus strand of JAZGTH010000100.1, from coordinate 299,067 downwards.
AGTATGGTTTCAAATAAGAGATCATCTGTTGCCCTAACAGTATGGTAGAAGCATTTGATTCCTAAGAGGCTCAGTCGTGATAAGGTTTCTGTACAGTAATGAATTAATAAAGACTTTTCTTTAGTGATGTTAGTGAGTTAGGGGTTTTGCAGCATCTGATATCATGACCTGCCATAGGAACATATGTAAGAATATATGAAGGTCTTGTTGGTAAAATAACAGCAAGTTGCATGACAACATGCCCAATGTCCATAAAAGTTATGGCCAAAACAAACAGATCTCATGAGGTTGCTACATCTACACCGCTCACTATGGCACTGGAAGGCTTAGACCGGCCCCTGACAGTTAGGGCCCCTATGGCACTAACCTCACTGGCCTGATCCATAATGTAGCCCTGCCTAAACAAACTTGCAATACATGTTAATTTATATTCTAATTATATGAATTTAAAAGTGTACAGTATCTGAAAGATTTATGCAGGAATTATAGACAGCATCTCAAGCAGCATTACTTCATTACTATCATTTTTACTGATCCAGTGTCAGCTCATTAAGATTGGCCAATGGGGTGGTTTCTTCGTCAGGCTGATGCTGCTGCTTCAGCCCTGGTATTAGCTGTACAATCACATTGACTGTTGATTTTCCCAGCATGCAATAAAGCACAATAAAGCATCTGTAACAACACAATTTCCCCAGTGCAGTTCACCATATATGTGAACTCAGTTCTTAAGTGCTAAAAGCTGTACGAATTGGACACGTTAAAATTATAATTATAACAAAAATAAAAGCATTTCAACGTAATTGGGAGGCGGCATCCTTGGTCACTTCATTAAATGTTATATAGTTATTGCAGCGCTGTGTGCAAAGTACAATGTAAGATTAGCACTTCACTTTGAGCTAATGTAATACAGCTAAATGGCATGAGCACAATACAGCAAATATTCTTTCCATTAGTCTCCATTGGTATCAATGCTTTATGACTTGACAAATGGAAATGAACATTATCCTGTGGTAGGCTACTTACCAAGAAGAAAGCGTCCGTTCAGTGAAAAGAAAGCGCTACGCACAGAAAATTGCTGAACATTTTTTTTTTTTGGTCAAAAAGCATCCAGAGATTGAAATCAGTTTTTATAATTTTGCACTAAGAGCTTTATTGGAAAATTCTGGAGAATAGACGCGGGAGAGAAACTAATCATTTTTCAAACCTTTTACCTTTTTACATTGAATCCATACAGTCGTACGAAGAAAACGTCATTCTTTCAAATTCCCGCTGGTTTGAGGAACAGAGATTAAAACGGGCTCTGAAACATTTGCTTGAAAGCATTGCACCCTCGTTTCTAAGAGCTGGTAATATTAGTACTTATGAGGAAATCATTGTTTGGTACTTTCTTATTTCGCTTTATATCTTTTCAGTGTAACTGTAGAAACACACCATCTATCAGCTCGATGTTGAATTATTTATTCGTGTAAACACCACCTACGCCTGCTCCAGATTTCCATTCTCTCTGCTTTTCTTTTCCTATTTCTCTTTCCATCTCTCTCTCTCTCTCTGTCTCTTCCATAGAGCCGCTGCGTGCGCTCATAACGCGAGATGACAGTTCTCCGTTGTGATTCATGGATCCAAATGCAGCACATATTGCGTATTTTGCATTGTAAAATCAAGTTTGTCAAGCAGAAAAGAAGAAGCGTGTGTGACAGGAGGTCTAGCCGTTCACTCTTCCCCTTCTCCCTACAGCATGGATCTTTCCGGCTGCCAAAATATAGAAACAAACAATTCGAGCAAGCAAAAACAATATGAAAATAGACAACGGAGTAGTTAGAAAGGATGCTGATTCTTAGAAGATGCATTTTTGATTAATGTATTTTGAGGAAAAATAATTCTTTATGCACCATGCATATATTCTATAAAAATGCATGAATGTCTAGGTACAGTATATAGGCTCAGTAATTTAATGTTTATGTTACATAATAATGTATGGCTAGATATGAGCCTAGATTTAATGAGAATGAGACTTAATGAACCCTTTGAGTGGGCTGTCTGTAATGGTAATATCACTGGATGGGCACATATGGGACATTCCCTTTTCATATACGCTTTACTGGTTTATTTCATTTGTCTGCTAACCATGCAGTGTGTTTGCAGGCATCAAAGGAGAATTCTGCTATTCTGTTTAAACCAAACTGGTGATGGTTATGAAAGTGACATTTCAAACGTTTTGCAATGAAATGTTTCTTTCTCTTGTCTAATATTTCATTTTACTCACACTGTTGTCTCCTTGGTGACCAAGTACACTAACTGCAACATAAAGTTGACACCAGTGTGGGACAGCTGTAATCTGTGTAAAAATAATCCAATTTTCACATTTCATATTGACATATGCTATATTTATTTTACTATTTCTTTAAATTAAATTGCATAAAATAAAAAATTAAAACATGGGAAAAAATTACAAGACAGATTTAGTTAGTTTTACTCCAAATCAGCCTCTGGAACAAAAAAAGTTCTTCTAGTTACAAAAACTTCCATATGGGTGGTGTAGCCTTCTGTACAGCTTCATTTATAAGAGCCAGACCTAAAACTCTCTTGTTTCAATGCTCTTTGATCACTGTCAATCAAATGTGAAGGACAGAACTTCCACGTCAAAACATGAGGTAAAGAACAAGCTGTCAGCTCACGTTTGATTTATACTCAATAACAGTCATGTGTGAAAGATAACAGTAAAACGGTGGTCTGTGCTAGCTTCGCTGTAAAATAAATATTACCTCATTTTTAGCCTAACAACTCATGAATCCTCTGTTTTCATGTGCATCGTTCTAAGCAAAAACAAATCAGCAATATTTTCCCAGAGAGGTTCATGATTCAGATAAATGCTGGTAATATAACATCAACACACAAAAACGGTTACATACCCCCCCGTTTCCTTTCTTCTCGAAATAAAGTGTAAGTATCAAGAGTGCTTTAGAGCAGTTGACAGTTTGTGAAATAAATAAATCACACGCATTCCTTTATCTAACAGCCTCCCTGTAGATGTAATTCGACAGCTGTAGATATTTAACAGTCATCCTCAAACAGAATTATTTCAGTTCTGCACAAGCCAGTTCCCAAAGTTCATTATTATTGCATAGCTTATGACTACTCATCTTCATTAACTGCATTACATTATTTGCAAACTGAAAAGAATTTTGGGAAAAGTATATTACAAGGCCAGAAGCACCAATAAAAATGATTTTGCATAATGGCTAAAAAGTCATCCTTTGTGTGTGCGTTATATAACAAACCCTACATGCTGAAGGTATATTTAAGCAACCTGCAGTTTCTTAACTCGTGAATTTGTTTATAGAGGGAAGTAAATGGACAGATCTAGGCCAAACTATGCAGAGTCTCTGGATGGCACTTCATAGCTTCATAGCCCTAATGGGAAGTGAATTTCATAGCAGAAATAGACATAAATGCAGTTTAAATGGTTGATCAAGGACAAAACAGAGCAGAACAAGGAATCTTTGGCTTTTATCTCCATTTTGTTGCAGAGTACAGAAGGATGTGGGACTCAGCAAGCTGTTTCAAATCGAGGGAAAAGATAGGAGACAAACTAATAATCTACCATTTTGCTGCAGTAAAATGTCCATGAGGACAGATGCTCAGGAGTGAAACGTTTTACACAATACCAGTTGCGTAATGTACACCTGCATATTTTGCTCAAAGCAAACTTCCAGCTTTTCTCACACAGTTCTACCCTGAAAATATGAACCATTAAACACATCTTTGAGCATCTATTCACTTGTCTTGTTATTTTTATATGATTGCAAGCAATACCCCACAATTCTTTGCCTCTCTGTGTATACTTAGCACAGGCAGAGTGCTTTTTTTCAGGAGAAGGAATCCATTACCCACATAGTTTTTTAAGCATAAAGCGGTAGGTCACCCAAAAATTGTGAGAGAAACTAATCTAATGTCATTCTACATTGTTCCAAATCTGCATGACTTTTCTCTGTGGAACATATTGGAGTTTCTGAATGTGCTAGTTATATTTTGATGCAATTGCAATGAATGGTCAATGAATGAGCAATGAGGTATCATCAAAGTGGTCTATATACTATTTTATTGTGTGATGAGAAGATGAGAAAATGTGAAAATATATGTTTGGGTTGTGTATCTGTTTGAAGACTGTTTTTGAATGACAGAAAGGTGGAGTGTCTAAGGATGTACTCACACTAGGCACTCTGAACCACGCCCAAGCACATCTGCACCGCAAAGTCTGGTTTGACCAATGTGAACCACTGGTTCATTCTGAGCCAGAGCACAGTTCGATTGGGCTCGGGCACGGTTCACATTTAGTGTGATAGCAGCATTACATTGTCCTTATGATGTGAAATATTAAAGTCATGTTTTAGTTTGATAAATGTTTTTTGTAATAGCCATTGCCATTACTAAACTAATGAAATACTGGTTGTGTCATTAAAAATGCTTCCACTTCTGCAATCCTACGTTTCTGGTCAGCATAATCATGTTGTTAATCATTGTAAGAGAAAAGTGCCAGATATTTTTTATTGTGTTGTGCAGTAAATAAAAGCCTTGGTGTTTCGAAAGACAAATAAAAAAGGAAACCTTTATGATGGTAAACAGGCAAACGCACGGCATGCTAAATAGGACAACAGCCTGCAATGTCTGCTGGTTTGGAGCATCATTAATCAGTCACACTGCTGGTGACTTGTGTAGATTGTGAGATTTGCAGATCATGTAAACTTGGGTAAAGATGGAGTGTCAACGATGCAGAAAGGTAATAGAGTGCATTTTACAGAAGCACTGCCTGAGTTATGTACACTTCGTGGTGTGCAGGCTTTGTTGGTTAAATACTATGTGACATCTTTACGTGGGATTGGTAGGACCTCTGAGACACAGGGAGTTTAAAATTGTGAGAGACAAGGGACGAGAAAGGGAGATTAAAGCACAAAGAAAATCTAGCTTTTGGACAGATTTCTAGTAGCAATGGCAGAAATTAAGCATACCAGGTATCAGGGAACATTCTCAGAATGTTGGACAATGTTATCAAAACATTCTTTCAGTAACTAACTTTTTTAACATTATATGTGTTCATTTGAAGTTATTAGTGGAACATTGTAAAGACCTTATAGATTATAAAATGTTAAATGGACGTTTTAAAACAAACTGTTTTGAAGTCCTAACAACTTCTTACAACCTATATTTGTTAGCTGGGTATGTACTGTTTTGTTGAACTTAGTTTTGCCACTGTTGTGAGGAATTAGAATACAATACTTATTTTTTGAGGATGAATTTTCAATGATGCAATCTATGGAATGCCATGTTGCAGAATTGTCATGCCCTTCTGGAAGAGAGAATCTCATAGATCGTGGTTTATTCCGTAAGACTTCCAACAGTGGTCTGGTGAGGAAGAATTTCTTTGGATTGTTGCAAAAGGGAGCACATGCCAAAGATACTTGCTCCTGAGATTCTATCAGAGATGAACATGACAAAGGAACACCTGCTTAGATTTTATCTTCCTCTTCTAACAGTATGGCTTGGATTTTAAAGGACCAATAGTGGGGTGCTCCTTCTTGAAGTACGGCTACAGAGAGTTCTCCCCAACCATTTCCTGATGGGCGCCACCTGTTCTCCCTGCCACATGAGGATGCGTGGTTCGCTTGGGAAAGAGAATATTGTCACGATAACACTGCAGGAGGTTTTCTCTCACTTTCTCTTTATTCCTTTGTCACCTGTTGTCCTTCAGGTTCCAGATGTGAGTGCTGGTGTAATAAAGGCCATATTCTGTGAGTCTATCTGGCCTGCGTCCAGCTAGAGTGGAGGTAAACATTGGTTTATTAGTGGTGCTTGCTAAAGGCACTGTTTCTCATGTTTAGAGTCTGGAACTTCGGTCCACACAGTCAAGAAGCTTTCTGAGGAGATGTGTGCTGTTAGTTTTTCAGAAGAACATTTTTTTTGCTTGGTAGATACTAAACAGGTTAAAAAATTAAATTAGATTTAGACTGTTTGACTTGGCATAAGCAACCAAATAAACGCTCAAATAAACACTCAGTAAGTTATGCTTGCTGGTTACCAATAGCTTCAGTAATGATTAGGCCTCTGGCATTGGATCAAAGACTAGCCTCAAGATGAACCTTTAGTAACCCACAAATATAAACATCTGGTATCAGCAGGCATTTTAGGGCCTTATTACTATGCTGCAGACCAATGGAGTTCCTTCTGTCATGTCATTTTAAAGCCATAGATATGTTTACTGTGTAATTTGAGCTGTCTTCATCATCCGCTGTTTTCTGGTGACAAATGGAACTTCATGCAGAGGACCAGATGGCAAGACTAAATCATAAATCTAAGAAATAAGACATTTGATTGATGACTTTGGAGGCAAAGAAACACTCTCGCTAAAAAACAAACCAAACTGCACTTTCTCTCTAATTAAATCTGACATAACACTAGCAAATCTGTGGAGCTATTTAAATTTCCTTTGGCTTCTAGACAACGTTCATCTAGTGAAGCCATGACTTTTTTAAATGTAGAACTTAATTATTAACAAAATTTGACCCAAAAGCATGTGCAATAATGGAGTGGGGTAAGATGTGTCAGAGGGTAAAATGTGTCACTGCCTTAATCTAGTCAACTATGCATGTGATGCATCATACACAGCTGTGTTTGAAGTGCACAGGAGAAAACTTTTTATGCATTAATAGTTTTTTTCTCTGTTAGTTTAAAAAAAAATCATTCATTCAAAATTCATTCACATCATCCCCAGGTATTCAAATTATCCAGACTTGACACAGCTTAACTTTATCATGGGGAAAGTTGTCTTTTATGGTGAGATTTCTTTAGCCTGAGTTATAACTGCTTTCTTCTGATTATAGCTGATAGAAGACGTTCTGAAATATAATTGTGTATTATTTAACCTCCATATCTTTCCTCCTTCCCTAAAGATCAACTTCAGTACAAAGTAGCAAAGGTTACCCCACTCTTCCCAATACTTAATAAACAGGGTTAGAAGAGTTGTTAGTTAACAATCGGCGTAACAGACTAAAGGTGTGAATACACAACATGACAGACCCATAATGGCAATTATATCCTGGAACAAAATCACATATCCCTGTATGTCAAAACAAACATAAACGTCTTTTTTCATAGAACGTTTGACTCATCAGTACAGCACATTTAAAAGGACGTGCCTTTTTTATGAGGTTGGCATCCTAGTGTGACAAGTCATCACTACTTTACACCATGAATAAAACATCTTGTGCCCAGAAATCAATATAGTCTGTTCAAGACAAAAAGTTCAGTCAAGAATTGTTAGTGAAACGCAAGCAGTGTTTTTGCCAAACTGTACAACCACATCGAAACTACTGTACACCTAACAAAGATTCACAAAGCCCCACAAATGACATATTTCTAGCTTCAAAAATGTGAACAATTGTTTATTATCTCCTGGCTAATGCAAGACATAGTATCTTGTTGTTTGCAATTCATTCATTTGCACTGACTATTCATTAACTATTTATTATTTTCCTAAGAAATGAAGTAATAAAAATACAGAATAATTCTTTGAATAGCTTTTTTATTCATAATTTATACCAGCTGATACAAAAATGTTTTAGCTGTATCCAAATGTGCAAGGAAACACTATTGGTACTTTCATTAATTCAAATGAAAAACAAACAAGAACTGACTTTGGAAAATTGTCCACGTGAACTTGAGTAAGCAGATCCTTTATGACAAAAGGACTGATTTCAGAGCATAATCACTAACCAAGAATGCTGACTACAATTTCTGCATGTTACTTTCCCGAAAATATACCAAAATCATTGTGAATACAAGCCTATCTCTAGGTGACATTCCATCTCCCCCATTGTGTAATTAAAAAAGGCAATAATAATTGTAAAGCAGCACAAATGTGTATGACACATTAAAGAAATGTTTCTTAAAATTGTACCAAGATGTTTAGAAAGATTTTATAAACAAAGAGAAACTGAGCTGTACTAAATACATCATGTAAACATTCACCTTCATTTGCAGCACAGGGACAACAGACCATGGGCCAGAAAAATAGAGATTTCATTGAAGCTTGTTAAGTGCTTGACTGTCATTACAAAATACTTCAGCAATCTGAACAAGCAACATACATATATATCAAACATACATACATACATACATACATACAAGTTTATGAAAACAATATTGAACAAGATGGAGTCCAAATTCATAAAAAAAAACTGTGACACTGAACATTTTCAGTGATTTACCAAATTATGCTCCTCACATTTGGGAAAAGAAAAATACAATAAATTAAATGCAGGTACACTGCGGTCAAACACTTCAGTTCACATTTATTTTTTGCATTAGTCAACTTCCTCATTTTGGTAAATGAAACTATTTGAAAATCTTGTGCCTTGCCTAAGACATTCTTTTTTGTTACTTGCTCGCTCATTTGTTCACTCACACATACACAATTTACAGGTAATTCTGATACTAACAACTGATTTTGAAAACATCATTCCATTGACTCCTTATAAACCTTCATTTAATGGGACATGGGCAACTGTGTCAGTTCAAATACAGCAAACCAATATGGAGGGCACATTCTTTACCATAGCACATAGATACAGCATATAAACTCTTAGCTTCTATGCTGTGTTGAGCAGTTTTAACCCCAAACTCTTTCCACATAAGTATATATAAAATAAACTAATCACCAATGAAATACTGACTAAAAGAACGAGTGTAGTGTGTATGTATTCACTACAGAATATTAAAGATGGCAAACTCTGTTTATCTGACAGCTAACCTTCAAAGTCTCCCCAAGGTGTCTCACGAATACTTCACACGGTATTGTTCAACAGCTTCGGTGAATGCCAACCGGCGCTTTTTTAAAGGCCTTTAGACCATGTGTGGTGCGAAAGCCGCAAATAGAAAGTTCTGCCTGTGATTCACACACATTCAATATGCCAGCTAAAGAGACATTTATAAGCTCCCAATAACTTTCATTAATTATCCCAATGACGTCTAAAGCCAAACAGTGCTAACACACATGCAAAAATCATTGAATGTCAATCTATCCCAGCCCCATGTATTACATGTCATTTAAGCCACATCCAGATTTGAAGGCTTTTGAATGTAAATGCACAAAAACCATAAACTACCAGAACATCCCCTTTCAGGTGAAGGAAAAAAAGAAACAGTGGCATAAGAAAAAAACAAAACAAATAACAGTGTGTGATTTCTTAAATGTCTGAATGCAACACAGTTGGCTTGAAGAGAATTTATGAAACATTGACAGGCTGACATGCTGCTATTATGAAGTTCTGAAAAAACTTCCATATTCACTGAAGAGCTTATGAATGCATAATTCCTTTGGGATATTTGCTGATTAATTTAAGTGAACGTTTGCTTATGGTTCAAGTAATAAAAGCCATCCACGGTGAAATGTCTCTATAAAAATGTGCTTTTAGGTTTGGTTGGCTGTCACAAACAATTCTTGCATTTTCTGGCATTAATTTCTTCTTTCAGCCTGAACATCTACAACAATTACTGATGACAATCATTCCAGCACTAAAATATAACGGATCAAACACTTAAAGTGTTAAAACAAAACAATGAAGATGCTCATTAGCTATAATATCTTTGCCAAAAATTATTCTGAACAGAATACTGTATGAACCACACCTACAGGTAAATAAACTAAAACCTCCATTGTTCTTTACCTGCTCCCTTTTGGATAATCACAGAATCTTTTTATATATTTTCTGTGATATTTGCTTTGCATGTCATTCACAGTCCTTTGTCGCCTTCTCATACCTGAATGACTAAATTTGTTGTTGCACAGATCTACAAAACTCTAATGAATAATACATATGTTAACTGCGACTTTTAACATCTAATAATTGTAAAGTATTATCCTTGAATAAATACTTATGCTTTTTTAAAAATTAAAATTTGTCCGATTTTTGACACACATTATTAATGTAACCAAAAATCAGCATCCAGCATATTTGCATGTGTAATTAAAAGTACCGATATTTTGAAGGAAAAACTATCAAAACATGCCAAAACTTTGGCTGACATCATACTTAATACAGCACAGAACAACCAAATGCAAATGTTTTAGACGTTTAAACACAAATTCCTTGTAAGCCAACAGGAACAGCAATATGACTGACAAATGATTCACATCAATGTAAAAACTAGAAATTGACAACAGCATTAGCATTACTGCAATATATATATTCATATAATCAGTTTCCCTATGTGTTTTTTTTAGCCAACCCAATCAAGTTCATTTGGCATGGCGTCTCAAGCTGGCTTACCATAGATCTGAAAAGCTTTGTAATACATTAAAACACTAAATCTGAGCAACAACAAATTTAACGCTCGTTTTTATGGGAAGATCAGATAGTCAACATATGCTAATGACACCAATCCAGCCTATGAACCTGATGACTTTATCACCATCAATGTAAACTGTTTAAAGAATGTTTTGCTCAACAAAAAGTGCAATTTACTACTGTATCCCACTACAATCTGTTCAGTAGTGCTTCTCCTGCAAATAATCTTTCATTTTGTTTGGTAAAGGCAGTTTCTGAATCAAATCTATCCGTGTGTACTGTCGAATAACGAACCGGCAAAGATATTGCAACGAACGGACTTGCATGAACCGAGAGACAGGATTGGTCAACCGAACAGGATACGTGGCAGAGCCAGGCTGACGGGATCTGGAGTAACAAAACGCACCATTTTCAGAGTCCTTTATAGAAAGTTCAATAAGATCTACTATGGAAGTGTGACCTTCTACATCGGGCTGCTCATAAAAACTGAACCTGCCATTTGAGTGCTCGATTCTGGTATGGAGAGTCTTTCCTTGTGAGCGAAAGCTCAAGCTGAGGAGATAGCGGTCATCCGAGCTGTCCCTCACCAAAAAAGATCCATCTGGCAGGTTGATCAACTTCTCCTCAGCTTCCCATCGAGTTATCGGTCCCCAGTACCAACCCTGCTTGGCCAGTTTTTTAAGTTCCTCTGTAAGGCTTGTTACAACCATGGGTCCACTATTTTGGAACGAATCGTACACCCTGCTAACACCGGGAGCGGAACTGGGGTCAAAGTTCAAGTGATGCCTCACTCTCTCAGCAACATGCGAGTCTGCACCACTGAACGCAGAGAGGGTCCTTGGAATTTCATTGGTAGAAAGAGGAGACAGGGAGGGAGAAAAAAGAGGTGTGTCAGCTCGAGAATTGGAGAGGACCATTGCTGGCATGCCAGGCAGGTGTCTGTTCACAGACTGGTCCATAATAATGTCTGGTGGCATGAGATCGTGGTCATCTTGGGCCTGGTCCAAATGCAGCAAGCCAGACTCGACCCCATCCACCACTTCCATAGGTGAGGGGCCATCCAAGCAGAAAGACTGGGATGAATCTGGGTACATTCCCTCATTTAAAGGCATTGTGTACTGGATGTAGTCCTGAGGCGTGAGTCCAATAGGCACTTGATCCTCAATGTTCAAATGCAAGTTGCCACTTTGAGTTTCCATGTCCTTCAGCGACTCGCTCTGATCTTGGAACAGTCCCTCTAGTTGAACGTCATGGAACTCCTTTCTGATGCCATTGAGGGAGGGGCTAGGATTGGGCGAGTGGACCATGGCTTTTACCTTCACCTCCATCTTGATGCAAGCTTCCTCTGGGTCCATCGGCCGGAAAGGCCATGGAGAAGGGCTGTAATGATGGCTTCGAAGGGACGAGGATCTTAAGGGCCGCTGGGCTTTGACTTCGTTAAAGCTTATCGGGACTGACGAGGAAGAGAAAGTGTCATCATCGTCTCCAGAGCCCACTGTAGTGGAGCCTCCTTTCACCTTAGCTTTCTGTTTGGCAGACAGCCTTCTTTTAAGAGTGCCCATAAGACTCTCACTCTTGGATCTGTTTTTGTGACTCTTCTCATCCTCCACATTAAGATCACAACCTACCAGCCCTTTGGTGTAACAGCCTCCAAAAAGGGAATCGTCCTTTGTGAACTCAGCTGGTAAAGATGGCTGCTGGAGCATGACAAAATCCCCATCTTCTTTGCCCTTTATGTTAAGTGACTTTCTGATCGTCTTGAGACTGATCTTCTTCATCCTTGTGCACCCAATCAGATGAAGGCATGGGACGGTCCTATGTGCTGACCGATGTATGCTAACCGCACAGTCCTGCCATGAGACTGGGAAATGTCAGTTACGTGAAGCCCTCTTCATCTGAAAAAATGAGAAAAAGTGAACTGATCACTAAACCATGTTGCTTTACAATGTACAACACATTCAAAAACATTATGAAGTACACACAAAAACTTTTATATCTAATTTGTATGTCAGTTCCACATAAAAATGCAGACATTTATGTATTCATAAATGATTACATGCTTATATTTACAAATATCCAGTACTTATGAATTATATCTGGTTGGCACAATTTATTGCAATTTTACATTTGAATCACATTTAATGACAAGATAGGTTGCAACTCGTTAAATAAACATTTCAAAATGTCTAAATCCTGCGTAAAAACATATTCAACAGTGACAGCTTATGCTATCAAATCTAATTTTATAAATCTTTAAAATCTGCCATCTGCCATAAAATCAGATGTTTGGAATTTACCACAACAAACTGGTCAAGTCAACATGAGGTTTACGCTCCCAAGATTACAAGACATTAAAAAATTTTGTTATAAATCAATCAGAGATCATCGCATTTCAGTCTGCATTTGCAAATAATAAATATCAAAACTGACAAGCCTCATCAACAACATAATACATGGTTAGGAGACGATAGAAGTAGCTAGCACACTATATGTGAAGTCAGCGTAAAAATTATGAACTGTCGTGTTGTTTTAAGCGTGGATTGATTTATTACATTACTTTTTTAAACAGTAATGACTGTCACATAAACCTTTGTAACTTTGTCTCGAAAAAAATAAACAGGCCTTAATGTGTGCAAAGCTACCTAGCATGCTACGGCCCATCATTGTGTGCGACAAGCAGCCATTGTAAAAATACACATAAACTACAGATTACAAATTACTTACCACTTTAAATTGAGGTGAATTCCCGTGCTGTTTAAAGAGGGATCTGTGTGTAATAAACCACTAAATCTGACGACGAGCGTGATATTTAGCATTAGCCTAATAAAAAATAGACTGCTATATGCTAAGCAACTTCGCACGAACAAGAGCCAGTTCACTACATTCATAAACCACACTATTCATAATCTGTGCATGTAAAAAAACCCGGCATGTTTTTCTTCATCCGTATTAATCCGTTTAATAAGAGACGAGATCCTTGAAGTTTCAGGAAAGCTCAATTGCTTTCTTCCTCTTTTTTGTGCTAACTAGCCAGTTTGGCTACAATCTCTCCCTCTTCCTTTGTTGCCTGTTGCATTATGGGAAAAGACGCTGAGAAGATAACAAGAGGAAGGAGGTTGTCTGGACATAAAATTATTTATTTATTTTGTATGAAACAGTCTGCTTAAAGGCAGGGTATGCTATCTTTTCCAGATAAATGTTTGTTATTCTGGTTAAAAGTCTCTCCACCTCCTGAAAACAATCAAGAGCAATAAGTAAAGTGGTACAAATGTATATTTATATATATTTACATATATGCTGTAAAAGGCACAGGATCATAAAATCTTCATCCAATCATTGTATTAGGGCTGAATTTAATGATGGGATGTCCTACTTGCCTGTCAAACTGTGTATTTGCATACATATTGGAGGAGGCAGGGCTTTAGAGATCGATCTGAATGGAGGACGGTGTCTTATGCTTTCAAAGCTAGTTTGTTATTGCCAGCACCTCCGAAATTACCTTTAACTACACGTTTAGTAGAAAAAAAAGTGCTGCACCAATATTTATTCTTAAAGACTTTGCTATGCAAATGAAAATATAATTGTGGTAGGAGAGACAATTTTCACATTATCACTTACTGTGGTAATTGCTCAGGTTTATTTTTTTAAAGATAATGTTTGTGTAAGCACATATCTTTACATATCTTTCAAAACCTATAGTTTTGACAACAAAACAGCAACTGAACATTCCCACCATGTGACAACCTATGCATCTTATTATGACAACTTTAAGTTGTCATAATAAGACGTTTAAATTAAACAGCCTGTAGGCTTTTCAGCAACATTTAAACAGAAAAACTAGAAAGAAACACAAATCAAATTATTCTTCAACAAAAATATCAAACCAAAATGTTTAGGTTAACAAATATTATAATGAATTGGAAGGCCCTGAAGGCAGACAAACATCATGCACGTTTAACTGCATACATTTCCAATTTTAAGTGTTGCACCTATATCTATATTCTATATATTTCTATATCTATATATTCTAGTTATCTATATATTTACATTTATCTGTTGACATTTTGACTTCAGATTGTACCTCCTCCTCTGTTGGTTGAGCATTCTCCTTTATTTTTTCATACTTTAATCAAGACCTATATATAATATAGTCTATACTATATAATAATATATACTTTTTTATATCCAATATAAATATGCTTCATGTTTGGTGGCAAACAAGTTCTGCATATATGTATTATCCTCACAGAATACTGCTTTGCAAAGTAAGCATTTTCACAGAGTAATTAAACTTTGACAAAGGTTGTGACCTTAAAACTTTTTAAATGCTATGCCATAAAATGTATCTGTTTCTAGTTCACAAATAAGCAAATGTTTCACCTTGACCATGTTTAAAGGTCAGATCCTTGATGCCAGATGCTCTTTGAAACATTTTCAAATTATTGCCTAGCATGGATCATCAGGTTCTAAATTTAAATTTGTAAAACTGTATCAACTTCGTGTTTTAATAGGGAGTAGGAATAGACAGTAATAGACCCACACAAACATATTTTTCAAAATATATTTTATAGCTTAGTATTTAATTAAATACATCAAATGGGTTGTTTTTGAAGGGCTTTTTAAATATTGTGTCAGGTTATTATCTTTTTTTTTGTTGTTGCATTGTTATCAAAGATAAAATGTGAACTTTAAAGTAATTCATTGGTGGCCTCATTAGTGTCAGTACTGTTTTAAAGTGGGTAATTGTGTTTACTGCTGTTGGGCTAATTTGAGCCACACACTGCGAGATATTGTTTACCCCCTTAAAGTTAAACTGTCAAGTTAATAAAATGTTGTGGTGAACCTGCCTCAACTCTCTGTGCATAGACAACTTCTATGCAAAGAGTCTAATTACATGGCCCTATTAGAGCTTATCAAACTGAACCACATTATATTCAGATTGGAGAGGGCCTGTGTCGTCTGAGAGCATGTAAAGAACATTCACTTTTGCGTTTATTTAGAAGACAAGTCAGAATCTTTAAAGAAAGGAAGATTTTTAGTTTTTGATGATAAGGGGAAAGGTAAACCTAACCAAATCTAAGCCTTTCTTTATGTAGCATTATGCATATTAAAACTAGCTACTGAGTTTATCAAGAGTTTGTGAACTGGATACATTCAGATTAAAGACCAACACAGAATAACACATTGTCCATCGCTAGAAATAACATGTGCAGCCATATTCACCTTTATGGCTTTTAAGACCTATAAAGCTACAAGCAGGAGATTATCATTTATCATCTCGTATGACTTTTTCCTATTTTGTATGAAAGCTGCATGAGCCTGAAATGATTTGCTCAATATGTCTGCAGCATGCCTCACATTGATTTAGTCCTTCAGTTTGACTGTTTTTGCTGAGGGGGTGCGGTTGTCAGAGGTCCCTCGGTGCCCACCCTAATATCTTCAACACTTGCAGTAGAGCGGAAGACATGTATTACAGCCATGCCAGACAGTGATGGTACCAGTGGGACCACTTGGGTTTTTGTTGTCTGAGATGACTTGGATACAGCAGCTCTACCTCTCTGTTCCAGGGTCATTTATTGGATTGATCATGTTTACCTCTTTAGCGCACACTCTCCTTTCCTTTCAAACCAACAAGCGTGTGCTCCCGCCGCATTAACATGCAAGAAAGGCGATATGAGAGCTAGTCCTTGAAAACCCTGCTAGCGCCACATGGAGAGTCCTTTAAGAGTCTGAAAGAGTTTGCATTAATTACACCTGAAACAGCTGTGGAGCTGCACGGAATGTAATGAGTCAGCTATAGTAAGATCTGAGCTGAATGCAATTAGCGTATGCACAGTGCCCATAAGAAAACGCCATCAATATTTACTTAAGTATACTTATTGTGCATAAACTGAGCTTACCTTTCTGGGTCATTGGGGTGTTAATGTGAACTGTGGATTGTGTTATGCTTTGAATGAACGTTTTAAATTAGTATCATTAATGATAGCTTATTTGTGTAATGTTAAAGGGTAGGGTAGACAATTTTGGCAGACAAAAAATAACAAGCTAGAGAGACTCCAACCTCACCTCAGCTCATGCACCCTCCACAGAGTATATATATATATATATATATATATATATATATATATATATATATATATATATCATACTCATATACTTTTTTATGTTTACTCATATAAACATTATAAAATTAACATTGAAAATTGAGGATTCAAAATCTAATTCAAAACTTCACAACAAATAGAAGTATTAAAAGCTTGCTGCACTAATCACTAATAATATAAGAAAATTGACCATGTTAACATCATTGTAACACCATTGTTTTTGGAAGATTCTTGTTCATTTTTTTTGCACAAACCTAGGTTAGCTTGTGCACATCCTGTGATTAAAGCAAAATGGCAACATATCTAAAATTTGTTATTTGTTCAGATCAAGTTTTTTGTAAAATTTTGTGCCTACATAATTTGTAATAAAAATAATTTAAGAAAAGCATTTTCAAAAGTGGATTCCACTGTAGAAACATCCATTTTGTCTAAGGGACCTACGTCAACAGATCTAAGTGAACAGGCTCATAGAGAATCCAATGACTTTCAACACAACCAAATAGGAAATAATGTTGACCATAGCTATTGCAATTTCAAATGATTCCAAAGTCTATGTTTGGGTTATGTTCCACATTGGACTCTTTATGCAGAATATTCACAATGAGTCAGAAAATGAGTGTGTGCTTGCCAGAATGATAGATCAGGTTCATCAGCCAAGCATTTTATCTCACAGCAGGAAACCGAGCGATCCCCTTCCATATCGCAGTTTTACATATCAGAAAGAGACAATCATGTGGAAAATAAAAATGGAAAATCAGTCTAAAGGTCTTTAGGTCAGGGATGTGCTGAGAGCCATATCAACTGGTCAGAGAGGAGACCACAGCTCGGTGGTGTGTTAGACAAATAGAATGATTTTGACAGTGAAGCTTTAGTCTGCCAGTGGAGGTGATGAATCATACTGAACCTAGGACACATTCATCTGAAAGTGCAGTCTGTTTCCGCAGGTTGGAATGCTTTGAATGACTGATCTCAGATCTAGCCTGATTACCAGCAAGGTCTATCATGGTGGGCACATGGCGAAAGTTTAAGCGTTTAAACCATATTTCATGCGCTGTATACAGGCCCTTAGTTCTGATATGAAGACTGATGATAGATGGGAAATCTCATCTCATGATATTCAGATGAAC
This sequence comes from Chromobotia macracanthus, assembly GCA_036877525.1. Taxonomy (NCBI): domain Eukaryota; kingdom Metazoa; phylum Chordata; class Actinopteri; order Cypriniformes; family Botiidae; genus Chromobotia; species Chromobotia macracanthus. The sequence continues at coordinate 281,496 of JAZGTH010000100.1, read as the reverse complement.
TTTTGAAAGTCAAAGCAGCATGTTTTATAATTCAAACAGGTTAGTGTATTGCAGGCTCATCAGACAAAATGTTTATGTTATGGTTATTGTTTTAGGATTGTTTAGAAAGAAACAGATACATCCATATTCAGTTTCAGTTCAGTTTTTTAGACAGTATACGTCTTTTAAAAACTTTTTAAATTGCACCCTGATCAAGAAGTTCAAAAATCACTAGTGGTAGTGCTTCTATTTTACACATTTTAATTTAATACAAAATGTTTATTACAAAATATTTATACATAATGATTTTTGATAACTGAAAAGTAAGATGAATTTAGGATTGTTTTTTTAATATCTGGTATGTCATAATGATTCTTTGTTTGCTTTTAATATCCTAAAACATTCTCTTTATTTACAGGTTTAAATAAGATTTTAATCCTAGATTATCTGGGATTTAAATGTGATTTGGACTTCACTGTGAAAAGCTTTTTACTTGAAATCACAGTGGAACTTTATCTAGAAACTGTTTAACTTTCTGGCCAAAACCTCAGCAACATCCTCCAGCAACTTATTTCATGCTGTTCTCCTGAGTATTCAAATATGCTTTTGCCATGGTGTTAAATCTTCTAAGATTAAAAAAGAGGGCCTATTTCAGTTTCATATAGTGCATCATTGTTTGGCAGAACAATATGGCTTTTGGAGAACTAGAGATGACCTACAAGATTTCCTTTATTGATTTTTTGGGTGGCATTTGTACTGTGAATCTTTTTACCAGCTTGAAATGTCACTGTTTATTACAGCACCGAAACCATTATCAGCTACATTGATTACACAAAATAAAAGCAAATCTTACTTGCTACGGTGAGATGAGTATAGTGATCTATTTTCAAATGTGATTAGTGCACAAATGACATTTTTGAGACATCTTTATTTTATTTTCCTTTCTGGTCATCTTGGCAGAAAGCTAATCTTCTACCAAACATGATTAGACATATAATAACTGGACTGGAAAGACACTGAGTCTGTGCATATGATTTTCCAGGTGGTATTTATTCGGTGACTAACATTTTCACACTTTGGACGGTGACATATGACAACACAGTGGGATCCTCAAATGTGATAATTAAATGCGTCTAGATTTTGATAGATAGTTAGGCAGCCACAAATCTTTTTAGTTGAAAATGGACCATGCATTAAAAATGGTAATTGACAGAGGACAAATGTGTTCCTTCTCATTTTGATTAGTAATGTGCTGCGCTAATGATTATGAATATTAATACTGCACAAGATGATCAACACTCATCTGTTATTTATTTTTACTTTTATTATGTTGGACAAAGACAGGTAAAACCCCTATGTCTTCTCATGTCCAATACTAACAATAGTTTAAATAAATAAATTCAACAGAATTTGCAAATAAATAAATTCACAACTCTGTGTTAAAAAATGTCACTTCTCTTATAGATCGTTTAGTATGTATAGAGAGGTATGTATTTACTATGTATTTCCCGCCAAAGTACATATAGCTACATACAAATGATTAATCTAATAATAATAATAATAAGCTAATAATATAACGTGCATTATACATATTACACAGTTTTATGCAATTATTAACTTATTTTATTTTGCAAAAATATATGTTCAGTTCAAGCTGTTGTGAAGTTCGCCTATGCAAACAAAGCTTGTTAGAAGACAAATAACAAACAAATGACATATACCGGAAGTGCCTGACTGTGGCGCGCGAGTTGAAAACAGACCCGCGCTGTTGCCAGTAGTGATGGCGAGGATGTGACGTTTAACTCAAAACTGTCATTGTTCACAGTAAATGTAGTTTATTTTGATTTACCGGAGAAACACGCGATCATGGAGTTATCATCGCTCATCAAAAAGATCGGTAAGACGATTTGTTTTGGTGATAGCGTGTTAAATAAATGTTAACCACTTATTTGACAGTTGTTGTGTATGTAGCTTGATAAGCTAAAGCGAAGCTGTATGTGTAGATCAGTTATTAACTGTCTGTAAGCATGTATTCATACCCATAATATTCATTATGTATTAATATTATTGCCTGGCATTGATGCAAAGGCTAAAGTAAGGTTGCATGTCAGTTTTTATCGATCCGTGGGCTGTGATCTGTCAAAGTTTGTTTTAGCTACTTCTCAGACTTTCTGTGAAGGTAGCATTTCGCTTATGTTAACAGCAACCTTCTGCAAGCTGAACGTGGTTAAATGTATTCTGTGTTTGTTACATTATAAAAAATGTAAGCGCAAAACAGCAACTGTTACTGTATTGTTTTGATACATTGTTGTTTTTCGTTTTGCTACATAGATGTACAGTTTTCAGTACACTGTACTGTATTCTTACATTACTGGTTTTACCCTTAAGGACACTCCTTAGCTGAAATCAGAGTTCGGGCTCTTAAAAATATCAGAAGCAAACTGGATCATGGTCTCATCTCCACTCCTGATCTGGTTCAAGAAAGAATGCTGTTTGTTTTCCTCCTGGAATGGTTTAATTTCCCAGAGGTTCCAATGCAGGAGGAGGTTCTGGAGTTGATCTGTACACTGTCCAAGGTAGAATAACGTTTCTAAAACAATTTCAAGTGTTCAATGGGTTCAATAAGTGACATGCTTCAGGGAACAATGTTTCAGTGGGCTGCTCTTCAGGAGCACTAAACATTACAAATCAGATTGTAAAAAGGACACAAAGAATGTAAAAAAGAAACAGCGCGATTATTCTGGTAGGTGGCATGTTTCAGGCAGTGTCTAATTTTGGTTTCCATGGCATGTCAAAGCACCCAACTGGAGCACAAATGCTACGGGACGTAGGGGCTGTTGAATTTCTAACACAGCTCTCACCTAATGTGGATCCTCACAACCGCACCACTGTAGACAGCATCTTTGATCAGCTTTTCCACCTCCCGGAGGTCCAGCCTAGTTGTCCACCCACCACCACCCACCAGCAACACTCTGTTGCCTTGCTGCAGACAGGTATGAAAAAATGTTATCGATTTCATATACATTTATTTCACATATTACTGTAAATATTTGATGTCATCATTACCATTTCCAAGGTTACCACACAGGCATGTTGAATAGCTATGTCATATTATTCTGAGTGAACATATGTAAACTTTCTGATTCAAAGCAAAGAGAGGACTATGAATGTAGTGATTTCTGATCAGGTTTAAACTACAGCTGGTTTTGTGTTCTCAGAAGAGGGCTTGCCGACTAGGGGATATTTCCAGTGCGGTAAACCCAGACAGACAGATGCTCCAACCCCCAGAGTATCAGGTGGGTGACATCAACTTTCAAAATCACATAACTTTGTGTTAAACTGACTTTCAAGGGGAGCCTCAACTTATTGATTGTGTAATATGTACGACTGTAAGAATGCAAGCAGAATTCACACCAGCAATGGTCTTTACATCAGAGAAGCAGATGTTTAGGTTTGCAGGACACAGAAACTTATGTGATCATTAAAGGTTAAGACATGAAACTGCATTGGTTCTATAGGGCACATGACGGTTCCATTATCTGACTCGAGACTGTTCCTTAACCACTGGGTCATCTTTGTTTTTTAGCCTTAATTATTCTAAATTTGTCTTAATGTAAAATCTTTGCACTTGTGGCATTAGTTGATATCTTTATATTGTTGTATATCTTGCCCCGTAGTCATTACATCTGTAAGATGCCTGAAGTTCTCTGTTTTTCCATGGCTGTCTTTGAACACAACCGATCGACATATATTGTCCTCAAATGAAAGGTATTTGAGGACAATCTCCTTAGTGTAATTTTACTACTAATACTGTCTAACTTGTCATATTTCAAAGATTAGTCTAAAAACCTGTCACATTCTCAATCCTTAGTTCCCTTAGAAGCGACAACCACAATTTAGTACGGACCACCTGTGAGCTTCTCCGTGATGTCATTATGCAAGACTTCCCTGCTGAAATCTTCCTGCAAAGGCCAAGTACAGTTCAGGTGAGTAAGTTCATTTCTCAAAAGTATTGAAATGAAAGTGGGAAACCGTGTCTTGTTTCTAGGGCTGCAGTGTGATGATTAGATGCTTATGCTAGTCCGTGTGTTGGTATAGTGTGTTGACATACATACCTTTGAGATTGTCTCTCCAAGATGTCAGCTAAACCTACTGCCCTCAGTAAAAATGGTTAATTGCTGTGATATGCCAGAATAAAATTGTTTGTGGGGCATTTTCTTCATTCACTTCTAATATATGCACCTAATGTTCTTGGTATTTTGTATAATTGTTAAGGAATTGAAGGTTCCATTGATTTTGACTCTAGTTACTTAATTAAATTAAGTTAATTGAATCAACTCTGATTCATTGCCCTGACTTTAGTACCCCTGGAAGGGTAGTGAATTTTAAATTGGTACAAATTACACAGCTTAAAAGTCACTGTAAGTCAAATCAGATAGCTGTTTATTTAGTGCCTATTTAAATGAAAAATCACTATTCAACAGTAAAAGTCATACTGAAGTAAAAATTTACCCTATTCACTTAGTACATGGCCTTATTGCTCACAATTCATCAGTGCATATCACTGCATTGGCTGCATGATTTAAATCAATGTATTTGATCTGCATTTGTGTCTGTATGTAGGTCATAGAATGTTTATAAGACCAAATACAACATCAGTTTCTGCTTTATATATTGTACATCCCTAGAGTCTCCTGTCACTTCTCAGTCTGAACACTGATGTTGATGTCAGTTACCTGACATTCCAAGCATTGGCTTGTCTGGAGCAGCTTTGTAGAAACCTGAGGAGCCGCCTGCGGTTCTACAGGGATCCCAGCTTTCACTCCGCCAAGCAAGGTATCCAACCATAACCATATTGAATACACTTACTTAGTCTAAGAAGATTTTACTTCTATGAGTTAACCAAATATTTCTTCTTTTGCTCGGCCAGTGGTGTGGTTTCTGAATGTGATTGGTGTGAAGTTTCTTTGTTTATGTAGTTTACATATTAAGTTAATTCTCTAAATTGGGAGTTACAATGTCCGTCTCATTGTCTCGCCCCTTTAGATCCCGTGTCTCAGAACTCCTCCATCTCTTACTCTCAGGAGGTGAGGGGAACCCAACGCTCTGGGGTCTCTACTCCAGAGGAATGCTCTCCTAGACCCTCTGTAGTGGGACGGCCTGGTCAGCGGGTGCGCGGTGATGGCCAGGATGGTGATGCTGCCTCTTCTAGGTTTATACAAAACTTCCTTTTTTTGCCGTTATAGAATGCTATATTATATATAGAATTACTATACTGTTTGAAACACTTCACATTCACAGGGAAAATGTGGAAGTGCAAGTTTAATTATTTTGCATAAAAAGAGACAATAGATGCCAAGCAGTTATGTGTAATAAACGTATATATTTTGTTACACAAGAATTTTCATGTTACATGTTTTGGCTTATATTGACCAACCCTGCTTATACATATTAATGCCTATTCAGCATTCAGAACCAGTGTAAATTACACTGGTGTGCGGAGGTTAGCCAATCATAAGCAAGGTCATTTAGATATAAGCTTTAAAGGAACAGTAGCAAAAACATCCTGCTTAATGCCAAAGTGACATGTTGAGGAAAAACTGGCCTCTTTAAGGCTAGATTCACTAAATTTAGATTTATGCTGGAAAATATATCAAAAGATAAGAAGAACTAAATGTAGTCAAAAACGCAATTGTTAAAAATTTTACAACCATCCGTGTCTTCAGCAATTAAAGATTCTTTTTGACTGTGTACAGCAGCAGCAGCAGTAGTCAGAGAGGGCTTCCCCCCAGGCCAGCCCAGCAGTCTCCCCTCCCACAGCCCCACCTGGAGCTGCCCCCAGAGATGGAGATGGAAGATTCGCTGGAGCTACAGCTGCAGCAGTGGAGCCTGGCTAGATTCGGCGTGGAGGCTGTAGAGCACGCGCTCCCTCTCATGAAGACAGGTCAGAGACCTCTCAAAACCTTCTACATCTGCTACTGTCCTCATCAAACACATGCTTCCAAAATTCATCCATCTTTTTCAAATTCCTCTCTTCATTTCACCCCTTTAAGAGAGCCTGAAGGTTTTCCAGCGGGCGCTGGAGATGCTGGCGGCGGCGCAGGGGCTTCTGGGAGACAGCGTAGCCCCGGAGGTGTGGGATGAGCACAGCCTCACTGCGACAGAGCTGGCAAGTTTCTTTAACAGCCCTCCTCCATGGTGCAAAGCCACAGCCATTAGGGTGATGTCTGCATTAGCGCATACAAACACACACCTGTCGCCTTTCCATCTGAAGCACTCCACTCACTCCGAGGGACAGATGGTCATCGTAGAATGTTAAGCTATCAGCGCAAATCAATCATGGCACAGCAGTTGTTTCTTAAGCCAGTTGTGGCACTTCGACGTCCCTGTTCACTCCTGACCACAGTTCAGTACATCTGGTGTTTCAGTACAAAAAATAGCCATTTAAAATACCATTTTATCATGTTAATGTTACTGTATGCATTGGGTATTATGTCTTAATAATATACAGCAATTTTTTACAGCATTTCGTAATCATAGTGGCTGTCTATTTTTGTTATACCTTAATATGCCGAGACAACTATTGCATAAGCCATTTGAAGGTTGATTTTCCTGAAAAGTGTAAATACTGACTCGGTTGTGCTATCAAATGTTGTGTTTGTTTGGGCGGCCCTACACAGCAGCAATAGTTCAACCAATTTCACAAGTTCAGAGCAGGTTTGGCGGTTTGACTTGACTGCTGGCAGACAGGTGAAGTATTCAGGAAACCTGTTTTTAAACGATTATTTTTGATATTCGTGTTTAATGACACTAGCGACACAATAATGACAAATTTCACCTTTTGTGTTAATTTCTATTTTACAGTAATTGTGTGTTGATGGTTAATCCCATCAGTTCATAATGCAATCACTATTGGAATGTGCACATTTTAACACACACACACACACACATATATATAGACTGATTTACATACACATTTTTAACTAACTGAAAATGATATTTAATAGCATTCATTGTTAGTTTGTATTTACTATTACATGCGGCTTAATTGTAAATAGTTACTAATAATGTAGAGGCTTACTAATAATGTAGAAGTTTTCCATTATTTATTCAGTTCAGAATATTATATCTAAAATTACTCACCTGTATTACATTATGTCCATACAAAGGATTATGTAGGTTGCATTACATAAATTTCCAAGTTGCCCCTTCCAACTGTTTATTGCTCGTAGAAATCTTTTAAAACATGCTTATTATGCTTACTGTATGTGCACTTACACACGCTAACCCAAGTCACACATAATTATTTGTGTGTATTTCAATGCCAGACTATCTCCTCATTGTCCTTTAACACATGCTTAAAGCGTTTTATCTTGAAAAACTGTCATTTAAAGAACGTCTTTGAAATGCCCAGAGCTCTTGCTGCCCCCTACTGGCAGGCTGTTGCTATAAGCTCAGTAATCCTCTTGTACTGTAGAAGTAACATGTGTTCTTTTTGTTCTGTAAAAGAGGGAGAAATTACAGGCATGTTTAGAGATGTTGGGAGATGTTCTTTGCTACCATCATGGCGTGACCTCCTCTGAAAAACCAGAATTATCCCTGATCCACCACAGAATGTTCTTCACGGGCACTGCCATATTTACAGTCCGTCTCCTGCAAACCTTGTTACCTGTGGAGAAGGTGAGCAAGCATATGGCTGTTGCATTCTTAGATGTTAATAAGCCACGTTGCTGTCGCTGAATGGACATATGGCCGTGTCCTTCACGGTCATTATTAAAACAAATGAGAGTGTGAAAATCCCAGAAGTCACTGTGAAAGGGTCAATTGTTCAGTTATGCTGTAGACCTAAGGACAGCAGTACAATTATGGACAAAATTATTAGTATTTATTTATTTATTTAATATATTTATATGTGTGTTTTATTTTAGCTGCTGTGCTTGTTAACTCTTTGTAAGCTTATTTTGTCTTTCCATACAGGCTGGAGAGATCCTTCCAGAAAGCACGGTGGCTGCCATATTTCTTATATGTCTTGATACATCTTTCAGCGTGGCATACCCCATTATACATGAGGCAGCCGTGGCTTACCTAGAACAGGCTTGTTCTGAAAGATACAGCCTGTATCGTAGGGTGTCTCACGTGTCAAATTGTGTAGAGGCTACATGCATTTTTCTAAAGGACGCACAGGCTGAGGTAAAAATTTGAACCTGGTTAAAAGGGTTTTTTTTTTTTGTTTTGTTTTTTTTACTTGTAGGACATCTGTAGAGGAATGCTTTTCTGGAATGAGTAGTGCAACTCAAACCATAGCTGTCAAGGCCTAAAAATTAGGAAGAAATATTGAAATGCACCATAAAAATAGTCCATTATAGGCAATTATAAGTGATTTTTTTTTTCTAATATTTTAAACTATAGCATGTTTTAAAGGTGTTTTTGTTTGTGTTTTTTTAATTATTGTCTTTTGATATTGTCATTATGACAATTGCTGCATAAAGATTTCTCAAGTTGGCTATTTTTGTGTTTCAAAAAAATAAGAGCATAAAAAACTGGAGAAAATTGGAAAAAAGGATGTTAACTTATGAAATGCTTTATTACAGGGTGAGAAGAACTGGCACGAACTTTTGGATCTTGCTGACCAAGCAATTGGTGCTTTTACGTACCATCAGCACTTACCAGTGGTGAAGGAATGCGTCCACATTTGCTCCTACCTGTAAGTTACATGCAATTATGGAAATGGTAACGACGCCACTGACATCTGCTGTTTTGGCACTGCGGTAGAGGTGTCATTGTATGAAAATTTGTAAAAAAATTGTGTCTCTTCGTAGGTGGAAGTTTGAACAGGCAAGCCCACTGCTGCAGTCAGAGAGTCAGAAGATATTTCTGAAGCTTTTGTCTCATCCTCTGTCCCCGGTGAAGGTGGAAACCTACTCCTGCACTCTGAGCATTTTGAAGGTACAAGCTGTGCTGTGGAAATTGGGCGCTAGGGACTATTTTGAGGCAGATCAAATACAAAAGTAAGAAATGCGCTCAGTTTTGAAGGCCAAAACGACAAAATCCAGGTAAAAAAACCAATTCTGAATTTACATGGTTCCTAACTGGTCAGAACTAGTTTTTAGCTGGTTCTAGCTTGTTTGGTAGGTAGTTGATCAGCCTGTCTTCCCACGGATAGAGCAAAGGTTGACATGGTAGGCCATTTTGATCTGCCTGGTTAGAGCCGTTGGACTGCTTTGGCTTAGCAGATGGTGATTTGGTTAGGAATGTTTAAACACGCATCTGTTCAAAGAGACATAATCCCAAATATTTTTCCCAAAATATTTCTACTGCTAATTAAAGACTATTGCAAAAATATAAAACTATTAAAATTCATATTTTATAAATCAAAAGTCAACCTAAATAATCAAGTAGTCTGGTTAAGCTGGTTACTCATGTTCCAATACACTGCTTAAGCTGGTTGACCATCATGAATAGCTGAAGCTGGTATGACCTGGTATGTCCTCCAGGGAGTGTTATATTTTGAAGTACAGTACTTTATGGAATAGGTAAAATGCCATTACCCCTGGTAATGAGTGTGTATGTGTACAATGTATTAAAATTGCTATTACATTTCCCTGCAATTCTATTACACTCCACATAGAGTGCCTGTGACCCCTTACCTCTGTAGAACATAATACAGACACCCTATTTTGCCTCTCTCATCCCCACAGGAATGTTTGGGAGTTCAGAATGTGGCCAAACCCGCCTCATCCATCTGTAGCGGCGCGCACTTCCTGTTTCACCCGCGCGTCCTGTATGAGATCAGTGTGTTTGGCCTTCAAGACCAAGCAAGAGAGGTGAATTATTCAGCTTCCTGTTTCCAGCAAGCCCCGATTTAATGCACAATGAAGAAATGTATTGATATACCAATACACAGTTTGTTAATAAATAATGCAGCCATGCTCTATGTTTAATGTGGTACTGAGGTCATGGTAAACTAATGTTTGACATTGGAAATGCCCTCGTATCACAGTTATTGGTGGCAGACCTTAACTGCAGGATTTGGATGAGATAGCTTGTTTCTAAGTGCAATATTATAAAGCCATCAACTAAGTTTATGTGTGACCCAAAGGTGAGCTCTGCTGCCAAGGATATTCTGCTCTATCTGCTGAAGGGACGATTGATGATGACAGCTGCAAGTTGGAGCAGATTTAATGAGGCACTTTACGTGGTCATTCCAGTATTACAGGTGCACACTTTTTCTTTTCTCGCCCCACACACACGCACATATACACACACACATACATACATACATGCTCAAATGCAATATAACCATCAAACTGAGACAAAAATATTTATTTGAAAAATGAACATGTTCGCAAGACACCCGGGGCAGAATAGTAATATTCACTTTACATCACATTCTATTTTAAACAAGGTTATTTTGTACTTTTCAACTTGCAAAAATACATTTATTTTTTAAAAGTGGCTCGTATGGTGGGGTTGAGTGGGCTGTCGTTGAATATTCATAAATCTTGTCAAGGTCATCACGTTTGATTCATGTTTTGCTGAGGACACTTGGTAATTGGTTCGTTCTGTCAATAAAGGGAAAGGGAAACGGTCTCCAGACATTGTGTTTGTTTATCGTTGTGCTCCACTGGATTTTTGTTTGCCAGTCTTTCGTCTGCTGTGGCCATGTTAAATCCTGATACCTTTATGTATATTAGAGCTACGCAGGCACAGAAGACGTCCTGGGAAACTGCATCCTGCTGATAAGTGAGCCATCTGCCGATAAGGGAGATGAGGTGTGTTCTCTGACAGCCAGGCTACGGGCCGCCCTCAGGCTTTTGTTCACTAAGCACCACACGTGAGTTCAACATACACAGCCAGTTTACCATTACCTTCTGAAAAGTGCACAAAGTCAGCAGGTTTCTGACTGTTTGTTTGTGTACATGCATTTGAGAGGCATCTGCCATTTTGTTTGTGTTCTTTCACCTGGCTTTTAACCCCCACCCACGACTGCATACATGTGAACATACATGTTGTTTTGGTTTCAGTGTGAGAAACAGAGCAGTCCAGCATCTGCTGCCACACCTGACCAGTGCTGAAGGTGCCAGCACCTCCAGACCAGCTCTGGAGAGCTCCACACTTTCTGCTTTACCAGATCTCTTTGTACTCAATAAATGTGTTGACATCAAGTTGAGTAAGGCTGACAAATCATATGTGAAGGTAAACGGTCTGCAATTCACACAGAAGAGCTGTTTTTTTATGAAAACGTTTGTCTAAATAACAAAGGCTGCAGTAATGTAAAGGTGAACAGGTAATCACTGTTTTTTCTATTTGAAATGATCTCCCCATCTGACAACAAGCTGCTGAGGGCAGTAAATGCAAATCAGAATAGTTTTTTACAAAACTTGTCAATTTTTTCCCTCAAAAACATTAAAAGAGCTGCTGAGGGAATATTTATCTGTATCTTAATTATGCTGCTCGGTTCCCAGTGCAGTTCGTTTATTTGATATACTGCTCTCTCTGTATGGTGCTCTCTGAGCAGGTGGAGTCTGTAAATAAGCTGTACAAAATTCTCACATCAGAGACTGTGGATGTGGTTTTACGGCAGTCCGCAGCTGAGCAGCTGGCTGTTGTTCTACAAGGTATCCATCCATGCATCCATCCCACCAAACAGTTATACATCCATCCATTTATGCATGCACATGTCCATTCTTCACGCATCCACCCTTCCATCCATCCATCTGCACATCTAGCTATACATCCATGCATCCATCCATCCATCTACGCATCTGTCCATGCATCCACGCAGCTAAATATCCATGCATCCATCCATGTGGAAGCTTCACTGCGTCAATGCATCCACCCATCCATGCATCCACGCACCCATGCACCAATGCATACACATATCCATGCATCCATGTATCCACACATCCAGACATCCATCATTTCATATGTCAGTTACTCTTAATTTATATTCCATTACATTTTTAATAGATCCATCAATGCATGCAGTTTTGAAGACCTTGGGTTTGACAGACAAGCTCATATCCTTCATCACGGAGAGCATTTACAAAAATGCGGCGGTAAGGCTCACATTCTCTCTCGTTCATGAGCCTTTTATCATGAATGCAGTCAAAGAACACACAGACAGCTGAAGCCTGGACATGGAGTTTGAGATACTGGTGTCAGTCAAGAATAAGTCAGTCATAATTTTCTACTGTTGTATGATCAGCACATCTTCAGGCTTAAAGCTTTATGCAGTATTCTGCCCTGCTAATGTGGCTAATTAAAGATAATTACACACAGAAATGTGCCAGAAGCCACAAGCAGAATCCGATACGTCGCCTCCATTTGCTATGCCTAGTTAGCTGTTACCATCAGTTATGATGTTGTGGTTGCTTTTGTGACTGCTTGGCTCTGCGTCTTTCTAGCTTTTTGTGGTGCAGTGGTTTCGCTCTGAATGTTATCACTGCAGTGTGATTGCGTTGACTATGTAAACACTTCTAGACTCAGTTGTGAAGGCTTGTTATGATGTTTCTCTTACAATATGAAACTGTGGAATAACACCTTTCTAAACAACTTAGAAGTGCAATGGTTCACTGCAGCTGTGTTGTTTTCTCCCAGGTGTAACAGTGTCAAAATTCTTCTAAGATTACAGAGACTCCAATTAAGCATTCCTTTACTGGTATACAGTGTACTTTATTTTCTAATTCCGAGAGGCCTAGAACTTCTCAGCTCATGCAGTGGATTTTTCTGCAGAGATATTTTGACACTAGAAGGTGTTCCATTCAGGTTCTGTATCATTATGTAGAGCATGGATTGCTTGTTGGAGCCCAGCATGTGCATGCTGAGGAAGCTGGTGTTTGAAGACCCCTCACTGCGTCACAGCCTGGCTCAGCAGACATCTCTTCTCATCACATTGCTCAGAGGTACAATCTGCCCTGCCGGAAAGTAGCCATCTCCTTACTCTCCAACTGTAATTCATTCAACTCGCTGTAGTTATAAAGTTGAATTTTATTACAGCAGTTATTGCTGTTTAGCTGTAAATGGGCAACTTCATAAACAATCCTTCCAGTCCTGTAGGATTATGCACAAGTGGCAAATATAATTTTATATATGTTCTTCAACCTTCCAGACATTTCTAAGCATTTCCAATTGAGAACTGTTTGTGAATTTTTGTTGTTTGTGATTGTCTGTAGGACTTTCTCTTTTTTAGTGTTCTTGTTTTGTTTCTTTTTTTATTGTGTAAAACAAATGAGCTGTGTTGTTTTGGCCCTTGTTTTTGTGTTTTAATCTACATTGCTCCCAGGATATGTTCCTTAAAGAACAGCATTTACATACATCATGTTGTTAATGCTTTATCATTTCCCATGTTATTATGCAGAGAGAAATTACACTCTTTATTTTTAAAATTACTACAGTGTATCAACTTACCATATATTTCATGTAGTAAATCTGAAATTCATACTTAGTTTTTAATCTTTTTTTAAGCCTCTCTGTTAATAAAGAAAAACCAAGGTGATGTAGGTGAGGCTGCTGCATTGATGTCTATTCTGCTGTTTGATGAAATTGCACGAATGGATGTTTGGTATGTTTTTCTTTGTCTTGTTGTATGATCTCACACACCACTGATCTATATGCACAGTACAGTATCTGACCTTTAAGAATCTGCATTATCAAACTGAACATTGAAGTAACAACATTTCATTTATAATGAAAGAGGAATGCTTTGGGTTATGTTATAATTAATAATCTTTGTCATTTGATCAGGTCTAATAAAGCAGGCTCAGATACTGCCTTGTCTCCCTTCTCACTGCCTGCTTCTGTTATACGAAGGTAAACCACGTCCATTAAAACATTCTAGCTGTGCATTAAAAGAAACAACTGTTTAATATACCTGTTAACTGACATTTAAAGGAGTCAAGGATTAATTGTATATGAAATAATTCTCATATTCTCTCACAGGTTTAATCTGCCATTTCAAGCTCCTTCACACCATGCAGTGAGTCCCTACTGTTCTGTTCTCCCTCCGTACTCAGACCTACTGAGTCTGAAGCCTGCTTGGGAGGTTCTGCAGATCACCTGGAACAGAGCATGGCATTCTGGGATATACGGGCTACTGGAGCATCTTAGAGGCTTTAGGAGTGATGTACCGGAGTAAGCTGTGTTGTTTTTATCAGGATTCTATGAAAATTTTACTTAAAGGTAGGGTTCGGACTGAATGCAATGATTGGACATTTGAACATTTAATAGTCCTCTGCCTTCCACAGAAGATATATGTATATGAATATATGTAGACCACTTAGTAATTGCTATCAGGGTGTGAAGAAGCTTTCAACCAGCATAACAAAAAATGTTTCTGGAAGAAATTGCCTACCCTGCCTTTAATTTTAGTTTTTATTGCTTTTCGTTTTTTAAGCATTTAAATTTTTATTAAGCTCAAAATATCTGGTTCAGGATGTACGCCTTTTTAATACACTACTGGAGATGTTTTGTAACTAAGCTTAAAATGAAATCTGTCTGGCCTTCTTCAAGGGACAATTCACCCCCAAAAAACTGCATAAAACCTATTTTTTTCTTCACATGTTAAGGTTTCACAGCGATCTGGTGCTGTCAGAATCTCAGGCCGTGGTGTTACGGATAAGCGATATCAGATCAGGTTTGCAGGACAGCATTCAGGCAGTCCAGGATGCCAGTTCGCACAGTGCTGTGACTTTTGCTATGACCAGAATGCATCTGTACCTTCTTACTGACCGACTGGCCTTCAAATCCACCACTGCAAGCAGCAAAAGCATCCTGCAAACCCTCAGCTGGCATGAAGCTGTGAAGAGGTATGCAAGCCGTCACACGTTGTGTTTAAATCTATAGATGTGCTTGGTCTATACCTCAGATATGTGATTTGTGATCACCAGGCATGACTTGATGTAGTGCGTTTGCATATCACAACCCTGAACAATGAATGAGCTGACAGGTTCCAGACACAAGGCAGAACAACACTTTATCTTTAGCAAAATAGATCTCAGAAATGACACTGTTGCTATAGGAGACTAACAGCCTCTGTTTAAGCAGTGCTGCAGGTTAAATTAGGCTCAACATAAAATCATTTTGGCTTTTATTATTCTATTATGGTTATGGTAACTGTTGGTTACTGTTGACTTACTGAGCTGGTAATTTGCCAGAATTTTGTTTTCAAACAGCAGAAGTGCATAAACCCATCAATCTGCTGTTGTCTATATGTGTTCCTAATGTCTGTTGACGAAAACCAGACAGAACCAGTCCAAACAAACCAATATTAACAAAACACCTCAATTGATATACTAGCAACACTTAAAGTATTATGTTGGTGGTAAACTGTACAGATAAATAATGCACAATTTTTCTGAATTAATGTATGTGCTTTGAAAAAAATTAGCTTCGGCCATTAAACCCCCAAACGTCATTTGCATCCATTGTATTATAAACTAATTTTTGTGTGGACGTCATGGTGGTCAACACCATGAAGTCACCATTTTCTCTTCTGCTTTATTCATTTGGTAGATTTCTCATGGTACGTCCAGCCTGCCGTCAAGATGAGAGGCTGTTAGTGGACATTGTGTCATTCCTCAACACTTTTTTCAAGCAGAATCAGTCTGAATCAGACCACCAGGACCTAAAGTGGCTCCTAGAACTGCTCCTAAATCAGGTATTCCTGAAGAAATTTCCTGAACAATCCATAACCGTGTTGGATCTGTTATGGATAAGTGCTTGATTTGGTCTAAAATTACTTTGCAGCACCTGTAAAACAATAAAGAGATTTATCCTACCTTGGTAATTAAATTAGTCCCCCACCAGACACTTTTAAATGAGCACAGCGTGGTGTATTTATTAGGATAAGCAGAAATAAATCACACTGCAGAGCAATAAAACTGCATTAATATCGTATTACTTCTGCTAACTGAGAGCTGTTCGTCAACTGTTGTTCTTCCTGTTGTTATTCCTTTATATTTTTTACACCAGGGATTAATGGCTGCATTTTCTCAAAGTTTCAGCTGCTCTCAGCCTCTTCCTGCCCTGCCTTGCATTAATGCGTGTATGTGCACACAAACCTGTCTTGACGCTCAACAGAAAGCAGGATTTGATGAAGCGCCTGGTGGGGGAGGTGGGGAAATGCAGAGTGAATCCACAATCACTGGAGTGGAGCTCAAACATCTGTGCTTTCTAAATAGAGCATATAGTCACAATAGTGAATTGATTTTTTTTTATCTGTTTAGTGGTGCTTGCAATGGCTGTTAATCCCCTGCCCAAATCTTCAGCATGTAACTTGTGCTGCACCACATGTGTTGTAGACCTGACCAATACCTAGTTCATTATAGGCTTATTGATGAAAATTAAACAATAACTTTCCAATTAAATAATTTGACTTCTAAGAAATCAAAAGACTTACAGTATTTTGAAAAGGGGCCCCAGACACATTTTTCAATAATAATAACATATAATTTGGAGGTGGGCACTATTGACTTAGGGGTGGGTTCTTTTGGCATAGCAGTGCTCTAGCAACCACCTCAAACACCCTAGCAACTGTATCTTGGTGTCCTAGCAACAAGCCAGAAAACCCAGAAGCTGTCATTTAGTCTCCTAGCAACCAACTAGAACACTGTAGAACCACACAAAACACCATAGTAACTGCCCAACGACCAAACTAAACAGCCCAGCAACTACCCACATCTGTCTAGTGACCATTCACAAACAGAATAGCCTAATAATGCCACAGAAACCATGTAGTTAACTTTAGTTAACTTTTCGATGCCTTAGCAACTAAAAAACTTTATTAAAAAAAATTGTGCGTTCAAAAATTTTGCATTGTGATGCACCATTTGAATTTTCTTAAAAAGTAAAAATTTACTTTGTTCCTACTGTGTTGAGGATTGTATTGAGGATATTGCAGGTATTGCTGGTGTTGAAGGAATAATTTGTAATGAAGCTGTTTATTTTTAGTGTTTTTTCCTGTGGCAGATGAATACAGTAGCATTGAATTGTGTCTCAAGGCATTGAGAGGCTGTAAATGACAGATCAGATGTTAAAGTGTTAAAGTGCATGTGTGTTTGTGTTTTTAGGAGTCCCACACCTTACTGAACTTGTTGCTGAGTGTTGAGCCACAGATTAACACACAGATCCAGTTACAGGGAGAAGCAGATGAGCTTCAGGTCCACCTCAGTCACCGGCTACAAAGAGAACTGACGGGGCTCTTCAACACTCTGCTTCTTCGCCTGATGCACACTTTTGACAGGTAACACGCACACACACTGTGAGTAACTAACACACAAACAGTGGGCAGTGACTCACAAACTCGGCACACAGTGCGCATACGTGCACACAATGACTCACAATGACTTATTTAGCGACAGAATCACACTTACTGACTCAGTCATATTTTTTGAACCCAAGCAGTTACCCATCAGCCAGCTCTATCTTTAGAATGCACACACACTGTGTCACCTGAGTAGTGTCTTGGCCCTTTTCCTGTTAGATAACTACAGGTTTTAAAGTTTCTCGTCTAGCTGGGGAAGAACATTCTCTTCTAACTCTCTTCTGCTAGAAAAAATATATTTGGTATGATATTCAATTAATTTGAAAATTACACAGAGAGAGAGAGAGAGAGAGAGAGAGAGAGAGAGAGAGAGAGAGAGGCTCATATCTGGAGTATGTGTTGACCACTACACCATGGCTTTGACAAGCCTCTGTTTTTTTTGTATTGGCATAAACTGGCTCTTTGATGTGTCTTGTTTAAAGATGGTTGGTTGTGAGACCACTGTGCATTTTAATTAAATTTTCAGTCTAAAGTGTATTCAAGTGCTGTTGAGCTCAATGTGCACCTGTGGTTAATGAGGGTGCGAAACACTCAACAACATCTGTTTGGTCCTCAAAACAAACTCACTGAGACCATTTAGGCAGACAAGGCAGATTTGTTATTCTGAAAATATTCTCTCTGTTCTCTCGCTTCTTTTATATGCATAACAATTTTTGCTACCTTCATAGGGAGACGTGTACCTTTACCTGCCATCTGGGAAAAATACAAAGTTAATGATGCTTTTGATTTAATTTTGTTATTTATGGAATAACTTCTGAGAACTCCTTCAGGATCTGTAAATTGAAGTTCCACTGTGTAATGCAAATCTGATTTACCAAGACAGTTTTTTGCTTACATTTTCATTTTATAAGCTGCCAGCTGAAACGTCTCATTCTGTCTCAATGCTTGTTGTGAGCCTTCCAGTGTTATGGTCAATTTACTTCTGTATTTTTAATAACACAAGCAAAGTATTTAAGAAAAAGAAATGGCACGAACATGTTCCTTTTTAGTCATCAGCAGCTATCAGAAATTTGGGACTTGATATCCTGTGGTGTCATGCATGATTAAAATGATCTAACGTTGGATAAAAAAATCATTTATTACCAAACAATTGTGGTAATTTGTTCACACAGCTTTGACACAAGGTTGTGATTTAAAACTTGGTTTTTCAGGGTTTGAACCTGCATGTTTTTGGTTGCCAACCCAGTTCTTTATCCACTTGGCCACCTTGAACCACCTAGAAACCCTGTAGCGGCATACTAAAGCCACTCAGAACATCCTATGATCCACATAGCAACCCCTGACTTGTTTTCACCACTCTTATTTCTCTCTCTTTACATCTGTTTTTAAGGATGTGTGAGGTTCTTTCCGGCCCATTTGCCTCCGAGCTGTCGCTACGCCTGCTACAGTGCCTGCGTTTGTCCGACGCTCCACGCTTCTATGGCCTGCCCTCTCTTGAGCGCACACTCAGGACCATGTCCCATGTAACGGCTCTGCCCGGCTGGAGCACACACGCACCAAACATGGAGCCACACACGCTCTGTCTTAAATACCTAAGTGGCCTCTTGGAAGTATGTAAATACTCATACATGTGTACTATCTGCTTTAAGTACTCCAGTCACAGACTAGAATCTTTGTTACACATATAAATGTGCTTTCTGCTGCTGTGAGCCAACCAGAATACATTAAACACGCAGACACACACACGGTCCAATATTTTCCCAAACACTTGAATCACTATAGACTAACCAGCCTGAGTCTCAGCTATAGCTAATTTACTCTGGCATCCATATCTCTTTATAGCCCAATTACACTTCATCATAAACCATAATTCTTCTTTGGTAATGCTGAAAGGCAGTGATATCCTATTACCTTTGAAAAAGTATTTATTTGTCCTTGTTTTTGTCAGTTCTGCTTAAATCTACATTGACTACAAGTTGGTTTGGTCAAAAGCAACAAATGTAATTGAAACCCAAATGTCCCCTATTTATCTCTTACATGCTGTTGTGAAAGTGGCTTCACTCTGTCCTGACAGCTAATTAAGATGGTGTCCTTGTTTAACTGCACTGCACAGGTCATTTCCTCATTCTACATAGATTTGGGAGGAAACTCAATGTCCTTCATGGGAAAAGGAGTGACAAAGAATGCAGTTATCTGCCTGCTTCACCTGTCACATGAGATGATGAAGGAAAGTAAAAATGAGGTCAGAATTGCCATGTTTTGTCTGAATTTTAGAAATAAGCTGTGATAGTCTAATATGGGATGGTAGTGATATCTAGAAAGCAGGGTAGATGACAAGACAATGTAATATTGATAAAAAATACTGAAATATTTGACAGTATGTCCTTAAAATTTATTCGGGTAATTTGAAAACAGGATTTTGAAACCAACACAAGAGGGTGCTAACAGGTTTGTTAATTGACCAAGCGGAAACAGTTATCTGAGTCATTAACAAAAACTCAATAATCAATACTTATTAGATACTTACTAGCTAAATTAATAAGGACATTATCATATAAATGTAATTAATAAGCTTAAAATGATTTGTGTGTGTATGTTGAAGGACTGGATATCTCTGTGGTGTCTGGGTCGTGAGCAGAGTTCTGAGCAGGGTGCTGCCCAGCTCGGCCTGGCCTGGTTAATTCCACTGTGGGTGGATCGTGACCCTGAGGTGAGATGTACACATGTGATAAACATTCATATTTTTATAGTAGTTGTTCATTCAGATAATTGGTTTTACAAACCATTTAGGTATGTGCTCACTATGCTCATGTTTTGTCAATGAGGTGAAAGGTTTTTATATTCTTAAATTGAGATTTGTCCAAAACATCAAAATTTAATGTAAATTCCAGACAAAGTCTTGAATGATTCACAAGTTACTGTTTACTAAAATCTGCATTGTACAATGTTTTCCTGGAATTCAGATTCACCATGTTTTTCTGAATTAATAACATTGCAGCACATTGGTGCTGTACACAGTCATGGACAATGTAGAACCCTTAAATTTAGATGTCATTATTTTGTGGGAACTTTTTTATTTCCCTTGGAAATTTTTATCCGTTGGCTGTCTTATTTTGGATGTTTTTCCCAAGCACCCGTGCATGCCCAAGCCTCCTTTTAGCTTAGCAGATGCTGAGCACTGAAAATAAGGGCCATGACGATCACAGATCTGTGCCAGTGCTGCATGCCAAAGAGCCCATGGCAGTTAGCACTGACAAGCACATGTGTTGGTTCTTAGAGAGTGTGTGTGTGTTTGTCTGGCTCCAGGTCCGCTGTGCCAGCCTGGCTGTGGGCGCAGCTCTGAGTTCGCTGGAGAGAGGATGTGTGGCACTGTCAGCCAGTTGCCAGAACATCTCAGGTGGCCTGTGGGCCACTGTGCTCAACATCTTGCTGGACAGACAGGAGTGCAGTATGGTACGCAGAGAGGTGAGGCCAAAAACTAGCCACCATTTCTTTGATGGACTGGGTTCTTTCCATTATGCTCAGTTTTTATCCATTGAGAAATTGTAACAATTGGTATTTTTAATGTGACAAGAACTTCTCTATTAAAGATTAAGGGCTTTTTTATTCTACTTTCACTGTTTAATTTGTAATTATCTGCAGTAACAGTCAGGCATATTAATCATCAAGTTATACTGTCACACCTAATAGCGGCACACATCTATTGTTTATACAGAAAGAGAGTTAACTATTCCCTCAGTCAAATCAAACAGAGGCAATTTACTTTTTTGAAGAATTACTTGCTCTGCAGTTCTGCAGAGAATTCCACTAGCATGCATTTCCATTAATTTGCAACAAGATGGCAGTATTGCTGACTTTTATGTTTCTCCTCCCACAGGCAGCGTTTATTTTGCAAAACCTCCTTGTAATGCCAATGCCAGCTAATGCAGAAGAGGCCAAAGACAGTGCCTGGCAGGTACGTTTACAAAACAAACGGAGCCTTCAGAATGAAATATCAACAGCACAGACAATCATAAAAGCTCCTTAGACATAACAATTCTGTCTGTGTTGATTTCTGATGACTGTGGTTTCTTAAGTAGTATCTTTTAAGCTATTTTTCCATGTCTATCCTTCATTTCTCCTTTTCTCTCTCCTATGTCTCTCAGAGCCCTTGTGTGCATGATGAAGATTCAGGTCTGTGTCTGGTTGGGCTTCCTGCTCTGCAGGCACTGTTGTACCACTGCCAGTTTTTTGAAAACGTGGGCCAGATGGTGAAGAGCTGTTACACAGGCCGACATGCCTTTAGCCTTGGTCCCCCTCCCACTCCAGCCAGTGTCACCCAGGGTACGGTGTCTACGCACCCAGAGCACTGCCAGCTAATAGTGGATGTCTAACTTTGTGGCCCCTACATGCTTCCAAACCTTATTAATATATATTAGAGGGTCCTGATGGTGCCTGGTGTGCTACATATTTTAGACGATGGTGTTTACATTTATTATTCACTTGTTTACAGTTGTCTTAACAGAACTGAAAGTGTTAGAGGTTAAGGGTTAGAGGCATTAGTTATCAGTGTATCTGGTAAATGGTAAATATTGCTGTTTGATTTGTGAATGTTGGATTGCTGTGTTTTGTTCTGTAGAGGCAGATTTGAATGATTCTTTGAAGAACTGGAGAGGTCTTGCTCCTCTAAACCAGAGTCAGGGATCAGGATCCATCTCCACCTCCAGCACTCTGGTTAGTACACATCAAGTCTTGATCGACCAGTATTGGTTTCTCAGCGCCCTGTATCTGGAAAGCAGGGTGACCAATGGCCACAGATGGTGTCCATATATAATATAGTAAGATGATATAAATATATAACACTAAAAAATATAACACTAAAAAATACACTACCAATCAAACGTTTGAATGCACTTAAATAAATTAGTTTTTCATGGTCTTAAATGTCCATTTGTTTAAATTTTTAGTAGTTTAAAATAGTTTTTTTGTTTGAAGAAAATAAGTTGCTTCATTGTAGAGCTGTAATCGAGGCAGAGTGTGGCTACTTTGAAAAATCTAGTTTTTTAATATTTGCCTTTGTAATCAGTATCTTTCATTTGAGTTATTTTATGACAGTTTTTAAAAATTCTAAAATGTAAAAAATATTAATAAAAAAGTAGGTGTGGCCACCTACCTCTGGAAGTGTAGCTGAAATTGATTGAGCATTTCATTTAATATTTACTTAAAATATATATTTCAGATTCCATCTAGTAGCTCTAGTCGGGCTCATTCTCCAGCTCCAACCTCCAGTGTCACTGGAATCCAAGACACGACAGTCAACAGACTCACTGCTCAGGGTACGACTGCAGGCTCTCTCTAGTAACTGGCATGTTTGCTATGAGGAATGTTTGAGTTGAGTCTTCTCTTCATTCATTGTGATATAGGTCAGAGTGATGCGGACAGCTCAGACTCCGCCCTCACTCAAGAGTCCCATCCAGGGGGGAGGTCAGAGCCTGTTGCTATAGTAACCCCTCACCTGTTGCTAGCCGTGTGCGGTCTGCTGGACAACCTG
The DNA here is from genome assembly GCA_036877525.1 of Chromobotia macracanthus. Taxonomy (NCBI): domain Eukaryota; kingdom Metazoa; phylum Chordata; class Actinopteri; order Cypriniformes; family Botiidae; genus Chromobotia; species Chromobotia macracanthus. The sequence continues at coordinate 258,724 of JAZGTH010000100.1, read as the reverse complement.
CTGGCTGTGCTTCCTGAATTTAGTTTGTCTGCCCTTAAACAGAACCAGATACTGCGGGGAATGGCCAGGTTAGAACTCACGCAGTGATGCAATGTTCCTTCAACATTCCGGCACTGGTTATATTCTGTCTGAGGCATTAGATTGATATTTTGGAAGATTATTAAAATGCAGTAAAATTTTCTTAAAAGAAAAGTTCACCCAAAAATGACATTGTGGAACATAAATAGAGAATTTTTGAAGAATTGTACTCGCCACTCATTTCCACACAATGAGAAAGAATGGGAACTGAAGAAAAGCAGCATTCCTTATGACTTGTGTGCTGTGTTCAACATTTGGTCGAGTTATAACATTGTTTGAGGAAGAGATCAAAACAAGTCAATATTTACTTATAATCTTCCCCTCCAGTGATATGTTAACCACTATAATGCTTTGCATTATTTTTGGAAGCCTAAAGTCCCCTGTTATTGTAATCGTATAAAAATAAGGTACCAGTGCAGTTTGTCCTGCTTTTGTTTTCTGTGGAAGACAGTCATGCTGGTTTGAATTGTCTTGAGGGTAAGGAAATGATGACAACATTTTCAGCTTTGGGTGAACTTTATTTAAAAATGTTTTTTAAGTTCTGATCAGCACATTGCACACACGTTTTACATACTGCAGACCTGTGCACACCTCTCAAACATATAAATATATTCTCTTGGTTTACTTGACAACCACATCCTGGCTGCTGTCATCCCACTCATTCTAAATACCACACTGTGGTTGTCTTATCTCACTGACAAATAAAGATTCATTTGAAATTCACTCCAAATGGAACTTTCACCTTAGGGTTGTATATTAGTGTCATTTTTGAACAGCCAGCATCACCAAATGGAACTACAAAAATATAGATGTAATGAAAGCACCATAGGGATTTAGTTACAGTTAACAATTTTCAGGAAGTTAGTCTAAGATTTGTTGTCTATACACAACTAGGATAAGAGAGAGGAATTTAAAGAGAGAGTTCACCCCAAAATGAAAAATCCTTCTTTTTGGGGTGACGATGATTTACTCATCGTCATGTCTTTCTAAACCTGTATGACTTTTTTCTTCTGTAAAACAAAAGATGACATTTTGATAAATATCTTGGTAGTTTTGTGTCCATACAATCAAAGTCAATGGGTATCAGTGTTGTTTGGTTACTGACATACTTCAAGACATCTTATTTTGTGTTCCTAAGAAGCAAAAAAGTCATATACAGATTTGGAATGACATGAGGATGAATAAATGATGAAAGAATTTTCCCTAACCCTTTAACTTCAAGAAAAATACACACAATATCTGAATATACACAATATATTCAATACATTTATTTACTTTTTTTAAAAACAACCCTGGATGACTTCCTGTTGGTTTCTTTCTGTCTGTTTTAGTGTGGTGGATGCAGGAGTCATAGCACAGTGTGCGAATGAATTAAGGTCACCTCTCCTCCCTGATGCTTTGGAAGATGCTCGAAACCAGGTGCATTATGGGAGTTCTGATACCATTTTCTACCACTCTTAAACTGCACAACAATCAAAATTTTTAATTTACTTGACAAATAACCGGAGAACTACTACTTTATGAATGAATGCTTTTGTAGTATTTAGTATTTGAACATCCATCTCATTTAACATGCAGCGTTTTGCATGCTACAGTATGCAACAAGGAAGTACATGTATGTATACTTGCACACAGTATTGATTTACAATACTGTTCCATTTCCACTCAAACACACTGGCAGTTAGTGGGGTTTTTGTTTTCATTTAGGGTTGTGAAATAAAGGTGCTGAATGTGTGTTTGTTGATTGGTAATTTCAGCACTCATTAACACTCTCTCTCTTTCTTCCACCTTATCCCCCTCGTTTCTCCCTCAGGTGCTGAGCACCGTGTATTATGTGCAGAGTTTCTGTAAGCTCCTGCAGTCAGCAACAATACACAGTGAGGATCTGCCGCTCCAGCGAGAGCTCTTCAAACCCCTGCTGAACAACCTCATTTTCATCTTAATGCTGTCTGTCACCGACTTAGGTATCGACCGAGACGAGGGCTGACAGCCCGAAACAACTTTAATTCCTTGTCTTGCAGCCCCCAAAAATCATTCAAACAAAACATTCAAATGAAAGACAGAAGATCTGAAAGCGCATTTCATAAGTGACTGCTCATTTTGTTTGTCCTCAGATGCCCAGGCCCAGGGTGCAGTGCTCCACACTTGGGCGGATGTGTTGATGCTCCTGGCTACTTTACTGCACAGGAACCAAGCTGTGGTCGGCCCATCTGTCAGCATGGCACTGGGGAAACACTGGCAGCGCTTTTCAGGTGACACGCACACGCCAAAGGGTGGAGACAGGCGAACACGGAAATAAGGAAGCAAAAGTACAAAAAGAAAATGAGGGCAAATATGATGAAAGGGAAGGAGGGATGAATGAGAGATGTTTGGAAAGAAAGATCGAAGGGTTTGATAGGAGAGAGGGAGTCCTAGATAAATCTGGAGACAGCTGAGGAGATGGAAAGATGGAGACGAGAGCAGTGGGAGGCAGTCATGTGTGGATCGGTGTCTCTGCTGCATATGACAGACCCGGGCCAGAGACGACGAAAAAAATCAGCCTGCTTTAGATGTGATGGATGTGGTAGGAAATGCTAGAACAGGTGGGTGGGCAGTAGTCTGGCTGACTTGCCTGCAGGTATCCGGGCTTTGGAAGTGTTTTTGAAAGGCTGTGAGTTTGGAGAGGCTTTTTGTCAGATGTTCCCCCTTGGTGATGATTGTTTGTTGTGAAGTTTTGCATCTCTTGCATCTTCTTCACATCTTGGAGTTTGAGAAAAGCTCAGAAAACTAAAAATTAGCATTTGTTGCATTCAGGCTTCAATGTTTCTCACAACGCCCTTGTTTGTTCATCCTCAGACGCCCTCCGAGTGTGTTTGGAACAACACGAAGCCAAGTCTTCTCTCTACACTTCAGCTCTGCAGTTTCTGTGTGTGCTGTTTACGGAGGAAGCTAAGAGGAGATCAGGAGGCCACGTGGAGGATGCAGCTAGTGGAGGCCCCAGTTCCTCTTTAACTGAAGTCCTGTCCTCTCAGCCTGGAGAGCTCATGAGTGAATTGCTGCTGGAGGTAACATGACAGGAGTGTAGGCTGTAGTCAATCACAGCCTCAGGCAACATGCCCATGGACCATTTGCAGAATGTGTGATACGAAAATAATTAAAAAAATTAGCTTTCTCAAAACAGCAAACTCGATCTGATTGGCTGTTTTTTTATTTCATATACAGCAGTATGAGAAGACTCCATTCCAGAACCCACTGAAAAGGGTGACAGCCAAAGCACTCATGTCGCTGTTAGCCTGTAGCCCCAGTGCTCAGAGTTACGCCTGTAAAGGTAAACAAAAACACAACATTGTTCTTCGACATAACTGGACAGTGTGGGGAAAAGCATGTGAAAAAAAACATAGTTTCTCGATAAAGAATTAATGAATTAATGGGGATGTATGATGGAAAACAGGATTTCTAGACAATTAAAGTGCTTTGAGGAACATGACCTCTTTAATAAGTACCTCATAAACAAGTGTTACTAGCAGGAGGATTATATTACAGAAACAAATGAAATTTAGTCCCAGATGGCATCACACTTGTGTCTCACGGCTGATGGTTAAAACACACAGATGAATTCTTGTCTCTTACTTTCTCTTCAGCTGGTGTGATTGACAGCTGTATGGAACGCATGAAGCACATTTACGCTGAGCTTCACCTGGACTCTGTGACAGCAGGCAAGAACACTCACAGGAAGAAGGTATGGAGGCTTCCTGCAACATGAGAGACAGATTTAACATCAGAAATGCATCAAAAAAAACTTGTTGAGAGCACTGTTGCTCCAGATGTAACAGCAAAGTCAAAAGCTAAGAGATGTGATTATAATTTATAATTATGAATAATATAATCATATATTAACCTATTAGTATAATAAAATTAATTGTAATTAAAATATAGTACATCAAATTAAGTCTGTAAAATTTTGTAAATTTTTTTTAGAAAAAGTTTTATATGGATATTTCAAGTATATGTAAACTACTTCTCATAATTTAATGTTTTTTTTTTTGGCGTCTTTTGTTTGTTCTGAAGCAACATTACCATCAACCTATCAGCTCCCTTTAAGGGCTCGGATATGATTGGTTGATATGAATGTTGTCATAGGTGCAACAAAGGATGTTGATTCAGGAACATGTTTTGATTAAATCATGTTGTGCCACATCAGCTACTGATCTGTGAAGCAATATATAACGTTGGTTAATGACAAATGAATGATGTTATAATGAAGTGTTGCCATATGTGTATTCAAATAAAACACAATATGTGAATACAAATCAGACATTTATAATGATATAAATATTTCTACAATCAGCATGATCTCTCTTTCTAACAGCTCTTTGTTCAATGCCAGCAGGTGGAGAACAGCATGAGAGAACTTAAGATGATTCTAGAGATTCTGCGAAATTGCCTCTATCGACATAATGAATGCAAAGTACGTCATGGCAAATGATCTTCCCTGTGCTGATTATTTGAGAAGTTAAATACATCATACACTAACTGCAGATACACTCAGTGGGGTCTTGTGGGTGTGATGCAGACGACCACAGCCTTTACAAGAAACCCTGCATGACACCCAACAAGATGTGTGTGTGTGAGATGAGTCATGTGACCATTTCTGTGAAATCAGTCAACCTTACGTTTTATTATTATTTATTATTTACGACTATTTTCACTAATAAAATTCATGACTGTTTTCAGTAATATTTTGAGCTTTGGTTAATATTGTGCAAATTAAACTGATTAATTAATTAAACTGTCTCCTCACAGGTTGTGGCCACAGAGTTGCGTCTGGCTGCCGTGCTCTTGGCCCTGTGGCCCTGGTTTCTGCTGGATGACCCCACCATGACTGCGGCCCTGGAACTGTTGGGTGTTTACACTGCTAACTGCACAGTGGGTCAGTCTGCGTGAAAGGAAGAATGAGAGCAAGAGAGAAAGAGCATTAGAAAGCGAGATGGAGAGATAATGAATAAGCTTTGTCTCTGTGCTTACTGTATCCTCTCTGAGTCATGTAGTGGTACAGTAAGGTCCATTGTGTGCCAAATACAAGGTTGATGTGCGCTTGTCAGTTAGTGAAGGGACTGTGTTGTTGTCAGTTTGCTGACAGATTACTGTGTGTTTAGGAGGGAATGTTTGTGTAAGGGGGTGTGCTTTATTTCAGGCATAAATAAATGCTTTGGTCAGAATGGAAAAATTTTGACATTTATTGGATTTACAGATTCAAAATCAGCAAACTTCCAAAAACCTAATAAATTAGCATAAATTTATAAACGTTCTGATCTTCACTAAGTAAACAACATCATACGAAGTGCAATATTTCACGGTAATAGGTACAGACCCCTTTAAGATTTTAATTTTAATCAGAAGGTTTGTGAAGTTTGAAGTTTGTGGAGTTTTGTCATTTAAAGAGGGTGGAGAAGCATGTATATTTACATGCATATATTATTTACTGAATACAGCATTATTTAATACATACAGATTACACACTTAAAAATATGTAAATGTTATTTTCCAAGGCATCTGCAAACAGGCAGGGTGGGTTTTAGTTTATGTTTAGTATGTCAGCTCTCCATAAAGTCATATGTCTGAGTAGGGCAACCTCAGATATAGATCATCACATTAAATGGATGTTCCACTAACATTTGACAACCAAAAAGTGTGCAAATGCATTTTGTCTTATTTATTAGCTATATATTCATTGCTAATGATCACATTAAAAAGTTCTGAGTCTATGCATACTCATTAGGACAATGCAGAATTTAAACATGCAAAGTTAAAATACTCGAATCCTTTTTGTGTGTGTGTATATACATTTATAAAGATTTGTTTAGTTTATTCACCTGTAGTACCTCTCCTTTAAAGGGCATGTCTATGAAGATAGAACATGAGAGATAAGCCTAGAAAAAGCTTGGAAGAAATTGGTCATATAGGCAATAATAAATCAGAACAAAAATATTTGTAAAACCCACTTGTGTGTGAGAGAAACATGTTTGTACATACTTGCATTTGCACGTGTTTGTGTGTGAGGGGGAAAAAAGACAGTTTAACATGAAAGCCTGTTTATGCCCATGTGTGTTCATCTGAATGCAACCTTTGCTCTACAACATGTCGCATTTCTGAGCTCATGAAGAGCTGCGCTGTGAGACAGGATGTGGCTTCACACCTGTGAGCAGTCAGCAGGGCATGGGCATATGCCAATCTGTACACATACCTCTGTGTGTGGGAGCGCATTTGTGTGTGTGAGTATCATCCCTGTGTGTTTTAACTCTATATGCCAGTGTATTTGTGTGTGTTTTGGCTGTCACTATGGTTTAACAGCACAACACTACAATAGCTTGCTGTCAAATGTGGTGAATCTCAAGGTCAATCAGAACAGCAGGTGATCTTCACGAGGTTGCTTCTTGAATTATGGAGCCAGCCCTCCAGCAAAACAACACATTTCCCCACCCTCCTGTTCCTCCTTGAGTAACTTTTATTACAGAATTCATTAACCTGCAAACCACACAAGTGATATCCCTTCATCTGTCTGATTAATATTGGAATTATTCAGCACGAAAAATCCTGCTGGGGTATCAGTGATCCATGTTTCCCAGGATAATGTTAAATGATTTGTCTGCAGTTGTGCTGCTCTTTAAAATCTGTTTGCATTCCCAACAGTGAGCTGTTCAGTGGTTTTTGCACAGTTGTCGTTACAACAAGACTTTTTGTTTCATGAATTACAACGCATTGGAAAATGCCATTTCCTGTAAAGTTTCCAAACTCTCTGTTACACAATCAGTGCAGTGTTATTTTGAGAGAGTGAAGATTCAGACGTTTAAAAAAGGTGGGTGGTGTGGTTTTATATCAAGTGTTGTTTCCTGAGTGAGCTTTATGTATGTGATGAGACTTTCTGTTGCCTTTCTGTTGCATTGTCCTGAATGTATTTAAAAATTAAACGTACAATGAAAAGTCCCAATCCACAAACAAATCAGTTGTGCTTCGTTTGAATGAATTACTGCCCTGATGGGTGAATCTGACAAACACGCAGTTCATCTGTCTAAATAAATAATATGTTTGTTTTTTTGACTGAATTGGTCATATTTGTAATTAACTTCAGTTTATGATGTAATAAATTGTATTTTTAATTAAAAATTGTGTATGTTGGAAAAATTTATTTTGCAAGTTGTTCAACATCACATTCTGTTTTGTTAACACTCTGATGTTGTCATTTTGAGATGTTTGAGGTTATGTTGTCTATTTTTGGTGTATATTTACCTGTGGAAAATGTTTGATTGATTATGTTTTCATTACTGTAATTCTGGTTCTCTCCCCTGCTCTCTTTCAGCTTGCAGTGCTTTGGGTAGCAACAGCATCAGTGGTAACTGTGGCCCAGTTCAGACTGTTCTGCCTAAGACTGCGGTCACAAATTCACTGATGCATGCTGTGATGAAACTGGCCTCCCAGGTTGCCCCTGACAACAGCAGCATCCACAGTCTGGCTTTCTCATTGCTGTCCAACCTGGCCATCTCAAAAGACTGCAGAGGGGTGCTGCAGAAGGTAAAAAACAGCAAATGAATATAAGCTAAATATAATTGATTCAGAGACGGAACAACAGGAGCAAACATATGGTCCAGTTTAAAGTCTATCATTAATGACTTCAACAAGCAAAATACTTTCTTTGTTTTCTAAGAGTAACTTCCTGCAGCACTTCCTGTCCCTCCGCATGCCTAAAGCAGGCAGTCGTAGTGGTCCATCAGGGGAGCCTCTGTCCCTCTGGCTTAAGCTTCTCCTGAACGTGTCTTTCGGGGAGGATGGACAGCAGATGATCCTCAGGCTGAGAGGAGCTCTGGAGCTGCTGGTGGAATTGGCCCATTCCAAACACTCCAACTGCAAAGCCACCATTCTGCTCATTCTCCACAACATCTGCTTCTGCTCAGCTAATAAGCCCAAAGTTCTGGCCAATGGTATGGTGCTGTGATTAAGAGTTTTAGACATTAATTCTTGACTGATATGGGTTCTTCTTTGGCAGATGCCAATGTTAATGGGTCCAAGCTGGCATAGTTATCAAAATAGCCAAATATTGGCAGATTAATTGGCCTGGCGGATATAAAGGTCTGTCAGGATTTTTGTTGCCCTGATCTTGTGATCTTCATGCTGGTCATGGTTCAGTGAATTTAAAGGGATAGTTCACCCAAAAATGAAATTAATGTCATTCCTAACCTATGACTTTCTTTTAAAAAGAAGATAAATGTCTTCGTGGTTTGGTCTATACAAGTTAGTGGATTGCTGTGTGGTCACCAACGTACTTCAAAATATCTTTTGTGTTCCTCAGAAGAAAAGGAGTCATACATGTTTGAAATAACCTGAGGATGAGTAAATGATGGAAGAATTTTCATTTTAGGGTGAACTATCCCTTTAACATCACCTTTGTGAATGTGTTTAACGCACAACTTCACAACTATATATATAGACTACGGATGTGGCACAACAAAATCGGATGTATCACAACAACCGCAATGGAGTGATGATAAGTTTACACATCAAACCAACATTTCCTCCAAAATGCTTTATAGTGGATAAAAGATCATTGACTCAACATGGGATGAATGTTTATACAGCAGCTTGAAAATACACAGTACTACGTATACTGACAATATTAGTTATTACGTTTACATTTTCATAATTTTACAATTTTAAACCACTAATAACAGTTTGAACAATTTTTAATCATTAAAAAAAAAAAGGGGGTGAATGTTTATACAGCAGCTTGAAAATACACAGTACTACGTATACTGACAATATTAGTTATTACGTTTACATTTTCATAATTTTACAATTTTAAACCACTAATTATATCAGTTTTGAAACAATTTAATTGAAAAATGAATGGTAATTGTTAAGAATTTGGTATGTCCCCCTTTTTGGACCGTTGTGTATATATTAACACATCCTGTATTTCAGATAAAGCCATTGAACTGCTGGTCTCTTGTTTGAGCAGTACATCATCTGACATACGTTCCATCGGAGCATCTGCCATCTGGGCTTTGCTGCACAACAATCAGAAGGTATCCTCAATAATCCAAAGACATCATGTCATTATAAATTCTAAACATGACAGCCCCTTTTGAGACTAGGAAAAACAGAACAGTATGTTTTATTTTAGCAACAGAATGTAAAGAAATATATGCATTATCAAACTAAACGTGAGTCTGTCATCTTCCGCAAAAAATATAGAGAGCTCACCCTTTATCTTCTCATCCATTGTTATCTCCTTTTGTGAAGGCAAAGGCCACTTTGAAGTGTCCTTCCATCAGACTGAAAGTTGAAGAGATGTACTTGTCTGCCAGGAAAGGTGGGAATATATTCAGTTTGATCATTACACTGCCTCTCAGATAGTACTCCAGATAAAGTTTCATCAGTGGATTTTGTTCATTTTTAGGTAACTCTCTGTTTGTTCTTCTAGATGCAGAGCAGAACAGTGACAAACCCTTGAACGTCTATCTTCTGAAGTGCCTGAGAAATCTCACCCAGCTCTTAAGCTCCTGAGTGCCTCACTTCCATGATGAAGATCATGGAAGTTGCCCAAGAATGTGATTGGAATGTATTTTTGAATGTCTATTTATGTTTTGATATCAAGTTTAGAACACCACAATGTAAGTTGATTTTTGTATGATATTGTTTTTAATCAATAAATAAATTACCAATTTTAATAACATTTGTAATGATTCATGGTTTTTACAGTAATCACCTTGCTATTCTTATTTCAAACTGTCAGACTGGATGACTGGATACTGAAAACAAATATTACTAATTACCCTTTAAAGGGATAGATCAACAAAGGTGTCATTGTTTCTTCTATACAAGTTTCGAACAAAATGTGCATTCAAATGAGTTCTTTTGTTTTTCCTTCAGGTGAACTATCCCTTTAAGTATGAATGATATATGTTATATTTCCATTTCATTGTATAATAAATATTTTTTGGTTTTATTCTCATAGGGGATTTCAGAGATTGGTTTCAATAGCCTACTTTCAGTTTTAGTTGAGGAAAAAAAGTGAGGGGTAAGATTCAGTTCCTTGTAGTTCAGTGAACTTAACACCTCTGTAACAGTGTGCAACTACTGGTTGAGGGAGTGACTGCAGATTCTTGCAGCTGAAGACAGATAGTGTCTGTGGTTGTCTCGTCCCTCTGTCAATGCTGTATTCATTCTGTCTTAGAGGAGCAAGATGGTGGCAGTACAAAAGGATTACTGGTACTTCATGGTACTTGTGATGTTGCTCTGTTTTCTTAAAGGTAATGTTTTTGGCACAAAGGTAGAAACTTTCGGGTGAATTTCAAATGTTTGGTTTGTCCGGATAATTTGTGAGTTTCTTGTCAATACAATAGATGCATGTTTTGGAGATCAATAAAGTAGGTATTGTTTACAGAATGATTCATTTTAACAGTTTAACTATACAAATTAATGTAAAACTGTTTCTTGCTTTGAACACTTCTAAATGTAATGTTTAGAATGATGTTTATACTAGAAACATGTACAGGAAAACATCAAATTTCAGGTTACTTTTGTGTAATTATTTAAAAACTGGGATATGTGGTGACATTTGACTTGTACGGTAGACTCCAGTGTTGTAATTACTTAATTAGTTGGAAATACTGCATAGTCTGAAAATGTCGATGCTGATTATCATCAAGCTTCAACAAGAGAATTCTGGTGCAGCTTTGGTAAACAAGGTGCATGAAGCAGATACCACAGGCAGATAAAGCACAACCAACAACCAACTTTAATGAAGAACTTGTGCTGTTGAATGAAGAACACTTGTAATGAAGAACAAGTGCTGTTGGTTTTGCTTTCTCCGTCTGTGTCATATGAAATTAGTTGGATTTTTTTCAGGCCAGAGACTGTACGCACTTTATGACACATTTGACCTTTAAAATAATCATTTTAGATTTTCAGAGACATAACTTTAATCAAAGTGAATGTATTTTTGTTTAGCATATATTTTCAACTAATCTTGATGTCTGTGGCTGACTTGACATGCTTACAAAATGGTCTTCCAGGTTCTGTTCAGATGAAAGCCCCAGAATCCACAGTCTCACTGCAGGAGGGTATGGTTTTGGACTGCCTGTGCCCGTGGAGCGGCCAGCTCACTATGGTCTCTTGGACTAAAAAGTCTATTTCACAACCTATAGCTGTTTATCATCCTGAGTTTGGCACCAACTTTGCCCCGTCTTATGACGGTAGGGTTGTGTTTCTGAAAAACACACCCATGGATGGCAGCATTTCCCTAATGAACGTCAGTCAGAGCGACATCGGCCACTACCATTGCTCTCTGCAGACCTATCCTCAGGGTTCATGGACCAAAGACACGTTTGTCCAAAAAACAGGTGAAAGAAAAAAAAACTACATAGTGATGAACAATTTACCAAATGTCTAAGAAAAAATATTTTACAACATCATAGAGTTGACGATTTGATCATGTAATTCAATTCATTTTAGATTTTATTTAGATTTAACGTATTTTTCAATCATGCGCTATACAGACACATTTGCTGCTGTAAAAATATTGAATTGCTAATTACTAATAGTTATTATGTTGTTATGAAAACCCATTGAAGGTGTTAAAAGCCAGCACAAGTCGATGTTGTATGTTGTCAGTACATCTTACATCGTGTAACAAAACGTGCTTGGTTTATTTTTCCAGCAATCACCACCACCACCTCTATTCAACCCGACACCGAGTCGGTGGTGGCAGAGAATGACAACCTGACCATTAAATGTGACCACATCCATAATGGTGAAATTTACCAAGTAAGCATAGAAAAGCTGGGCGGCGAGGATGGCATGAGCAACATCATAGCAACGTGCCAGATGCTGGAGGACGGCGTGGAGCTGAGCGAGTTTGACAGCAGAGGCAGGCTGAACTGCAGCGATGCTATGGAGCTCAGTCTACAACTGACTAACATCATTGAAGATGATGGAGGACTCTATCGTTGCAACTTCAGTACTGATGTTGGTGTCCATTCCACCACAATCCGGCTGACAACTCTATCTGCCCACGGTAAGACTCGTTTTAAAGTTTAGTAAGTACTGTTGCAGTGTTAAAATACTTAACCTGTCTCAGTTTAAAGGTAGGGTAGGCTAGCTTTGAAAGCATAAGATCCTACTCTCCCTTCAGAGCGCTCTCCAAAGCTATGCCTCCTCCAACACATGAAGGCTTACATAGTTTGACAGGCAAGTAGGACATCCAATAGGACATCCATCAGACCGAATGCACTAACTGGACAAGCAATTTAAGGCCCCGGCTTTCACAGAGACACTGTACATATATAAAATATTAAGACCACTACTTAGTGATTGCTATCAGGATGTGAAGAGACTTTTAACCAGCATAACAAAAAAAGTTTCTGGAAAAAATGGTCTGCCCTTCCTTTAATATGTAAAACACAGAAACATTAGCTCAGCTAATGTCATGAGTTTGGGGCAGGGCTGTTTGTTCCACGGTATCAATTTTTACACTCCAATTTTAATGGCTCTGAGTAATTATGGCTTTTGGGAATTAAAGCCACAATCTGTGATTTATTTTGAGAGCCATAACTACCATACACACAACCCGCATCAACGCACTACAGTATACATAAAGCTTTACTTAATAGCTTTTGTGTTCTGTTCTCATTTCAGATATCAGGAGTCTTCAGTTTATGCTCTACATGTATATTGGAGCAGGGGTGGTTGGTGGTCTTCTTCTGATGGGTCTCATTTTATTGGTGATGTGGGTAAACAGGTATCTTACCATATTTCTCATTAAGACACTAAGTGATTTTTCAAACCACCCCGGATAATTATGTTGTGATATGATTGGTCGTAGCTGTAAGACAACAGCTAGATGGCAAAGAACAAAATTATGATGCTTATTCTCTGTATATGTTGTGGTAGATTTTTTTTGTGTATGAAGTTATAACCTTATGGCTTAATTGTTTGATTATTAATAATCACTTTTCTGATTATCAGAACATAGGCTGTGAAATCCTTTCCCTGCCCTGCTTTAACCATATGTCTGACATACTGGCTGCCAGACCCTCTAGGTGTTATACTGAGTGTGCAGTTTCTGTTGTGTATATTTCCTGTAACGCAAGGTTATCTGCATACTGCAGCGTTTGCTTTCCTTCTCCTTGCAGGGCTCTTTGTAAATGATGAAGTGGTCTGTAATTTCTGTCATTTAGAATAAACTGTCCCTCAACTTTGTTTTAACAGGAGGAAAAGAAAGAGAGAGGAATATAGAATCAAACTGCACCCTGACAAAAGACAGGTAAATATGTCAAATCAATTTTGCTCTACACTGAGCATGTATTATTGCTATAATTAGTTTTTGCTTTCTGGAGACAGCAGCTTATTAAAAATGGCCTCTGTTAAGGGGGGAACTATTTTTCAGTGTCAGTACAGTATAATTACCCAGTTTTATCACCACGCTGACTCCAAAACATGTAAAACAATAGAAAGGATATTTCTTCTGTATCTGTATTAGTATTAAATATCTCTCCAGAATTTGTTGTTGTTTATCAAAATATGGTTAGAGAAATTCTGTACTTATGTAATAAGGTATGACAGGTCAGCTAAAGGGAGGTGTTACGCATGACGCATAAAGGAGCACATCAGCACATCAGCTAATACAGTATATTCACAACCTATGGGAAAATGCATTATTTCTTTTATAAATCGGTATCAGACCATTATCATTATAATGTTATTTCTTAAAGCAAATTCAGTGTCATCTTTTTACTAGTAGATAAAGATAGCTGTTCCACAGCTGGAACGCTATATTGACCAATCAGCGTCCAGGACCAAAGATGCTTTTTATAATTTGGATCATTATTGATATGATATTGACAATTGGCTGACACTGAGAAATGGTGCCATGTCTTGCAATGTGTTTTTCTTTTTATTGACACATTTTCCTTAACAACTGATGATTAACAAATCTTAATGCAGACTTTCTAATGCTCTGAGTTTTACTGTATGTAACTTCAACTTACATTGAATATTTTCCTTTCTATAGCAGCATAACCATTATGAACATGGCTGTGTCTATGACAGGATGAAAAAGGGGACAAGAATTGGGGCAAGAAATAAAGAGATATACGCTAACTTTCAGATTGTGAGAGCTCACGAGAAACAGAAGCGAAAACAAAAGAGATGAGAGATCAACATTCTGTCTTTTAAAGACACAGTGTGTTCAAAATAGAACACAATGGAATAACTGAATCTGAGTCAAATCAAACATCATTGACAAAAAATGCAGAAGATGAAAAAAGCATATAATTTATGAACTACTATCATCATCATCATCTTTATTGCATTAACCATTCAAAAGCTTCAAGCCTGGCCCAGAACTCTTAAAACATGCATTTCATTACATAATAACACTGGATGTTGGCTGCTTATGAGCATATTGGGAGAAGAAACTCATTTCATTTCTGCCCTGTGAAGTCAGTCTGGCAGGTAATCTGTTTAAGAAGGTTTCTGGATGATTGCCTAAAAGTCAGATATGAGCCAAGCATGGTCCTTTCTGAGTAACCAAAGAAACACTTTAGACTGAGTGACTGTAATTATCAAATGATTGGACCGAAGAGGGTTTATAAGTAGATGAATTCTCTAAAAATTACGTTTTTGTCTCTGTTTTTACTGTCTCAGAAAGCAATCATGCTTTCTTCTCCACAGAAATGGAAGTACAGAGAATGAGAAGACGGAGACTTCATTACTGATAAAAGAACTGGCAATACTTCAGTTCTCATATTCAGTTCAATCTTACAGCATTCCTGGCAGAAAATATTTTGTTTGGCTTGTCGTGATTTGCTTTGTGTGATCTCAAGAAAAGTAAAAATAGATTTTAAATTATTAGAACCATTCAGTATATGTATTCAGTTCAGGTCTTCTGAATAGAGCACTAAACATTTAGAAGAATTAAATGAATCACATTGTGATGTATTGATGTTTTTCTTGGTCTCACAAATCTTTCATTTTTATAGATTATGATTGAAACATTAGACTTGCTGCTGCCCTAAACGTCTCAGTGGTGAGATTATATCCACATTATTTGTTGAATATACACTGTAAGATTATAAAGAATTAACATTTATTGTGGATTATTATTGGACTTTTTATTATTGGACTTTAATTTGACTTAAGTGTGGACTTTTATTACATGCTTATTGCAGTAATATGAAGAACCAAGTTATCATAGAAACATCAGGGCTTTTGTAAAGTCCACTTTGTTTATTTTACTTAGTAAACACTGACATATCCACACAGGACAAAATTCTACTTAATGTCACGTAATAAAACATGAACGAAAAACAATTACAAATAAGCATAAACACACATAATGAAGGCTGTGGAAAATGTTATAACCACCTTTACAACAAATGAAATCCCCAGTGGCATTTCCAGGTAATCCATTCATAGCCTGCAAAATGTAGCAGGGATACAAATACAGTGTTTGACCAAATGTCACTTACAAACCCCCTTAGAAAGGGGCCTTTCCTTTGTAAATGAAGTATAATGTACACTTTAAAAAATAGTGCTTGTCTAATTTACATTCAAGCGCTACAAAACTGACTAGAACAAATTCTGAGTATTGGCAAATTAATGCAGAAATTACATGATCGCTTTCAAACCTTGTTGAAAAAGGGAAAATTACAGTATTAGTATTTTTCATGTGCTTCTCAAACCTTGAGATCTGTATTGACAATTTTTTGTTTTTGTTCTGGTTTTCCTAGCACTATTACACAACAGATAATAAGCAGTAATTTAAAGGTATGTTACGGTCTAGGTGTGAAAACCATTAGATCTGTCAATCTGTTTTGATTGTCTGCATTGAATTGTTTGTGTACATGGTTGTCATCAATAACTGTGACAGTTCAGAACAGCATTTGCCTGTGCAGGGAGAGAATGCACATCTTGTTCTGCTTTTAGACAAATAGGGTTTAACGTATACACTTAATTTAGTTACACACATGGTGGATGGCTGGAGGGATGCTACTTTAATTGACTTTCTAGCAAAAGTCTTGCGGAGTCTGAAGGCACTTTTTTGCAGTGTGAAAGGAAGCTTGGTTCAGATGACCCAAACCTCCAGTCCAGTGTGTAAATGGATATCACAAATGAGTTCCATATAAAGCAAGGTTTTGGTGGAAAACATTAAAAGGAAAAAAGTATTTCCATTTCCCCCAAAATGCCACATTGCAAGCATCTAACGTTCACATAATGTAACACAAATCAAACAACAAAGGTGCAAAACAAGCTCTAATTTGAAAGTGCCGGGTGCAAAAACAACACAACAAGGTTTGTCTTTTACAAAAGCTGATGGAGCAATCCCTTGCTTGTTCCATTAAGACGGCAGACAACTTTAGTTTAGTGGTGTAAGCGCTATAGCGCTTTTTGTATTTTCTGTACATCTGAAAAATAACTGCGGAAAGTCCATTTGTTTTAAACTACGCAAGGAAAAATAAAGTTTATGGTACAATTTTTTGGCATTTGTCTTTTGTCCTCAATGTACAAAAAGGCTTCTAGAATTCTTAATATACACACTGTCCTACAAATAATTATATTAATTATGAGGCCATACATATACATACATATATAGTTCATACTGTACATGTGTTTTGAGCTTCTAAAGCTTAGGAATGTCCGGGAGTTGCGGCTTGTGGCAAGCCATGATAGTGCATGTCAACGGAGCGGTGAGGTGCTGCAATTCCTATCGTAGCCACCAGAGGTCGCCGTTGCTTGCTCTTGGTTCTGCTCCTCCGTCTGCTCGGAGAGGAAGCTTGGAAACGTCTGTGCCCTCGGAATGAGCGTCATAGTCAAGCTTGTACCTGAAGAGAGTGAGATACATCTTATTCATATACTGATACGAGAAGACAATCAGGGCAATCCGAATAGTATCTCAGGAACCATCCCCATCGATTAACTTGTTGTGCTTTTGAGAGCAGCATCGATTACCTTTATGCATTAATATCATACTGTTCCTAAAACAAGACTAAAGGGTTCTGGCAGCTGTCCATGTTTTGGTGTTTGGCACACTTGGGGAAGAGGAAGACGACTTAAGTCGATTTTCTAGAGGGGATTGTGTAATCAATTAGATTTGAGATAGATTTGAGTAGATGATGCTTACAACACTTGTTAATCCAAAGCCCATATATAGGGGGCTAACTCAAAGACAGACAAATAGCACGACAGATTTTGTTTTTAGATGGACTTTCAGATTGATGTTATGCATTGAACGCACAACTACCTTAATTATAACAATCTATCAATAAAGAATGCTGCACAGCATCTATTCATCTGATTTAATTTTTACATTTACTAATACATTTTTTTAATCGAAAGCTGTATATATTCGTGTTAGTTAGGGCACAAAGGACTAACACACAGTAACAAACAATGGACAATTATATTTGCATTAAGTAACATTAACAGAAGACTAATAAATGCTGTAAAAATATACATTTCATTGTTACTTCGTGCTAGCTAATGCATAAACTGAATGAGACCTTATTCAGTTAAGGTCTTATTGTTACTGAATGAGACCTTATTGCAAAGTATTACAGAGTATAATTTCTGTGGCAGATATAGCAAATGCAAAAATAATGACTGTGTATAAGCAGTTTTTAAGCATTGTGGGCTATTGTTTAAAAAACAGTTCCAATTCGGTTTGGGACTGTTTTAGTCCCAGTGCTGTGTCTCAATTTAAATACTATCTGTCCTATAAAGCATGCATGGTTGGAAATAGCCCAAGCTCGACTGCATTGTATCGTTTCCTCTTCCTTTCTTGTCTGTAATTACATTCCTTCAGTTGTGATGAGGGCCAGTAATGAGAGCCTCACTTGTGTTGAGGTGTTTTGTGTGTATAGCTGCCATAATTTAATTAACTAGCATAGGTCTGTACAGTATATGAGGATTATTCCTTTTTTATTGTGTAACCTCTTCCTTGCTCTGCTGTGAAGGTGCGAAACCCTGAAGGCTGATCCCCACAGTGCAAATAAAGAGATGTGACTGGTTACATTTTGTCACTTTGCTATTATGAAGAAATCCTGGACGTTTTAGATTTGTTTTTGCAGGCCCATAACTAGTATAGAAGTACATTGTTTATAATGGGCAGATCTGAAGTACATTAAAATAATCAGTTCTTTAAGTCTAAAACTTCTTTTCAGAAAATTACACTGTGAAAACTGGAATAAAATTACCTAAGGCCCTATTTCTACCTGAACCAACCTTAACAAATGTTTGGCATAAACTTTTTTGTGCAACACAATTCAGGTTTATTCAGTAATATTAACATTTTAAGCATTGCCATAGCACATTTTCTGAAGTTACCAGACAGAAGTTATTTTTATAGAGTACTGAGTTCACCTTTAGATACGTGAATTGGTATGCAGTACCAGCGATCTACCTTCCAGCTAAATTTAGTTCCAACCCCGCTCATCTAGATGATCTAATCAATGCTGTCAGAATTTTTTTCTGAAAATTATAAGCAGGAATGTTAAAGAGGAGGAACTAACTTCTGCAGGAAAGTTCTGGAACAAACTGACATGATTCAAAAGCACAGTGTCCTGTCATCTGGATGCCACCTATTTTGATGTAAGAGGATTTGTGAAAGACTGAATCCAAGGGAAGTCAGCTCGCCACTTGTCCTGCATGCTTGGTAAACACGTTATGCCTCTGTGGCCCCAGAGACCCACCAACAGAGACACCATCAACATGTGTGTGTGTTTCCATCACCTTTGGAAATTGCAGTCAGGTCACAGTGTGTGTGTCCCATGCCACGGATGATCTGAGATGGCAGTCGGCTCAACAGGATGAAGGAAATGAAGCCAGATAAGCAGCACTTCAATAACAACACACACAGACATGAATTTCCTCAAGCACACACTTACAGTACACACCAAACACTTAATATTTCCAATGCCCCAAGCCTACAGCCTTTATCACTTCTGTATAACAAAGGCAATCCAGTCACCAGAGCAATCAGCAAACTGTCTCTGTATCAAATACTGCGAGACAAGCCAAGATGAAATATCAGATTCCGTGACTGTAGCCTAGAGTGTGAATCCATTATTTCATTACAGTACATATTTACTTCTTGTATTGTTTTTAAAGGACTGTATAGAACATTCGACAAATCAGACACGTATGAAGATCAGCAAACAACATCATAAACCTTATGAAGAAATGTCCTCAGGACAAATGCAGAACAAAATTAAGTTTTAGTAAACCTCTAACAAGTGAATTACAACAGTATGAATTAACTAACAGTGATGTCCCAAAAGTCTGAGACTGCATTTTAAACTATATATATATATATATATATATATATATATATATATATATATATATTCATTCTCAGATCATGCTGGGATAACATTGATCATCAGCTTTTGCACCAACTTGTAAAGTCCACCCCAGCTCTAGTTAACGCTATCATTAAAACAAACTTTATATTATATAATAGTTCAATTCAACCTATTTCTTTCTCCAATGGTTACAATTTGTTGTAATAAAAAGTTATTAAAGCATTTGCCAAATAGCAAAACAAATACCAAATGTGAGGCTCTTCATGGATAAGACTCCCTTATTTGCTATGGGTCTTTAAAGGGGCAAGACACACTGAAAATGTGTATTGATTTATTTTGAAACATAGGTAACTTACAACGTTTATTCTAACTAATAACATTGACAGAAATGCTGCTGTGTTTGACTCACCAGTTACAACTGCAAACAGCCAATTGGCCAACACCATCAGTTTCCACCACAGGGGTGCAAGCAAACAACAACCGAAAAAGAAAACAGAGTTACAACCTCTCGATTTATTAGTTTCTGTGAAATAGCAGAGGCCAAACAAGTCATTTCACTTCTGTACCTTACTCGAAACAAGCCAGTGTTTAAAAAAACACCATTTGTACTGCAGATCTGTTGTTCCAAGCTGTGGCCTGATTTCAGGGTAGGACAAAAGAAGGAATAATCTGGAAAACAAGCTTATTTGTGGTGTGTAAGACAGCTCTTGCAGTGCTGTGGCTCTAGGTTAGAGCACAGCTGTCAAACAAGCACACACACATGTATGTGCATGCATGCCCACTCCAGACTCCAGTGGTCTGATCTAACCCGGTGGGATGCGGATGATTTGTCATTGCTCTGACATTAAAGTGAGATGGTTCTGACCAGTGTAACCTACACTGCAGCTCCAGAATATGATAAGACAGAGAAAGTGTGAGTGAGTTTTATTTCATACACCAGGATGTAATTATTTGAATGCTCTGACAGTATTTGAAATCTTGACATATCGTTCATATGCAGCTGTATTGCTCTGTGCAAAAATAATAACACATGTGCAAGCCCACATCTGCATCTACTTTAATTTGATATTTGTCTATTAATGTGCAAATAGTCAGTCTTTTATTCTATTAATTATAATAGTAGTAAATAAAACAGATTACTAATATCTCATTATATTTAACAGAAAATATTGGATATATCGTTTAGATAAACAGCCTCACAAAGGCCAGACTTTTCTATTTCAATTTAAAAGACTGAAATTGATTCATTTCGGACTTGACTTTTCATCACCTGGGAGAAATAACTTGAATTTCTTTGCATCTATAAATTCACATCTAAACAAAACTCAGAGGGCATTTTCCTCTCTGAGAGTTAATTTACATAACATTAAGTCTGATCAGCTCACACATAAGCTGTCATCATTGCTCACTGCAAGCTAAAACGCCACATTCAATGAGACTGTGAATGAAGCAGGGAAGGTGTTAAGTAAAGGACTTCATTTTCCAAGTCTATGATTGGCTAATTATCTAATAACATGTCAAAGAATCTTTTTCTTTTGAAAATTTAGCTCATCATGTCTATGTGTAAGTGCTGTAATCATATACCACGTTTTATTAAACTTTTTAATCCCCTTTCATATTTTGCACAGTTTACATAAATAGTCCTGCAGTTTTGAGACCTATTTGATGTATTTGATAAACTATTATGACAATAAATTTTAAGACTTTCAGGCCCCTTTGTGTAGTCTATTTGGGGAAACTGCCACCTAGACTTGTTTTCCATTGCACAATTTGTTAACATGAATTATCAGTCTACCTATTATTACTAAACAGTAATAATTCAACCTATTATAAACGCAAGAATAAGTCCCGCCGGTTAACAACTTAAAATGCAAAGCCGTAGCTGTTATCAGCAGTACAAGACCTGCAGAAAACAAATTCCTGCAAAGCAGCCTCCGCCTACTCATGTTTCTGCTAAAGTAAAGATTCATTGAGCGCGCACACACACACACACACACACACACAGACACACAGACACAGAGTACGACACAATCTTTAGCAGCGAACAGAAGTGGCTCAATCAGTAGAAAGCTAGGTGCAGCTGGTCAAAAGGACACACATGGGACCAATCAGGCTTATCAAAGCACCCAAGAGTGTTTCCAAGACCTGAAACAGCAGTACGTAAGTGTGTCTATATTATAAAAAAAGAACTCTCCCTCTCAACCTTTTCCGATTCCTCCAGTAAGGCTTCTTTATGACATTGCCGGGCTGGAGTGGTTTGGATTGTGCTGTCTGTAGGGAGGCATGCCGATCGAGTTTGCTATGTATTGATTTCAGATCAGCAAGATGGCATGGTATGTGTAGACTGACATGATTGAGTCTGCGTTTACACGCTCAGCTCATACCCCAACCATCTTGGTCCTGGAGAAAGTGTGTCATTAAAAAGTAAACTGTGTGTGTCAATGCGTCATACAGTATGAACATGTGTTCTCTCTCCCTCTTTGCCATTCTATAGTTCATTGTTACGTATAAATTGCCTGAGTAATTATGCCAAAAATAATTATGATACATGGGGAGCTTTTTTGTAGTGCTGCATTTGAAAGCTACACAGCTTAGTAGTAATGGAGTATGATTAAAGAGAAAGCATAAAAAAATGTGTGTATGGTTGTATGTACTGAATTTTAAATTAGATAGATGTTCTGTCAGATACAGCAAGGTCCTGATTTATGTTAGCCAAAAATGTTTAACTTTCATTTATAAATTTGAAATTGGCACATTATTTGAAAGTGCCACATTCCTCCCAAGAACGATAAATTTTAAATAATTTAAAATGTAAAAGACGGTATAACAGGAAGTAATTATTAATTGTGTTTCCTGTGTTAGATTAGGAAGGAGGTTTAATCCATTTTAATAATCAATATGACTCAGCAAATAATAATATGAGTCAGCAAATCCACACCTGTTGACTACAAATTTATCTTGTGACCAAACGCATACTGACAGGTCTCTGCATTTTATCTGTCACCTGAGATGTGACTGAATGAATATCAGCATAACATTTTCCAGATATTAGTTTTCATTTATAAAAGGAAAGGAAGTCATGTTGTTTTCTGCCAGATGTGGATATTAACTGGAAAAATGAACAGCAATTGAATTTGCCATAATCTATTAAGGAGCAGATATTTATTTTTATATGGTGTTTCAATTATACACAGGGGTTTAAACATTCATATCTTGGAAAGTCTTTTACATGGTGTTACACATAAGAAGATATTCTGGGAAATGTCTCTCTGGGTTTTGTGTTCATACAGTACAAATAAATGGTTGCTAATGTTGTCTGGTTACCGATATACTTTAAAATATCTTCTTTTGTGTTTCCCAGACTCATACTGGTTTGGAATGACATGAGTGAGTAAATGATGAACTTTCATTTTTGGGTGAACTATCCCTTTAACTTTTATTTATAACATGAAACATTTTAACAATATCAAACAAACTATGCGAAATATAAAGGAAATTCATTAAATTTGTCAATTTTTTTGTCCATACTTTATCAAAGAATGGAAACTAGAAATGTTGCTTTAGGCTTGAATGTGTAGATTTACAACATGAACTGTGCATTACTGCACAGAGAAGAGCAGTAGGCTGCTCATATGCATTCTGACTGAATAACAAATCCCTCTGATGCAGAAAAGCATCTTATGCTGTACTGTATTTACAGCAGGTGGAAAAGTTCTCGATTCAGCACAAATGGTAGAGAGTAAAGATCTTTGTATATTTTCCATTTTCCTCCCACTGAAAGCACAAGTTGCCAATGACTGTACAAAACCCAAACACATCATCTCTTAACATGGTGATGCACTCAGTTTATTCATTGAAAATAAAAGCGGCATTCTGCTGAATTTGTATTTCTGAGGCAAGCTGATGAGGGGGGGAACATTCACTATATCAGGCTAACATCTCTACAATGGGAATGCCACAATGATGAATGAGAAGCAGGTTTTAAGGCCAGCTGCCTCAGAGGCCGATACATCAACAGCTGGGGCTGCCTTCAAACATGCCGGCAATGATTAGTGATGCAAATATTGTGTCATTTTGGCCAATAACCTTTTTGGGGGCATACAGTGATGTGCACATACAGTAATTTCCAGCCTATGAAGAGTTTACCCACATTTAAAAGTTGCAATGTCACTTATTCATCTTCATGTTGCTACAAACAGACTTGCTTTCTTCCTTTGAACACAAAATTTGATAGTTAGGGACAAGCCTCAGTCACCATTGAAGTGAATGGACTGAGTGTCAATTCCTAACAATGCGTTCTAGAAAAAAGTCATGGATTCAGAACAACCTGTGTGTAAATTAGTTTTTATGAGTGTTGTAAATGGGTTTGGGTGCAACCTACATAACCTACAGGTTATTAACACATGGCAAAAGTTTTGACAGCTTGATAAAAACAGACACAAACCCCCCTGTGGCATCCAGTAATCGTTCACCAGACACATTAACCAAGTCTTTCCAAGGAGATGGACACATCATTTTTTTAATGCTACATGATCACATGGGTCTTATGATCGACATAAAACCCTTTCAGTTAATACATTCTTCCAATCCAATGCTCTAAACCATTAGCTTAAAAGAAACCAGGAAAAATCAATGGCACATAAATAGCAAGTAAAGTAGATGGAAAATGTATTTTCTAACATGGATATGCCATGCCATCTGAGACCTCTATTCTACAAGGACACTGAGGGTTGTACATAAGCAACACAAAATGGATCAAAAGTAGCTCTTTTATTTATAATTAAAGTGAGTGGTGAGAATTTTTGTCAGAATTATCAAGGCATGATTTTTAAGTAACAATTTAAGTTTTAGTCTGGTCTCATACTCTTACACTTTTATTAAAAGTCAATTGTGGACACTTTGCTAAACATCTCTATCGTGTTATTTGAATAAAGGAAAGTCATACAGATGACATAATGACATAAGATTAAATGCTGATGTCAGTTTTCATATTTAGGTGAACTGTCCCTTTAACAGTTGATATAATATGCATGCACAAATGTATTTGTTGGCAAATAGAAAATAAAGCATAAATACAGTGAGATTTCCCTGACAATTGTTTTAATTAGATAAATACGTTCTCATCAGCTATTTCATGCAAATCAGCTCCCTGTGCAGATTCAACATCACTATGGGAACCTTCAATGTCTAATTCACATTCACTTTAAATGGTGAATTTAATCCACCAGTCTGATTTCTAGTTAACCTAATGCAACACCACATTCAAAGCTCATTCACAGAACACTTTCCACTCAATGCCAGCAGGATATAAATGATCATATAATGCTGGTATATGCACAAGAAAAGTGTGGCTATATTAATGCTTTACTCATCGTGGAGCGCTGCATTGATTTACTAGACATCACTGCTAAATGCAGGCAAAGTGGGGGAGTTGCTCAGCAATTTATAAATGTACTCAATGGTGCCCGAGATGAAATCGTCACCCATTTAAGCACTATGGCCATTTAAAAATGGTGCTTTCACTGAGCTGTGGAGTGGGAAGGAGCTCCGTCTCACCTTGGTAATTGCAGATGTCTCCCATGCTGTTCTGACGCGTGATGTGGTGCCAGTAAGCACTTCGCGGGAGAGATATCGACTTTGGTAATGTGCTCTCGTTCGAAAGAGTCTGTGAGACAGAGCAGAAAATCATTGAGTTACATTGGTTATATTTTCAGTCTGATCACTCAGATGGGGCTTCAAAGACTGAGTCCCACAGTAATAAACCATTAGGCTGTTTTGATCATTTTATTTGACAGGTGGAGAGTGATGTCATTAGAACTTTTTCAAAAGAAGCATGGAGGTACAATTAATCCCAGTATTTTGTAAATTCTAAAAAATAAGACTCCTGCAAGACTATTAATAAAACTCTCGCTAGATTTCAGAGCAAGCAGCTTTGCTGGCAGGTGTCCTGTATGGCAAGATCTGCACAAAGGGCCATATGGTCAAGTCTCATCAGACTCTGCTGAAGGCCTTAGCGAAGATTCACAGCCAGAGAGTCAGCAGAGCAGGAAAATAGTTCAGAAAAGACCTAGTAGACCTAGATCAGAACAGATCTTATTTAAATCAAACGTTGATTTAATAAATGGATATTTTTGCTTGTAATAAACAAGTTTACTGTGTTTGTTCAAATCTAGTGAATAATATTTGCTGGGCCAACACACAGTGGAGTTTAGAATTTGTTGACAGTGAATACTTTTCAATGGTTTCAGTGGTTTTCCTTTATTGGGATTTGTGAATCATCACAAATTGTGCAAGTTAGCGGGCTATTAAAAACATTTAAAATCTGCATGAATTTTAAAGAGGAAGATGCAAGTGGAGTACAACAGATCTAAATGCCCCTTGGAGTAAAATGCCTGTTTATTTTAATTTCCCTTCCCATCAAACAAAATAACAACAAACATGACAGTGTTTTCCCAAACACTAGGCACTATATATGCATGGCAACGTTTTCCTGATCCATAACCAACATAATAATTTAAAACATGTTGTAGATTTAAATTCCTGAAATGCATTACATATATTTTATTTTCACATTTGTTCAACATATGAATAGATTACAGAATACACATTTTGTCAGTAAATGTCGAACTGTGGTTCGAAAAGGTCTCTTATAACACTGTCAGGCTGGAAGAGGGAGATGATGTAGAATGCGCAAATTAAATTGGACTTTTTCCTTATGGAGGGAATTAATTTGTTATTATGGATCTGCCAAGTGGCCCACACTGACCATCCCAATCACAATAAAGATTCATTTGTGAAATATGCTTGTATGTCTTAAGTCTCAAGGTATGCCCCTAGTACCCTACTAGGGAATTGTGGGATATGTAGATTAATGGTACCTGTGAGCTTTTCTCCATCTCCATCATCATGCGTTCGTGCTGCTCGGCGATGGACAGCGTAGCAGAATGAACCCTCTGGTAGATCATCTCACCTTCTCTGGTCTGAAATGTGAACAAGCCCTCTCCTGTATCACACATCCTGTGAGAGCACAACACACACACGTATCTGTTAAGCAATTATTGCTTCCTTTTGTTCTCAGTATACTCATGCTCTTGTTGTAATAGGCTGAACAATAATGGAATACTTTAAGGGCAGCCTGCAGTGAAACTGAAAGCATATGTTAAATGTTGAGCACTTGACTCAGCTAATCAATAGCTAGAGCAGCACAATCAAGACTCAGGATAGTATGAAAGCATATGATCGGACAATAAAGACACTGGTGCAGTTCACGTACCTTCCGGATTCAAACGTGAACCAGGTGGAGTCTCTGCCATATCTTCTTAGAGAGCTGAGTGGCCACATGACCAGCTTGACTCTGGCGTTATGAATGTCCCACAGGTAGATGTTCTCATGAGTGATCTGCATTGTGCACTCGCCGTAGATGTCCAGGTTTGGAGTTGGCATCAAGTAAACATTAAATCTCTCTGGAATGCATGAATTGAATAAGTCATGTGTGCTGCAGACCAAGGTTTTCCAGCTGAGAGTTTGTGAGACTGAGACAGAAATGTCAGTGCTGAATTAAATTACATAAAAATGAATAAATAAACCCCTAAAAATAAAAAAAATAGCAATTGAATAGCTTTTGAAAAAACATGCACCAGTGAATCATGCACAAAAGACCAGGAACGTGCATTAAGAAAGTAAATAGGGTCAATTTTGTTTTCATTTGGACTTTAAAATCTGAGGGTGTACTTGAAGTAAATAACGTTGAAAGACTGGAAACCCCTGCTGTAGATCAAAACAAACCAACTGCCAAAGCAACAGAATTGAGAAGATTTGTACTGACATCTGGTGTGAAAGTAATTAGTTTTCTCATAACAGGGATTCTTTAACATTCTTTTACTCATAACAGTTTCTTTAACAGGTCTGAAAAGGTTGCAACTGCTGTTGGATTGACATTTTCTTTTAATAACAACAAAATATGCTAAAGGTCCTCTTAACTTACATATTTACCGTATCAGATATAAAATCATTTCAATGAATGTTGCCTTTATTTGGGCAGCAGATAAAATAGAAGACTCTGTTCTGCCTAAACATGACAGAGAATTAGAGGTTAGGGCTGAAGTTGAACATCTCAACAGAGTCCTCTGACATGAATATTATTTCTCTGCCTGACTATTTTCCCTTCTTACAGACGAGGCACATGCAGTACATAAAGGTCAATAGATTGTTGCCATAGTGCCAGAGAGAAAAATGACGGCGAGCGTTTCTTGAGCCAACTACGCCTGAAGTAACCACACCATCTCAATAAGCTCCAAAGAGACAAGGGTGCGCTTCATAATCCAAATGAATAGTGCCTAATTATACCTAATGCTTCAAAATAAGCTATGTGTCTCTCTAGAGGCGGAGGCGATGTAATGTGGGGGCTATTTTAGGGATTGTGAAAATTAACTCTGATTTAATTATCAAAGCTCGTCGTTAGAGGGGTCTAATTGAAATGCAAATGGCAAACTCTCTGCTTGTTATTCCTCAGTCATCGAACGGCAGAATGATCGTTTTGCTGACCTCTAGCTGATATAATCGCATACACATTGTCATCTTGTTATGAAAACAAATCGATAATCGCCTGTCATTCAATTAAAAAAAATTTGATGATTACTCTGTATAACATCTGTTGTAGCTTAATGCTTGAATGCCTCAGCACCACTCGGAGATGAACTGGTATTGATTTTCTGAATTATGTTTAAGAAAACAATCACACACAGACCGTCCTGAGTTTCTAGCAAAGATCTCTGGATGACTTGTAGCCAGATTGCAGCGGTGATTCTCACAGATGGGTTGGGTCATGGACGGCAGGAAATAGACACGCTAAATTCAAATAATGAAACATTCATTTATAGATAGAATAGGTTTTGAATAGGAATTGGTAGTAGCTAGATAAATTAGGAAAATGCCAGCATGGACAGGTTTTACGCCCTCGTCCTTGAAAACCACAATCAACACAATGCAAAGTAAGAAAATATGACCAAGACTACAATAAATGTGAGTTGATATGCAGTGAGACAAAAGGATAGAGGCATAAAGCTATCAAATTAATTATTCACTGCTGAGATCATGAAACCATTAAATTAATTCTGTAAATATGAATGTCTTTGAAAACTTTGAGGACGTTTTTGTTTACTTCTGTACAATAAAAATGTTGATCCTTTTGTCTTGCCACGTCAAATATAAAATCTGGGTATGAAAGCGAAACCAGTCGAGAAGAATTTGGCAATATTTCATTTATTCTAGAAGAAGCTAACTGCATCGTTAAGGACACCAACAGAAGAATTCTGGAACTTATTATCTTAACTGTTTCTCACAAATGTGCCAAGTACATTCATCCTGTTTTTCTTCTGTGCCATAATCTCATTTATCTCTATGACAAGCTTCATTATGAGTTGATGCTCTGATGCACGGCAGTGGCCATTAGCGCTTAGTGAAGAACCTTGGCCCGAGCAAATCATTTATAAACATGAGAACAGACCTGGAGGGTCTGTGTTTAACAAATACATTTGGACCCTGTAATAGAATCATTTAGGGAGTACAAGAGGAAAAATCACCCGGCTCTAATTGGATACTGACCGTTCTGTTCCCTCTGCACCCCTGCTGCTAACAAGTCCGGTTCTCCCAGGCTGATGTCATTAAGTCGGCTACCCAGACACTCCAAACACAATAACTTCCACCACTCCTCAGCCTCCAGCTCTGCGGACACACACATCCATATCATCATGTTTACATATAAACATACAGTCGGGCTGCAGACAGCAGCTGGTGGAGAGAGAGCAGTAAACAGAAAAATGAGAGCAGGAGGAAAACACATTTACAGATTTGGCACTAATGCAAAGAAATGAGCAAGTTCATTAGTGTGGTCCAAAGTGAACACTTGAATGTTAAATGAGGAAAAAAGCAGTTACTAAGCAGTAACAGTTTTAGGACTTGCCATTTTAGCTAACTGACAGTATACTGTTTACAGTATCATTTTACATAAGCACAGTGGTGAATAGAATCTAAAGGGCCACTAAAAATTACCATTTTCCATTTACCATTTACCATTTATCAGTTTAAAAAAATCATCAGAAGATCAGAAAGATTAATATATGTGTGTGTGTGTGTGTGTGTGTATATATCTTAAACATTTTTCATAAATTACAAAATATCAGCATAACACTTTTAAGGGCAACATTACACAGAAAAACAAAAAAACGTTTGGATTTAGTATGTCCTCCTTGTAGGAGATGAAACATTTGGGGAGTCGTACTCGACTGCAAAACATTACCTTTCATTTGCATAAATGTGCCCTGCTTTAACATTTTCAAGTTCCTAAAGCTTTTTGTTTATTTCCAGCAAACAAAAAAACAAATATCATGCTGCAGGAATTTTTCTTCAAAAAAAAGGTACTTGCATGTTTATTTGACTTGTTTTTCTTTTTTCATTAAATCCTGTATTCTCCAGGTTAATCTACACGAGCCTCTTAACAGCAATGTTTTAATAACACAAAGTGAAAGAAGCATAAATTACAACTACAACAAATCACTCCATCCCCACTGATTGTGCTTGTGACACGGGTATGAAACTCAACATTATGATATTAGATTAATCTAACTACATGGCAAGCAGTTGTTAACAGATTTGTGACCTCGTCAGGTTTGTATTTTTCTTTGCAGCTTGTTAAAACAACAATGAGTTTGCTTGATTTGTTGCCGTAAGTACATTTCAGCAGCAGTTATTGAAGTTTATGGAATGTCGGTAGGCTTTATTTAAAAATACATTAAAAAATAATATATATTTTATTGATACATATCTTTATATAGCTTAATGTAGGGTCTTTTCTCAACAAACAGTGATTTTATGTTAATAACTGTAATCAGTTTGATTAATTAATTAGCATATCATGTGATTAAATGTGCAATATGGAACTTGGAGTGATTTCTTAATGTGGATGACACGTTCTGAATTCTGAGCTTAAATTCTGATCTTAACTGCTGTAAAAACAAGCCCTCCACAAACCCTCCACCAACATCAGCATCTAATCTTCATTAAGCTCATTAATATAAGCTTACCATTGCGAATCAAGGTAAGGACACCGTTTTGAATGCTGATGTTTTAAGTATTTTCCCAATAATTGTTTGACCTTTTTTGAACCTAAAAGTTATGTATTGCATCTTTAACCCATAAAAATTATCAATTGACAGCCTCAGTGCAATTTTTAGATTGAACACTAACTTAATTCTTGAATAGTACGTTCAAATCTTGGCGAATAATTATATCTAAAATAGTAAGTGTTAGCACAACAGATTCAACATCTGGAAATGAACCCACAATGCCTTGAACTCTCTCTTTATCTAACCTCTGATACACAAACAAATCACTCCGCTTTTCCCATTTTTTTGTACAAGTGTTTCACTGGATTTTTTGCATGGCCTCTCTCCTGAGACGGTGACCTTTAAGTGTGTCTAAATTCACACACACTTTTGGGCCCACTGAGTGGAAAATTGGATAAACAAATACTTCATCAGCATGGTAGACCCTCAAGTGCTCAGGCGGCAATGTGCACAAACACAAAGATGGACAGATGGATATTTAGATAGAAAGATATATATATATATATATATAAACAGACAGTCACATTCTAGAAGAGAGAGGGGGAGAGATAAATGGAGACAGAACGTGAGAGAGAAGAAACGAATTGTACAGGTCAAAGCAGCACAGACATAACCTGACAGAATCAGAGGGAGGTGAGGAAATGGAAGTGAAGGATCATGGGAGGTCAGGTTCCTACATGTGGCGGACATGTGAGGGGCACACGCTCCATATGGCAGGAGTTTGTGGGAAAGGGGAAGTTCAAGCGAGGGCGGCTTGTGAACAGGTACCAGTGCCAAAATTAAAAGAGCCACATGCAGAGTTTACCACACCACACATACATAAGCCTTCTCTCCCCACAAATGCAAAGGTGATTTTCTACCACAAGGACAATGAGGTGATGTAATACAGCAGGACTCATTAACAGCAGTTCTTATTAACAGCAAAACAACATACTGTAGAAAAGTCTTTAAAAGTGTCGCAGATAAATGCATAAAACCACTCGGGACCAAAGACATCTTAATTCAAACAGCCTTAAGGCACGTTTACATGCTTTTAAACTCTTGGTACACACCCATATCTTTCACAGCTCTTCATTTACACCCTGTGCCTGCTCAGCCCGTTTTCCATTAACATCCTGTTTCAGAAAGGAGGGGGCAGAGTTGAGGTGGTGGTAAATGGATTCAGAACATTCCTGGTCTCCCCCAGCAGTGCGGAAGACCCTGGAGGTGCTAATGGTATCCCAGCGGGTCCACCGCAATGCTCCCCCTGTGCTCACACACTCCGCTGCCTTCCCTTGAACTTCCTCCTTCCTCTCTCCTTTTCACCCCGGGCTGCCCCACTGATCAGTGGCCTACCTGAGAATTCTGCTTAACAGGAAACTTAAAGGCAAAGGACGAATACAGGAGTCAAGTTTTTTGTTTGTTCCCTGAGACATCTTTATGTCTACAGTTCAAAGTTTTTTCTCAGATTTTTGAGGGGGAAAATCACAGTTGTGCCAAGTTAAATTAAATCATTCTTTATGCATCTCCTTTCTGTGTAACTTAAGCTTTAATTGCATCTTATTCATTAACGTCAGTGCTGTTTGCCTGAAGCAATTAAAGTCATTTATAAATATTTTTTGTATAAACAACAAAAACAAAATTTAATAAGGGTTAATTGTGCTTTATTTGGCACCTAAAAATGCTGTCATAAGTAATCCCTGGATATTGTAGCAATTTTATTATTATTATAACTTCACATAGTCCTTCTGTCATGTTTGTTTGTTTTCTGGTTGTTTTTTGTCTGGCAAAAACCTTTGCTCAAAATCTGACACTTCAATACAAAATTCTTAGTGTGAGAGCAGACACATGGGACAGGAGACCGTTTCTGCCGTCAGTACGATGGCAAGTAAAGCATCTTATTCACATTTCCAACATGTATGTGTGCATGTGTGAAATACTTCTGCTCTGCCTGTTGCTTCTGGCATTTTCTATTTTTATCTTATGACATATGACACAACATAAATCACTGCGTATCCCATAGGGCTCTTCCAACATTTACTTAGAACGTAGCCTGTATGTTTTGCACCATATTCTTGAGGTTCAATGAACAAATGATGCAATTGAAAGAGTAAACTAGTTTCCAAGTACCCTGACATGTGAAAATCAATACTAAAGCATCTCGAAATATAGAATTAATGAAGCCTTTTTGGACAGAATCCAGTCTTTTCTCTGTGGTGAAACTATAACAGACTTTATTCTCAGAGTTAAAGACACTTCTTACCTGACTCACAGGCAAATGTCTTGGACGTCTCGTCACAGAAAATAATTGCCACTGCATGTTTCTTAGTCTCTCGGGGCATTCGCGTAATGTTCTTGATGTTGTGAAGTTCAGTTATCTGTGGAAGTATAAGACAAAACTCATTACTGAAATTAACGAACTCAAGAGAAGCGGGAAACAACACAAGAGAGATGACACTGAGGTAATGTGGTTACTGTTATCTGAAAACAAAATGATTTGAAATTACTGCTGCGCCTGGCTTTAGGGAGAAGGCCGGACTTCACTCTTAGCTTTTATCATACTAATGACAAACACTGAATAAATTGGGGATTTATTAGCACAGATCATCAGGAAACGCACAACAGAGTTTCAGTATTCAGAGATGTTTTGTACTTTTATTTTGGAACATTCTGTCATGTTTTGGAACTGCGGTTGCTAACTGGTTTAGCTTCAGGATTCACATTTATTTTAGATTATGACTGGATTATCAAGTGACCCAAAAACACACCCAACATGAATGTTCTGGGAAACAAACAATTTAATAATATTTCTTGGTAACACTTATAAACATATTCGCCATTAACTATGAATTTAATCTCAATAAACTCTAACTAAGGTAGATGTTGTAGTGTTTACATGTAGGTATGGGGAAGGATTAAGGGATGTACAATATGGTTATGATGACTAAGGCATATATATGCTTAATACATACTAATAAACAGCCAATATGCAAGCCGACATTGCCTAGTTTTGTTTGTTTAATATCATGTTATGCAATCTGTCCACACTGGTGTCAGCTAATGCATCATGGTATCATACATAGTCCATGCTGTCCATGACCCTATAAAGACAGACCTGAGACCCATTTTTGACCCACCAGATGAAAACCACTGCTGTAAAACATGGTGAACAAGATTAGTGCTATAATGAGATTTGCTAATGCAGATAGACAACTCAGTGCTCTACACTTCAATATTTATTTAATAAACAAGAATATTGGAACAAAAATATGTTTTCGGTTTTCTTACAAATCAGTTTCATCCTGTAGCCAAAGCCAAAATAACAAAAATAATAAGATAATTAGGAATGTGACTAAACTGTCACCACACAAAAACAGCATACTGCAATTAAAATGAATAAACACTGGAACTGTTTTGCAATAGCTGCTGTTTAATTGTGGTTGAGGGAAGAGATGTGCTTTAATAAACAACAGAGCCTGGGACAAGAATCCAAATAACAAGACATTATTATTCATGATTTAAAACAATAAACAATATTACTTTAAAGAAAAGCAACCTCCACTGATGGCAAGACAACAATCAGCAACTGTGTACGTCTGTATCTGAGGTTTTATGTCAGATTCAGTTTAATTCAACTTTTAATGTCACACTCCTTAAAACCCCAACAAGTTTACCAACACTTCTTCAGACACTGTGTTAAAGTTGTATATTTGCAAGCAGACAGTGTACCTCACCTCTCAGTTTTGCCAGAGGCATGTCTTGGTTTGTGGGTATATGTTTTGCCTGTGGCAACAGGGAGGAAGTGTTTGCATTTGTTTGTGTTTGTGTGCCTGTATATGGTGTTGAGTGTGGGTTCAGGGATTATGAATCTGTGGAAAGGTTTGCTCAAGGCTTTGGAAAAAACTTCACTAGTTCAGGTGCGTCATGGAAAATGGATGATTCATTGCTGAGTGTGTCAGAGCATCTTTTAAAAGCAATTTGACTATCAGCAATGTGCACACTCAAAACTATGCAATGACCATGTATTTCTCATAAAAGATAAATATATAATTATTATACAGTTACCACATTAAACCATACTGGCTCCAAAAATGATCTGACTATCAGCAGTGTGCACTCAAAAATGCTTAAAGCATTTCTATGTAATAAATATGTAATTACCATGTACTGATCATAACATATAGGATTATCATACAGCTACCATATTTAAATGTTCATATTTAAAAGTCATATAGAACTATGGGCAGGGTCAAGGGTAGCTGGGTAAACCCATGGTGGTTTATACAACATCACACCTTTAATGATTAAATATGGTTCTATAGATCTATCCACTGCAGTAGACACTATGCATCAGAGGGTTAGGTAAAGAGCAGATGTATATATAATAAGTGATACATTCACACTTACTATAAACTGAACATAAGTAGGGGATATTAGATGTTAATGGTTCTGCTTTGATCTGGTTGAGCTCATGATGTACATAATGGAACAGCTCCTCTTTGAGTACCATGAACATCAAATATTGACAAATTGCTAAAAAAGACATAGAATATGAAATCAGACCATTTACACATTATATCCTTGAGGTCTATCTAATGTCCTTTCAAACAAAAGTTCAAAAGCTAAACAAATCAGAACCCTTACAGAGCTGGCAGGGCACAGCTGGCAGGGCACAGACTGCACGTAATACAGTTAGCCTGTTACAGCGTCTTCATCGCAAATACTGATAAGTCAGCTGTTGCTTTGTTCTGCATTCACTCATCTCCCTCATGTCTAATGAGTAAGCTTATTAGAAGGCTTGTTAGTGCAGATAAAGGCACGTTCCCACAATGCAGCAACATCAAACCGCAGTGTCACAGCCCTAATCTACAGCTGCATCTGTGTTCATTATTATAGAATGTTCTCCACATTCGTCGCATAAGATCATCAGCCATCGCCCTGATGATGAGCCCTAATTGGAATATTTTCAAAGGGCTTAAGGACAGAAAATGGAATGTAATTCTTAGAATTACTCACATGAAAGGAGACTCTGGCTCCTGGACGGTGCAAATGGAAAATGCCCTTTATATGGAATTTTACACTGCGGTATAAGTTATGAACCTCTAATCTACATATTTCATCATCTGATCTCATTTGCAAAATAGTAAAAAGAAAAGAGTTATGCAATCAGGAATCTATATCTGGTACCCTATAGAAGTGAACTTAACATTAACTAAAAAACTGTGCCAGTCTTATTTTTAACTCAAACTTTTGTGATCAACATCATTTTGTAAACATCATGTTTAATTGCAAGACTCTGTTAAAGCCACTGTCACACTTAATATTTAATAACATACATACTACATATATATACTGTATGTAGCGGTAACACCTATTCATTGTTGTAAAACCAGGGTTATTCAGCTGTAACTCTGGAGGGCCACTGTCCTGCTGAGTTTCAGTCCCAACCCTAATCAAACACACCTGTCTGTAATTTCCAAGCGATCCAAAAGACCTCAATTAGCCTGTTCAGGTGTGTTTGATTAGGGCTGGACAGTGGCCCTCCAGGACCAGAGCTGAATAGCCCTGTTGCAAAATATCATTGAATTCCCCACATTTTGCCTCACGATCAAATCTAATTCTTTATCTCAATGACATTCAAAGTCAATGGAATGATGCCAAAGTGAGTGCTGATACAGGTCTGTTCTGACCAACACTCCAGAGAGAGCACATCAAAACTTCATTTGCCATCACATCTGTCACAACACGAATACACGGGCATGCGCTCACACTTACACCTTTACATGAGCTGCTGTCAGCTTCAAATGTTCCACACAGCGATTGCTGTGGAATGCTTATGACCCCCGCTAACAAAATAATTAGACTCTGTGTTTCTTTCACCGCTTTGGCCCTTGAGCCAGACCCTCCACTGTCAGAGTAACTTCTCAAGAGGGCTGCTGCTTAAATACATCATGCAGGTAATGAATAGAGTTATCCTTGAGCCTGAAATCAACCCAGGGTGCGTGTTAAACCGAATAGACCCAAGGCTGTTTTTAATTAATTAATTTAGTAATTTGTTAGCATCATCAAAATAAAGTTAATCAAGATTAGAGCATCGCTGTCTATTGTTACGTGTGCTTGAGTACAAAATTGCAGCTGGAACTCAAAAGTTGCAATTACCTTATGAAAGCTTCGAAAGTAGGCAGCTTTTTCATCTGGATACTTCTCCAACCGTCGTGGTCCCTTGCTGGACGCCTTCTTAAACACAAGCCAGCATCTTCTGAAGATCTGTTAAAGCATAGTTTAAAAGCAATTGTTAAATATTTTGCACAAAACAGAACAGTCATTATTTTGCATTAAATTAAAAGAATAGTTAACCCAAAACTAAAAATGTTATGTAAAATAAAAAAAATAAAATTGTAAAATGTTTATCAGTCCCTAATACAAAGCGGTTGTATGGCTTCAGTAGACAATACAATGTACAGGTCATATAGACTGTTTTGGTGCTTTTGGAGCTTTACAGGTGTGGTTACATGATCTGTTGTTTAATGACAAGAGCAGTGCAACAATTCTTTAAAAACTCTACTTTTGTGTCCCACAGAAAAAATACCTGCATCTGAGTTCAGAACAAAAAGACGGTGAGTTAAAGTACTGCAGTTGAGTATTGCTTTAGGTAAAAGTGAAACTATCACTCAGGGTCCTGGCTTCCTTGTCTTGGTTTTTTTCTAAATTATCATGCCAGGATCCTAACAGCTCGCTCGCTCGCGCGATCTATCTATCTATCTATCTATCTATCTATCTATCTATCTATCTATCTATCTATCTATCCATCTATAAACATTCTATGGTCAATTTGTATGTTTTTGGGGGAACACATTTTGGGGAAACAAACGTACCATTAAAAGCCATAAAAACCATGGAAGGGCCTCTAGATTTCATGTTTTCATCATTTCAGTGTCCATTTGTGCGCGTTTGCCCCCTGCGTACTGTATAAAAAAATGAAGGCCTAAAATTCTCTGTGGAACATCCCTTCAAGCAACGTCTGAAAGTTTCACAGATGAAACACTCCCGTTCCCCAGACAGCATTTTAAGGTCAAGAGAGAAGAGAGAATGTGAGAGAAACTGCACAATCTCTGTTAAAAAAAAAGAATGAGAACATGCAACACACATATTTAATTGCATTACCCTTGATGTTTGTTTATCATATAATACTCCCATTAGATAGACACAAGTATCTCTCTCTCTCTCTCTCTCTCTCTCTCTCTCTCTCTTAGTTCAGACAAAAGTCTCAAACACACAATCGCACTGTGTGGAAGATCATAATTTTGGCCAATCAATAACCCAGCAGTTCTATAATTAAATGAAGTCTGAATGGCCTTTTCTCAGTAGGATCTTCCACAGCTGTTTAATGCCTCTGATTTATTTGCATAATAAAACATCATGCATTAAAGGATGCCAGACAACTCTTCTACTATAGTTTAACATTTTATGATGGATATTTACCGTGGGTTAGGAGTGCGCCTGGATCAGTTCCATGGTTAATTATCTTATTATAATATTTTAATGGTCCCTTGAAGTTTGGCTTTCAAAGGAAATTCTATTCACCTACATGCTGAGCTGGGCCAAGCAGAGAAATGCCACCAGAGTGCACTTTAAAACTTGTGACCCAACATGCTATTGAGCTCTGAAGGATTAATCTGCAGAAGGGATAGTCCATATCTTACTGCAGGCAGCCAATATTCATTTGTTGATGTATGTGTATTGCTGTCGCTTTCCAGTGGGATTCATAACCATGGGTGAGATTAATTTGTTTACTCCATTGATGTGGTGCATGGGAAAAAACAATGCTTAATTTGGCACTCAACATAATTGATCTGGGTGTATTCCTGTATGCATGTCTGGTGCTCCTGATACCAAATACCTGCTGTGTGTGTCGTGCCAAGGAGTCTCACACACACACTCTCACGCTTATTCAAACATGCACCCTCTGACATGAATAAGCCAGGTCCACACTTTTCATTTTTATTTATGTTTTGCCACAGCATAAGCTATCTATAATCCCATCTCTTTCCATTGATTTTGGTTGAGGAATTCAATTTTATTTAGGTCAAGCAAAGCCAGCAAGAAACCATTTCAAATAAATTGTTTCGACACTATGACATACAGCAGGCTCTTGACCTTCAACTAGAGAATCAAACTCTCAGTCGTAAGAAAACATCTTTACCCCTCCCACACTTCCACTTTGTTTTAATGAAAGATTTTTAGTTGAGCCCCAGATAGCAGCTAAGTGTTGACAAATATACATGACCTACATCATTATTTATTTACCAGTAATTTGGTGCCTCAAAGACCAAATGAGAACACCAAGTCTCATCACATGGTATTTAAACTTGACAACAGATGTGAGTATGTATGATAAACACATTATAAAACAGAGCACACTTTTCTATAGAAAAGAACAACCACAAATGAGATGTTATTTCTCAGTTGTTTCTCCTAGACACCAATGAGAAATGGAGAAAACATTTACACTTTTGCTGTCCTGCTTCTCATATTTCCCCCCTAATAACACTGCAGTAACCTTGCATAGCTCCCATAGTTTCAGACAAGAATGTCAAACACTATTCTCCAATTTGAAAGATACAGACGTCACCAATAAAAACTCAACATCTTTCCAGAAAATTTCATCTAGATAAAATTATCACTACCCATCAACTAAACTACCAATTCATAGCTCTCTCTAAATATACAGTATATTAATTTTATAGCACTACAGTCTTACTGTGCGTCACCAATTGTCCCATTTTTGTTTATTTTTATTTCTCCAAAGCAAATGTGGATACTCTGAATAAAACTCCATAAACTCTGAGAATCAACAGATTCTTAAAGCTTCCTGAATGTTATTGTCTAAACATTGATTTGAACTTATTTTATCTCTTAAAAATCAATTTTTGCTGATCAGGCCCACACGAAAATACTGGCCTAAAATAGAAGTAGAAGCCCACACAATTTTTAAATGAATGAACCGAGTAAGTAAATGCAATTTGAGCGTGTAATTCCTTTATATAAATATAAATGCTAATTCTGACCACTGCACTTGGTTCTTTTCATGCTATTATTTCTAAATAAATAAACACACACTACCTTTACCCAATCTTTTCTTTAGCGCAACCATGGCCAAAGTCATCAAGTTTAACAATGACTGACATTAAATGAATTCACAATCAGCCACCCACTTTTCCCTCTCACTTAGTGTAGCTCAATTGGCAGGAGGAGTTACGGACAGACAGTATTTCTCCCAGCTCCCTGATTGCATACCGAAATTACCAAGTCTGATTAATGAACAAACCTTCGTCTCTGGAGTGGATTGGTTAATTATGAATCAGGACACAATGTAACCCCCTGACCCCTCAATATTACATACACATACACAAGTACCCTTCACTGTAAACAAAGCCAGGTACATGTAGCCACTTCATTATAAACAGACCATACACTCTGTTTACAGACAATTCTACAGCATTTGTTAAGAACTGACATATCCTGAACAAGGATTATATGGATGTTTCCTTAACTTTGGGCACATTTGCACCTGTGGGCTTTTAAAAAATAAACTCCCTTAAAACACAAACTCTTCAACAGAAACCCCTACAGGGAGTTGGTGTTTTAAAGCTTTTAACACTCACTAGTTTAATTTATCCACTAATAATGAACATTGGACATAGGCCTACAAGCAAAATTCTTAGCTTGTATTTTGCCTGAACCATCATAAACATGCCAATTCAACAACAACACACACACACATATTTATAAAACACTTTAATCCCTATAGATTCTTATATGGGGTTCTCCAACGAAACATTCAAATAACTAGCAGGTTTCAACAAGCCAAAACGCTGCCTTGTTATGTCTGAATCATGCAACAGGACACTATTCATTAACAAAACTGTGAGATTTTTTTTCCAGAAAACATGAATACGACAAACTGAATTGAAATAAGTCTTTTTCTAAGGGCAGATAATTCTGATACATCCCCAAAAGCAAATGAATCCTACCATGACACAGTAAGTCAGTTTATGGTATTAGCCGACCAAAAGACAATGCGACTCAGTCAGGGAGATGACTGACCGTTTCATGTGCCAGCCTGATGATGTGAAGCACCTTGGAGGCTCCAGAGACGTTTACCTCTCTAATAAAATCTGTGTCTGTTGTGATCCACCAACCACCAGCTGCTAGAAGAGCAGGTTATCTGATTACTAATAACACATTGCAAACAAATTCACTACACCCAGAAGAGAAGAACAGAGACAGAATATAGACTGCAACCCGCCTCTCAGACCACAGAAGGTTATGACCATACCAGCATTCATGATTCTCAACTGTAAACCCAAACAAAGTCTCTTCCCAAACAGCTCATGGCCCTGCCAAGGCAGAGTCTGAATGTAGCCCGATACTGTGAGACTTGAATACCAATAACATAATTCATCTAGGTGAAGAGAAATCATTTACGAAGACAGTACATCTATAGACTTGGCAGATTTATTTTGAGTGCTTTTGGAATACTCAATGTGTGTGCAAATCAAAATTTAGTACATTTGTTTACACATTGGGGACCAAAGTCTGAGACCGCATTAAAAGTCTGGGGTTCAAAATGTAATTGTAAATGGCAAATCAACAGAGTTCTACACCTTTCAACATTTTTAAATGAAGCAAAGTTAGGATATAAAAAATATTTGGGTTTTGTACTAGCTTACTAATCAGATTTTATGGAAATATAAGTCTTTGATGACTCATATGGGGGGAATAATTAACTAAGGATGGGAATTATACATTTTACAACAATTTTAAATGAAATTTAGTACAGTGAATTATAATTCCATTAATACAGTGTATTTGTTTAGTGCTTTCTACAATACATATTGTCATTTACTTATCTCAGATGTTTATGACTTCCTTACTGTGAGTAATTAATGTCTTCTGAAGCGAAATGATAGCTGTAAGAAAAGTAATATTTTGAACTTAAAATATAAACAAAACAGATTGTTGCTCAAATCAAATATGTTAATATTTTCAAATCTCATTGGTTGTTGTGTTTCTCATGACTATAATCTATTTTAATTTTTTGTTT
The DNA here is from genome assembly GCA_036877525.1 of Chromobotia macracanthus. NCBI lineage: Eukaryota > Metazoa > Chordata > Actinopteri > Cypriniformes > Botiidae > Chromobotia > Chromobotia macracanthus. Next base: position 217,103 of record JAZGTH010000100.1, on the reverse strand, counting down.
AAAGCTTAAAATGTTAATCTTTTTTCTTACAACAATTATAAACATACAATTTGTTACACCTCTAGTGTATATAGTTTAGACACACACTGTAATGCCATTTATGTGTCAAACTTTAGACGTGAAAACATGCTTTTGATGCGTAGCTCCAGAACAGCTCAAGTTGTCTCAGATGTCTGGATCCCACTGTACTGAATTAATTATTTCACGGCTGTTTTAATCTGCCATTATTACATGCTGTACCGAGTCGATTGTCAATTATTTGTTTATCTAGAAATAACACTACATTTACCAATTAAAAACAATCACACACTTTAATGTCATGCGCTTATTAGCCAAGATGAGTCATTCAAACACTACAGCTGCAAAGTCTTGGCACAGGAACATACAGCTAAAAAGATCTTTAAACACACAAACACAAACACAAACACGCAAAGCAATTTTCTGCTGATTGTGAGAAACGGTGAGGAATGAAACAATGATGAGTAGTGATGTTGTTTGGGAATATCCTAACACCATCAGTACCAGTTTCCAAACAAGGAAATGGGCTCCTCTCGACATGATTGCCAAGCTGTTTTGGGACAGTGCTGTGGAGGATGCCATGATTTGATTTGTTATCTGGATGGGTAGTTGCTAAGGCTATCATTACTGCAATCATATCTGGACTTTTGTTTGCATTCTGATTAAACTTTTGTTAAAGTTTTTCCAGTCAGACTACACAGTCATTACTGGACAGAACTGCAGTGATGCAGTGTGTACAATTCTGCATCGCTGATTAATTTTTTTTATATTTATTATGTCATATTTTGCTGATAACTTTACTGATAACCAAAGCTATATTGTTAAAAAATGTTTTGGGACCGGCTGCCATGTCACTGCAGGGTGAGGTCTCAGGTTTAGACATCACCTAATTTATTAAATTGCTCTGTGACAACAACTGTTTCCGAGGAAAGTGTAACTTCATTCTAGCTAATCATAGATTTCTCTACCTGGGCTATTCCAAACACACTGCTGCCCCAGTAGCAAGTAATCACAGTATAGCTGGAGCTCATTTCCCATGCATGGACAGTCTTTAATAAAATATCCATGGGCTCCCACCCAAGTCTAGAAATGTAATATGGAGTTAATGGCATGGGCAAATGTGACACACAGAAACCAGTGGCATGTGGAGACTTCTGAAAGTATTTTTTTTTTTACATCCAGTGTAAATGTATGTTCCACTGATGTTTAAACTGTTTCTGGTTTATCAGAACACCATTTATCTTACAATATCAACAGCAAGCCAATTTTATAATATTATTGTTTAATTTATGTTTAAATTAGCATAATATTTATTAGAAAAGTCATGAAAGTTTTAAACATTTTTGCATTGCTTTTTTACATTACATTTTTACATTGCTTGGGACAGTTATGGCCTACTGGTAAGCGAGTCAGGCTTGTAATCGGAATTGCTGGTTCAATTCCAGCTCTGGCAGGTAGCACCTGAAGTGCCCTTGAGCAAGGCACCTAACCCCCAATTGCTCCCTGGGTGCAGTAGTGTGCTGCCCACTGTGCCGGGCGTGTGTGTTTACAACTTGCAATGTGTGTTCACTCCTCACCAGTGATGGGTTAAATGCAGAGGTCACATTTCAGGTATGGGTTACCATATCTGACAAATATGTCACTCACTTTTTTACAGACAGTACACTCCAAAAACAACAAATACAGTGATGCAGTAACAAGCATATGTCACTACTTTTAACTGTTACTAATACAGTTAATGTTGTTCAGCTATGATTATTAATAGCCATGTTCTTCTCAGACCATTAGTTTAGAAAATATGGATTGTTTGACTTTTTGTGCTGTTAATTATTTTCCCGTTCAAATTTAATTTTAACAAGACACTGCTACACACTTTCACATATCAAGAAGACACACACTCGCACACACACAACCCACCAAGGACAAACTTTGTGAGCATAGGGCTAATCCAAAGCCCAGCCTGTCGAAGATCTGCATGGGTGATAACAATGCCAGCAAGAGTCAGTGTCTGCTGGAGGAGAGAGGGGGAGGGGTTTTCAGAGGCAGAGAAAGACGGGGCTCTGTGATGAATATTCTCTGCTTACAGCATCACCATAACACTCTGTTAGCGTAATTCTCATGTAAACTGCAAAAATATGCCCAGCAAAGCACACATGCTGTCTTCTCTGTAACTGCGGCCAACAGATCTGAGAGCTGTGGGAGGAAATGGAATTCAGGTGACATTCAGCAGGTGATGACTCACATTGGAGGTAGCACAGCCCTGTTTGATATCAGGAAGAGAACGCAGGTGAGAGAGTTAGAACCATGTTTCCAGCTAAATGGGCTTTTTAAAGTATTTTCCGTAGTATTTTATTCCAACAGATGTAAAACAGATGCAGTTATTGTTATGGACTAAAGGGAAGGGATTTAGGTAAATATATTATACAATAAATATTGCTCAGTTCTATTACATGTTGAAAATGTAATGTGATTAATAGATAAATGAAAAAAAATGCTTCAGATTAACCTGGACTGCCTGTTGGCACTGCACATTTACAATATTTATGCACCAGCCTATTTTACCTTGTAATCTGACATATTTGTGAGTAAAACACGATATCTGATGAGAAAAAAGTTGTGCGGGACTAAAGCTGTATCTAAATAGCTATATTTTTTATATTTCAATGTGAATAGCTGTATTACATAGCCATAGAAATATCTATTTTCTGATAATCTAGTGATTTAAATATTTTAAAAATGGAAGAACTTACATTATGACTTACTATACATTACATAAGACAGTAATGTAACTACAGTACAGTACAGTTGTGTCGAATGCAGAGTAGTTTAGAAAGTACTACAGTACTACAGATTCCTGCTTGGCGTTGGATTTTTGCCACAGAGAATGCCATAAAACGCTATAGCTTATATTGAAAGCAGTAATGATCTCATAAAGTTATTTAGTGTGTGCATTCTGTGTATCATTCTGCACTGCGTCCCTGTATGACTGAATTTAGGACACGTGTTGACATTCTTTTAAAAGGATTAAGTGTAAAGTTGGATAATGCTGTCTTTATCAACACTGTGCTATTGTCAATCATTTAATGTAAATCCTGAATAATTGACACTTCTTGTGCCTTTAAACACGCAAGGCAACATTTCTTTCAGGTGTAGAGAGAGTGAGAAAGCTCTACATGGAGCATGTAGGTCACTCTAACCTTTTGTGAAGAACATTAGTTAAAATGTCAGATTTGAGGCAGGTCTAACTGCCTGCCTGTGCTCTGCTCATACTAGTACACTACCAAAATAGCTGCAAAATATTGTTGAAACAATATGTAGGTCAAGTTTTCTCATCATAAGGTAAATCACTAGCAGCGGGGATTATATGGATGGTAAAACGTTTTTTTTTTTCAGCAAACGTTAAAACCTACACAACTTAATCAAAACTTATTAAATATCAAGGCTGGAACTTAGAAAGTTTTCGGTTCATTTATGAGTCTCAGCACTCAATATAAAAATGGCATATTTATAGTTGGGAACGTTTCCATTTTTTTATGCAATGTTGCCAACCAATCCGATGGAACTGATGATTTTAGGCAGCTCCTGTTACGTTTGTGTGCAGGATGTATTAGATGGTCCATGGACAGTGTGTAATATGAGGCTAAGACTCTAAGCTGAATAACTGCAATACTCGCATCCCATCTCTCTAATGGAGTATTTCATTTCATTTCATATAAAAAAAAAACGTATGGCTGTTTTCTCTTATATCTATTGCTCCCATTATAAAGACCTATCTGCACGGGGACAAAAGCAGACAAAAACATGACTGTCAGGGTGAATGATCTAAAAGGCATAATAAAATATAAACAAGAAACCAAACAAACAAACAAGCATGGCACTTCAATTCAAAGGTTTAGGAATGCAAATACCTCCTAAGTTTATTAGCAAAGCCTCAGCAGATATGAGACCATTATCCACACATCAACAAGCTGAGGGTGAGACATACAGCATTTGGTCGGCTCCATCAGGTACTGTTGGTTGACTTGTCAATTATCAAGAAGCAATATAGCAAAACACTTGAAAACTGTCTAGAAAAGGTCATCCGTCAAAGTCTTCCAAACAAACAAGGGAAGAATTGTAAAAGAAGCCACAGACAGGCCAACAATCACTTTGAAGGAGCTAAAGAGTTGCAAAGCGCACAAGAAAGTAAAGACACAGCAGTAAACCATATCAAGAGCTCACCAGAATATTATACTGGATATAAAAGGGTGAACAAAAATTCTCTTAATGAAATAAAAAACACATGGAACCATGTCTGAGAACCAAGTCTTGCAAAAGAGTTTAATAATGACCAGTTGTTAAAAATAAGTCATAAAATGTGAATGAGGGAACTGAATACTTGTTTGAATTTACCCAATTCTTCACACATGTGTACAGCATATTTCATATGTTTATTGTCATCTGGGGTGTATCACTCTTAACATAAACCCATGTCAGATAAAAATGTTTATTTTGAGCTTCAGTGTCTCGAAATAATCAAATTATTGTAATTAAACAGAATTTTAATGAAAGTTTGTAATTTAACAAAATGAGAAAAATGGTTTGAGGTCTAATGTATTTTCAAAGGCTCTGTATGTGATTCATGAGCAAATCCCTATCTTATTTAGACACATGGTTGAGAAACTCAAGGATGCTTTGATTTTCTGTCACTTTAAACTTGTTTACCTTCACGCAACTGTGACAACCATCTCCCACATGACAACATGATCAGTGGTGAATAATGAAGTGGAGTTTGGGGACACTTGGTTTGCTATTTTTGAACTAATCGCCAAGGCTAAGCACGTGCACTTATGCACCCGCTATGGTAAACAACCAGGATTAATACATGGATATTGTTCTAAGGCTTTTCTGAGAAATCACTGTGGCCCTTTCACTGATTCACTTTCTGGTGCAGCTCTCTCTATTTCTCTTTAGATATTCATTTAGTTTAAGAGATTTTAAATCATAAAGCCTATGTGACAGATTATTGAAGACCTTAAGCACTGAAATGCACCAGTGCACAAAAATAGCTATTTTATATCATTACATTGTTATTTTTTCAAATCCCTTTTTCTTTATAAAAGACTCTCTTCGATGATCCATGCATAACAACGTTGTTTCAAACAGAAATCAAAGGCTAAAATCTATCCAAACAGTCAGCAGACCATACCACTAAACAGCGGATGACAAAAAGAGGCAATTTACTGCAATCATTCAGTTGTAATGAATGCAGAATTGTAGGCAGAAATTTATGGCTTAAGAAACCCTAATGGAACAAAAAAGGTCAGGTAGACCTGAAAGCTGGTCCATTCAAATGCTCACCTAGGAAGCTTTTATGAAAAACCACCACAGTGGTCTACAAATTCACAATCTCAAATGAATCTCCATTCCGGGAATATATTTCATCATATTCATGACATATAATTTTGTTCCTGGCAATGTTCCCATAAATTACATGTTGTTGTTACTGTCTGGGCCATTTGTCTTCCCTGCATCTCCTACCATTACTGATAATTTTTCTTGGAAAAATTGGTTTTGCCAAAAGTGCCTAATAAAATGCAGATTTCATTCTACTGCACAATAACTCATGATAATGAAATGTTTTGTTCATCAAAAAAAATTGATCATTCTGGTCATTATAGTCTATTGCACTTATATGTGGGCGAATGCTATTTCCACAGATTGCCTGTGGTCATTCATATATACGTGAGGGACTGTTTTTCATTTTGGCAGATATGACACAGCTGAATGGGCAACCATTAAGTAAACACAGGATTTTATTTGAAGTCTGATGGGTCTCTGGTACCGTGCGGGCAGCAAATCTCCAAAATAAGTCATGCTGGAATCAAGAACCCCCTAAAAACAGGGAAAAACCTACAAAACCCATTCTTGCTTGTAAATAACCCATTTTAAATGGTCAAACAACACTTCACAGATGTTTTGGACATCTATCAGCTTCACCTTTAGATACATTTTTTTCAAATCAAACAGTGACAGCATTATACATTGGTGGAATGCAATAACTTGCATAACTTACTGCAGGTGCTTAATGAATGGCTCTCCAATCAAAACACAGCATGAAAACTCCTACGTGCACACTCAGTCAGATAATCTACACTTTGTTACGAGTGTGTTTTGCCCTTCAAGCAAATATACAACAAGTATGGGCTTTCTGCGTTACATATTGCAATGCAAAGCCAGATTTACATAAATACATTTTGAAATTGGCAAACAACACAGTCCAGTGTCACACAGTATCCTTATACTAGGGTCAAACTGCATACGACTGCACATAAATGTACACTGTCTGTGAAATTATGAGGAAGAGAATAAATTTTAAGCTATAGTATTGCTTTCGGTTATCTGACAGCACAAAATAGCATTAAACACATTCTAGCTCCTGGCAAAGGAAAGCAGATAGCATGTCCACACAGCAAATTCTCACAGTCCTGAAGCATTAGGAACTTTCTCAGCATGAGAGAGACAAAAAAGGGAAAAGCGTGATATTACAGCGAAATAAAAATGCCCCGTGGAAAACTAAAACCCCAGAAGTGTGCTCAATGGGCCATGCTAGCATGGCTGAAGCTGGGTTGGCCAGATTGGGTGCTGTTGCTTTGGCCCAAAGCACATACTGTACTGTGCTCAGAGACATTAGAAAACAGAATGACTAGAGATGAGCAAGACCCAGGAGACACAGCTATGATTAATGCGTGCCAAATGATTAGAGAGAGAGAGAGGCTGGGTAAATGGACCTATGCTACATTTATTCTGTTGAATTATTTCCATACAGATTTTAAGTCTCCATAGAATGGAACCACATAACTGTACATTACAGGATATGCACAGTAAGATCAATTTCATATCATATCATATTCTGAAATATTCCCTCTGCAAATATGAAAATACTTAAAAAGGAACTCAGATTAACCCATATCTTAATACTGAGAGCTGAATAGGGGTTGGGGTAAGAATATAAAATACTAACATCACAACATTGTCACAAACTGACTTTAATTGGCATGTGATGATTTTAAGGGGCATTTTACCTTAATATGGGCATATTTCTTTCTAACATCATTTTATGATGTTACCACTGCAATATCCTTAGATAGATTGTTACCTACAAAATAAAATCTCTCTCTTTCTTTCTTTCTCTAAAGTAAAATGTATCAGATTTTTACCCTCCACAGTTTGCCCTCCACAATTTATTTATTTGTCACTGTTGGTCTTTTTTCCGACCCTGCAACACAGCTATTGCTGTTTAACAAATTTCATAGTTTAAACTCACAGAAAATTCCCAAATACAGGTTGTGGACAGCTTAAAATCAAAGCTTAAAGGCTCTTTGCAGATTCAAACTTTCGATTTCACTGTTCAGTTTGATGATTGGCTAAATGGCAGCCCTTCAAATGATCTTGGATAAAACTTTCCTTTGACTGTCATCAGTCATTCAGTCTGTTCTGAACGTAAATGCTTTTTTTTATTTTGTGTGCTCTCTTTATCTCATTTTTATTTAACTGATAGACTGACTATGAAACTGGACACACTTATAAAGTGTTGCCATGACACAACAATCATTACTGTGTGAGAACTCATAGTCTGAGAATGTCAACGAGTGCATTATGACATAAACTGCACTGATTCACTGATTCACTCAACATTGTCTTATATAAGCAGTGGGCCTTTCCACCTATTTGAGGAATCAACACAATCAGTTATGTCTCACACGTCAGTAAGATCTAATAGCAATGTTTGCTTCTGTTCAAAACAAAAGTGTGTTTTGTAATTAAAAACAGCAGGGATCAATAATGTGAAATGTTGGAGTGAAGACTAAGAGGAGATTTATCTGTGTGAGAAATGGCACAACAGTGCAGCATTATTCACTCTGAATAACACTGGCTGCTTGGGCTGCTGTTGGGGGCAATTCATCAGCACTAATAAGAGGCTATAATTTGTCTTCCCCTCTTTGTTTGAATCAGTTTAATGAAAGCTGGATAAACACTGTTAGCATGAACATGAAACAGTGAATCTGTATGAATATGATGCAGGTGTAGGTGTCAGGGTTGGGCTTTGTTCCTGTACCTTAATTGGTAGAGCATTGTGTTAGCAGTGCAAAAGCTGTGGGTTCGATTCCTGGGGAATATATGTACTGATAAATTGTATACCTTGAACACATTATAAGTTGCTCTGGATAAAAATGTGCCAAATGCATATATGTAAATGTAATTCAAATGTGTACTGTAAATGCCTTTATAGTTGCAATTTGGATTCTGAATTGAAATTGAATTGAAGTAGCAGACAGGACGTAGAATTAGCATTCAAAGAAAGCTCTAAGATTCCCCAAAGTCTTCATAAATAAGCCAAACAACATTAAGCAGGTTGTCAGGAGATGAGTGTTCTTTCCCATTTTGTTGTTGTGCTGGATTATAAGCAATAAGTCTTCCGCTGTGTTAATGTGCTGAACTGCTTTGAATCACAATCTTTATATTTCCCTTCCTGACATTCCAATTCAGCTGTGGGATGTGGTCAATTCAAATCAAATTACAGCTCATAAACTGAAATGGAGCCGATTTTTAAATTCTGAATTCAGCCCAGATCAGTGACACAGTGATTCCTCCAAAACTGCTGTCAGATAATCAATGACTATATATCAATGCTTACAAAAGAATGATCAAAAACTGTGCACACTGTTTAGTTTGCAAAGACTTAATTAGCAAAAGTATTCATTTTTATATCATATAGAAATTATCCTTTCAATATATCCCACTGAGAATGGTAATGGCAAAACATTGCTCAATTTTTAAAAAAAAAAAAGATGTATAACTTAAAAAATACATTATTAAATTGTGTCTTCTTTGTTTTTATAAAGACGATTTCTTTTGAACAACACAAAACCAACTTTCAAAGACCTTTAAGGGACAGTGGATCCCTCAAGCTATTGCACCCGTCTTAGGTCAGCACGCCATAAACTTTGCAGAAGATTCTCCAGATATGTTCTAGAGTGAAAACAGGTAACAAAACCCCCCTTGAGCACAGACATTCCCCTACAAGCAGCAAACAGTCAAGGCAGGTTTCTTAATGCAACATGGCTTACCATGGGGCCAGACAATGCACACCTATCAGATTGGTTTTTCTGCTTCACACATGTGACCGTTTCACTGTCCAGAATGTCATGTTAGGATGGTCTCTGTCATACATTAATCTCTGGCATTACTAAACTGCCTGAACATTTAAATACAGATGACAATCCACAGATCTCAAATATGGGTCAAGCACTGGCTTGCAACAGCAGCTTAAATAAGATTACACTTCCATTGGAAGTGGTGAGAGAAAAGGCTGGATCAAGACGACCACTCCGGGGTAAGCCTAGAAGATTCTCTGCGGATTCGCAATGCATTACACGGCTTCAGAATGATGTTCGTAAGTGTCATAAATTGTGACTGCCTGGGATAACAAAGGTGACATAAACAGCAATTATGTCAAATTATCAAGGGTTAAAGGCCATTTAAGTATGGAAAGGGTTTACACTGTATACAAAGTCCTAATGATCTGTAAAGTAATACTATGGGTAAACATGCTGAGTAAACATAGATTAAGCTGACAGAGGAGATCATCAGTCTGAATGAGTTACTGTAAGGTAAAAAAAACAACTGATTTTATTTGCATCTGTGTTTTTCCGTATTTCATTGAAGTATAAAAAAATAGAATTATAGAGTATGAAAAGTCTGTATTTTCTGTCTACAAAGCAGACTCATCATGCACTGAATTGTGAACTCATATTTCAGGATTTTACATTGATTTCTCACCTACCTTACTTTACATGGTTTCACATTTTTTGTATTAGTTTTCTTTTTTAATGGCAAATGCAACTATGAGAATGCAGTGCACATAATGGAAAAATAATGAAAGCAGTTCTATTCTTTCACAGCACTGTTTTAAGATAATAATTCTATGTTCTGTACGCTAGGCCAAATGCAGTAAATGTGCCATTAATGTACAGGTTTATCTGTGTTCCAATGAGATGACACTTCTTCTGTATATTTACATGTTAATGTGGCTCTGTGATGCAGCTGCTAACTTTATATAACCAATACAAATTAACAAGCAATATGAAGCTGCTCTTCAAGTAACACATTTAGGGTAAGCCCATACTAGGGAAGCAATATCTGTGGCGATACACTTTATCTTGCGACTCATAACCTGTGTCTAGGGGCAAAAACAAACCATCTTGGTCAAACATCCTTGAAATAGGCTGAAAGAGGCAGCAAGTATTGATCTAAGCTTTTAGTTATGTGTTACATTATATAGTGAAGGAAGTGAAGGAAATACAGACGCCTATTGTTCATTCAGTTTTTGGTAAGGCTATTTATTTTGCTTCTATGTTGTTTTGTATATTGTTGTAATGTATACTGCTATGTATAATGTTAAAGGTATACGTCTGAAAAAACTGAAAATTCTGTCATCATTTATTCATGTTTATTTCCTTGTTCACTTTCATTGTACAGAAAGACAAATAATATTCTGGAAAAAAACCTCATCGGTCAGAATGGAAATATCATAAGAATTAAACGACAACAGAATTCTTTGGATTAACCCTTTAAAATGTTAAAAGCAATTCACCGAAACAAATCTTGGCCAGTAAACTCAGGCAAATATTCACACTCACTTGCATTCAACCTAAACTCAATATAAATGTCTTCAAAATGTTTATGTTGCTAAGAAACTACAATTAATATTGTCTTGCATATCATATCAGGTTTACTGGTGAACTTTTCTTTGTAGATTTGTATTATTTTTATTTGATTTGATTTGTATTTGCATTGGTGCAGCACAGGGATGAATTAAGCAGCTGTATCGCACTGTGCTGATGACCCACTCAATCTCACAGCTGCAGAATCAGGAGGACAGTAAACAGATGCTGCCGCTTAATACGTTATCTATACTCGATTAATCTTCTCGGTATACAGAGAAACTACTGCACTACTTTTTTTTACGTAACAAAGTTCACAAGCTATTTTGCATACACAAATTTCCGCTGTAAATTTCTCATCTGAAACGCATTTAATCGCTTTTAATGCAATACATAGCTATTGACTACCGCCGGTATTGCGCTAATTGGCAAAGCAGGAGTGATTTCTTTCTAAACAGCCCGCGTTATTTCACAAGCCAAATCAACATTATTATGAATGGAAAAGTAGTTGGTAAATTGCCATATTTAAGCTGTCGTTCACTATTTAAACTATACATGTTTGAAATATATATACATGAGAAAGTATAATAATACTAAGTGGCTATTAGGACCATCACCAGAAGTAGGATGAGTGGCTCGTGCACGTTTCATATTCATATTCATATTTATATTCATACATCGGCAGATGCTGAAGCCCAAAATTACTGACCACACAGTAAGTCGTCCAGCAGGTTGCGACTATACTCACCCCCAGTTTCTTACTCCGACTCCTCACATATCCCTGCTTCACTATATCGTTGAAGTTTGAAGCCATCCTGACAGCCCGCGTCCCCCCGTTTCGGCTGCGAGTGCCCTTAGAAGTCAGCACGACATTCGCTTCTTCACCGAGCTGCTCCGGTGCCGCGGCTACCGCTGTTCGGGCAACCGGCTCCGGCGGCGCAGTCCATCTGAGAACGGGGAGAGGGCGTCCGTCTGACGGTTTAATTCAGTCAAGAGCGCGGCTTCCTGGAATGCACCATCAGAGGCGTGGCGGAGGGGTGGACGCTGTGGACCTCTTAAAATGAATTAGATGAAAGAAATGCACCGAGTGATGACTGTTTCCATTTATGCATTTATTTATTTATTTATTTATTCATAGATGTCTTCAAATGATAAAATATCCTGATAAAGTGATATCTGCAACGGTCTGGAAACTTCAGGGTTTGATTGTACGCAGCGCAGCCTATTTCTTTACTCCTATACGTTTTAATCCTTATGTGATATTTATCTGCATGACATTGTAATAATATCGTCATATTGGAGAAAAGGGGGGGTGAGTTTTGTAAAAAAAAATAAATAAATAAAGTAAATAAATAAAAGCAAAAATATACAATGGCTCCATTTCCTTATGCAAAATCAAATTTCTGTGTCTATGATGTATATGAACAATTTGCATATATGCTATGTACTATCTTTTAATATATCTTAAACCTTATATTTATTAATTAGAAAAGAGTTTTATGATATGAGCGTCCATTACTACAGTCAAAGGGCAGTGATAACTGGAAGGGAGTTTTGTTTCATTATCTGTATCCTTGGGATTGACAGATCAAAGAGGATCAAAAGCAATGGAAAACTAAAACCGGGATGTTATATTCATAGTTTAGATCTGCAGCATGTTGTATGACTGCAAAAGACTCATCCTTAATCTGACACTTATTTGCCAGTGCAACAAACGTCAAAATCCAGATCATTAGATCCAGCTGATGACACGGTTACTTGTGTCATCGTGTTTATCTACATCTCCCATAACAATGATAGATGTTGATCTATCTTTCTGCTAGCTAAAGTTATATATTAAGTGATATAAGTTATATAGGAAATGGTGCAATATGATCTTTTCAGAAAAGCAGTATGCAAATAAGCGGTTTGTTATTCTGTCTGAGCTGATCATTTTGTGATAGATAGTGTGACTGTAACAATTTAGTCCAGTGACTAGGCTATATCAGAGGCCCTTGTGGGCTCCCATCAAAACAAGGCCCAGGACAACTTTCCTGGTTGTCCCAATCTGACAACAACCCAGCACGACTACACAAACTTTCATTTTTCTTAAGGAAAAAGGTATTTTTATTTCCAAGAGGAGGACAAGAAGGTCGTTTGTAGCAGCAAACTGTGAAAGCTGTCATTTATTTATTGTGCTTTGGGGTGCAACACTATTTCGGAGTTTTTTTCGGTTGGCAACACACAATGCTTCTTCTCACAAACAGCCTAACTTTGATAGTTATGTCATTCCTCTCCAGGGATGTATTCTAAGTTTGAACTTGTCAACAATCTGCAAATATCTGTAAATATTCTGCAAATATAAGTAAAAGAATGGTACCACATTTTATAGAAAGACATTCTATATAAAGACCATAAAACATTTTTTGTAATGAAATTGTCAATTGGCTACCTAGCAATATGATTAACTGACAGTTCATAATGTACTTTGAGCAGCAAAATCATAACAAACATTTTGGACTTAAAGATTAAAAGAGTAATCTAAAGAAAACCTATATCGACTATTTTGTCAACAAAAAGATTATTAACACTTCCTATAGACGGCCAAGTATTTTTAAATTTTAGACTCACAACCAATCATTTATAAATTATTTTTGGAAATAGGCATACAACCCTCAGATGTAGTAAATTTTACACCGACTTTTAAACCACTTACTATAATGCATATAAACTGAAATCTCCACTGTTCACCCCCAGGACTTTGGTGTCATATTTATGATTTATTCATAACAGTTGAATAGAAAGTGGTTTGAGGGCTTCTTTGACCTTCACTTTTTGAAGTAACATACTTTAGCAGGTTAGCGGAGGACAGGTACTGTATCTGTAAAGCTGTAAAAGAGAGAGTTATACAAAATGCAACCCTCAGTGTGTTAGGAGCCTGAGAGCTCTCACTGAAGGTGAGAACAAAGGCTTCAGTTTAAAAGCCATCCACTGGAAAAAGAAGACTCTCTCTCATTGTGCATAGAAAGAGAGAGAGTATGCAGTTGTGAGGCATAGGTGTTAACTCCAAACTATTAATCACAGGCTTTCTGTGCTATTTTAGGATTTATTTTGTCAAAAAATGCGTACCTTGTCACACTTTCAGTGCTGTCACTCACACATACACACCGACACACCGTGAATGTGATAATCTAAAACTTTGTATGATTATAGTTGTAGTGATTATAATCAGCTAGAAGCATTATATAAACATGTTTCTTATAAAACATGTAGTTTTTGTATTTAAATATAATAGATATAATAGATTAATTTTGTGCTGCATGTGAGGGCCATTAAGTGTTTCCTTAAATGAGCTTTAGAAATAAATTAAATATCTGTGACACAACGCCACCTGCTGATTTTTGATTTTAAAAGCTACATTATACAGTTGTTAAGACGTGATTAAATCTTGCAAAGCCTTCACGTAAAAGATTTTGTAAGTGAATTTCTCTCTTCATGAACATCAATGTATGAAATGACAGACAACTGCACTGTTTGGTGAACTGTCACAACCCTCATCGTCCATTAGATGGCAATGTAACGTTTGATGCATTAAGTAAGAGACCTAAAAGACTTGACAGGTCATGTCTAATACTTACAAACTTGCATTGCTCCTTCCCTTAGATCACATTTCTAATTCTTACTTAATATAATTTGTTGACTCACTTTATGTATCTGCATCGTATGCACAAATAAAAGGTGAAAAGTCTTTCACAAATGACAAACAAAATATGACAGTGTATTTTAAAGTCTTGGATCTTGAGCTATTTCTTTTCTGTAATCTTGTTTTGCTGTTGTTTTTGCATGCTAAACTAAGTGAAAAAATTAGACATAAATGTCACCTCACTTCTTAGGTTTATATGAATTCATTTATACTTAACATACATTTAAGAATATCCATCTGAGAGAGGCATTGCAGCAATTTTTGTTCATGGGATATTCATTTTGGTTTATGGGATGGAATGATCCTATGATCTAATTATTGCATCTGTTCTCTTTGAAATTGAGTCCAGAAAGATATTTTTGACCTTGAATAACAAATCTAACCTTAATGACAGCATATGACAGCATAAAGCCCAAACATTTAAACAGAAAACAGGAAGAGCTCAGAGAGAATACAGACAGACTGACATGAAATTTTAATAAAAGAACCCCATTCAAGGACACAATTTGTTTGCTTTTGGATCATAAATATTAATATGCAATTAACAATGTTGTGCTTAATGAACTGTTTGAAGACTGGAATCAATTATGGATTAAAACACAAAGGCCTCAGAATTAAAGACAGAGAGAAATCAAGTCATCAAAACAAGTCATGCAGAAATACCATGAGTATATTAATGCTGCAGTGGAAAGGCTTGCGCTAATTATAGCTGTGTTCACCAGCTTCCTACTGCTTCACACACAGGTTCTGCTGTTCTCAGTTTCAGTACATGATGTCATCATAGACAAATGTTTGCAGGTGGTGGATAACTGCTAGATCTCAGTGGCACAGATATTATTTCCCTCTCAATGCAAACTGTCTTATCATTGGTATTAGTGACATTTTTGCATGTATTTGGATCATGGGAATCAATGTAATCATTTTTGCCTGATATTAAATATAAATAGTTTTCTCTTATATATTAGAATTTTTGGTTGCACTTTATTTTACAGTACAGCACTTGCAGTGTACTTACAGTCCACTTAAATACTAAAATGCTGGCAACTATATGTGCTTAACATGGGTTAGGGTCAGAGTTCTTACCTAGTAATTACACAGTACACAGTAATATGAAACAGGACTGTAAAATGTTGTAAAGTGCAATCTGGTGGGCCTGTGGAGAGTCTTTGTTCACCATTCACCATTTGTTTGGACTGAACTATGTCTAAACTTCATTTCAGTTTATATTTTCAAATGCTTTTCTGATTTTATGGATAAATGAGATGAAAAACAGAGCATGAAAAAGCTGTATTCTGCTGATCAGTACATGACCCTGAATTCATTAAAATTCTATTAAACTTAAATGAGAAACTAAATTAATCAGCTCTGTTGGGTTGTAAATTAAGAGTTGTTAATGTCAAAGGCATGTCATGTTGAACCATGGCATACTTCTATGGTAATACCACTTTTTGTTTGGTTGTAACTGTATTTTTTTTAAATGTCAATAAATCGTTGATTTAGTGCATTAATTTATAATTCATTTTTATTACCTGACATGGATACTGGAATATATGCTGATCATCCAGTATTGTTTATGAATTTGAAAAAAAAGTGAAAAAAATGTATTATGGAAAATTATTAATAAACAGCCGTTGTCTACAAGGGACCATATTCCATTTCACAAGCTGTCACTGCAAGTCAGCTGTACAGAATCGTTGATGACAGTGGTGCAGTTTTAATCTGACAGGTTTAAAATAAAACAGATGAGGTTTGTGAGGCTGTGAATCTACACTGGCTCATGTGTGGAAACGGAAAAAGAAGAGAAACATAAACCGTTTTATAAACAGAGAAAGGTCAGTGGTGACGTGAATGAGTGGGAGCTCCTATAGTCCCCACAACTGTATTTAATCCTGCCTGAATCTGTGAATCATACTGTATAAACTGACACTAATGTGCGGTAAATCCGAGTTAGTATAGCACTAATCATACTTTACATTGAATTTCTGTTATATTAAACAAGATATCTACCTGAGAGCATGCTTGATTATCCACTGTTAAGTGCAAATGCTTGTTTTCTGATTGGTGTACACATTGTAGCAGTTCATTTCTGCAGACTTGGACTTGTCCTTATTTTAAAAGAAGTATCTCCTTAAGATTAATTGTTAAGCCTGCAGGGTCATAATTTTACACACATGAGAAGAGATTGCATATCATAATTTTTTTCCATATAATATGGTTACATAAATGTTGTTAAAACACATAAATGTGTTTTAACCTAAAAAAAAAAAAAAAAAAAAAAACAAAAATAGAAGGAAGATAACAATACCAATCTGTTATTTTAACCAGTTTGTTTAAGTGAATTGTCTGATGTCCAAAATAGTAAGAGAACGCTACATTGGTTTTAAATTTTAACTCAAATAAACAAACGTTTTGCATTTTAATGTTTTTGCTATGATGATTGACTTATTGTTGAAAGCAGGGTATGTATTTATAATGGCACATGATGTACATGATGATGTAGTCCAGTTAATGTGTTAATTATAAGGACTCATTTGTTTACATTGCCAACAATCATGAAACAGCAAGGAAAAAAAAAAAAAAAAAAAAAAAAAAAAAAAAAAAAAAAAAAAAAAAAAAAAAATTTTTTTATTTTTTTTAAAAAAAAAAAAAAAACCCCAAAAAAAAGACCCAATTGGCAACTCCAGCAAACTCTAAGAGCTTTTTCTAAAAGACATTCAATTTGTGTGTCATATTTGTAACATTTGTCTTTCATCTGTAGGTTTAATTTCAATGCCATGGAAAAGGCGTGAGCAGAAGGGCAGACATTACCTCTAGTCACCATAATAATTTAATTCATCGTCAACAGCTTTGTGGTTGCCAGATTGAATCACTTTTAAAGCTTTAGGTAAATGCAGCATGTTAAACAGAAAATATATGAATGAATAAGACTGCTGCAGTGTCCCAAAGGGCTGAAAGAGAAGATCCAACATTTTCTTGGCTTCACTGACAAAGTTTGCCGGGCGGTGAATATATTTTCTGCAATTAAGAATGTTATTAATGGTGAATGTTATTTCAAATTACTTCCAAACATCATAAGTGGCACCATGTGGAACGTCAGTCTGTCTCATCGAATGCACAAACACACATACACACAAACATCTTCAGTTTTCAAACCTCTGCTGCCAACCGCTGCATGTGTCTATGGAAAGTTGGAGGCAACTCCTGACTTTCTGATGCTATTTTCAGACAAACTGTAAGTATGAACTGCCTTGTATTTCAGACAACCATCATTTCGGGCTCACATAAGGAAAAGTATGAGTTTGGTGTGAGCCATAACGTATGCCACAGCGCTCACGAAAGAAAACCTTTAGTTAAACAGGACAAGCAATGCTCCAAACTAGCTCGCAAAAGGGCATCAGACTGGTGAGGTTTGCTAAACAAGGTGTAATCTGAAAGGTTGCTGCACAAAGAGAGCTCAGGTTCCTGAATCCCCCTCTCTCAGGGCAGGACATTTGTCACTGCACCAAAATGAACTTGGAAGTAGACTGGCAATTTGGAGAATGAGTATAAGCGCTGTCTTAATAGCAAGGCTTAGCTGTCAACTAGGAAAGAAAGTCAACAGTAATCAAACAGTTTTATGAAAACTGATGCTGTTTATTTTATTAATGCACATTCCTGACATAAAAATACATTTTAGCTGCACCAAATACACATACAGAAAGTTAATTGTTTGTTTTTTATCACTTCTGCTGCTTTAGTAGTTTTTTTAACTGAACTAAAAATGTCAGTTCATGCTATTAGCTTCCCAAGCAAAATTATACTGTTGACAAGCAATACAGAGATCTTCCCATTTAACTGAGACCAGTGCTAGAATCCAGTACTGTCATTTATAGACTACAATGTCATTCTTTGCGTGTTTAGCTAAAAAAATTTAAGGATACATACGCATTTCTACATTTTCACTGTTTTTATGCTTTGTACATTTTAACAATCTTGTTAGAAGTTTAAGCAGCTGTAACATTAATATTTATTTGTTGAGTAATTTATTTCGCACCTAACTGCAATAAACAGGCAAAGTTATTTATAAAGCAATCATGTCTTGGCACTTTAGCACTTTATATTATAAACATATGCCAGTGTGGCAGCTGTAGTCACCCTGCATTATTCTGTCAAAGCAAATGTTTTGTTATGATGCCAGCTCGCTGGTTGCTAATTATATTGGAGTTTTGTTTCTAGGCTGCAGGCATCCATCCAGAATCTGAAAGGAGAGTGATGTTTTTGACATAAAATGTTACTTTCCAGGGCACAGCAGAATGAGAGATTGAGGCAGAAAATGAGAGATTGTGGCAGAACAATAGCTAAAAAGGATCTGACATCTATACAAGTCTACAAAGTAGACTTTTACCTAATTTAAAAGCTATTTAAATAAAGATGCCAAAAACTACAGGTATTTAAACAATATCTTTGACCTTCTGGTTTAAATAGTTAGGGCTGTGTCTTATTTGCCCATTCTTCGTAATTAGAAGACATTTAGTGCTTCTACAAAACTGAAAGTTAAAGCTACATCGTACAGTGTATCCACTTAAATGCAAATAAACTGGAGGTGTGTAATAAAATGATTCTATAATGCGTTGTTTTAGCTGTTACCCTGAGGGTGAGAGAACAGTAAACACTGGAAATTATTCCAGCTGGTTTTCATTACAGACAGATGGCCTCAATAATTTCTCCAGTCCCACTCTTATTTTTTGAGCGTATTTCCAAAAAAAAAAAAATAAAAATTTTACATTGTGGTCACAACACTGTATTTTATATTTTTAGTAGGAAATGCACATGACACATTGGGAATAACTACTTATGACTATTTACTGCAAAATGTTTATTAGACAGTGTGAGGTAGAAAAAATAATATGTACAATCATATGCATATGGTAAAAAAAAAAATAAAAATTAAAAGCACCTAAAATTCAGATATTTTTATCATAAGTCAATGCTTGTTTGTACCAACCTACTAATAATAAAGTAGTTGTATTTATGAAAATTACAGTACAATAAAGCACATCATACAATTACTATAAACATGGTATTTACAACAAGTTATATACAAAACAGTTAATGATGTTGTTGCTGGCTAACAATCTTGTGTTGGACTTTTGATGTCATTGCCTGCTCTGCAGGATTATATACACCTTGATTATCATCAAAATAATTAGCAAAAACCCAAAACTCAAACATTAACATAACTTTATCAGCAGTTAAAGTTGCCCTAAAGCACAAAATTATAAAAATAAATATGCAGAAAACAACATATAATGAAACTAGAAGATATCAAAGGTGAGCTACAACATTCTCTGAAACATTTATGAAAATAATAAAAGATTAAAATGCTTTGAGTGCTTCTCTGTGATACAGACACCATATTTCTCCAACAATCATCTAATTGCAAGCTTTTAGAAAAAAGACAACAGCTAATCAACTTGATGTATTGAAGAAACATTTCATATACAGCAAATACATTTAACATTTGTGTGACAGGAAATATATGTTGGTTTAGGGCAGGGAGGCCCTCATGATGGGCCGATTACTGCCTAATCAACAGACTGGGAGGACAGAGTTGATGAGTGACCACAATTTCAGCAAGCACTCACATAACTGTGAATATTCTGAATGCTTTGCCTCCCGCTGGGTTTGGCAGACTGCAAAAGAACACAGAAGAACAGAAGTTAAATAAGCAACGTTTCCCAACCCTCAAGCCTTACTGTGTTCAAAGTAACCTGCATTTTCTAAAAAGCTTATTTAGCGTAAGAGGATATTTTATGATATTATGAAGAATCTTTTGTGATGATTTGATGGGATTTGCAGGCTGACTTTATGTTATTACTGTAGATGCCATTGTAAATTAGCATAATTGTAGCCTTCGTTCATTCACTGAATGACTCTGCAGTGGTGTTTAACATTAAACACACAAACTTACACACAAAGTGACTTTCATTATTGGAGTGGAACCATACTTGTGCTGGTACAGCCCAATTCTAATCAGCTTTCTCAGTAAAAGCCTGTGATTTTAGAAGCTTATGGAGGGACAGGCTACCCCATTCTCTGCCTCACACCAGGTTCACATGGACTAGTTTGAGGATAAATCCTGATCAGGGCCTTACAAGCAAGATTTAGCACTTACCCTATTAAACAAATGTAACTGAGTCTACCTTTCTGAAGATATGCCATTCTGGTAGGAGGAAATGTACAGCTGTCTGTTGTCTAAGGGCATCACATCCGCATAACCTCCCAACTCGTTGCTTATGACACCTGCGTGAATTGCCGACCTGCATATACTGGATTTCTGAAAAAACAACAAATAATAAGTTACAGTCTTTGACTCTAAAGCAAAAAGACTGCTGTGCCACCAATGTAAAGAAAATCTTACATCTGAATAAATTCTGGTTCCAATGACTCGAGAAAGGTGGGGATTTTCTTCCATGCAGTTCCTAGGACAGTAAATCCTTGGAAGAATACAATACAGGTCAGACAGATCTCATTATATCTTTGACATTGTAAAAACGCTAATATATGAGTTTCAAATGCTAGTCCCAAGTTTCATTACAAGACAGGTTAGGAACAAAAGTTTACAATGTCATTGCTAGTGGATGTTATGAAAATTTGGAATACTTGGAAACTTATTATTAATTATGGAAATTATGAAATTATGGAAAAATTTCAACCTTGTTGTTAGGTGACCAGATATACAATGTTGACTTTAATGTCTATAATCATTCTATCACAGCATAATTAGATTAATATTTACCTTGGACAGTGTCGTACAGGTTTTTGGTAAGGGCACAGCATAGAAACTGTAGTTGCACATGTGATAACTTTTACTGAAAGGAAAAATAATATTAACAGAACAGAAATACTGTATGTATATATTTAAATAGAAAAACTTGCATTGAAAATTACCTGTCACTTTTGATACTGAGAAAGCATTGGCACTTTGGTACTTCCTGTAACATTTTCAATTATCATTTCATTATGTTAGAAAGAGCTGCAGATAATGTACATGAAAGTCACTCTATAGGTAATAAGTTCTTTACCCGAGAGACTGAACTCCATTTTTGTATGATTTGATGAAGAAATCCTTTCTGCCATGTCTTGTGACATCTATCCAACCTCCATCATTGTCAATGACTCCATAATGAATGCCTGCCCGACAAATACTAGATTGCTAAAGACAGAGATATTCACAGCATGATTTTAAACTGTGATCTTGGTGGAACCTTCATTGTGTTATTGTAGCCTTAATGGTAGCACATTGAATTAGCAGTGCAAAACATCAAAATAAAATACTGAGAAAATACCCTGAATGCACTGTTACTTTGGATGAGTGTCTGCCAAATGCATAAATGTAATTTAAATCATGATGAACAACTGAAATTAATACATTTACACCTGCATTTGGCAGACATATATATCCAAAGCAAATTAAGATGCTTTTGGGATATAGATTTGTATCAGTCCCTCTCATTCAATAGGACTGAAACCTTGGTGTTGTTAACCCTTGCTTTTAACAGTTCAGCATAAACACCAATGTAAATGGCAAGGTATTTAAGACAGCTTCTTACCATGTCATAATACACTGTTCCAACCACTTTTGTGGTGCTGTCTAAACAACCAGCAGGACACTCGTACCTTTACAGAAGCAAAGAAAATGCAATTTCGGGTTTAGTGAGGAGTTTAGTGGGGTTTATTTCAGATTTCTGTTTTATTGAAAGGAATTGGCATTGATGTGGGATGCAGCAAACACAAATAAGTGAAGTGATACAAATAAACATACAAGTAAAACGTCCCTGTGATATTATACGGCAAACATTGTACAATTTGTAAGATAGTACAAATTGTATACATTCAATATACAGTTATACTATATATATATATATATATATATATATATATATATATATATATATATATATATATATATATATATATATATCTGTATATAGAATGTATACAATTTGTACTATCTTAAAATGAAAGTCATCTCACCTATTACATGTGGTGCCTTTACACTGGTCTCTAAGCTTTGTGTCACATGTCACAATCTGGGCTGCAAAACAAACAATAGAGACACAGGTGGTTGAGTTAGCATGACCATTTGTTACAGTGTTTATACATGCTGTACAGTTTAGCAGAGCTACAGAAAGAGCCGGGCTGGTATTACACTGCTCTGCTCCTGCAGTTCTGTAAAAGCAAACTGAGGAATTCCAGCAGGAGCTTATGTAGGCCAACAGCAAGAGATCTCAATGTTCAGTCCAGCCCCTTTTCAGCAAAGGAAGCAATTTTAAACCCACAACTATTCATCGTCCCCAAAGCAAACATACACAGCAGGGATATCACCATTATGAGGACAAAAAACTCCCTGCTGCACATTAAATACATGTTTTAAAAAAATAACACCACAGTGTATTGGAAATGACAGATCCATGCCTGCCTAACATCAAAACAATCTGAAACAAACGGAACTACATTTTCGTCAGAGTTATTTCAGCTAGCACTTTTATCCACAACACAAATGCAAAGGGGTAGAGGCACTTTCTGAAAATTAATAGATAAAAAGAAAAATTTATAGATTAAAGGGAAATTGGTTTTCAAAAACCGACATTTTTTAAGAAAGTGGGGCCCCCATCAAACTGCTTACACATCTGTTCTTTGCTCACAACTGCATTTGGGTGTCTGGTTGGACGGGGCCCAGGGCTGTGAGGGGCCTCCGGTTCTATAGAATTTCTTTCCTCTGTTTCCTCATGTGGGCTTTGTCTATTTGTTCCTTCACCTGAAAGTGAAACAAGAACATGAGAGGTCCTGTCACTGATGAAGAACATGCAACTTCCAATATAATGTTTATTCAATTTAGTCTGCCCTGAGTTTATATTGTACCCTGCAGAAACTGATGTTATACATCATGCAATCTTTACAGTAAATAATTGATTAAAAACAATAAATGTATGGATCATGTTGGAAGCAATTTACTTACATCATCTAGACTCATAACAGCGGAGTTATGCGGCTTATAACAACAAACCTTTATAACAGAGGTTTTCTCTGCACACTCCTCCATAGCTGGGTGGGCAGGCAGAGCAAGGGGTGCCATGTTTATACGGGGCATAACCCCACCAGTTACCCCTGCACAGGGCAGATCACGCACAGCAAGATATAACATTAAAGCATCTGTCACCACTCATAGTGCAACTGACAGTACAGTATTTAATAATACATTAAGAATATTAAAAATAAAATATAAATAACTCACTTTGGTGAATAGTTGCACACAAGATAAACAGCCTTTGCCCAGATCTGGCCCCAAACATTCATATTGTAGCACACATTGATTGCACAGCCAATTCGACTACTAGTTGCCCAAACGAGCTGAAATCAGTTAGGATGCACAGCAGTCAGTCATAAGTGCACATGGAAAATGCTCTATACTCAAGACCTTTGCATATACACCATTTCTGCCTTGATTTACTTCCTGTTTTCAGTTAGTCATTAAATGTCTATAGGGGGTAGTTGATAAATGATAAATGTCTCTTTATTTTCTCCTCAACTCAATTACAAATACCTTCCTTTACAGATTCCCTCAGACTGAAGCTTCCTATCCCAGTATTTCTGGATGTAGTGCAGCTTTTGAGTCAGTTGGCCACAACATCCAGACTCATAGACTAAACAAATGGTTTGGATGCATGGTCACCTAAAAAATCTGTTTAGTAGAAATGTTTTCCTGGCATTTGGTGTCACTGCTCAGCTGAAACTTTCTTCTTTGATGGTCTATGTTGGGACCTAGATTTGCAGCTAAAACATACATAATACTCTTATCAGGTATCCTTTATATATACAGCCATTATATCTACCTGAGTGTAGTGGGTACAGACTGGTCCACTGCACTTAAAAGGACAGTACGGGTTACATTCCTGGGGGTAGGGGAACGAGTAGTCTTTAACCTCATCATACCAGGCTTGTACATGAGAAGTAGGCGGCCGGTACCTGGTATGAACAGTTAAAGAGAATCATTAATAACACTGCTTAAAACTGCTTAGAACTTTGACCAAACAGCATATAGTCTGGTCTCCAGTGTAGCTTATTATGGCCAAGACCTAGCCATTTACATAGGAGGAGACCATTTGATTGATGTGTACAGCAACCATCACAGTCTGAATATGGTTTAGGGGCATGTTTATCTAAAATAGATGTGATAATGATAGATGAAATCATTGAATAATGATTATTAATAATGAATTTCATTATTAATAATGAAACAAGTATTGCATTATTAATAATAAAACTATTAAATTATTAATAATGAAACTATTAAAATAATAATATCAGAATTGGACAGTTGTGAATGGGGTTGGTCAGGTATCGGTTCCACCCCCATCCAATTCAGCACTTCCTCGCCTTCACTAGCCCCTTCTCACCTCGAGGACACTTTAGCCCCTTTTATTTGGACACTACCGTACTAAATGGACACTTAAATTATTAATTATGTTTATTGTGTTACATAAACACCTCTCTGAGGCCTGACGCAATACCCACAGGGTCGTTGTCTTACCCCATCACAACAGTATTTAGTGTGTTATGAAGTGCTTCTTGAAAAGATGCCATTAACTTCTCATATGCAGTGATTAGTTCTCTTTAAAGGAATTTATAATGTCAAAACAGTACCTTACCTTTATTTCCTGGCAAACTTGAAAACAAAATGTGCATGCCCTTATTTGCATGCCCATTCACTCAAGTCCAGCCAATCAGATAAGCACTTGTTGAATCAAGAAAGTGGTTTATAGTTTTGAGGGCAGTATGCATTAGATCATTAAAAAGTGAACAGGCTGTGAGAGGTCCATGGACATGCCATCCATTTTAATTAATGTGTGTTTTAATAATGCTGAATTCTAACAATATACTGTAGCAGTTTACTCATCACAATATGATGACTAGCAGGTTCACATTGCTATGAAAACAAAGCATATTCAGACCTTCCCCAGTGGACCCCCAGATTCTGGCCAAATTGAGGCAGCAGGCCAGCTGGGCCATGTTCCCAAAGACAAGTCTCAGCCCATTCCTCAGCACTCCGCTCCAGTTCAGTGTCCCACACCTTAAAGAAATAAAGAGATTGGACTGAGGTTCAAATATGCATGGACCATTTTAAGATCAGGATTATAAAAACAAAGCTTTCAATTCAAAATCTTTTGCATTCGTACATCACAGCTAGAATTTGGTCAGGTGAACTACTGTTAAAACAACAAACAAGTCAATGGCTGTAGTCAATAAGACTGCAGAAAGAACAGACATACTTCTCTCTGATCTGTACCGTGGCTTATTTTTCTTGCCATTGATTCAAAAGGCACAATGGATTTGGATACTGTAATGTTCTCCATATGTATTTGTTTCTGTAGCTCAGTCTTCTGAAGTTCCTGTTCTATGTTTCTGGTTTTGACTTGGAAAGTAAGTCATTTAAATCTATTCAAGGCCATTCACAATGCAAGTGCCCCCCTCCTCTATCTGACCCACATTGTGCTTTTTAAGGAAAACATTGAAATGGGGCTCTAATTATTTTGGGAATCGCTAACTTGTAATGCCACTTTCACCTTGAATGAAAAGCACACAGAACTCAAGGTTGGGGAGAAATCTGAGCCAGAACAGTGAGGGGGGTGATGGGGGAGTTGTCTGCCCTGTCACTGCCCATACGTTTTGCACTTTTTCCCTGGGAAGTCCCAAAGCACAGTCCAGCGGTAAATCTGCTTCAATAAGGTCCCAAAAATAGCTGCCGTGCCCCCAGAAACAATTGCCTGAGACATTAATCCTTGAAGTGTGCACCTGCCAGAAGGACACACGGCTGCTTTGCTAAGTCACCCATCAAAGTGAGCCTTTATACTGTAGCCTTACAATACAGAAACAGTTAAAAGGTATCTATATCACCCAAATGAAACAACTAGAGACATTCAGTGCATGAATATTGATGCCATGAAGCACTAAGGGGCACTAAATAATCTATAGGGGAGATTGGGGCTAGTTGTCACAAAGGAAGGTCTGCCTCAATAACTTCCCTAAATGCCATAAATGCTTATTTTTCTAGCGTTGGTTTTGTTTGTTGGATATAATTATGTATCAAAACCCTCTAAACCTACTATAATTTTGTAAATTCTATGTCCCAAACTACAATTCCAATATTCAATATTTTAACAGGGAAATAACATCTGTAATCGGAAATGAACTAACTCAGTTTACACAGGGTTCTCTGTGGGAAGGCCCCAAAGTATCCGACCACATGTACACAGGCTCTAAAAAGGAAAACACCCTGTCAGTGCATACACCCTGCGTTCACACACTATTGTTTACTTCATTTGACACCTCATTAGCTGCAAGTTTTTTTATCATTTGGTCACAAATGATAAATCATTTGGTTCCAAAAAAGGTGAAAAAATTCCAAAGGGAGCTGATTTTTTTCTGTTGGGTGGTAAAAGAGCCAGGGAGAAAGTATATAAAGAGGTCAATGTAGATGCTGCCTGCACAGCAACAGACTTAAAATGTACTTATAGGTGGAAGTGAATAAGTGGGTGGCTGTTGAAATGAGGGTCTGATGTGAATCCACTACAGTCCGGAATTCTGCTGTTTTTGTCTCACCTCAGAATTCAGCATTGGTTATTGTAAGAGGCTGTGCAGCATCACATTCCATGCCTCCACATCCATCACACATTTCCTATTACTCTCACTCTACTGTGCTGCACAGACTCCACTCCTGACACCCAATTCCCAACAGCCTGTAACGCATCATTCCAAATGCCCTTGTTTTGTAAAAAGTTGCTATATAGTGTCGTTATGTTAGACTTCTGGCGACAGGGGCATCATGAACCAATTTTTAGGGGGTGCATCAATTGGTAACCCTAGGCAGGATAAAACATGAGCAAATGGGGAAAGAACTACTTAAAAAAAATTTACTTTTTTGCCTTAACTGATAGTCATATTTGTATGCAATGGGACCTGAGTTCAAATCCCAACCTAATATGTTAGTATTTTTTGTCAAATGAACCAAGAGAAATTGCAATTGAACTTGACAATGAGTGATCACCATGAATTTTTATTGTATGAAATAAAGAAGCATCAACATTTTGGAGTGGAATGAGGATGGACCGCTCTAATTTCATTTGTATTCATTTTGGAAACAACACAGAACCTCAACACTTTGTAGGGGTCAAAGACTTGTAATGTCTGGTGCTAAGCCAGTCTCACTAAGCATGCATAAGCTACTCCTTCCGAAGCAATAATTAACTGTATTTGTCTTACCGATTCTTATATATTGCTGTATATATCCATTGTGTCTTCAAGCATGAATTTGAATCTTAGAATATGAATCTTATAGACAAGCAATATGTTTTAAATGCTCTGTATGGTATTACCTTTGTTGCCTGTGTGTTTTACATTTAGACTTAATTAAGTTCCAAGTACTGAGCTTTAACCAAATTAAACGACCTATTGAAAAATGGCAGTGCTTGAACATATGCATCAGGAAATAATCAGACCAGTCACATCTCAGTTTAAAGCCAAGACCAAAAATCAGACAAGCATGTCTGTTCAGCTTATTTCTACACTATTCTAACATAATGACCCCTTTTCTCACCTCTCTTGTCAAATACTTTTATCTTTTTTAAATCCTCACCATTCTCTTAATCACTTTAGAAATGTGTTTTTGGGCTAAGCATTTTTTCAGATACAGACATGAAGAACCATAAGGGAATTCTGATCTCCAGTCCAGATGCTTTGAGAGATTTTAAATCTGGAAAGAATGTGTTTGTGGTACACTCTTAATAAGCATACCTGCAGTGCAAACATCACATTCTGTCACTTGTGGCATTCATTTGCGAGTAAATCTGTCTTACCATGTGTTCCATATTTGAAGCTGGTGGGTAGACCTGTCCTCTGAGTTTGTTGTGAAGGTCCAGGATGGCCTGCATGTCACTGACAGTGATGGCCCTCTTACTTCGTTGTCTCTCCACTGCCCACTCTCCATCATCATCCAGATACTTCTCCAGAAGAATGCCCAGATCTGTAGCATTAAACAGCACCATTGCAAACACACTCTGGGTAACTAGCAATAGAAAGATCCCTCCCAGCAATGCAGAGGTTAAATGACTCATAGTGGGTGACTACAGGATTTGGAGAGGAGATACTCGGTGATGATGTCTGAGGGCCTTCACGTAACTGTTGAGAAGGGAAGGAGCTGGAATAAAGCTGGAATAAAGGAGCAAGAACAAGGTACATTGTAAAAAACGTGAAATTGAAAGTTATTTTAGCTCATCTAAAGTAACATTTGTTTTATAGATGTTTTATATATATATATATATATATATACACACACACACACACACACACACACACACACACACACACACACACACACTATCGTTACTGCATAAACTTTTGATAACATTGAGAGAACTTTTTGGTATAACAACTTGTATAACAAAGATATAAAACTACTAACATGTTCTTAAAATACAACGTTAGGCTGACACATACCTCGGCCAAAAAAAAATATATAGGGCAGACTGAGACGTGCAAGCTAATATATTTAAAATGCATTCGTTGGCAGATACGTGGTATGACAAAGCTATATGATAAGAAGAAACAGTATCTCATAAACCTTACATTGTTACATTGTCAGTAATAACACTTTGACCAGGGTCAGTTCTTGGGTCAGTTAAATCATGTTAAACAACTGACCCATCACGATCATACGTGTGTTAACATGTCCAAAACTTTCTGTTTCTAATCCTAGTTAGTTAGTTTAGAATGCTGATAATTACCTCAGATATGCAGCGAAATAAAAGTGAGTCTTCACTCCAAATAAAAGTGAGGTTCCACTCCAAATAAAAGTGAGGCTTCACTCCAAATAAAAGTGAGGCTCCACTCCAAATAAAAGTGAGTCTCCACTCCAAATAAAAGTGAGTCTCCACTCCAAATAAAAGTGAGTCTCCACTCCAAATAAAAGTGAGTCTCCACTCCAAATAAAAGTGAGTTTTCACTCCAAATAAAAGTGAGTCTCCACTCACGAGTTGTGATGTCGGACTTCTGCAGGCGCAAAAATATGAAACTGAGCGCAAAAAAGCATATTAATGGTTTTTATTGTGCCAGAAGAGCGGGTTCCCCATATGTGGAAGAGAATGAAGCATGTCTTTAAATTCACGCTGAACTTATTATAAGTATCGAATTTCTTTGCAAACCACACCTCCTAGGCAACACTCCCAATAATAATACGTGGACCAATAATAATAATAATATAAGAAATAATATTTACAACCCCTGGAACTTGTGTGTGTGACTGAGATCAAGAGAAAGAGAGAGGCTAAATATCATGTTACCTAACAAACTATTAGCCAGGAAAACTTACATTCCTTGCAACATTATGCATTGAATTTAGATACTGTCTCAGTTCTGCTAGCCCAACCACTTGTGTGTTCAGAGATGCTCCTCTGTATAGCACTGTTGAAATGTGTTGTTTTATTCCCTATGGTGCAGTTGTTTTACTAAATTGTTCTTTTTAATGCCATGTTATCATCAGTTTGCATGCTGTTTTTGCATTAATGTGTTACACCATTTTATTACAATAAATGTTTGTGTTTTTCATGTTGTTACAACATAGTAAACAGCTGTTTTTTTGCTTCCAAACCAGATGCACTTTTTTTAAATTAAACTTTATTTTTCACTTAATGCCTCAATGGATCTCTACAGCATGACTTACAGTACCACATTTCAAACAGCAATGAACCAGAGTTTGTGGGTAGTTGTCTAGGTCACTGGCTCTGGGCCTTGGCCACAATGCATACCCTGTGCGAAGAGACCAGGACTACTGAAATAAAAATGCCATGATGCTCCCTATGCCAGCAGGAATTTGCCACAAAACATTAACTCATATGCCACATTTAACTTTTGTATATATTACTAAAATATTTGGGCTGCCAACACACAAACGTACCTAAAGACCTTAAAATATAATAAACATTCATGAAATGATTCAACTCTTCTTTAAAGAGATTAAAGGAAATATTTACTAGCTCTTGGTGATAAAACACTTGTATTTTCAGCTGACTTTTACATTGCTAAAAATTGACACTTTAAGTCGAAACCTCGTTTTCTCAGCTGAAGTCTCTCTATTTTTTCTTATTTGGCTCCCTCTGTTGGTCATCCAAATCTCTCTTTGTGTACCCGTTTTAAAACCCTCCAGACACTGAAGTATTCACCTCAAATGAACAGCATCATCACAATACTATCTTTATTTTTCTCAAACATACTCAAACAGTGTAATAGAAAGAGTGAGTTTTTGCTTGACCTCATCGCATTCCTCATCGCATTTCTTTATTTCAGTCATTTTTCGTCACACTTGTGGGCTTCTAGTAAACTATCAGAAGGTTTATTACCATTAAAAAAGTCCTTGAATGCAATTTTACTACAATCCGATAACAGTTTCAACCTCAAGATGGCGACAACGAGCTATTTTAACGCCTTTTTATGAGAAACTGCTGAGGAATAAACTTTGGCAGGTATTCACAAAGTTTTTGAACCCGCAACGCCGCGATTAACCAATCAGAAACGAGTATATAATTGTATTTATGAAACATGTCATAAAATACATCAATGTCATTATTTGTTATTATAAGTTATTTGCAGTTTTTTATTCACCATACATAATACATACACATAATATATACATATATACATAATTCACCATAAACCGTAAAAGCACACAGTGGTTGCCTTTATTATGCTGAGTCAGCTGGTCATGCAAACACAATCTGACACAAAGATGCAGCTGTAATACTCACTGAAGAAAAAATAATCATAAAGATCTAACTTTTAGACCTGATCCAAATGACAAAGTTCCTCTGTAAGCTCACGAGAAAGACATGGCCTTTATTATTTAGTCACTGTTAGAAAACACTGCTTGTCTCCTAGGGGTGCCACCAAACCACCATGTTACATCACAATTACTAGGAAATTACAATTTCATATTAATCACATTTATCACAAATCCTATGGGTGGACGTTATGGGCAGTTTCAACTGAAAAACAGAGCTTCAGAGAGATTGGCTTTTGTGTTTGGCGAGGGCAGGCCTATACAAACAACATAAAGGGGATTAAATCGATGCCATGTCACCATGTATGGTAAAACTGGCAACTGCTTATTTTTCTCGATGAGAAGGGACAGCTCAGTTGGTTGCATCCTTAGAACTCAGATTTTGAGTGCTAGCCCACCAAACTCAACAAGATTTACTGCTGAGAACGTTTTAACATCCGTGCTCCCACATCTGTGAGGATCTCCTAACATGTTTTATAGTCGGAGCCCTTGCTTTCTGTCAAACAGATGTGTAAATTTACACTGCTTTAGCCATCATAAACCACTAATGCACAATTACATAATTTCAACAGCTTTCCTCAAACATTCATCAAGAAGATGTGATTTGAAGCTAGGAGTGATCACATAAGTAATATTTTGTCATAACCAGCTGTGACATTTAGTCAGTTGATTGGTTTCTGTATCTACACCATTGTGCTAGATAGCTCCACGCACAATGAAACATCATTGGTCCAAAGTTCAGTAACTGTACCGAAAGTATTAAAGGTTAGGATATTTAGCGTGCCGTTATTAGCCGCTGATGGTGGACGTTATAACTGCACCATTTGATTCTAAAAAGCATATTTCACCATTAATGGCCAATCAAAATTAGCCATGTGTTCTGAGTTTTGTTTTGCAATGAACACATTTTATTATTGTTTAGTAGATGTTTATACCAGATGCCTTTGATGTCATATCTCAAGATCATGAGCCAAGTGGACATAGTGCTATATTTGCCAATTTAATCATTTTAATGTTAATGCAAAACGACATCCAGTACAGTAGGAGTTAAAAGGACACGTTTCTGGTTTGATGTTGATGAAGGATACTCAGGCCCCGTTGATGGGACTTTAGCAGGAGACAGAGGCAGTTTCTTATTGCACAGAGGAAGTTTATAGTCTGTTCTGTTGCTTTTGCAGCAGACCAGATCTAGTGTCTGTGTAGAGCACCAGATGCTGATGCTGTGCTTCTGGTCACCCTCCGTTACACCAACTGCTGTTACATTGATGCGATTGGCAGACCCTCATAACCAAAGCAAAACACAGTGCATTTGAGGTATATTTTTAATTACTACTGTATGTGTTCCCTGGGAACCGAACCCCTAACCTTACTATTGCTAGCAACATGCTTTACCATTTGAGCTGTAGGACTGTAACTCAACTAAGTGGCAGTACTAAAAGTGTCCATACAAGCTATCTTCTGTGCTGTATTTGGTAGTTTTATGCAAAGCCTTTTCCTCATTATGATGAACAGTTAAACTATTCTTATGTATCATGGAAAGTGGAGACAGTATTCAGGGGCCAGCAGAGGCCAGTCTGAACTTAGCCACCTCAGTCGAGAGGAAGGAGGGGGAGGGGTCATTGTGGAATGAACAGATTTGTTGTGGGTTCCTGCAGAGGGGAAGAGAGAGGAAAAGTGAAAAAAACACACAAAGAAATGAAGAATGCTATCTGCAATGGCTCACAGGAGACACGAAAGCAAAATCATGCAGGCCAAGTTTTTATCAGCAGGTTGTTGGTCTGCCATGTCCAGCCTCAAGCCAAAGACACACTCGATCGTTCTCCTGTTCATCAGCCATCTTCACCTGATGCTTAGCTGCAGGAGCTTGGGGAAAGCTCACATACTCCAATTGCCAATTAATCACCTGTTGTCCATTTGCAAGTTAAAGCTATTCTATGATAAATCTGCAACCTGTTTTGTAGCCATTTATCATATGGAGCTGTTTGCTCTAAATTGGATTAAAATAGTCTACAAATAGAGTTTGCTGGCAAAGGCACATTTAAACGTTTGAAACTTAAAATTCAAGTATTTTTCTTGCAGTGAAAATTTTGAGTCTTGGTTTTAAGAGATCAATCCTCTATTTAGACCTGAAACACTCATTTCTGCCCAAGCTGGACTTTGTGTGGTTTTCACAATGCACACCATTTGTCATTTCAACACAGGAGCTTTAATCAAAACAGGGCTGTATTGTAGGAACCTAATGAAGCATATGAAGAGAAGTCAGATTAGAGATACACTCAGCCAAGTTATATTAAATATATATACTGAACTGAATCTCTTAAAGATAAAAATTCACTTGTTTTAAAAACATTACAGAATAAAAAATGTTTTAATAACTTTCTTATAACCAAGCAATAATGTTTATACAATGTCTAAAAAACGTTTAACGATCCAAAAACTTTCAAAATAAAGTTTTTAATGTCTGGAACATATGGTAATGTTCTTTCAACCTAAAATTGTTAGCTGGGCAAGTTTATAGGTCTTTTATGTATTTTTGTCCTTCGTCTACCCATTAAGTTGTGCTGTACTTCACCCAGTGTGAAACTTAACCTTCCTGTGAAACACTACCTTTTATTTGCATGTTAATCACAACTACTGCATTCCATAAGGTTTACAAAAGGGTACAGTGGCCTGCTAGTTTTTGTATGCCATTGGTCGGATTGCGGCCTCCTCTCACAGCTGGAAACCTGCAGAGAAACTGCTGTGTCTGTCCAATAGATCAAAACATTTATGGCATCATATTTCCCTGTGATTTTTGCATACTTCTCTCAAGTCTGCAGAATTTGGTAGCTGTGAGAGTGTGTGTGACTGCCTGTCTTGCCCTCTACTAAACAGAATGCACGAGGCAGGGCCTGTGGCTTTTACTGGGTTCATCGGTTTCATTCGCCTCTCATAAGATCACATACATATTGTCTGTGTAGAAGAACTGGGCCAAAGTCAAGGTTTTCTTAGAAAGATTTAATTGTAACCAGTTCTCATATCAAAGAAGTGGTCTTACAATTACAATGCATAAATGGAAATGAAAACAAAGTATTAAAAGGAGCAGGGACAAGGAAGTTTCTCCGAAAATCCCATCCAATTACTATCAGATCTGTGTTTCTGTGAAGACAAAAGACAGAAAGAGACAAAGGAAAGAGAAATATGGGACTCATTAACAATTTTGATTAGCCCTGACCCAAGAAAAAACAAACTTTGAAGCAAAATGATTTTCAGCTTTATTCAACAATACAAAATACACAAGCAGTCTGGTTAAAAATTATAAATACAACATTAATTTAATCTTACATAAAACACATGTATTTCAAATAATAATTATAGTTGTATTTTAATAGTTTCTGGTTTGAATGTATTTGTCTTTGCTTATATAACAAAGTCCATGCCAAACTGGTTTCAACTCTTACTGGTGCTGTCTATTTTCATACCTATAACCTTAATCCAAGGTTGCTTGAGCAAGTCTTAGCATAAAAATCTGTTGGTACTTAGTAATGTATTATTTGAAAGCTGTGATAGTCTGTTCTTTGCATTGATGCACAAAACGACAGACATAAATAACAAACACTTGCTTTATATTAAAACTGATATTTAAAATAATTTGTATAAAAAAGCTATGTACAGTACAACTCATTTCAGATGATAAACACCATGTTAGTAAAAGACATTTGTCATTTAGAAATATATAGAGATTGCAAACCACAAATTGGCATTACTAATGTTGGTTAAATCTAGCACCATAAAAAAACAAAACGATATTTTTAGAGGTCTACAAAGACATTTTTTTCAGAAATACAGTCTGTTATGACAACATCCAAGAATCATCTTTACAGTAATTCTCGTGAACTGAATTTTTTACATGTGTGACACTGATCCTAAATCTGCACAAGAAAAAGAGAACAGTGTCATTTTAAATCTCCTCCTTGTCCACATTATTTCATAGTGCCTGCTAGACTCTCTAAGTGCTTGTGTGATGGAGTTCAACAAGACAAGAGTAAAATCAGCACATTGTACCAATGCAATAAACATTTTCCTTACACTGAGTGCCACTGTTATGCATGCATTGTACAGACAATGTACTGCTAAATTTATGATAAATGTATGTACAACAGGTAAAAATCTACAATAATAAACCTTCTAATTAACAATATATGTAAAAATTTAAGGTGCACTGACATTAATTAGCCTCAACATTCAATGAGAGTACAGCACAATTAGCCATATTGTTAATGTAAACGCTTTATCCTACAACATACTACAGTATTTTGCAAAATTGGATTTTCAAATTACCTAATCTACATTCCACAATTTCTAAGCCTCATACACACTTTGAAAGGCTTTATGGTTTAAAGATCAAATATGTAATTTCTGTGCTACCAAACAGAATTACAAAAATGATGACACTCAGGTTTTAAACAGGGTTTCCCAAACACTCCCCCTGTCAGCCATTGGTTGAGACAGACAGCAGCTCCCCAGATTCGATTGGTTGAACCATTGGTATGTCAGGCTAGTTGGATGTTTCAACAAACAGAGCAGTGTTTTAAAGCACCACAGAACCAAAGTATTTAAATGAGCCTGTGAATGGCTTACTTATAGTTGTCGCTACAAGTAAATCTGAAACAGGACAAAGTGTGTTACTGTCAAAGGAAATTACACACATTACCTTTAAGAATCTGTACACATTCCAGGAAAAGACACCCAAAGCATTACAGAGGATGCCAGTGAGAAGAACAGACATACAAGTAATCATATAAAGTACTCATATAAAGCACCTAAAATCAACCCTCAGGGTTATTATATACAACATCAAACAAAATAAGGCTGCTTGGCCCAAAGTAAACATCAATACTGGTGATCAGACCTATTCAGCAATGAATCAAAATACTGGGGCCAGTTGCATAAACTGCTTAGAAGTTAATCATCTTTTGTTCTCACCATAACTTTTTTAAAGTCAGTTACATTAAAGGTAGATTTTAATTTATCTACCTTTAATGTTAATGGTTTAATTTCAATTTTATTATTAACTGATTGCTAGTTAGTCAGACTAGTTCTTAAGACACAGTCTTAACTTAGCAGCTGTGTGTATGCAACTGGCCCATTGGACCTTGAGGGCTAGTGTTCTGAACACTCAATAAATCTAGTCTGTGAGTAAAAAAAACTGTTTGACTAGACTTAATGGAAGTCTTGACGATTAAGGCTATGGCTTAGTACAGTTGCTCTGAATACTATAAGCACCAATAATGTCTTTACAGATCACAGTAGAGTCCCTCTCAGTCAAAAGCCTATTTTTCCATTAAATGAACACATAAACAAAATATTAATATCAATACATTGCATAAACATTCAACAATAATTTATAAACATACTTCTTAAAAAAACATGCTGCCTTACAACCCATGGTCCTATATGGCCCGTATTTACAAAACGGGGATGCAGGAATGTTGTGCAAATTCCCAGTAGGGACAATGTCTCTGTGATGGGGCATGTGCATTTTGTCTGTTTATTTGAACCAGTGCAGGTAATTTGAATTCACAGCAGGAAAGCACATGTTGTTACTGCACGATCCTCCATAGCTTGGAGGGCACATAGAACAAGGAACACCTACTTTATATGGGGCCTCACCAATCCAGTTCCCCCTGTAAACAACAACTGCATTAGACAAAATATGCAGAGATCATTTGATCTATAGATCATACACACTTATTGGTAGACTAATGCCTTCTTGAAAAAAAAATCTTTTGATAAATATTCCTTTAAATTGTGCAATATGTTAAGATCTTTTTATTTATGACAATGTTTCTACAGTACAGAAAGATTCAATAAAATGTTATGGAAAACA
This sequence comes from Chromobotia macracanthus, assembly GCA_036877525.1. NCBI lineage: Eukaryota > Metazoa > Chordata > Actinopteri > Cypriniformes > Botiidae > Chromobotia > Chromobotia macracanthus. The sequence continues at coordinate 179,958 of JAZGTH010000100.1, read as the reverse complement.
AGCTTTAACTCAGTCTGGTTGTACTATAACTACATCTCAGCCAGCAAGTCAGCTCTTAATTACAGTTGAAAAATATCATGCTTAACAGTAGCCTAGATTGACAAGTGCCTTACAAGATTAAAGGAAGGAGGTCACAAGTCAGTCAAAAGTCACATGCTAGACAAGATTATGGTTCTTTGATTCCAGAATTAGAGGCAGAATTCCACTAAAATTCTAAATGCAGCAGGGGCTACAGGAATGCAAAAGGTCGTCTAGGTCTTTGAACCAGAAGGCACCATGCACGTCCATGCCAAAAATGCTTTTAACAGAGAAGTGTCAAGTTGCTACTCTCACGTCTGTTTGTGCATCTGTAGACCTAATTATGTTACTACAGAGCTTTACTCAACAGAATATACTTACTTAGGAGAATAGTTGCAAACCAGGTACGTTGCCCTCTTCCATACGGAGCCCCACACATTCATATTATGGCATGTGTTGACAGCACATCCTACTTTATTTGAGGTTGCCCACACCATCTGGCAGCAACAACAAAATATGGTCAAATGTTGAGGACATACCTGAAAAGCTTAAATATTATCATATACAATTTTATGGAGTTATAGAACCAATCATGATCAACTCACTTGGGTATAATGAGTGCACATAGGCCCATAGCATTTAAGGGGACATCTGGGATTGCAGTCTCGAGGGTAGGGAAACGAGTAGTCCTTTACTTCATCATACCAAGGCTTCACAAGCTGCAAAATGGATCTATACCTGCAAACAATCCGGACATAGCAATACATACATCTTGATGTGACATACATACATCTTGATGTGATAAAATGGCTTGCTTAATCTTTCAGAAACATACATGGATACAACAGAACACAATCCTAAGAAACATCACTGCTCACAGACTGTAAATACGTGTGAAGATACACACCTTCCTGTTCGAACTGAAAGGTTCTGACCCAGAAATCGAAGAAGACTTTGAGGACCATGATCCCAAATACATGTAGAAGCCCACTGCTCCGCTGTCTTTGCAAGAGTGTCATCCCAAATCTAAGATGTAAAATACACCGTTATCAATAATTTAAACAAATTCCTGTGCAATTAACATTTTTCTCATTTTATTAGAAGAAAGTGTTGGGTTCTTATAGGCTCCTACCCACAGATATATAAACGTAAATGCCCAAAGAATTAACAAAGATTACATTGATTCCCAAATGACCAGGGCAGTCTTAATCCTTATAATGTATTGACAAATTCTGTGTCAGCAGTTTTTCTGTGTCAGCAACAATTGACCACAACAGAAACAGACCATTCACAATTTTTTTTATGATGAAGTCAGTGCATTACCATAACATTTAACAAACATGATACTGTACCAGAATAATCCAAGATTTGGTTACATTAACAGATTTCCGATCATGCTTTTTCCATGACTGTGCACTTTTGGAAGTATTTCAGCGCTTGGCTTCAGTCTTAGCACAGTGATCTCTGCTGTAGGGGATCTTCTCTGGTGGCCTGTGCCAATTAAATCTGCTCAACAGCTGCCGGTGCCAAATGGACACGGAGACATTTGTTATTCCTGCGTCCTGTTACATACGCGCAAAGGGTTTAACTACAACAGCAGTGGCGCGCTCTCCAGGCAAAATGCCAGACAATTACCCAAATAAACATATAAAAACAACTGAACCCAGTGAACTGCTTTGAGTATGCAGAGCAAAAGTTCAACCAAAACCAAAAATTCTTGTTTAAGAATTTAGTCATTTACAACAGTTTCAAAGACAGTAATTACCATAAGAGACTTACCATATATTCCATGTTTGAGGCTGGAGGGAAAACCTTTCCTCTGACTTTATTATGATAATCAGTAATGGCAATCATATCGTTCTGGGAAATATAACGCTTCCTTCGGGGTTTGGCTTGGTTCGCAGCCTCAGTGAGATATTTTGAAGGCGCAGAGCCAATATCAGTGAAATTGGTCGCTGGCAGAGATGAGGACAGACTGGGATTAAAGGCTGCCAGTGCACTTGCTCCACAGGATATACACAAAAGCAGAATGTTGATAGCCAAGCGGTTTGAATTCATGACTGATGTCTGAGATGTGGTGAGCGGTTATTCCTTTCGCAGAATCTGCCTGTGCAATGCAAATTATTTTCATTTATTACAAATTGAGCCCAATAAACCATATTGTGCCATTTTACCCCTAATTTAACTGCATAGATTCCTCTAAAACAATACATGTTATTATTCACTGGTAAATGGTAACAGCCACCAGTGCAATAAAAAAGGGAGAAAATACAAATAATTAAAAGATTCTGAAAACTTCAGATACTTAAAGAGATGCCATATCAATGCATTAGGAAATCTCCTTTAAAAATAGCAATGTTTAAATTCCATTTTAGCTATTTATTTAACACTAAACCTGCTGATATTTCTCTACACAACAATTTACCTACTACAACACATCTGGTTAAACATGTCCTTGTTTGATGGGCACTTGTATGAAAACACGAATATTCATACCTTCTGCAAAATGCCAGAGCATATAAACACGATTCTTCTTTTCCAGGGTCTAAACAGCAGCAGCTTTGAATGTTTTCTCTGAGAGCCCTTAAGAAGTCACTCTCCCTGCTGCGGCGCTGCCGGTTTATATGCGGCTGGGTTGCCGGTTCAAGAAGCGTTCCGGCTTTGAAGGTGCGCGGGGATCCGCCCAGTCCGTCACCTGAAACGCGACATCATTAGAGACGTAAAACTCCGATCTTTATATTCATTTCCTGGCAGATCCGAGCAGGCTTAATCAAAACATCTGCTTTTAGTTTGCGCAGCTGGCAAGAGTAGTAAAGAAAACATAAGATAAGCGAGCGAGTGATCCAGTGACCCCAAAATTCAGAGTAGTTCACTGCAATGATCTATCTGAGCCAAAGGCAAACCATAGGATGGATAATGCAACATAAATTGGTAGTTGTTCAATAAGCACTGTCTTTCGTATTAGCTTTGCATTTATGTTTTCAGTATGTGGTTATTGGCTGTGCATAAATTAACACAGTAAAGTATGCAGATGAAATACAGCAATAGTCTAGTCTTACAGTGGCTTAAATGATCAAATAGTTATGACATTCAGGAATAAAAGGAAAAAAAAGTCTGGCAGTTTAAACGCTAGAGATGAGTACCAGGTACTCTCCATTTCAGTTTCTTTGTCTTAATTATGATAAGTTATTAGCCTGTACAAATTACAATTATTTGAACACTGACACGAGTCCAGCCAATCCAGTGTGCCATAGCAGTTTGTGAGCCAAGGGCAAAAAGCAGTTGAATCGTTTTGTTTGGCAGCTGGCACACAAATGTGACGCAGAAGCTGCCCCTCAAGCCCACCCCTCTGCACAAAAGCTGGTGGTTTCCAAACTTTCTTGGAAGTGATGGAAGAGCTAGAATTGTGAGAAGATGAAGCAGTCATACAACTACATTGTGAAATGTGTGGAAGTTTATGAAGCAGTATGTTTGTGCTCATTCTGTAAAGGGATAAATGATGGGAAACAGATATATACATGATTTTATTTTCAATAAAACCACAGTAAACCCCAATGATTTCACTTCAGGTTGTATATACTGTACATGTTGATATACACACTATACCAAAGCTTCATATAAAAACATTTCCATTTGGACCACATACTCTCTTACCCATTTTGAGGAACATGTCAATTGTGTTTTTAAGCCAAAGTACAGTCAAAATAAATTGTCTTCCTCCTCCATCAAAACATCAACCTTCTTCAGTGGGCCAGTTCAAATAAACAGCTTTTACTACGACCTCACTGCACCTGTTCTGATTTTACTGATGCACACACCTGGACAGCTGTCTTAACACACAATTTAACTCATTTAACAGAATAGATCTGCTTGTTATGACTGCTTGACAGAGTATCCTTGTGTTGTAACTTTTTTAAAATTAAGGATTTAAAATTAAAACCAAGACCTCACAGGCAAAAAACTCTTGTGTATAAACAGAACAATGCTTAAGTCAAATAAATAGTCCAAACAAATTAGCCAATAAATATACATTTTGCCATTATACATTCAACATTTACAATTATCAGGATTCGATTTCCATTCTTTGCATCACCTGTCCTGGAGAAAGAAAATCTGCCGCCAATCCCACAATCCACCTTGACAGTGTGACAAGTGGCTTCCAAAGGAACTGATTAAAAATGCTCACCCACCTTCACTTTAAACGCACCACTTGAAACATAGTTATGGAATTTTCTAGAAGTGGCTCTTTGTATAGTTGCAACTGACTGTTGCAACTATACACACCTTTGTGAAAGTCAGTTCCTGGCAGTTTACTAGTATGCAGTGAGATACAGTGAGTAGAAAACGACTCAAACTCTCTACAATACCAAATGTTGCAGTAATGAGAGATGCACCTGGCACACATCCTTCTCATTAACAAGCTAAGTAAGTGAGGGGGTAAAAGGAGGGGTTTTTCTCCCGTAAAAGTACAACTGGAGTCCTTTGCTACAGTCTTCTGCTTCTCTGATTTGTCTCCTGAGAAATAAGCCCTGGTAATTTTACTTGCATCTCCTTCAAAGTTTCAGCAGACATTTAAACCATGTCTCAAAATGTGCAGTTTTGCTCTGTCTGAGATTTTAAAGATGAGCTCATAAGCCATGAAAGAGCAACATTTGAGCAATAACATTTTCCTTTCAGAGGAGTCATCCTCTGAGATTATAGACAAAAAAATGTGAGAATTGAAAAAGTCAGCATGTCAAATCCAGATGTTAATCTATAACATCAACAGTCACCTCTGCCACAGTTAATTAGATGTTTCATTATCACACAGTCAAATAATCAGTTTTCATTTGTGAGGGATAGGCTGCAAGTAGAGGACTGTTACAGAGAAGCCCACTTTTTTCAAACAGAACATTTATTTACTTATTGCCTTGTTCCAAGTTTCCCTTCATGCTCCCTCTTAGTGGCCTCGCGGAAGCCCTGCTGGTGCCAACAGGGTTAGATGCAAAAGAGGCTCATCAGTGCCTTAAGACTGTCCATTCAGACACAAGCTCACAGCTGTGAACTCCACCCGTAGGCTTCAGTTTCTCCTCTGGCAGAGAACAGTATGTCTAGGAAAATCACTTAGCAGTCATCAGTGTGTGAATGAAAACGAAAACACCATCGCTTTGAGACTAGCAGAACCAGTGTTTGTCCTCGGGGGTCGGATTTGAGAGCTATGCAGGAGCTTTGATTTGATTTAAGCAGTCACCAATAATTTGTTTTTATTTGTAGTCATTAAAAAGGCCAGACTCTTCAGATTTACAGCAGGGATCTTTTCCAGCTTGGAAATCATTTGTGCGTTTTGTACTCAAAAGGCTTGTTAAGTTCTTAAGAGTGGGCACTTCCAGTTCCTGTTGTGATGATATTCAAAAAGACAAAGCATAAGGGAAGGTTTTCGAAATTGAGTGGCTTATCTGATTATGTGTCATCACCCATAGAGAATGTCATAAGAGGATATGTCATTGAATGTAATAAAATGTCCAGATGTGTATCATTTTCTGCTCAACCTTTGATTAGATGCAGCTGCATGCAATCGATACAATTAATATTAATATGCCAACCTTATTTAATGTGTCACAGAGCATTATAAAACTTCCACTTCAAGCTATCATACAGTGGTAGTTGCTGATTGATATTTGTTCAGTGTCTGTCTCAAAATTGCTGAGGACTGCCCAGCTAACAATTTTGGATTGTAAAAACATTTCCCTAATGTTTCCATTAAGTAACAAAAACTACTGCAAACAATAACTGTAAAAAACATTTTGATAACTTCGAGAGAATGTTAGCCAACATTCTGAGAGTTCTCTATTAGCCAGGTGGTTGGTCTAGATGTTTTCCCACCTTGTTGTCTGGATACATGCTTTCACAAGGTTCCTTCTAGTTTAGAGAGCACACTCTTGGGGGTTCAACAAATTACTGTCAGGTTTGACAAGTGCACAAAACAACAGTGAGTGCAAACAGTGTTGCACAAAGCCAGGTCACGCCTGCAACCTTGGTGCACTTACAGGAATCCCCATAATTACATTATCTGGATACTAAATTGAGCTACAGGTTAATGTATCTTTAACACATACTGTATAGAAACAACACCTGCACATATTGGGAGGGTGAATCTTGTCTTGTGTGTGCATCCCACCAAAGTAAATAAAGCCGAGGTGTGGGAACATGATCATGGTAACAGAGTTCACCTCAGAAACAGGTTCTGCATTCTGCGGTACTATATCTATTTTTAACATACCACATTCTTTTGCAGCCAAAATATTCTCACTCATATATAAAACATTTATGGCCATCTTTGATGCCTGGGGTCTTATAAGTGTGGGGGCTGTTGGCTTCGTGGTCATACTAAGATATTTCACAAGATGTTTAGATGTAAATGCCGCAGACACAAGTAAACATAAAATGCTCTCCAGGTCTAAACTGGGCTGGTAAACATTTTTTGAACATCAATAAAACATCAAATACAAGTACACAAAGGCGTATTGACGTATATTTGACTACTAAGTGCATGTTGGAGAAAGGACGCTGTTGAGTATTTTACCTGTTTATAGTGTCTATGAGGTATGGAGCACATCTCCGGTGTGACTTTATTAAATGAGTACAGTGTGGGTCAGTGGAATCTGTTTCTTGGTCTTGCAGATCACTCTTGGTTGTGAAAATGAGCAAGCCGATTGGCTGTGGCTACAGAGGGCCAGAGGCTGTCTAGACAGCAGATGAAAGATGACTTGCAGCTTTGGCAGCTGGTTGTTTTGGTTATGTTCCTAGCTAAGGTTCTTTACCTGTCATACAGTAGCTTTATCAAGAGCATGAATCCAAATCACATTAAATGTGCTTAAAACTTAATGCTGTATGTCAGATTTACACGCTATCGACGTGTGACTTTCTTTGTTATTTGTTATATGTCTGGCATCACTGGGCTAAACTCGTAGAACTAACTTCAGAAAACATTGTATGTCTAAGGCATTTAACGAAATAGTGTCTTGTATATCATTGTTTGACACTTAAATTATACAAAAGGCAGACCAGTTGTTAAGTGAGAGAGAATAAGGATTAAACTTTTTAAATTTTACAAGCATATGCATGTACTGGCATTTGAACTACATTTGTAGCCTGCAGAACAACTCAGTGGGTTATGTATTATGTATGCTCAGTTGAGTTAAGTATTTAGATATGCCATGTGTTGTAAACAACACAGCTGGAATTCACAGGATGTTCTGAGTGGGAGAGCAGATACATGCAGATCTTCTCTTGCTCAACCCTGGTCTCCAAAATGCACCATAAATCCTTTTCCTATAATCAAAATGTTTATGGAGATTTATATTTCTGCTGTATTTTTCATCATGTAGCGTCTGCAAGAATGGTCTAGTGTACAAGACATTAGTAGTTTGGTCCTGCTTTGACAAGTTAGAAGCTATGTAAAACAATGCAGCTAACAATTTTAGGTTGTAAGAACATTTCCCTTGTGCTTTCATTAAGTAACGAAATGTAAAAACTGTTTTGAAAGTTTTAGAAATGTTCAATATGTCCAGTTTTTTACATGTTGTATTAACATTATTGCTTGGTTATAAGGTTAACGTTATTCAAACTTTTTAATTCTGTAACTTTTTTAAAACTACTTAAGAATAACATCTTTGATATGATTTGTAATGTTAATTTTTTTATTAACTTTTTTTATAACTTTAATAGAACATTAGCCAATGTTCTAAGAATTTTTCCTGTTAGCTGTGAAGCTATCACCTTAAGATAACCCCAGACCATTAGCTGAATATCTGATGCATCAAGGCACACCTAATTGGGAATGCTTTGTCTGAGTTTTGAAATCATTGTCTGATTGGTTGATTTCAACAGGATTTCTGGAAGACATGTTGTGTTCTTTAACTGTCCACTGTGATTGGTTGCTTTACAAGTCAGTCAGCCTCTTGGGTGCCTCTTGACCAATGAAAGCTGTGCTACAGTCCAGACATTCTCCCATCAGTCTGAAGGTCTGGCTATGCGAGACTACAGCAGGAGCAGCATACAGCCATTATAATGAAAGATTTCCAATGTTGCACTGTGTCCCCTTAATTGACCATTTTGGCCTTTTCTACTCATAGGCTTTTAAATCATAATGCCAATGTTAATGGTGAATAAAGATCCATCATAATCTCTGTTTTTGTTCGGATTTTCAACAATTAATCCACTGTAATTTCAAGATTTCTGTCTTTGAATCTGTCATCCATCAATCTAAATGAAACTGCGCTGTATGACCTCATTGTCTCCAAAAACAAAGACCGTAATGGTTCCAGTTTCTCTTGATATTACAACACCCCTTGGCCCTCTAACCTACTACACAATACAGACTCAAAACATTTTATTCAAACAGGTTTTGTGAAGGAATAATCTCTTTTATCAAATATCAGATAGGGTGGTTGCTTCTCTGATTTCAAACAAATGTTATAGTAACCCATGAAATTTTCTTGTTTAAAAGAATAACGAAAACTTGGCATAGAAACCCTGCTAGCTGGCCCTCACCCAGAGATGACCATTAGAATGTTGTTTTAGATTTTCCTCATAGGGTCCTGTAGAAGGCACATTCTCCTGTCTGTCATGGATGTTTTCCCATCTAAATGTACTAAACATTGATCTCACAGGACGATAACAACAAATTTACTCACACATGTGAGTGTTTCAGGTTTAATCTTGATGAAAAAAGATTATGTATCTATTTATGCTATTATTCATTTAATCCCTTCTCTCCTTATCAAATGAGCTCATAAATCACCGGTTGAACTTTCACCCTAAATCTGAATTTATCTGAATTTATAAATCTGATTTATTGCAATGACCATTTCCAAATAAAATATTATAGTTTCTGCTTAATATATGAGAATCATGCTTTGATGTTGTTGGATTCATTTATTATTTTTATTTTCTACTCTGCTATGTCAAAGACACTACACTGAGCAAACCAAACAAACTTAGTCGCTCACCAGGCTCTCTGACGTATAATTGGTTAGACACAGTGCTCTGGTGATCCAGCGTTTTTGTGTTTGGACTAAATTTTCAGGCCATCAGACACACAAATCTGCATCACCTCAGTCTTTGTTTTGACTGCAGCTCTACTGTTGGTCAGTTTCACCCTCTGTCTTACCTTTGGCTCTAATATCCACAGCGGACTAATTTGCCAAAAAATTCCACGCAACATAAGCTCATTTCCTGGAAATAAAATGGGTGGAAAATGTAAATTAATTTTAGCTCTGTTTATGAATTTACTCACGTGTATTTTGAGGCGTGTCTGGCAGTTAGAGTCCCAGATAACTTTTGGCTTCCAGCATCCCACAGAAGAAAAGTATGACATCATGTTATACCACATCTGCACAGTGTTTGGGTTATGCAGAAGCACTTTAGCAGAAGAATTATCTGTCATTACATTTGACTGAAAATCGATAGTGCGTCACTCTCCTGAAAAACATGTCACTCTGCCAGCCTGCTTTCAATGACTTGCTTGGCTCATCTTTGCAACTTTTTATTTCATGTGGTTTTCCACTAACAATATCCATGTGGCCACTGGTGCAAATCACACATTATATTTCTCCTGCATATCAGCAACACAGATCTATCCATCATATCATGAATTCATATCACAGACAATAATTCCATCACTGTCATTCACAACATATTATATAATGTTATAAGTTATTCAAACCATATTACAGTAGTCCACATATGTCATCTTTCAATATATCTTTAAAATTGCTTAAATACATAATGTTTTTCCAAATCCTAGTTTTAGGTCACATGAGAGCACAAGACACAAAAGCTGTTACTAAAAAAGGCCTTCTTTTTCATCAACTTCTAGGGCTGTATCCCAGAATGCATTGCAATGAGCTAATGAATCCAAAATGAGAGGAAATAAATGTTGAAAATAACCTTCATTCAACACTTTACACAATATTTGTGTGTGCTATACATATATGTATGCTTGTTCAAATTCAATTTGATTCTAAACAAAAATGGTTATTGTACTATTTAGTAGATTAGACCTGTACCTCCACTGTAGCAGCATTCAGATGCAACCTATATCACACAATAATAATTAATGATAAAAGATGTGTCATTAACTTCAATGGTTGAAAAGCCTCTGGATGTCTCTATTAGGTCACCTTTTACCCTTACAGGTTTATCGTCTCCAAGATCATGAAGGAGGAGGTTGGAATCCTGAGGTATTCCTTTGAGCTCTTAGAATGACAAACCTTTAGCTGACCTATGACCTTGGACATTACACATTAGCAGAGTAAATCCAGATGGAATCACACTAAATACACACATTAAGTCACAGTTAATGTCTTGTTTTGTCCAGTGGTACAACTTTTTGATGGATATGTTGTAGACATTCTAATCCACATTTATATATTTAAATCCTAACACACACACTCTAAGGACATTGGTTAAAAGGGGACTTTCAAGAGAAAGTGCTATCATTTTAAAAGCACTGGAGAACCCATTTCCATCAATGACATTAGCAGAGTGGGAACAGTGTAGAAAGAAATCTCTCTGAACTCTTTCCCATCATCAAATAAACTGCACCTTCTCTAGTAACTTGGACTTGGAGCCAGTATAAGCAGTTTCCAAAGCGCCAAACATGGTAAAAAAGTGTAGTAACCTAAAACATTTTGTCAGTTAATAAAGATAAGAGAACCCTGTCACAGTTTGGGAAACCCCATCAGAGTTTGACATCATAGATTCTGGATTTTGATATGTTGTATGAGAGTTCAGTATATGTTTAGCAGTAACCTTTGACCTAAATGACGACCAGAGCTGTTCCTTGAAATCCTAGTCATTAGACAAACTGAACAGCAGATTTCCTCATTAGAGAACCAACAGGGCGTTTCACCATCAGCAAGACTCTGCAGTTCTTGCATCAGCAGCGTGGCTCTTATAACCTCACTTTAGAGGATGTGCTAAAAGGATTCATTTGATTTATATCATACAGAATTTAAATTCACTTATTCATATTCCTAAACAGGTTATTCAGTGATGATCAACCTTATTTAGGGAAGACACTATATGGAATATTGCTGTCTGTTGCCATGGTTGCATCATCACAAATCACTATCGTTGTAAATGCAATTTTAGCAAACACTTATTTGCAGGTGTATTTGTCACCTGTAATAAATTGATTAATCTTTAAAATGAAAGTGTCCAATAATAGGATAAGATAAAATGATTAGTATTAGTTTGTCATGTGATCTCATCATGGTAATCCTCCTTTTGTACAGTAGAGTAAAACATATTTACCACAATTATTATAAGACTGTAATATATATTTGTCAGTCATTGCAGGTTGTATTGTAGTATAAATTACTTGGTACACTTTAAAATCATATAAAATATCATGCACAGGATACTTTCCATACTACTGCATAGTAATGGCACCTTTGATATTTGCCTTTGCGGATATGTTTTTCTAGGTTGTAATCCATACATATAAATTCATCAAGAGACAATTTTAGTGGGGCTTTATAATTCCATTATAAAACATGTTTTGTTGAAAATGGCATATGACATTGGCATATACTGTAGGTTGGAAAACTCCAGTCCGGTGCATAGTTTTTTTCTATCTTGAAGAATTTCCTTTAAAAAAATAACAGCTTAAATCATTTGAATTTACAATAATAAAAGAATAGTTTTTCTTTCTGTTTTGTTATGATAACTTGCCATTTTAAAAATGATTGCTGCAGGGCATATACATTGATTTTACATTTTTGGATTGGGGTACACATGCAGTAAACTCTCTTCTTTATTTTTCTCCAGAAAAACATTATACAGTGAAACTATATAGTCATAGACCTTAAATGCATAGTAATCTCTTTGGATTCTGCTGTCCAATGGCATTTAACACAGAGACTATTGAGAGTCTTTGATGAGTCTTTTGATGTCCACAGAGCCTGATGAATCTTTATTTTTACTGGCACCTGGTGATGAAGAATTAGGTGTCTGTTTGAAGATCTGCTTAGCTGGACTGCTGTACTTCTAACAGCAAAGGATATCATATGTATAACAGATTATCCAGTAAAGCTGACTTTTCTGTTCCCACAATTAACAACTGAAATTAAGTTGTACGGGAGGATTTATGCACGCTCCAATTTTTTAGTATATAACATCCAGTTTTTGGCCTGTGTTTTTAATGTGCATACAACTCACATCCATTAGGCTAATTTCATTGAAAGGAGCATGGAAATAATTTTAGGCCCCATTTGCAATATTGAAGGGTCAGACTTTTGCTGTAGTAAAATAACAATGTGGTTGTCGTCTGATTTGAGCCAATTTGGAAAGAAATCAAAAATATTCACTCTATGTAACATATTGCACATCCTTCCAAACATACAATTAATTTTCCTGCCTGCCAACTCAAACTTCACCTTTCCAGGTCAGATTCAATTTAATGGTTATTTACTAGGCGTTAATTCAACTATCAACTATCAATGAATTGACCCTTGTCATCATGAGACGGTCAGGGAAACACACTCTTTTCCCCAACCATAGGTTGAGGAAAACTGTGGGTTGTAGTGACGTAAAACACACTGAAAGAACGTTCTATTAACCTCTCCAAAAAACATTCCATTCATTCTAAGACTGATGTCTTATTCCAAAGCACCAAAAAAAAACAGCTTAGCATGAGTGACCATTACTGACGACAACTGTATGGTCAATATTTTATTTGTGATTGTTTGATAAAGTGTGTCATTATGACTACATTTATGTGAAATATGAATGCTATTTGTCTTATTTACGTTTCTCCAGAATGAGCGTTTATCTGTGGTAAAATCATTGGTTGGAAGCTGTTTCCTTTAAAACTGCTTATAAGGCTTCTCCTTACCCCATGGGGAGCTGCAGTTACAGTTACAGAAGGGTAGTTACAGAAGATGAGAAAACCAGCTGTTGCCCCAACAGAGAAGTTAAGCACACATTAACATAACATAGCCTTGGATTTGAGCAGTCATTATGTGTGTCAGATACATTCCTAAATACAGGCAGTTATTGAACAGTAACACTGGCAAATGTTTACATTTATTCAACACCACCCAAATACAGTGTCCTCATTCAATTTAAGGGTTTACCCTTAAGCTACAACTAAAATGGATGAATGTTATTGCATTGGGTAACATCAATGCAAGTGGCATCTGGAAGAGAAAGTCCATAGGGCATTAAATAAGGTCCAAAGAGCATTAAATGTAACATTAATAATCCAGGAATGGTCTGTTACCAACCACAACTATTAGTGGTTATAGACAGGCTGATTATTATGAGAGATAAAGCTGATCCTAGATCAGTTCATGAGGGAAACTTTTATCAAAGTTCACAATGGTACAGATTGACATAAATCCCAGAATGCAACTAATCTGTTATTGTAGGGGAACCAATGGCACAGTGATGCAATCTGCCACAAAGATGTGCTCTAAAATGGCTGAAGCATAAAATTTAGATTTCAATCATGAAGATACACAAACACACATACTCTCGGAAAACACAGCACGTAGCGGTTCATGCAGGATATTCAATATTCAAGGATAAAATGTATGAAAAACATGTTTTCATACATTTTATATCGCAAAAAAAATTTACACAATTTTAAAACCCAGCTAAAACAATTGATTTTTAAAAGGATTACAATGACATCACTTCCTGTTTGAATTTAATGATAAATGAATGGTGTTGTTTGATTTAAGAGAAACTTGATTCAATGGTCATCCAAGACTTATTAGTCAGTGTTAATAATGTTCTAGGCGAGGGCATGACATTGAATAATGAACCCTGGATGACCATTTAATCTGTCTTCTAGCTAGGATAGAATCTCTTAAATCAAACGATACATATGTACACAGCTGCAGTAAATAACTCTCTGTTGTCTGGATAATGTCAGTATTTTTACAACTTGTTAAATGGATGAGGATAACCTGACCTGAATACTAGTCACTGAAACCCAGATACGGTCAAACATTAATTCCCACTATCATCTAAATGTATTTATAATTGTCTCAAGGGCTTTATTTCTGTTAGTTGTGTTGGATCAAACGTAAGATTTTCTCAGTGGGAAGGGTGCAATCTTTCACCCTGTGTTCATCTATTGATGACAGTAGGCATAAATAAGCCTAGTTTATTTTGCTTCATGAATGAAACACCATCTTTAAATGGCCCCACAGACATTTAAACCAATATGCCATTATTTCCCTCTCTTGTTCAGGAAAATACAGTGCTGTGAAAATTATTTTCTTTCTTTTTTGCATATTTCTCTAGCTGAATAGATAGAGAAATATTAGACAAGGGTAACCTAAGAAAACTAAAGTTACTAAACTAAAATTGCCCCCTTGAAAAAGCATAGCGATTCTGCAAAGAGTGGGCCCCTTCACAGAGATAAGTGAGGCTTATATCAAAAAACAGGTGGTATATTGTTATAGTGATATTTAATGTTGTTCTACCAATTATTTTCACTGAAATAAAAAACATACTAAGATTATTTGTGCAGTATATTTTATACAGTTACATTTAGTTTGAAAATTGTACAATTTGCAATGAAACATCAGTAATAAAGCACGTTAAATGCTGTCATTACTGCTTTGAAATTTCAGTTCATACTTTTAATAGCCTACAATCTTCCATTCAGACAATAACAGTCTAGTAACCTTGTCTTGTGGGCCATAGCATGCTATTTTCAGAGGACGTTATTACTTGCAAGCTGTTCCTTTGAGAAAAAGAAGTTTATTTTACCATCCAAATTTTGTATTTTTCCAAAGATATATTCTGCTGGTTATGATTTGGTGGTCACCAAAGGAAAGCCTGGACATCTGAAAAGGGTACGTAACAAGCCTCCTGTCATGTGACCTCAGCTGGACACAGTTCTTGCAGTCAATGCTAGTAAAGCAGTTTTTCCCAATTAGTTTTCATAAACTAATTGGTTTGTGATATTACTACTCATATTGTATGAGTTTAAGTTGCATTACCATTTTCAGAGATGATCATCTTTTAATGAAAACCACTACCAGGCAGAGTGAAGAGAATGAAGAGGCTATTCACAAACTCAAAGCTCATTTTTGGCTTTGGTTGGGAGGTCTTGTGCCAAAAGCAAGGCAAAATGGCAGTAATCTCTCTTGTTTATTAGTACAGGGAACTGTAAACACTACAGCAGTAAATAAACTAGAGGGTACTGGGTTCATGTATTTTCCCACTGTGAATTAAATTAACACAATAATATTTTCCATCCAAGTGTCACAAGACTCTAGTGTGAGAGTGTTTGGCAATTTGAGTGGAAGAGAAATTTCTAATCTGTGTGTGTGTGGTTTTATTTAGGCATGGGAAATAAGATTGAATGGATTTGCTCATTGTAGACCAAAGGTTGATTTTGAATGATTTAGAACTGATTTCATAGGAGATATGAGAGGGAAATGTAGAGTGACTAGACAACCTGTAGCCCTTTTAAAATGCATCATCTGCATTTACTCTACTAATTGAAACACTATGCTTTAAATCAGCAGAGAATCTTGGCAAGCTGTTTTATGTCATTCAGGCTCATAGTAGTCAACTAATTTAACTAATTAACTTTAACTAAGTAACTAATTTACAACCCCAATTTAAAAAAAGTTGTGATGCTGTGTATAATGTAAATAAAAACAGAATGCAATGCAATTTGCAAATCTCACATGCTCATACTTTATTCACACTAGAACATAGACAACGTATCCAATATCCAATGAAAGCGAGACATTTTACTATTTCATGCAAAATATTAGCTCATTTTGAATTTGATGGCAGCAACATCTCTCAAAAAAGTTGTTGGTGTTGTATTAACAGTATATTACCTGAATGAACAAATTTAACATCTTTTTTTAATTAAGCATCTCCATATTTATTCATATTTATTTATCTTTAATTTGTTTGTTGCCATATTTCTTTATGTAATTGCATATTTTTCATTTATTTCTCATATTATCTTTTTATCATTTCTTTTTTCATATCTTATATGATAATAAGGAGGCGTGGCTTTAAGATGATGTCCAATCTAATGCTAGTTTATGGAAACTGAAATTAAACAGTAGGAAAAATGGAATGTACAAGGCTGTGCTAGGTTATCTTAGCTTGGGGAGAAACCTCTGGAAAAAACATATGTTGGTGTGTTGTCTATATACTGTAAGTGTTTTTTCAGATGGAAGAGCAGAAAATGTGTTTTGGGTTTGGGTGACTGGGGTTCTTGAGAAGAGACCTGGCTTTCTACCCTCAATGTTTGGTAACACAGTCACTGATGAGCTATTTTCACCACCTAGGTTTTTGCTGTACTGTCTGTCAGCTCCCACACAAACCTCAGATACAGCCAGCATGCTTTCATTGGTGCATCTGTGGAAATTGGTCAGGAAATGTGAACACATGCCATTTGACAGGAATCTGCTTTGTATTAACCCCAAACAGAGCTGAACTGTCCTGACATCAGTTTACTTTTGTACCAGAGCAGCTTACCATCATTTATTGTGATTTAAGCCACAGATTTAAGATCAGACAGATATTTTTTGGCTTAGCCTTTCAGACTCAAATCCTTTTAGATATTTGTATTCTGAACAGCAAAAAACTCACGTGCAACCCGGTATTTACAAACCCAATTCAAATCAAATCCATATGTAGTTCCAATTCCAATTAAAATCTGATTGTTTGGAATGCTTTTTAGTCTGAATAGTCAGCTTGGATTTCATGAACTTTTCTGGTGTTTCTGGATGGGAGGCGTATGGAATGCCAAGCAAAGTGTGCATAATGAAGTATATCTGGACTGTGACAAATATTAATGTATAATATAACGTAAATGCAAAATATATTAATACAGAATGTACAGAACATGAATATAAGAATAAATTGATGCTGTAAATTATAAATTATTACAAAAAAATAATTTAAGTGCAAGCAATTTCTGACAAATGCTTTTGATATTTGAAATCAAATATCAACCCAAACAAACACAACCATTCCTTCATTGCTCCGCCCCCAAATGAACAAAACACATGCAACACAGGTAGTAACTAACAGCTGACACATACGCCCCCTTCTGATTGGCTAAGAGGATGTTATGGAGTTGTGGGGATCCGTACGATCCACGTTGTTTTATTTTAATAACGTTAATATTGTTTTATTTTAATATTAACACAATATTTTTTGTCAACACCCACACAGAATAAACAAATATTCACAAAATAGAAAATATTCACAAAATTGTGAGCGTGTTTTTCAGAAATTGCTTACCCCACCTTTAATAAATTTATTATTTGTAAGACTAAATTGTATGAAAATATATTTTTCCATTTCCTACATTTTTCATTAGATAATTGTATTTATTTTTCCAGCATACTAATTTATGTATTATTCACAATGATCACTGATTACCATGGAGCAAACATTGGTAATGTTTCAAGAACATTGAAAACTGAAAATATCCCACTGTTAACAACTCAAACACAGACTGAGACAAATTCCACGCTCCATATCCCACCGGATTGGCTGATTATGCGTATTATGGTACAAAATGTGCTGGTTTTATGGTATATGGGGGCAGTTTATTTAAGACTGTCAGAGCACATAACCGCAGTGTGTCTGGAAGAATGCATCACCAGAGAGTCTAAACTTCATTCAATCTGTTGTGTCTTGTCATTTTATTTGCTTAAGAATCCCTTAGTTCCATATCACTCAATGCCAGAACGCAGAGCGGAGACAGTATTCATTCTGGATTATTATTTTCAAGAGATTTCAGCTGGAAGAGTAGAACAAGGGTGAGAGAAAGAAAACATGGACAAAAGTAAAAGTACAAAATAAATGAGGAAAAATGCTAAATCTTTACCACGCTAACATAAATTAGAAATGGACTAAATATTTCCAAGATTTTTTGGATACAGGTCACCATTCTGGACACTCATTCTGAACAAAAACAAAATCATGTGGCTTATCAGACTTCTGAACTCGACACATCTGTGTTCAGAGCCAGTAATATAACATAAAACTTGGTTTTCACGACAACAATGACCGTTCACGTTAGCCCAGAAATGTGTTCTTATTACGTAAACACTTGTGCTGTGCAGGGTGAGTTCGATCAACAGCAGTGCCAGAATTCCACTCACCTGCATTATCTAATGAGCACTAGCACAAACCACTGCCAAGCCAAATGTCTATTCAACACCTTTGTTAAATTTCCATTTTCTAGAGTGACCCATAAAGCTAATATGTCTGGAGTGAATTTGAGATAGTGATGATAAACCATATTTCTTTTCAGACAGCCTACATCCTATCAGAGTGATTTAAAGAGATGCACGACTGAGATGTCTACAGTATTTTATTATCATCAGATTTACAATAAGCCAATTTTTCTAAACAAATTTAGTTGGGGAGACCAGTTGCTATACATTCAGTCATGTTGTCTTTTTGTCTTATGTTTTTTAAATGTATTAATGTAACATCCTATTATCATAGTCAAATACACATTCTGCTACAAATAATCCCACAGGGCATGCTGGTCCTGTTTTAAGTTTTTGCCCTGATAAACAGGCCTATTGTGGCCTCAAAATCATTTTTAACCTCACAGGAAAATGTAGGAAAATAGGAAAATACCCTCAGAACTTCAAACCCTTATTGAAGTGAAGTTCCAGTTTTGCCACTGGTAGACCCATTTTGGTGATTCGCAGAGAAGAAACCAATTTCAAGGGATGTGAAATCAGTCTTAACAAGGAGTGAAAAGATATTTGTTGCATTTTTTGTTGTACTGTTTTGTAGCCGTTGTGGTTGTTACAGAAATCTTAGTGAATTTGCGCTCGATTTGTATTCATTGCAAACTACAGTAATCCTAAAAGTATGCACTTTCTCGTAATCTGCTTTGATGAGAAAGAGCCTGCCAAGAAAATACAATAATTTTTTATGTGAGAGGGACAATGAAAGTGTGTCATGAGCGGCTGAAGCTGTCAGGTTTGTGCTGAGTATATCTGGACAACTGTCAGCTCCAGACTGCCATCTAATTTAATGCATGTATATTACAATTAATAATTATCAGTATTTGCTAAACATCACTCCAGTGGGACGTATCAAACACCACCAAATAAACCACCAAACTTTTTCCTTTAAGTTATTTCCAGGTTGCCAATTTCCCCTGTATAAATGCGTATAGTATAAGGTATAATTAGTATAATAAGCTTAATTTTTTTACCCCCACAAGAAACAGAAAGAATGTGCCGCCCAAGTATGGTGATCCATACTCTGAATTTGTCCACTGAATTTTACCCATCCAGTAAATGCACACACAATGGAGTAGTGAGGTGTGAACACACACACAGCAAATAATGTTGTTTCCATACGGTTTTGAACCAGGGACCGTTTGCATGTTAGGCAAATGCGATATGGCAACCTACATATTAACCAACCTGTTTTTTTATGACTATCCTCCACATTTCTCTCAGGAGACATACAGTATCTTTATTATAAATGTATGCTAATATCCTGTATTTAAATACCCTGTGCACTGCATGCTCAAGAAAACTATTGCCATAAGCTTGATAGGGGTGCTGAACATAGTTCAACCTGTTCAAAAGCTTCCATCCTGGGCTGTTTACATGAGTGTGTGATGTTGATTTGATGCAGGTTCCCTCATAGTCATTGGCATTATTAGTGGTTGATAAAGATCAGATTAATAGACCAGTAAAAGCCAGAATTCCCCTGCCAAATGCAGTGGTGAGCCAAGCACACGTACACAGGTTAGCCAAGAAACCATGGCTGCTATTATCTTTGGCTGTGGCCTGATCACACTGCAATTGTCTGCTTAGACCAAGAGCTCCTTTTGCGGACCAAAATCAGCAATAAGCAAAAAGAAAAGTCACCTAGCTTTTTAGTATTTAGCAATTAAAATGTGTTTCTTGAAAGATTCTGGCAGGAGGCTCACTTTTCTAAGAATTAATCCAGTCGACTGCTTACATACAAGTGCACTCATTTTTCAACATTTTCAGACAACAATGTTTGGAATTAAACTTTTAAAGATGTTTTGTCTGCATCGTTATAGATTACATAGAGTTAAATGTCTGTTACATCTTGACACAGATAAACCGCACAAAAACACACTTCTTACAAACTGTACTCTAAGCCATATTTTAAATAACCTCTGGGTGCCAGACGTTTGTACCAGAATATGTCATGCTGTTATATTAGCTCAGACACAGTCCATTTATGATACATTGAGCTTTGCATAAAAAGTGGACCCCTGTGAGAGGAATGCATGGTCCAATGCATGGATGTTTACAATTGATTCCAGCTGTGCCGGGACTCACAGTGGTATATGGCTGAAAACCATGTGTACTTCAAGGCCTGCAGGTTCAGCAGCACTGAATTGCTGCCTGCAACAAAATTGAGAATTATTCTTCAGACGTCTATGGGAAAGATACTGTGGTATTACACTGACAGACAGTATTACTTTCACCCAAAATGTTTTACAGTTCAAAGCCTCTTTCTACCATTTATGGTTGTCCTAGATCAGAAATGCAGAAATCTCATTTAGAAATCTCATTTAGAAATGTTTTTTTTGGCTGGTACTCATACTGTACCGCTTTAAAGATCAGTCTGTGAACATAGAGGTCATGAGAGATGATTTACCAGGAAGAAGAACTATGTTGACACTGAAAGCAGGGGCGCAGCAGCCATTTTAAAAGCGGGGGGGCAGCTGTCAGGTGATGTGACCCTCATGTTCATATAATAAATTCTAAATAGAATACCAATTGGCGTTTTAGAGCACCCTAGTGGCAATTTTGGGAACATGCCATGATAGCTTACAGGAACCTATTTTTGTGATATTATACTTAAGTTTGAAAAAGTGGTTTTGAAAAACAAAACGAAAAACATTCTTGGCATTTACATTCAAAATGCGGAGTTCAGATTTGCATGTTTAAGCATCTACCCAGAGCCTGGAATGGCCTATAGATCAAAGCTGTGAAAAAAGGACACTGATGGTCTTGGCATATTTGTGTAGCAAACACATGAGTATTCACAGGCGGGTGACAGGAGACACAGAGACCCAACCAGAGCATGAGACCAAAAACACTGCCTTGGCTTGAAGCAGCTTCAGAAAACAAAGACAAGCATTTGAGGAGATGGGTGAAAAGAAATCCATCACTCTAACAGAGGAAATCACTGCTAAATCCGTCTCTCAAAAAAACAACAATCTCAAGTTGTTGATCCAAATGCTTACATTTATTAAGTCAAATCTTGTAATTAATTAATTTTTCCCTAAATATTTACCTGTTACCTTACTTACCTTTGCCAGCTCCTTTAAAGGGAACAGATGTTTTATATGGTAATGTTTTCATTTCGGTTTACACTAAATACAATAAAACATTAAAATATGTACAGATATGAATATTAAACTCCTTAATATATGCAGTGTTTTATTACCTGTGTCAGTTTGGACCAAGATCACCCAATTCCCAGCTGTAGTTATGTAGTACAAAAGTCTGAATTTTCACCACCAGCAATGTGTGGTTTCAAAAACCAAAGCTAAAACATGCAATGCATTTCAATAAAAAAATGTGGTATTTTGAAACGATCAGATGGCATCAGGCATTCCAAAAATGCATAGGGGCTTCCTTGTGATTTGAGGCACCAAGTTCATTTCTGCACATTCAAAAAATTAATTAAGGATGTAAAACAAGTTGGTATGCTTAGCTTGGCTGAGACAATCCCTTCGAGTGGCCTTTAAAGTGCACAGGCCTAGAAACTTGGCTCTTCTCTCGTGCCTGCGTGCTTGTGTTTATGCTGTGCTTGTTGAAACATTTGAGGAGCACATGTACAAATGAATGATAGCAGTAGGTTTCATCAAAACGTTACAATGTTCAAACTTGCAGGGGGGCCATTCTAACACTTGTGTCAACAAGCCAGAATCCAAGTAGTCAGATCAGTAAATACCGTAAAGCTGGAAGACCTTTCTGGAAGCCAGGTGATTGTTTGCCTTTTGATGGGCCAACACATTTAAGGAAAATCGTCTTTTGCCTTAAGTCCAGGGTTGTGACAATTTGAAAAACATCTTTTTGTTAGTTTGTTGTACCTCTAAAGGTTTTGATGTCACCAATTACAGTATTGCAGGGTCTTACGCAACAGTGCTTAGTGGACATTAACACCATGGTGACCATGGTGCTGGTAGCCGGCAACAGAGCGAGAATTACGAGAAAGGGATATGTGTGTTAGAGCCAAGTGGTAGCAAGGTCAGTCAAATGACATCAGTGTTACTTTGTGTGGCAAGTGATACTAATCATCCTTTGGTCTTAGTACATTTGCAGGGCTGCTTGGGCATAGTGTCGGTGTAATGGTTTGGCATACTGACAGATTTCACAGTTACAGTATGAAAGCCATAACTTAAACACCTGACATCATCTCCTGAAAATTAGCAATAGAGAAGGCTGGTGAATGATGAGTTTATGGTAAAAGCATCAAGCATATATTCCTGTGCCAGTGACAGACAACAGACAGAGCCACATGAAGCAATATTTCTGGGGATCTTGTGAAGCACTCAGGAGTGTATATCACGCGTGTCCATGGAAACTAGATTCTCTGCCCACTCATACCGTCTGCCTTTGTCTCCTGTACGGCGCACGGGCTGCAAAGATGGACTGGCGCAAAAAAGCACCCTGGAAGTTTCCATGCACCCCACCCGCTCGGAGACCGGGACCACTGCCACTCCACATTGAGCTGTGTGGGATGATATTTACCTTATTCTCCAGGCCAAAATCCTCTCTTGCTCATTTTTTTCTTCTTCCCTGTTCACCTTGCATATTTTTAATTATTACTGTCTGATCAGACTCAGACCAGTGTTCTGCCATCTTCTCTTTTTTAGGGGCGGGGCATTGACTTAGCTCCTCCCTGAAGGTAAGCGGAACAGATGTTTCAAGCATTCCCTGCCAAATTTAAGATGCATCAGTTGGTCCTGGACTGCTTAGGGTTTTTAGTTTGCCAAATCTTAACCAAATTCAGATTTATTTACCAAAAACAAACCATTGAGCACTCAATTGTGAGTTTATTAGGCTGATGTGAATATAAACAATACAAATAGCTCCATGTAAGTGATCTGATTTTTGCCATCTTTTAAGGGATTTAAATATAACCTTGTTTACCCCTGTTAAATCAGCAGTTCTCCACTCAGTTTTTTACTCTTAACTATTACAACAATGTAATGGATCATACAAATTATGGTCAAACTAGTCAAGTCTGTTGTGACATTAATGAAGTGACATTGGATTTTAGTGTTTTCTTTTTGTTTAGATGAAACTTGTCTAACAATATACACTAAAAATGGGAAATGGTTCAAACAAGCTGACCACATCAACAAAAGCGTGTGAAAAAAGCTTGGAGCTTATGAAATACTTTCTAAGACATTTTGTGTATTCGTAGAAGAGACTATTCTCTTCTCTTTGTGTATTCGTAGAAGAGACTCAGTTCTATTTCTATTTTTCTGATGGCAACTTAATAGGCCATAGTGTAAATATGAACTCAATGAAGTGCAAATTATACAGACAAATCTTAAATTTAGTAAGAACACTTTAGTATGCCTTTGCAAAATTTGACCTCCACACCAGACACCAGAATTGTGATACCTGATGGACTGCAGCAAATATCATGTCTGTTACATTTTGCAAGATGAGGAAAACTTTATCCAATTCTTATAAAACACGTGCAGAGATAAAAAAACGAATAACAAGATGTCGAGTTTAATCGGCTGAGAAATATGCAACTGTTCAGAGTTGCAACGTGATTTGTTTAGTCAGCTGCAAGGTTAGTTATTGGACGCAGGATTATCTTAGTGCACACGAAACAATCAGAAGTGCTTTATTTAAGGCACATATCTTTTAAAGTAAAAGGATAATATTGCCACCTTATGGTGACTGTGGATCTATGCAACAATTTATCAGTCGTTTTTTCTTGGTATGCTTTGTAATTGAAGAGAGGTTTGGGCAGACTTTTATAATCTAGAAACATTGATTGTACCATATGTTTCCCTTTAAAGCATTCCCAAATGACATATGGTATTTTGTATATTTCATCTGGACACAACGGCCATGTGATACAAAGTTCTTGTCTAAAAATATAATATAGCATTTAAAGACTTAAAGATTAACAGCTATTTTGTTTGATATTTGCTTCACAAAACTTGCTTGCAGTAGGCCTAGTGATTTCAAACAAAATTTATATAACTAAGAAAAACATATCATATGTGCATACACACTCAATTTGTACAGAGAAATGCATAATTTTATATAGTCAAGCGTTAAACAGAATTTAGAAAAATATAAATAAACCAGCAAGCACAGAGAACAGTGGGCATTTACAATCCTACAGCATGATGTGAATCCTTATAACTTGGTTAAATTTTACCCACATTTCGACATTTTTTAGACATTTTTTTTCCAAACGACATCACTAAAAGTGTTTTTTGTGCAATAATTATGCAAATGTTATGTTTAAGCCAAAGTAATGTACACAGGTCAAGATGGAGCAATGTGGAATAAGTCCCAACATCTATTTCAAGATACATAAAGTCTCTTTTTAAAGTAATGGAAAGCCAAGTAAGTAGCGCCCCCTAGCAACCCAATCAATAAAGTGGCACCAGCAAATGTTGAAGCTTTCTTCTTTGCCACCCTGAATGCAGTGGGTAGCACAGCAGACAAGAGGATATTGTTGACCTGTCCCAGTACTCTGCGGAAGGCGGACCGGTTCAGGACACGCTCGTAATAAGTCTCTAGGTTGACCCGGACCCCATTGCCCCAGTAACGACGAGACAAGCCCAGGAACTTGAGTCGGTGAAGTGTGACAGCGAGAGAGACATCAGCAATACTGAAGAACTCCCCACAGAGCCAAGCCTGTTGATTTCCCTCTTCTAGACAGAGAGAAAGAAAAGAGGGGTGACAAGTGAGACCCCAGCTAACATTTTTAGGGTTTAAAGAATGTTTGCCTAACATTTCCATTAAGTAACATTAAAAATTGGAATTTTTTTCCAATTGTAATTGGAATTAAAATTCTAGGCATTTTTCAGATTCAGTTTTTTAGACAATGTTTTAACATTATTGCCTGGTTATAAGAACATTATTCAAACTATATTATTCTGTAACCTTTTAAAAAATTCCACTAACAACTTAAGAATAACGTTTTTGATATATGATATATAACGTTCTAATATGATATATAACATAAGTTCTAACATTCTAAAGTACTAACATTACTGTATTTAAAAAATGATATTTTTACATATTAAATAAACTGATAAACTTTTAGGTTATCTGTTATCTGGTTATCTTTTTTATAGTGTAGTAACTTTTCTCTACTTCTCACCTGGTGTCTCTTCAATCCTCCTCTGCAGCTCTGTCTCTACTTGATCCAGAACATTCTCTAGTTCATCCAAGAGTTTCTTCAGATATTTCATATTACCATGGTCAAACAATTTACTCTAGAGAAATGCAAAATGAGTGTGTTTCATTCAATTGCTTCTTTTCATAAAATGCAGCAATCAGTTTTTGGCACATTAAATAAGGAAAATTGTAATGTAAATTAAAGACACATGCTCAAAGGAAAAAAATCATTGAGACCAGCTGAAGTCTTTGGCAGCAACCCTGTACTCTGCAGCACAGATGCCCAGAGCAAGTAATCATGTGAATAATTTAAAGCACATTATCACATTAAGGTGTATTTACCTTCAAGCGTCTCTGTTTTGCAATGTAAGCGTCTTTAAGATCAGGATTCTCTGCTGCCAGTTTCTTAAGCTCAGATTCTGTGTTTCCGATCTGTGCTATAAGAGACAGAAATAACACCCCTAATTCACACATTAAAAATTACAACAGTGAAGAAACTGCAGTTGTCTCTTTGAGGCATGCACACACAATATTTACAATAATGTGTATGGGCAGTTATTATGCTCAGTCTATGTGCCTTACTGCGAATGCGGGTGGTGGCGTAAGCTGGGATGTGGGAGTCTACAGTGATCTCTGGGTGGAGGATGCAGCCATGGGTGTAGGCATCCATCTGCAGGGAGTCTAGCAGCTCTCTGTAATGCTGCACTCTATGGTAGTAAGTGCTCCCCTCCTCTGGGATCAGTTTTGGAGTGTTCTCTATTAAGGAAATGCACAGAATGACAAACCACATTTCAAACGTGTCAAAAAAATTGTTTTTTTCTGAACTTTTGACAAATAAATGACCATGCATTAATGTGATTGAAATTATGCAATGAGAAAGATAAGCAGCTACCCTCCATGGTAAATATTTAGTATGGGGAACACATTCATCATTGACTACGAATTTTGCCTCAATAAACTCTAAATTTACTGTTTATTGATACTTAGTAAGGTAGTTGTTGTAGTGTTTAAATATAAGTATGGGGTAGGATAATATTTAGGCTAAGGGACATACATTATGTTTATGCAGAATAAGGCATTTATATGTGCTTTATAAGTACTATTAAACATGTTGCTAATAGGCAACTTGTTAAAAATGTAAATTAGTCCTCAAACTAAAGTGTTTGATAGTGTAAACAATATCTGAACTCACCCGTGTATCTCATATCTCATGTGATTCAAATTTTTGCACAGGCCTGCTGAATTTAACGTAGTGCTAACATAAATCTAGCCAACTGAAAGTAGGATTCGACAAAAAAATGCATATAATACACATATGTAACAATAAACAATATTAATACATTGATAATGTAGTGCTTTTGATGCATTCATTTATTTAGGTGCAGCAATTAATTTATTCATTCCTACATCCTTACTGAATCTAATGTATGGGGTTACATCCATTCATGCGTTCTGCAATAAAAATACTGTACATACTGTACAGTAGTCACTGTAAGTGTTTACCATCACAGAAGTTCTGCTCCAAATAGTCAATGATTTGTGTGGGATCACAGATGACGTTGTCATTGTGAACCAGCACAGGAACTTCTCCAGCGGGGTTTAAACGCATGAACCAGGGCTCATTATGTTCACTCAGAGGCAGACTCACATCATACTCATCACACTGAAGGCCTTTCTCAGCTATTGCCAGTCTCACCTATGATAGAAACACATTGTTCCATTGTTTGGGTGTTTCTTATTAATGTTGCAGCAGGCTTGCACCCATCTTATGCAATACAACAGCAGCAGGCAATACAATTTCTGCTACAATAATACAAAAAATATTTTGGTTGTATAGTAAAATATTTGAATGTATAGTAATGATCACTAGCGCCTACACGTTTAATATTATGCATCGTCGCAAGTAATGTAACATTATGGATAATTAACAGGCTGTCAATCAGAAAATGAGTGTGTCAGCAACTGTCTTACTAAACCACACACTGCTGTATACACATTACTGCATTTATTCAGGCACAGATCATCCAAAATATTTTAAGGACGCGGATATCACTGGCAAAACAACAGAGATCATGCACAAGCCCTGGTTCCCTTTCATTACCATATCGCTTACCTTCTGTGAGCTGAATGATTGCGTCCAGTGGTACAATATCAGTTTCGACTCTTTATTTTTTGTGCTTGCAATCACCTCGCCGCTGTCTTGTGACACGACATCCTTTTCAGTAAGGATGTCTTGTGATTCTCCAGTGTTTTCCACCGCCATTTTATCTATAAGTGGCTGTGTTTCAACACCTAGTTGCATACGACAGGAATTTCGGGAATCGAGGCGCTTGCAGTCTTTTGGGCATCACGGGGTGTTCACAGTCGGGATTTGGTTGCTTCACAGACGCATTGCCTGGTGTTGTATTGCAGCTACGATGCTCAAAACTGCTGCTGGCTGAATAATGTATAGGCGGAAAGCATGTGAGGTTTTTGTTGTTAAACAGCCCAGCCTCCAGTTGTGGTACACAACCCCATTCGCAGTCACTTTGATGATCTTCATGTAAATATAGATATGGTTTAGCCCCCCAATTTCGATCAAACGTAAAGGTAAATTATTAAGCAAATAAATGTATGACAATAATTATATTGCAATTTATTTTAAATGAAATAAATAACATATTTACTTGGGTTTTGTGCATGTCTGCTACATTATTTTTTTATAAATATTTGTACGCACTAACATCATAAGATAAGTTTCAAATGCCGAATCGCTCACCATAAATGCTGTCAGGTAGAGGCGCAAAGCTGAGACGCACTTTCTGATTTAACCAACAGATGTCTCTGTAGACATATATAGATTTACAATACGTGACACCATTTACTTCTTACAGGGAAATATAATCTATTGATGCATTGTTAAAAAGAGTTATTTATGTAGACATGCATTTTCCACACGTAAATATACGTCTGCACACAAAACCTTTTCCTAGATAATGCAGATGTTTTGGATAGCCTGTCCATGACACAGGGGGCGCTTTCTGAATCAAGTTGCACTGCCATTTGAACTATGCCATGTTTCCACTACCAGCACATATTTCAGGGGTTTGGAACCTGTGCCTTCTCCATGAGTCCAGCAGGGTTTTATTATTCATTGTTATTTGTTGCCACAAGAACAGGAGGCATCCCATAACATTTGCTGCCAAAAACAAATAAATAAAAAAAACATTTGCATAACGTTAAGTGCTTTTAAAGCATTTACATGTTGTTTTAGTTTATTCCAAAGAAGTTCGGCATAACTGTAAAATGTAAAACAAATATGGTATATATAAGGTATTTTCCTAATGAAATAATAACTGCGCAATATATTGTTCTTTACTTTCCACGTTATTATTTTACAAAAATTAAAACATGCATGTAAAAAAACGCGTATTTCTATCATACATCCCATCTTTTCAAAAAACAGTTCAGGGTTGAGGGGGGCGGGACCACGGCAATGACGCAACAGGATTGGCAGCGTCTCTCGCAGCTGCGCTGCCGTGCGGCTGTCTGCCCTGCGCAGCGCCTGCGAGCGGAGGGAGTCGGTGAAGCGCAGCGGCTGTTTCAGTTTGTGCGGCTTCGGCGATGATGTACCAAGCCTGACTTCTCATTCATACTCTGACAGCCCGACCAAAAACAAACAACATCCCCGTCGTCAGTCATTCTTCCCTAGCCGGCCCTTTTCATCAACTCCGCTGAAAAAGGTTTAATGAAAGAAAACAAGAACCGAACTGTTTTTATTTTCATCCCATTCTGAATGACGGGCGGACGGTTCGACTTCGACGATGGTGGCACTTACTGCGGCGGATGGGAGGACGGGAAAGCCCACGGACACGGTATCTGCACGGGACCCAAAGGTCAAGGCGAGTACGCCGGGTCCTGGTCTCACGGCTTTGAGATAGTCGGGGTTTACACCTGGCCCAGCGGAAATACGTACCAGGGCTACTGGTCGCAGGGCAAACGGCACGGTCTGGGTGTTGAGACGAAGGGGAAATGGGTGTATCGTGGGGAGTGGAGTCACGGGTTCAAGGGTCGCTATGGAGTTCGGCAGAGCACCAATACACCTGCTAGATACGATGGGACGTGGAGTAATGGGCTGCAGGATGGCTATGGGGTCGAAACCTATGGGGATGGTGGTAAGTGCCAGTGTTGTTTACAAATGTGATATTTATGCTTGGACCAGCTGTCACAGGCCATTGTTAGATGAAAGTCATTTAAATCAAAATACATACATATATATATATATATATATATATATATATATATATATATATATATATATATATATATATATATATATATATATATATGTGTGTCAATTCTCTTTGTAATTGTGGTTTAAGAGTGAATTTAGTTTATGGTGACATTGTTAAGCATTGTTCACTGATCAAGTTATAGGTCCATTACATTTACTTTTAAGCATTTGGCAGATGATTTGATCCACAGCAGCTTGCATTGTATTTAAGCTATACATTTCATGAGTATGTGTGTTCCCTGGGGTCGAACCCACAACCTTTGCACTGCAAACACAATGCTCTACCTGTTGAGCTACAGGTCCATTATTATCCTAGCAACTGAATATTTTAATACCTGAGTATTTAAAAGAAAGCAACATTTAAATCGCTGCATATCTTTACAGTTATCCCAATATTTTATCTATTGTCTAATCTGCTGAGTGGAATACTCACTCATGTGCTGTTGTGACGTGTAAGTTTATAAATCAGCATTAGTCCATATGAATTAGAGATAAATTAGCCATGATGACTAATTGGTCATCAAAAGGAATTCATATTCATACTCACATATTCATACGGACAGCTGACAGTTTGTAGTGTACCTTGTAATCTGGAAGATATTATTTATTAGCACAGTCTATGCCACATGTGTAATTTATCATTGCAGTTCGAACTTTAACGTCCACAATACCTGTATAATAATTATTCCATAATTTATTATGTGGGGTGTATAATAAGATAGTAAGTAAAGTAAGATAACTATTAAAGTGGTACACTAAAGCCTAATCATTGATCATTATGTGTATATCATGCATCACTAAGCACTAAGTTCAACTTAAAACAGTAAGAGATGACACTGATGTAGCTATTTAGATATAATATACAGGACAACATCAATGTGAAATGATCAGAATGTGTCACACTTCATAGCCCACCTGTATTCACCTTGCTAGTATCCTGCTGATCATTGAGTAAAGAGTTTGATACATCTTAACTCTGTGCTGTTCATTTACTCTATGTATAGTAACATACTACATTATTTCAGTGTTACTTTCTGTCAATAGGCACTTATCAGGGCCAGTGGATGGGGGGCATGAGGCATGGCTATGGTGTGCGCCAGAGCGTGCCTTATGGAATGGCGACAATTATCCGTTCTCCGCTTCGCACCTCCTTGGCCTCCCTGAGAAGTGTGCAGAGCAATGGCGCCATTCTGCAGGATGCAGTACCGGACACACCAGTCGGCAGCCGAGGTGGTTTTGTATTGAATTTTCACAGTGATACCGAAGTCATCACAGGCAAGAAGAAGGGTCTGTTCCGCCGTGGATCCCTCTTTGGCAGCCTACGCCAGCTCCGAAAATCTGACTCCAAAACATCCATCTCCAGCAAACGGAGCTCTGTGCGTAGCGAAGCCACCATGAGCCGCATTAGCTCCAGCGATGCCAACTCCACCATCAGCTATGGAGACGGAGAGGTGCCCGACGAGTACACGCCCATGGAGGACCATGTGGATGCCACCACTACAGAGTCCTACATGGGCGAGTGGAAGAATGACAAACGCAATGGTTTTGGAGTCAGTGAGCGATCCAACGGGTTGAAGTATGAAGGCGAATGGTTGAACAACAAGAGGCATGGATATGGATGCACGATATTCCCAGATGGAACCAAAGAGGAGGGGAAGTATAAAAATAATGTATTGGTGCGTGGGATAAGGAAGCAGCTTATTCCTCTTAAAAACCACAAAACAAAAGAGAAAGCGGACAGGGCTGTGGAGGGCGCTCGGAGGGCGGCAGCTATCGCCAGGACTAAAGTGGAAATAGCAGTTTCAAGGTAGGATAATTTCTTTTGCTAAAAAGTTCTTCTGTTCATAGGCCCAACAGGACAGTGTTTGGTGTCAATGAAAGTTTAAATGTGTAATTTGTTTATCTGTGGCAAACACTGGTATCAAAACTTTGTTTGCTCTGTTTGTTTAAGCATCCTGTTCAGCCCGGCACAGCAATATTGGCTCAACCAATGGCATGACTTTGAAGTGGACCTATCTGTTTTTCCAACCAGACATGCAGGAAAATGTTTGGGAAACCTCTTTAACAACAATCATTACTTTTGCAATTCCTTTTGGCGATGCTAATGTCATAGGAATAAATGTTTTAATTTTTTGTTTTGGCTGCACATTAAAACCAAGAGTTTGTCAGAGTATATAATGTGCTGTCATGACTTTTTGGCTCTCAGGAATGTGATGGAAGCCTGGAAGTACACTTGTTCGCTGTAGCCTAAGACCTTTGTAATGTTAAGCTGTCATGTCCGCATGGTTCAGACATATGGCTGCATCAGGGGAAATTTGTTTTTGACATAATCATAGTCCTGTTTTCACAAGATCAGTGTTTTCAAGACCAGATATCATTTGACTGATCTTCCCAAGTGTCTGTGTGGAAGTCTGTTGCAGAGTTTATAAGTTGCACAAGCAACCTTTTAAGAGGATTTGTTTCTATTATTTGTCCATAGCTGGGATGCACAGGGAAAAGTCACGGGATCAAGTATCCCATGCAGACTACTATGATGTTTGTTCTTTTGCCAAGAGGTTTACTAGACAGACATATTAATGGCTGTACTGGGCAAACCATTTATTCAAGGCACACAAATTCCTAGCATCCTGTACAGGTCTTTGGGAACACACATTATCATGTTCCTTTACTGACTGACTGACACTTTTTCAAAAACATCTAAACAGCATCTTTTTGTCTTCAATTGACACACTATACAAGCACACTATACATGCACATAACCAGTGCATTTGAGGTTACCTGCAGCCATGTTCCATTAGTGAGTCAATGGAAAGGATTATCCATGTCTGGAATAGTGAAAGCTGTCCTTGTTTTCTCCCACTCTAATGTTGGAAAAAAGGTGACCTTTAGAAAACTTTAGAATTTTTCAGAATGGATTTAAATGTGGTAGAGTGTGTTAAACAGAGTTCTACTTCAGAGAGTACCACACTGTTATTGGTGGCAGAGAGCATGATAAAATTTGCCTAAACATTCAAAAACACAAGTGACAAAACATAAAGAACTTTGGGATTGACAGGCATGATCGGATTAAATGAGACAAATTGATTCTAATAGATATTCTACAGATTCACAGTCAATGTTAGTCACTTGGTCATAGAATTAGGTGAAAGGTATTCACCGTATGTTTTATCCAAAGTGAAATGGGACAGTAATTAAGGCGAGTTCTCTTGTGAATAAAGCAGGATCATAATCAAAGAATTTTTTATTGCTTGAGTCATCCAGCTTTGGACTCTGGATCTGTACTTTGCTTAATTCTGCCACACCAGACTAGTAATAGACGTGAGTTTTTCAGTAGTTTAGTAATTGTTTTAAAGAGAGAGACCACTGAGTGTGGCATGTGAATGTTGGTGGAAGGTTTGTGCTGCCTCGTGACCTATAGGTTCTGAATGTCATGTCAAGGATCAGCCCATCAATAAATAAAGAACATGATGCAGAATATAGGCTTGTTTGTGCTTTCAGTGTTCAAATGGGCCATAATAGTATAACTGAGACTAGTTGATTTCCCTGCTAAAAAGGCCATCTTTGACCAGCATGGCTGTCCTTTCTGGTCCATCCTGCATTTTGTTGTGCAGTTCTTCTCATTTTGAACTTTTCCAGTACTTTGAAAATAATGTTTTTAATATTTTTGTGCTTAATGGAAACGTCATGGAAACATTCTTACAACCTAAAATTGTTAGCTGGGTAGTAAGACATTGATTTGCTGGTTCAGGTATGTTTGATTAGGGTTAGGCACCCCTGACATAAAGTAATGCTAAACACTCAGAGCAAAGTGTTGCATGTACTAGGTGGCCTAAACAGAGTATACTCTTTCTGGCATTTGTCCCTCAGTGTGGTTTATCTTCTGTGGTTACATCCGTCCTTCAGTGAGCAGGGATCGGGGTTAGAGGATTCATACAGCAGGGTCATAACCAGTGCTATGAAATAAAAGTAAAGCCATTTTATTATGCATTACTTGCATTCAATTTCAGCTGAGCAAGAATTTATTTGTAGGTTAACGGTTACACTCTGGCTGGCTAGCGTGGCCTTAAAGATTTATACAGTAGTACTCTTATAAGTGTAGCGTCTACACTATCTTTTACTTTACTATGTACCCCTCGTAAATATAATCCCCACAGACCCCCCCCCCTTTTCCTCAAGGACGGGGCTCTTGCTGCAGCCAACAGAATTCGCTATTTAGGGGTTAGTATTAAGGTTAACTAGCCTGCTTAAATTCAATGTGAAAAGAATTGTGATAGATTTGGTGTCAGGGTGGCTACAGAATATTACAAGGTTCACATTAGGATAAGACGCTATGTTAGCCAAGAAAAGGGTGTTGGCGGTTCAGTAAGGTGTACACATTGGCGGGGTTAGCCAGTATAAACAAAACTGCGCTTGGTCTCAAAAAGCTCCTAAAATAGGCTTTACAGTAAAACATAAATGCTCCTTTCTTTCATGCGTTTGGGTTGAAAAATGACCCTGGCATGTCCTTGACAGGTTAATATGCATTATATGCAATCCAGGAATGAATTGAAGAGTGGGGGGGGGCACATTAAGACATGGATGTTAATAAACTCTTCCCATGTCCCCTAGTTAAAATGGTTACAATAACCCAATACCTAAATATGCTAGTGATTATGAATAAGAGTCTGAGGAAACTACAGTAGAAGATAAGAATCTTATCTCAGTATCTTTCCACCTTATTCACACCCTCATCTTCCATCAGACTCGACTCCATTTGATGTTAGTCATTCACCAAAAACAGGAGGGAGCAGAGAATCATTTGAAAGCTCAATCAACATACAGCTAGTCTCTCTCTCTCTCTCTCTCTCTCTCTCTCTCTCTCTCTTATGCACTGTTGTGTCAGCACAGAACTCTAACTGACTAAATAAGGCAAGAATGGAGTCAACTTATCAGCTCTGGACAGAAATACATAAGCAGCAGCAGTTGATACACTAGCCCATCACTGCCTGCCTGTCATCTGCTCTGCGTGCCAATAGAGTTCACTAATGTTTATCATCAATTGCAGCAATGACTTCATCTGCCTTTGTTCTGAACTCACATGCAGGCACACAGATATAGACACACACATGCCACTTCATCAGGAAGTAAATGTATGACAATTTCTAAACAATAAAAATATACTACATTTTAGATATATAAATATATAAAATATATAATTTTTTACTAAATTAATATTTTATTTTTTTAGTTCACTTTTTAATAATCTGTATCTGAATGATTGTAAAAAAAATGTGAAATTCTTTACAAACAATGCAAAAAAAAGAGAAATAGTTAAATGACAAGCAATACAATGTGTGAAAAATCATATGTGAATTTGAATGTACAGAAAAGAGAGCACTCTGATTGGTTGAAGAAGCCGCTTGTCACCTCAGATGGCCAATACCGCATGTTCATTGCTGTGGCTGAACTGCAGTGAGGGATTACTTCATGCTGACAGGTTATGACTGAGTAGCCTGTCTACTGTCTACCAGCTCAACGTGGGCCCACGTGAGAGTCCGTGTACCCTCCAGCACAGCCCGACCACTAAAATTAAACGTGCTGATGCCGAACTCTTCCTGTGTCCCCTGACTAGATCTTAATATGAGCAACACATAAAAAGACCATGTAGCCATCATGTTTTTAATTAATGTGTCTTATTAGGATTAGAATTAGGATGCATAAATTAAAACAGTGGTAAAAATGCTAAGCATGCTTGATCACATTTCAGTTTCACTCAAAATGTTGCCATAGCCATAATTAGTTTGTACAGTCACAGAGACCATTGCTGAGTAATTAAAATATCAGCCCTGTTTTTTTTATATAGGCAAATAATTTAAATGTAGATGAAATGTAAGTATTAAAACATTTACAACTTGGTCTGTCAATCTCTAAAAATGCACTATGAACATATCATAAAAGTAGTCCACACGCTACGTATATATGTGTCATAGACTTACATACAAGCCTTCTGATGCAGTGCATTAGCTATGTGTGAGAAACTGAAATTTAAGGCATTCACTGAAAATGTCCCTGTTCACTTTCAACGTATAAAGAGTGGCCTGTACATTCTTTAACATTCCTCCTTTTGAGTTCCATGAAAGAAATAAAGTAATAGAACATGAGAGTGAGTAAATGATTTTTTAAATTGACTACACATTTATTCATACTGTATCATTCACTAGGACTATTATTTTATGCCATCACCCATTTTCTAAGCACATTAGATAATTCAGTCGGGTTAAAATCCTCTTTTCTTATCGACCTTATCGATAGATCTTTACAAGATACTACATGAATAGATAGATTAATAAAACGTTGCTTTGATGTTGCAAAAACTAACAACATAATACTGAATAGGGATTAATACATAAACTGCCTCCTGTTCCCCTTCAACCTAAATTGTAACAAAAGAAGTGTGTGAAGTCCATATGGATTTGTTTGCTCGTGAATGAAGCCAGTGAGGTGGAAGACATGCCCACTTCACCTGTCTGTATTGGCTGCAGGCTTGTGAACGGAAGAAGAGGAAACAGGGTTTCGAAGAGCAGGTCCTGCCCTAATTAAAATGGAGCTAGATTTGTTGTGTTGCCAGGCAATCTGACCTTTCCTCTAACAGGGTACTGTGAATGTCATACAAGAGACATCAAGTTCCTCAACAACGTATGTGAGTGTGTGTGTACAAGCTTAGTACTGCGTGCATGGATGCACAATTTGAAATTTCTGACTCTGCTGGAAGATGTGTGTTTGCCTACGTGTGTTAAGTGAGTAAATGTGATCGTGATTGCATACTGTAGTTTAATGTCTTTTTTCTGCTTGGTTTGTAAATGGTCTCGCTATTTGTTAACACAGGGCCAGATGATATGTAGAAGCACGTACCAGAGCGCTGTAGCGTTGCCATGGTGATCCCATCAAGTCATCCTATCATCCACGCTCTGCTTTTCCGCAGTGTAAGTGTTACTGTGAGCCGGGCAGATGGTTCTCTAATACTTCCTGTTTGTTGATTTATTTTATTGAATAAAGAGTGAAAATTAGAAAGGGGGGCGATGTGATTACTGTACCATGATCACAAGATATAGCACAGGAAGTAGATCACATTAACATAATACAAATGTTGCAAGGTCTTGCTAATAAGGTAACGGATAAAGTCTTCCTTGGTTTTCATTTGTTAGCTCAGTTGAACTTGGGAAACTAATTAAATTGCAATGGCTTCCTCTACTTGCTGTGTGAAAATATGCCGCAGACTACAGACTACTTTGTTGCCTCATCTAAACACAACAGGCCTATGAAGTCATGTGCAGCAATAAACCCCAAAATAACTACAAACAATAAAACACTAAACACTTACTAAGGTACTGGTCAAAGTTCATAGAATATTCACCAATTAAGGTTTGCTATGAATAAAATCACAAGTAGCGTTTGTCTTTGAGTTTTTTTTTTTGATGCAGTAAAGTCATAAAAATACACACACACCTATCTGTGAACAGATCATATATAAAGTACTTTAAATTGTCAATGGCTGACACTCAAATTATGTCAAAAAGAGATTTAGGAGCTAATCCAGGCATAACTGTTCATGCACAGAGTATTTTTATCTAATCAAAGCTGATTTTGATTATTTGCCCAAGCAAGCATCTGTCTGTGTTTTGGTAATGGACTCTAAAGAGATGTTACCTCTTCTTACAGACGTCTTAGCATATGTCTGTTGTGAACAGATCACGGACATAGACAAATTTGGCTATAACAGAAAATCTAGCCTCAGTTCCTACATCAGCATTGAAATTGGAAATTCTTAAATGTGCAAATGAATTCCTCCTCTGTATCAAAACTGGATGAGGTGGAATGTAATTCTTAAAGCCACCTTATGTTTCACCTCATGTTCTCCTAACCTAAAGTACTGCTATGAATTTATCAAACACTGTATTCCATTACAAAGTAACATACATTGATGCTCTATACTGTAGCATTGTGGAGTATCCACGGCCTGATGTGTCATTGTGGATCATGTTTTGCTGTTTTTTGTCTTTTTTTTGTTTTTTTGTATTTGTTGTGCTTTGTTCACAGCTTCATTCTTTCATACCCTAAATGCCAATGGTGTTATCACACCCTGGAATCCTGTTTTTGATCTTACATAAGAAACATCTGTTTTGTGATGCTGTAGCCCCTTGTCCATCATTCCATTGGCTTGCCTCCATCTGTCTAGTCTGTACAGTGTAGTTAGATATGTTAATGGAATACCGCTGTATCAACATGTTCGTGCTTACAATGGCTGACTACATTTCTGTCAACATTGTTTATGTAGGTTGGTGTGTCTATGTGTCCTCATACGATTTCGCAATTAATTAGCAAATTAATTGGCAAATCAACACAACTGGTAAATGATTGTGTTTTCTTTTCTTTTTAGTAAGCCATTAATAATGTCAGCATAATTTCACATTCTCACCTTCTGGCAGTTCAGCGTCACGCATTATAAGTTCGTAAATGAAGCATTGTGCTAACGGCATACAATTTTAGGTATGCTAAGCACTACATCTGATTATTTGAGACGTGTTCCACCCAGTCTATATATTGACTAAAAGAAAGCAATACAGGTTTCACAAGACATGGATAAATGATGACCCAATTTTTATTGGGGGTAATCTGTTCTTCTAATGCATTTTTATACTTTTTGTGCTCTAATGCATTTTTAACATATGATACGCTGTGAAGGTTTTACTTTGAATAGAGATTTGCTATTCAAAGCAAATGATACAACCAAAACATCCCATTTTATTAGTTTCTGTATTCAAATAGGTTTACCAACACAACACTGAGCTAATGACTGTTAAAGGAAGTATCTGGAAGCAGCCTATGGTTTTGGAATCCTCATCCTAACCACTATATACAACTATATAACTGATCTCAGATCAGTAGTGTATGTCAGCTCTTCTCAAACTGGGCCAATGGCCTGAGGGGGACCAGCCAATCCTTAGGGCAGATAGACATTCGTTTGTGTTGACAGTGGCCTGAAAGGAGGTCTTGAAGTGAGGATGAAATTCAAGTGTGCTACAAAATTAGAGGGTTGCAGAGATGCATGCCATGGTTTTAAATACTTAGGAGTCTTGTAGTAGGTACACACAGAAACAGATGCATTTCGAAAAAGTGGAGAATAAGAAACAGAGAGAATATTTAATTGTTCAGAGAATTATGTTACTGTATCCACACTTGATTTATATAATGTAATCATTCATGTTTTATTATAAGACCTCACATGGTCTTGTATATGTACGGAGGGGTGAAAAAAATCATTGAAAATAAATTTAAACTTGGAAATAAACAGTAAGATAATATACATTTAATTTAAATGTATGTAAATGAATGTAAATACAATAAAAATGTGTTAGTGATTGCTGACTATTATTAGAGCTTGTATAGATATATGATCATATCATATTGTAGATCATATCATATTTAGGTATTACTGTGAATAATAAAAAACATACATTTGACACAGCTTATGTGCTTTGTATTTATTGTAACAGTGTGTTGTAGATTTCCTTAGTAAGTCTTACAGATATTGTTGTCATACATTACCAATGAAGGTCCAAGGCCTCTGGAATTCCCCGATTGAGTCTAAATCCCCATGACATTTCAACACTTCCCTTACATACTTCACACTGTCAACAAGAGGACACAATGATCGTTATTATGTTGCCATTAGAAATATAACGCACATATATCAGAATCTGAGGCTCAGCAGAATGCTCCACTTTGTCCCCCAATGCTATGCTATTTTTGAACAAGTGGCCAGACTATCCCAAAGCATCTGGCCTCTTGCATTTTAAATATTTTGAGATCATGGTTAATGATTAAAACAGGCCTCTATTTTGTCCGAGAATGGTGTAAGGAAGCTATAAAGATCTCAATCCATCATGGTCACAGAAAGCAATGCATCAGGACTATATGAGGCTCTAAGCAGCTAGGGATCCCTTTAGGTACCCTATTAGGCCCCATGCCGTTTTTCACTTTTCTCATTTTGGAGGCAAATCTGCCAGTAGCAGCAGGGGAAGGTAATCCTCTGCATTTTAGAGCATTTATCTTGTGCTTTTAATGCTGGGTTGCATAATAGTTATAGCAATAGCCTTGGGACAAAGTAAATAAAATCCCTGATGCCGAATACATATACCAGACAAGCCCAATCTGGTCATTCTGTGAGGAGATGAAAACACTATGTGTTGCAGAATGTAAGGGGTTATGAGGATTTGAGAAACAGGTCATCTCTTGATTTACGCCCATAAGCTTGTTTTTCAGCATGATGCGTGCTTTGTTAAAGCTGCCCAAGGGCCAAAACCATCATGATCCCAAAACAAACACGATAGACTGTTGATTTTTTGTGATGCGTTTGTTACACTTCATGTGATTAGTTTATGCTAATATTTACAGCATTGTAATACTAGGTTTGAAAGTACCCATAACAAAAAATTACTAATTATATCTTAATTTAATGAATGGAGATAGATTTGATAATCCAATCTAAAACAGATTAAATGGGCAGCATATGGAGACTTTCTTCTCCATAAGAAAGTTTGTTTTTCAGATTTTTTTCAAAGAACAGACGTTTCCCAAGAAAAAGATCTCAGTAATCTCCTGTAGAATTTAAAAAAAAAGCTCTCAACAAAGTCGCAGTGTGCAGGATTTAGATTTGACTGGGGGGTCAGTACCCGTTTAGTGCTATGCACAGAGTGGAATCCCTCAACCATACACACACACACAGGCATACAAGCACACATGCACATACACACATAGCCCTCTGTCTCCCTCTCTACACAGCTAAAGGCAGGCCATGTCAATACAAAAGTTAATGCATCCTCCTTTCAATGACCCAATAACATGCACAAGCATTCAGCAAACCACTCATTCAAATAAATGCCTAGGCACACACACGCAAACATGGGGCAAAACTGTACACAATGTGTGTACATACATACATACATACATACATACATAATAATATAATATACATACATACATACATACATACATACATACATACATATATATATATATATATATATATATATATATATATATATATATATATATATATATATAAATGCCTATATAATATAAGTATTGTGTAGTTCAGGATTAACTCCATATTTTTAGTATTTGGGAAATTAATGTCCAAAGAATTATACTTGGCATTTATTGTATTTGAAATGTATCAAATATTAAACCAAACTTTAAAGTTAGAGCAATAGTTAGTGTGATGTATTACACCTGTCCTTAGCACTTGTGTGAACTTAAGGTCAACTGGCCTCATACCTCTACTGAAAATGACCATGAGACCAGGTGGCTAAAAGTCATGGCAGGAGAGTTATTTTGAGTCAATGTCTAAAATCACTTGTTTAATGATGCTATTTGCTTTAGTGTTTTTATCTAAAACTATGAAGTCCAAATAACCATTAGGGCCAGTGTATGTCCTAATAGCATACTGTAAAAATGACAAGTTATGCCATTAACCTTTCCTGTTGTATGTGTGTGCAGGACAGCCCATGCTAGAACTAAGAGTGAAGCAGCAGACCAAGCCGGACTTGCATCATGCCAAGAATCAGATATAGCGAGAGCTGTGGCCCAGGAATTATCTCCCAGCTTTTATCAACCAGGTACAGTTCAACAAATGAGCAAACTTTCTACACACACTCAGAATAAGACTTAATACTGGAGATCAACGTAGATTATACCAAGACTAAAGTCTGTGGTTTACAACCAGACATCTGCACTCACATTCTTCTCAATAGACAATGACACTTCTCCACATAACACTAGCACAGCAGGATTAAAAGCAGGAGCTCTAGTCAGGATTAAAAAGGCAGGTTTTTGTGCTAATGTACCTTTAAGACTTCTGTATGTAAACGACTCTTTAATGATTGACTGATATACATGTTACTGAATACTAATAAATATGAAACATGGGCATCATATGTGTTAATGTGCCCATGGCTGTGATGTTAAAACTGATGAATTTTAATCAAGTAGGAAATTTTAAATAAGCAGGAAAAAACCTGTTTTATAAGATGTGTCCTCTTTAAACTTGACACTCTGTGTTCCTTTAGCGCAATTTCTAGCATATGGTACTAGCAACCTCAAGGTCATGGGTTCGATTCCCTATACTTACTGATAAAATGTTTATCTCAAACACACAGACTGTAAGGTTTTTTTGGATCTGCCAAAAACAAATAATTTAAAATGCACTTGCAGATTCACATGGTTATGTTTCCTCTCTAGAAATAATAAATCTAATGCCAACACATAAAATGCATTACATAACATTACAGAACACAAATATAGGAATTTCCAGTCATAAAATCCTCAACGGTTCTTCAGTGGTTTATCTGCTTCCCTTCAAAAATATTTCAGACAGCAGCCAAATAATGCCTGAGTGCTGTCGTCCATATCAAAGAGAGAATGTACTCTCTTTGAGGATAAGAAATGTTAGACTCGTAAGTGTGTCATGCATACAGCACAGCAGTCATGAGTGAGTGCTTTCAGATAAGAAGAGGACATGTCATGTTACAGCTCTATTGTATGGGTCCCCTCTTACAAAAAGGGTCCCAGAAACACTTCTCAGTTTTCAGAAGTGAAAACTGTGCTGCCCCACCCAAACCAGCATAAACTCCTGCCAGCTGAACAGAGGGAGGTCAGGGGAGAAAGGTCAAACACACACGGGTCTGGTACATAACCTTCTGCTGATCTATACCTGGATTTTACATTCTGGAAAAGAGAGAGACAAGATTACACAGGATGTGATTGTACAAATGAATCAGATTTCACGGATACCTGGAAGATCTATGCAAGGGTCAACAGGAAGATATTATCTTCCAGAACTAGAAGGAGCTGTTTTAGGAGAATTACACCTCGCATGTGTTCATCACTGTCTTTCAACTGCTATTGTTCAGATCTGCTCTTGTGTTGAGAACCTTTGTGTTGTACCTTTTATTTTTTCTCTCTTAATGATTTGATCTACCACTCCTATCATTAAACTGCAGTCTATTGTTTGTGAAATCTAATACCAGATTGTGTTCGAGCGCTGCCTTATTCCAGCTTGAATCGAAACTGGTTTTGTTAGAATTTGTAACATAAGACTGTGTCTATTGATGGCTGGTCCTATGCGTTATATAAAGCAATATGTGTTAGCGTTCAAACTGAACAAAAGGTGCACAAAATGTATTAGGTAAATGGGGACATCCGATGAACCAAGAATACATTTAATGAGGAATTTCCATTCACTGAATTTTAAGCGTGGTGTATCACGCTTGAATTCTAGATGGTGTCTAGAATTCAAATGCACAGGTGCATTTGCCTATCGATTTTGATAACAGCATATCTGAAGGTTCAGATTAATACACAGAGGATATCATTTGTTAATGAGCCTATAATAAGTGTCACTGGATTTAATGACTAACACTTGTTGAACACTTGTGATAAGTTTTTAATAGATGCCCCGCCTACCACAACTGCAGACCAGTCATGTTAGCATAAAGTGTGTTGGCATTCCTGTATGTAAATGTATTTAAGAATGTTTAACATAGGTGAGGTCCCATTTTAAAGGTGTATTATGCAATATATTGCCCATATATTCCTTGAACTGTTTGGTCATTTTAACAAACATTTTAACGTAATGTTTAAAGTAAGCTATAGCTCCCATTTAATTTAGATCATACTCCTTTCAAATAGTCACAGCACATGTAGACTACTGTATAAATCTTGAACCAACAGAAAATACACACTCTCATATTTTAATATAACTAGTAACTTTGGCATCAGAAGACATTCCAGGATTGACATTTGCACACTTTCATGCAGTGTATTACAGTTATTTTACCAGAAGATCTGCCAAATAATATAGTTTATTGGTCTATCGGTAAGCTGTTTATGCTTGCCAAGCAACGTAGAAATGTGTCACAGAAGTGTAGAATTCAGCTGCACGATCACAAATGTGTGAACATCAGCTGTTTTACAAAGATGTATTTTATTTTTTCATAGTGGAAACAAACCTACTCAAACTCAAAGTGTCATATGAAAACAAAGAGTCTTTCTGATATAATCTGGCATGATGTGCCTGATCACCGGTTTGCCTTGTTCTCCCACTAGCTCTCAAACATCTCACTCAGAAGACCAAACACTAACACTTGTAATTGACACTTCTGGCTTGTGGCAGATTAGAGCAGAGGTTAAGTATGTCATTGTAACATATCAGGAAGACATGCTGCACTGTCCCCGTGCTCGTCTTCAGGCTCTGTTTG
Source organism: Chromobotia macracanthus (assembly GCA_036877525.1). Classification (NCBI taxonomy): domain Eukaryota; kingdom Metazoa; phylum Chordata; class Actinopteri; order Cypriniformes; family Botiidae; genus Chromobotia; species Chromobotia macracanthus. The sequence goes on along the minus strand of JAZGTH010000100.1, from coordinate 135,976 downwards.
AAATCTCCTGCCCAATGAGTGACGTTAATTGCGCTATATTTGGACCAAGTGTGTCCTTTACAGGGAGCTAATGGAGGGATAGTTGGAATGGTCCAACTGCAGCTGTCCATTCCTTCAGTCAGACGTTTCAAAGGTTAACACAAAGGTTGTGGGTTCGATTCCCAGGGATTACATGCACTGATAAATAATGTATATGCTGAATGCACTGTATTGTAAGTTTGTTTCTGAAAATTCTGAAAGCTTCCACAAGAAAACAAGAAAATGCAATTCATGCTAGCTTGTGTTCCATTAAAGTCATCATGAATCAGTGTTTCTTTATATGATATCTTTCAGAGTGGAAGAATAAGGCAAAAATGTAAGGCAGCACTTGGTTTTATCCGTCGGGAATAAAATGGATCGTGACAAGTAGATGTTACATAGCAATATGGTGCCAGGTAGTTGGAGTGGAGAGGATGAAAAAAAAAATTGGTGATTCATTTTAGTTATTATGTTTTTATTAAAGAATACACAGACCAGCCATGACTAATTAATCATGCAGGAACATATTTTTGGAAAGTAAATATGGTACAGTAAATAGAGAAACATAGATCAAATATAAATAGCTTGTCAGTAGTATATTATTCCATCAGATGTCTGTCATTATGAAATATATTATGTCCGGGCATGTCTCTTAAATACACTCAAGACATCACTGGTATGATTTTATGATGTGCTTAATAAATTCAAAAGCCCCTGTATCACATGCTCTGTTAAGAGCGATAGATTTAAATTTGTTTATAGAGCCTGTTAATATTCCTGACAAAGTAAACAATGAAGAAAACCTTTTGGTTGATTGCACAGATTTAACATTCTGTATGTTAAGCATGCTCCAGTCTGGATTGTTTACACTGACTCATAGCATCTCAAAATTCAATCTGTTACACATACAGACAAGAGTATAGCTTTGGTACAACAACTCTTATGTCAGGAGTAATTGAGTTGTGTCTCAGCTGCAGGTGAAAAGATTTAATAATCCTTCTCATGTCATAAGAGAGGCCTCTGGATCTTTGTCAAATGCCTTGTGCTGATTTTGATTGCATGAGGCTCTATTGCCGCCACTTATTTATGGAGTTGAATTTCACATTATAACATGGCAGTTCTCAATATACATTTTGAAGACTCATCATATGTTCTTTTAAGGTAACAAGTTTGGCCCAGGGTCTTGTTATTTAATTAGCAGTCGTGTAGATTTTCATGTTATTGCCCTGTCTAAATCATCGTCTCTCTCAGTATTTTTTTGTCTTGTTAGAAAAAATGTCTTGGCATCCTTGAAAAACTGAATGTTACATTTACTTAAGATATCTTATGTTTTCAGGGAATAAATCTTGAATTAAAAGTATATGTCGTACCCTGTTAGTTTCTCTTGTTTGAAGCATAAATATAGCTTAAATTTGGGTGGTTTATGCCTAAAAACTATTTGCCAGTGGGTTAGAAAATACACAATTGTTTATCTTGTCTTGCAGCTTGCTTACACAATTACTTAAATAAGTAAATTGATCTTATTTTTGGGATGTTAGGATATCTGATATATTTTTATTGGAAAAGAAGAAAAAACTATGGATAATTTTTTTAAGTGTATCAGTCATAACTGCATTGCACAGGTGTCTTAATATGAGTGAATATGATTGCATCACTTCAGCACAACCTCAAACGACGGAGGCATTCCATTGCCTAGACTATCAAATGAACACCTCTCGTTATTGACGCTTGCTCTAATTTAAGGTCGACAAGAGTGCAACGTTGTGAAGGATTTAAACAGACAGTCCACCATGCTCCCCCTTTCTGTCTAATAGTGCTGAAATACGCCCAGGATTATCCTAAACAGGGCCAGCATCTGTGGATAAACAAAGAAACATATTCTACTTATGAAACCATGGGGAAGAAGGGCACGAGGGAAGGGCTTGTTTATTGTAATATAGTTTTAAGATCATTTTTCATTATTCTAGATTGTTTGTTAGCTGTGCTTGTGTTGTATTTGTAGTGATTTTATTTTTTATGGTCATAATCCTATAACCGTTGCTTCATTGAGCTGTGACATGCAGTTTGGTAAATCTTTTTTCTGCTGTTGTTGGAGTTTTGCTTGGGTTAGTAAGCATTTGCACTGCAAAAATAAAGAAATAAATAAAAATATTCTTTATTTGTATTTCTTGCTTTCCAGTAAAAATATTTAAACTATAAAAATCTATACAAGAAGATTTTTTCAAGAAGCAGATTTACATAAGAATATATATTGAATTAAATGTATTTTTCCCACTGCATTGGCAAGCTGTGTTGTTTTGTTTTAAGCGTAAACCTCAATAAATGTAGTTTCATTTAAAAGAAAAAGAAAAACAAACAAATAGCCAAACAATGGTGTAAGAAAACCTCAAGATATTCTCTCAAGGTCTTTTGTATCTTTTACAAGTCAGTTTTCCTAAGTAAATAAATCTTGTTTTAAGGATATTTTTACTGGACAAAAGTGAAGAATTTATTAAAGTTCAATTAATCTAGAAAAACAATCTGTGCAGCAATATATTTTCATTGTTAATTGCATAGTAATGTGTGATATAATAGTAAGATTTTATTATTTACCAGCTTGTTTTTTATTGTTTTGTTTATGCTAATGTTTTTTCTCTTTGAGCAGGCCTTCACTTTTAGAGTCATTCTTGAGGATTAAAGACAGATTAAAGCAATCTTACAGCATTATGTGGATCACAGCCACACGATTAACAGTTATTGGTGTTGGTTAGATAACACTCACAAAGGCTTGTAACATGACGTATGATCATGAATCTCACTATTTATAAATATAAATTAGACGTTTATTTTTTTACATTGGTTTGTGTTATTCTAAAATAATTAATAACTGCTTTCTAAGTTGTGGTTAATAGTTGGACATCTTAGAGCATTTTTATATATGTTCAAAAAGCAGGCTTGTCTTTTGGACAGTGAGTTAATCTTACAGTGAACTTACTATGGTCCCATCAGAGATCACTAAGTCTGTGACAATGAGAGGATTTTTTGACAGTCCTGTTCAGACAGCAAGAAACATAATAGAATTTTCATAAACCTCTTTCAGGTTATTGTTATTAAATTATGTTCGAAAGATATTTAAGTCTATAAACATTAAGAATGTCTTCTGCCTTTTGAAGTCGGTCATCATGGATACCAGAGACGGCAAATTAATTATGACAATGGCAGTTAAATTGTCTGGGCTTAAGCTAGTTGGAGTCATATGACTTCTGGGAAAGATTTATTATTCAAAGTCAGGATTGCATCATTCATAGTTTTGAGGTCACTCGTATAACTTGACAGGTTCACAAGTGCATTGTGCCAAAGGTTTGAAAAGTGAGGTGACAGGGTGACAGAGTGAGAAGATTTTTGTTGGAATTTCTTACATTTCAAACATTAAAAAGAGTGAAAAAGGCAAGTTACCAAGGATTCAATTGGAAAGTCCAATTTTTGTGCAATCATGATCCATAGTGAGATGAATTCTGGTCTACCTTCATTTATTTTTAAGTGGTGGGGCATTGTATTAGCAGCATAAAGCTTATGGGTTGTATTCTCAGGGAACAAACATACTGATCAAAACTTTTCTCTTCATCTTTTTATACAGGTCTTGACTATATCAAACAAAAGTTCAGTGAGCCAGTAGAGGAGATTCAGGAGGAACCACCAAAGGAGGAGGAGGAGGAGGAGAAGAAACCTTCTGGCAGTCCTTTCTATCGGCGTGGCACAACTCCCTCTCACTCTCCAGCCCGGAGCCCAACCCCATCACCTCCTTCCTCCCCTCAGAAGAGCCAACCAGCCAACTTAAGTATCACACGGAAGATAAGCAAAGACAACAGCAGCATTGCCAGAAAGATAAGCAAAGACAGCAGTAGTGTAGCTCGCAAGATAAGCAAAGAAGAGAGAGCTTCAATTGTGGCAGAGATCACCAAAGTAACCACCCCTCCTCCTGTAACTGCCATCAAACTGCAGGATGTTCCCCCACCAAAGCCCCCCAAGGCACCTGAGCCCATGTCCAAACCGGTGAACAAAGGGAATGGACAGCTACATGCTGCTTATCATAGTTACTATGTGAAGCCAGTGGTACAGATTCCTCCACCAGAGGAACCAGAAGATGAAGAACCTGAGATGACACAATCTAGCCTGGCCAGGATGCCTCCACCTCCTAAAATGGTCAGGACACCCACTCCTAAACCTGACCCCAAAATCAGAAAACAGGAGTCTATTAAACCAAAAAGCTTATTGGAAACCAAGAAAGCCAGCACAGATATTGCCAATGAAGGATCAGAAGAAGAAACAGTAAGTTCTTGTGATAAATATATATAGGTATATATGCCTATACTTATAGAGGTTCCTCACACTTTTTGTCTTTTTACCCAGCGTTCCAACTCTATTTTGGTCGCTATGGTAATGCTTTTGAATATTGGATTGGCAATCATTTTTGTCCATTTCCTGACATGAAAGAGTACTATCTCAGGTAAGTTTCTAACATTTTTAAAGTCTATATGGACAACATCAAAGAAATTAGCCAATCAGTTTTAGTCAGCTCTTATATTTATGTGTGCAATATCGTGAGTGCGCCATGATGCCTTGAGTCAAGCTACAGCAAACTCTGTTACATATATCCAAATATATTTGTTCTGTAGATCTATTTTGTATATTTAAAATACACTAATAGACACTACAGTACAAGTGTTCTTGTGTAAGCTTAAAAATGTTAACACACATCCCTCATCATTATCATTTTTAAAAAAAAATATTTTTTTAAAGCATTTAATTTATTCGAATCATTCAAATCATTTTATTTCATTTTTTTAAATAGTTTTTAAGAAACTTCCTAATGTATTTATATGTGAAAATTTAACCCCTGTATTACATTCACTACTTCAGTGATGTTGGATGACTGGCAACGCACACGGTTGTCAATGACCTTTATGAAATCCAAATGGCACCAGGGAATCTCCAAAAGAGCAGAAGCAGCTGAAGGAGACTGAAACACACAGCATCATCCTTAAAAATGTCCTAGTCAAATGTCAAGTGGCTCTGACAAAAGGGAAAAATATATCAGAGGAACAATTACCATTAAAAGGAAAAAGATTAAGCTTTGAAATGTGACTCACCGATGGAAACCCTTGATATCTGATGTATGAAGCCACTCCATAGGTCTGTGGCTTCTGGCAGAGGCTTTACTGGAAATGTTTGATGATGCACTTTTGCATGATAGGCAAGAACAGCTGCTGTACTCATTTACCATGTGACGTGTAACTGGGAAATGCACTCGCAGTGCCAGTGGAATGCGTTCAGGGGACTTTGTTGCAGTGGACGGGCGTTAGTTTCACAATCCTGCTGCTCTCGGCTAGAGGAAACCAAACGCATACACCAGCGTCTCTCATCTGACTCATACCCTTTCCCAATCCACTGCAGTTTGTTCCAGCAGATACTGCATTCCCGATGGAATCTCTTGAGTTGATGCTCAGCGTACTGTATTGGTCATGTTTGTTTTTCTTATATTGTTTTTCCTTTCCTTTTATGTTTGTTAACCAATTAAAATCGTGTTTGAATTCAAATCAAAATACACCTTTCAAGAGTCACCTTTCACTTTTTTGTGAGTTGTTGGTATCATGGTAGTGTTTAAAAAATTAGATCGAAAAATGCTATATTTTTTATTTATTTATAATGTGCAATATGGTTTATTTTTTACGACTGCAAAATTTAATATTTCACCAATCAGGGTCTTTATCTCCCATTTATTATGGTATTCAAAAGAAGATAAACATGAACAGCTAAAAAAAGAAATAAAATTGAAACATTTAGATTGACAGTTATGGTAGGATATGCGATTTCCCACAATGCAATGTGCACGCCCTCCCTGATCATGGCAAAACTGGAAAAGTCTTATGAAGTGTGTTATTTATTGAATTCTGGGAATTGACTGTTGTTGTGTTATATATATTAAGCAAATGCTGTTGTGCATGCAGTGTTGTAGAAGAGTTACTGTGCTTCTCATGTCAAGTATGGCCTGACAGCAGGTAATAACTTTGATGTGGAACTGAAGGAAAATACCAAAATTGAGGACTTGCTTGCATGTTTGTGACCTTGAATACTTTGGATATTAGTCAGGGTAGTGCCACATTTGAGGTGCTGCTAAAAGAAGTAGGATGTTGCCTTTAAAAGTCTTTACCAGTGCTACTGTTTACCTCAAAATAAATAAGAAAAAGAAAAAGCCTCATTAGAAATGAAGTCTTTGTCTTAAATCTGTAGTATGCAAATTCTAACTGATGGAATTATTGGGAATTCATTGTAAATGTGCCACTGTATTGTGGTTTCATAACGATTTTACTTTTATTTGTTCATATTTATGTGAATCTTCCCTCTTCTGAAGGTTTCTTAATGAAGATTTATGTATTATATATAGAATTATAGATATTGTTTCTAGTGTTTGGTGAGTGTACAAGGGCTTCGTTAAACTCTTCAAATTCATTTGCTTTTAGTTTTTGTTTGCATGGCATCTTGGGGGAAATGCACCAATGGCCATCTATAATAAATTTAACGACTGTTTTGAGGTCAAATATGTGCAGAGGCATTCGATAAATCTCAAATAATTTTTATTTAAATGTTTTCTTTGCAACAATGAATGTTTGGCATCTTCAGGCATTTGTTTTTTCACATGCAGAGACTTTAAAACACTGATTAATGCATTTTCTCTACTTCATGAATATAGGGCATTCATCAAAAAAGTCCTTTGTGGTGCAATGTGTTTGGCCTCTTTTTATATAATTTCTGAAGGAGAGTTGTAAGCTGTATGCTATCAGTGCAAAACAAGGAATTATTTTTCTAAAACAGATGTTGCCGAAGCAAAAAATCATTTATATACTATTAAATGTTTATTGTATTTATAAGCATTTTTACAGAGAACAGCTATTACAATAATAAACTCTATGATATTTTTCTATAGAAATGCACAACTGTATTTTGTCAGAAGCAGTATAAATCCTTTATATCAAGCATTGTATCTCAGACATCAATTAATACTTCTGATTCAGTGTCATTTAAAATTGAGGATCAACAGGATGCAGGATTTATTTGTTTTAACCCTTACATTCTGAACCCATAGAGTCCCACATTTTTATGTCATTTGAAATGGTCTGGTATTTATCTGTACAATAAAAATGTTCTTTCTGAGTTCTTTCTTTTATGTGTGTGTTTTCTTCTGTTTGTATTCTAGTGCTTGGTAGGTATGAGTGGTTACTTGAAATTGTACAGAAGCAGGAACAGTACATTTGTGTCAACAGGTATTTGTGTCAGGTATTATTAAACTTGTTTGTGTTTTTGGGGCGTGTTCATCTGTGCAAATTGTGTTTGTGACCACTTCAGTAGTGCAACGCTGTTTAGCTTAGCTTTGACTTATATTATATTTGATTATATTTCTTACTAATAATCTCAGTGTATTATCCTGTAGTCAAATTTTTTAAATTTTCATCTTTGCTGCTTGGTTTAGGATCCAAAGTGTATCAGCTGTCAACGCTATGTTCCCCACCTTCATAACAACACTCTGTATCACCATGCATTTATTTATTTTGATTATTCAATCATCTAGAATGTTTTACTATGGTACAGTGCATATTGCTATGAATACACTCTGTCTATTTAAAATATGTTCAGAGTTTCAGTTTTGCATGACTAAATGTAGCCATGCATGGCGTGACCACCAGCGCCATGCAAAAGAATCAGTTTCACATGTGTAATCTTAAACGTCTTCAGAGGCTGATGCACAACCACTTTCTAAAAACCGAATGTACTGAGATTAAATTATAGTTAGTAAGCAGTGAACAGATATGAGGTGTCTTAAAACAAAATTGATAAGACTGTGTTATAGGCAATATTATCTTTCCCTGTTTAGCTTAGCATCGTCAGAACCAATAGATCACATGGAAAAACTGGTTTCAAGTACAGCCAATATTTGTGAATATGCATATCCTAAACAATCAAATGGTATGTCCTAATTATGTGCCGTGTTACAGACAGAAATTCATACTTATGCCCTTATTGTAAGCACTGTGCCTAAGATAATCAAAGTCTGAGTGCAGCATACTTGGCAATGTACTGGAAGTCTAAACAAACTTGGTCTCAGTTTTCCTGACATAACCCTAACTGTCAGAATGTAAAATAAGTATATCTAGATTTAGTTAACAATGAACAACATTCTGGTTTAACTACTCCATAGTTTACAAATTCATGAAAGATCAAAGACTATCTTCTTTATGGATTCCAGGCGGCTGTTTATTTAGTAATGGCTGCTGGATAAAGTTTGTTCCAGTTTCAGATTTTACATTGGACATCAAATGCTAACAAAGCGCAGAAGTAAACATACATAAGTAAACAAAAATGTCTTTAAAATCAAACTTATTTTTTGATTAATTAAGAATTAATACTGCCAACAATTTTCAATGAAAAATTACCTTTTTTTATGACTATATTAAAGTTGATATTTATATAATGAGTACATATGGTCTTCACGGTTAACAAAAAAAGGAGACGAATCACTACATTTTATGCAACTGAATTATGGCTCAACCTTTAATGTTGATACATAAGATACAATTTAAGACCTTGGGTCACTGGTTCCTTTAGATATGCACTCATATATTAAATGAGAAATGACAGAACTGTTACAGGAGCTCAGATCTGCCTTTAGGCTGAGATTAAATATGACATGTTGTTCTCCGTTTTCCAGATATAACAAAAGATATCTACAGTTGTCACCATAATGTCATAACCCTCTGTTCTGTTTGGGGTCTAAGAGACCCCAAAGCCCTTAATACTAGTTATAGTTAAAAAAGGTCAATGACATTTTCTATTCTTATGAGAACTGATTATGACCAATATTTCAATTTGATAAACTATTTGATTAACAGAATGAAATGATTAACAGAAACAATATTACTGTACTACATATAATTACCATTTTAAAAAAATCAAAACCTTTGTGTAATATTATGTTCAATATTATCTACTGTGATTAGCAATCACTAATCCAGACATTTTTTATTAGACTTTGTTATGTATTATATTTTGCTTTTTCCAAACACACAGTGCAGAAGTATGTTTAAGCAGGGTTCATTAGTCATTAGAGATGTTGTATGATTTGTATGTTCATGTGTGTGTGTGAAGAGGGCTCTAGTCACTGACTCTGCCAAAGCCAAACCAAAACAGTAAAATGCAGCTGCTGGGCGAGTCAAATGTGAAAACTTTCAAAGCAACAGCGCCATGTGTCTTCATTTGATCACCTGTGCAAATGTTATATAGACGACAGGAAGGTCACTGATTGTTTGTAAAGAGACTGAGAGAGAAAGAGAGGGAGACTATCCTATATTGAGGGGAACAATAGCTAAGGAGCATTGTGAGAGTATAAGAAAGTAAATGAATGCATAGCTAATATCTTACGTGAATCTTTAATTATCAAAAATGGCAAGGAATCCAATTGTTTTGATGTTAAAAGTACACCCCTTCCCCCAACACCCTCGCTCGCTCTATCACCCTGTTCCCATCTGAATCTTCCTCTACAGTAATGACACTTTAATTGTAGCTTGTCTCTATTTCAAATTCTGCACAATGGCTTCCCTTCATTACAATACAAATAAAAAACAGATGGAGCTGGTGTGAGCATTTATCTAGAGTAATAATTTCCTGAGGCATTTGTACATAAAATAACACAAAATTGATTGTAAAGGCCTTGAACTGGAGAAAAGAAAGCAAGAGATACTGGCAGTTTAAAGCGAGTTCTGAGTGCCTGAGCCTCATATTTCAGCTCTCCTAATATTTCCCTCATAAAAGTCTTCTCTCTGCATTTAGGCTAACGTCTCTGACTTAAATAAATACTGCCGGCATCCTTCCACCATACTAGCTCTCCTTTATTTGAGCTTTGCACACGAGCTGGTCACCTCACTGACCTTCTATTTTGTGTTGTTTGCATGGGATATGTGCTTTTTGACGTTGTTAAATATTTAAATGACTAATTATAGTACAGTTGTGTTTTTACACACTTGACTGAATTTATATTGTCTAAATAATCATTCACTTAGAAACCTGTAATGTATGTCTTGTTTTAACAGAGTTAAATACAGTGATGGATAAAGTTAGATGTTAGATAAGTGGCCGGAGCTATAATCTATAAAAAACTTTATTGGGTCGCTAAATATTTCCTACATGTATTTGTGTGTTATTGCAACAGCCTATTGACTTTATAATTACTGCTGAAAAGAAAATATACAGAGCCCACCGATAGAGGGCGATAGAAACATGTCATATTACTAATGTTTATATGATAATAGCATTGCATATATTGCGTACAGGATCTTGAAGCGAAAGTTTAAAGCTGTGTGACCTGAGTTTTCAAGAAACATTGCGCAAACTGCTGGCAGCTGCGTGTACAGGTTTAAACATTGGTAACAGCGTCCTCTACTGACCACACAGTTTCTACTGAAATCGCAGGGCATTTTAGTTCCCACAATCCCTCTCAGCATCTCAACCAGAAATCTTTCAGTGTAAGGATGAAATCATAATACTGGTCTTGAAACTGGCGCTGACCAATGCATTTAGCTGTATGGAGATAATAAAAAAATTAAAAATGTATTATGGTAACAAATATGTATTTAATAAGTATTGCCAAGTTAGTCTCTATTATGCATCGGACAGCTAATAAAGTCCAAAATCAAATATTTATATAGGGTAAAACATGTAATTAAGGAAGAATCATTTGAAGTATAATAATGCTTATAAATATAACAAACTGCTTTGACCTGCTCACACACCTAAAGTCCAATCATTAGGCAAGCATGAATTGAGTTTAAAACACACCTCCAATATCCTTTAGTTTTCCCATGACTTCAGACTCAATGAAAACAAAATTAAGACAGTTAAACGTCATAATAATAACTAACAACTTTGAAAATGGATAATGCTAAATATACAGCTACGCCTTAGCAAACTGAACTGTCTACATAGACAGCATTTTTGCGCTTTCAAAACGCCTCTTTGATGCACAAAAGTGCTGTCTAGCCAGCCAGTTCATTAGGTTTTATGACACCGCCCATATCAAATATCGGACTGAACCTGATTAACAGGTTAATAGTATTGCGTTAGTTCAGTGGTAATTAATGAAATTACTGCAGCGGTTATAATACAATGAGGACAGGTATACAACATAGCTAGAACAGGCAATGAAAACGGTAAACACCTAAACTAACCGATATTGCATTGTAATAAGGGCAAAAGCTGCACACAGGGTCCTACGTGTCCTTTTTTATTCAGGCATATTTACGGACACCGTGGTTTCTGCGCGTCATTAAGCGCACTGCCTACGCAAGAAAGTAATTTTAAGTATTTATTTATTTATTAACGTGGCTAAATATCTGGGCTGCCTAACAAATCTTACAGCATTTGTGTAGTGCTGCAAATACCATATAAATAGTTTCTGAGTCCGTGTGTAAATATTTGAATTAGCATACGTGGACATAGACCATACTAGGATTTACACGAGAGCAATTTTTTACATTACATTTAATAACTGGGGCCTAATGTATTCATAGGCGTTTTATTTGCAATAATTAACAAATAATAAAATTAATATACGAGCACCGTGGACAACGAATAAATGTGTATCTTTATCATTTATATCATTTTGTTAGAACTCACTATACATAAACTGTGATATTTCTTTTTGGGGCTTATTCGTATATTTGGCCTCTTGAAGGCGAATAGTTTAAAGTTGCAGATGTTAAATTAATAACAAAACAACATTGTTGCAACATGCTTTTAGGTGTTGAATAATGTAATAAACCGTTACAGGGAAGAAGGACATTCTTGGAGAGAGTGAGCAGTCAGCTTTTGGGGGAGCTGTCGTGTGTTTACTAGAGGAGAGCAAGAGTGAGTGAGCGAGAGAGAGAGAGAGAGAGAGAGAGAGAGAGAGAGAGGGGAGGAGGGAGAGAGAGAAAACTTTTCAGTTTAAAAGAGCGAGAGGACGCGTGTGCTGGAGTCCCAACAATGCAGGTAAAAGCATTAGCTAATTGCTTTAGTGTTAATTAAACGACGATGACGCTGAATTGATCAAGAAGTTGCGTTCGAGGGGGCGATGAGCGCCTCATCACGCCTCGAACACGATAGATAATCGGATGCATGGCATTTTACTGTGAATATTTGTTTGAATTTCGAGTGTTATTTTCCAAACTTTTCTGCCTCGGTCTACTTTTGGCCCCACCACCCCCTCGTTGTGTTGCACGTCGCTCTTTTCAGGCAGCAACGCGATTCATCCATCGTTAATTACTGCGCTCAGCAATTATTAAAACACACTTTTGATGCTCAATAACTACATTTTGTAGTGAATTAACTTCGTCGAGATCGGGAAACGCAAGGTATCGCGTTAAAAGAGTACCGACGGTGGACGGCTTGCTTTTAAGCATTTATGTGGAGCAACCCAAATTTATTAATTAAATAGCTTAGTCGATGTAGGCCTCAATTTCCGACGTGGAGCGGACAGCGGGAGGCGAATGTATCAATGACCGACCAACAGGCTACAATCAGGGGGCGAGACACTAATCAAGCCCGTGGTTTTACTTCTGAGTGCTAAAAGCCTATTTACACAATTCAATTAGTGTGTTAAACCGAACTTGGGCTGCACCATCTCGAACGGTTCGGTTGTTTTAGCTTGTAAATTAACCTTTACGGATCTAATGGCATGTTTTTGAGAAGTTTGTTGTCGATTTATGGCTTGATTCGCGATGCATAATTAGTTGACCAATTTGTTGAGTGTTGTTAGCCCTGTGAAGTGCCACGAATGTTTATCGGGGGGAAATGTGCTCCTTTGTTTTAACAGTAAGATCAGTAAAACCACTCTCTTTGTAACGATCACAGTTGGATCGGGGGTAATTAGGGCAGCAGACTGCGGTGCTGCACACTTTAATGGGGTATTTGTCATGATCAGACTGGAGCGTGTGTGTGTTAGCGAGGCAGCCTGGCTAAAGCTCTCTCCGTTTTCAATTGATACAACCGCACACGGGTCTTGCTAATTAAGCTGTGCGTTAATTAACGAAATAATCAAGAGTTACGGCGGCCATACGAAAGCGAATTGGCTGGTAGACGGGGGACCGTGTCTCGGGGCGTGTGGGTTTGTCTGTATATGACTTTCAGGGGAAGTTAATAGTACTTGTGTTGGGAATTCAGTGCATGTTTTCTGTCTAGCAAGCAAGCTAATTGGCGTGGCTTTGTAGCACTGTTGGTGTGTGAGCATTGCTTGACACTGCAACGCTAAAAACGACGCTGAAAACTATTATTGCAATTCTTTTGCATGCCTTAGGAAGATCAACACGTCTGGTTAGAAATTAAGATGGTTAATTGTGTGCAGTCGACGAGTGTTATTTGGGTTATTGTTTAAAAGAGACATTACTGCCATGATCTCCCAGGGGATTTGCACCCATGATCTGTTATTTACAGCTCATGTCACTTTATTCACAAGGGGCAACAGTATGTTGACAAAGAGCACACTATTGTTTTTACACACATCAGCATATTTTCAGAGCAGTCAAGGTCAACATACAGGCCTCCTCTGACGTTAAATACCCCAGTTACTGCAAAACTGATAAATTAGTGCATAATTCGGGTGTTCCTCTGGGTGTTATCAGGTTTGAGTAACTTAGGATTGTGAGGGACATTCAAAAGCAGAAAATTAAAAACAGGCCACGTAACAGTGGTCCATATTTGTTGTGTCTGGTTGTTTTTTTCCTTAAGGCAGAAAGAACAGAACTGCATCAGTAAGCAGTAGTACAGTTATAAGTGCATAGTGCAGATTGTATGGCCTATATAAATAACAAGTCTCAATATAAAGACTTACTAAGAACACATTCAAATGGATGAATAAGATATGAAGTTGGGAGATATGGCCAAATACTGTCATGCATCATTTAGTTTATTCTCTGAATTGTGAGGGATTACATTAGATAGGGCTGTCTGAAGCAGTGTAGAACAGATTAATGGGACAGTTGTTGCACTTTTTCATTTTTTTTTTAGTTAATGAGTGATAAAATACCGTGTATGATCTGGAAACTATTTTTAACTGTCTATATGTTCACAATAATATGTGGAATGTCACAATAAACAGTATAAAAACTGTAAAGTCTTATTTGTATTTAAAAAAGTTTGATTAACTTTGTAAAATGATGCACTTGTTTCATGAATTTGCATCAAAACTATATGGTTTAAATATAAAATAACATACAGATAATACAGCATATATTAAATATTATTTTGCATAATAGTACCACTTTGCATTTGGTTTCAGGAGGAGCCAGGAGAAACACTGGGAGGTGGCAGCAACAAGGGATTTATGTGGCTATGTCCTCTATGTCAAGAAAGTCAACCAGACCGAGAGAATCTCTTATTTCACCTTACAGACAAACACAGTGTCCTTCCCGCTTGCCTTGATAAGTTACTGGATATTGTGAGTATATTTGTATATATACAAAAGTAGATAATTAATCTGTAGTTATCTTCTTTATATTGGGGTCGTAAATAGATTTTTAATATTTAACCACAATTATTCCCATGTTTTTTGTATTTGGGTAAATACGTAAACATTTGTATGGATGACACTCCAGATTCTTTTAGTTTTCATATTGCATCAGAATTTTCTGGAAATGGAAACACAGATATGCAGCTCTGCAGTAATTTAAAGATAAAAACATATATCCCCACACTGTATGAATGTGATTTGTGTAAACAGATGTAAAGATGTGGTCCTTCGCTGGTGTTTGCATTAGCATTTTTATGACTGCATTTCTATGACAGTATTTAGTTACTGTTATTTATTGTTATTCATATTTCACTTGTTGAGCTTTAATAACCTCACTATACAAAGATATCAAATTAAAAGAACTGTTTTTAAATGTTGACTTTCACAGCACTGTCTGGATCTGATTTATCTGTAAAGAATGTGTTTATTTACTGAAAAATGTGTTCTGTGCTACAGGATTGTGCATCTGACACTTCAGCTCGGATTAGTTCTAATAAATCGCACAGAACTGAATGAATATTGTAAAGCTGAATAAAAGTTTAATGGTATTAAACACTTTTGATTGCATGTGTTAGCATGTTAACTTGACAACACAATTATTATGTATAAGTTTTAATGACCCAGGCTCTAAATATATTTCAAAAGTAATAACATTTGATTGGTTGTCAAGTTGTCAGTAAAGCCATGTGTATACACAAGCATGTTTTTGTTTATCAACTTGGTAATTACTTGCCTCTTATGCTCCCCAGGCTGCTCCCAAGCACCCTTCTGTTGCAGAAGATGAAGAACCCAAAGGTGAAAATTATGCAGGTGAGTTTGACCATTGACCAAAAGTTATTCCCTCAGGTGTTTGCAGTTGTGCCATAGTGGTTCAACACTGTATTCCAGTATTGAGATACAGGGTTCCAATGTCAGTGATACCAGGTTTAGGTTATGCACCACTAGACACAATTGGCTGTGTTGATGACCACTTCGCTTCAGTAGTTTCTGTGGCAGTGAGCCACCTGTGGGTTGTAGTGTACTGAGGGAAAGACTGTGGGCATTCTTAAGTATTAAGTTTTCACACTGGCTCCTGGAAGTGATGAGGTGATTGTAAGAGGCCCCATTTGTTGTATGAATTATTATTGTTTTTAAATGTTTTACATGAGGGAATTTTTTAACCACCTTGCTATTTGAATTAAAAATTTGTCCTGGGTTTTAAACCTGGCATGTAGTAATGTGTATAGTGTAATACTATGTATTTATAGTACAATACTGTGTATACTGTGAATGTGTAATACAATAGTATGTATTTACATACTTAATGATGCTGTTATTGCAAATGCATTAATAATTTACTTACATGTATTTTTCACTTCACACTTTTACACTATAATGCCTACTAATGGGATTTTTACTTCTTTCAATTCTTTCAGATGACACATCCCAGCAGTTAGAGAACACAAAGTCCCCCTCAATGGCTGCCCACAATCAGAGTGAATCTACAGATGCAGGTGACAGGGGTGGTTCTTCTCAGGACAAGGAGCTGGATGAAGAGATGGAAGGAGTGAAAATTGAAGAAACTGATATAGGGGGCTTGGAGTCAGATCAGGACAATGTGGAGCAATCTGTAAAAACAGCAGAGGCTTCTGTAGGCAGTGGCCGATCTGCTAATACAAACAGCATCGCCTCTGAAGGTGATAACCGACCATTCAAGTGTAATGCATGTTTGGAGTCATTTCCCACTAGAACGGCTTTGAGTGTTCATTATAATTCAACCACCCATATTCAGAGGATGAGGACAGGGACAGTGAAAGAAAATGACTCAACCCCTTTCCTCACTCGACCTTATGTCTCCAACAAACCATACCAGTGTGCCGTCTGTCGTGTCTCTTACAATCATGCCATCACCCTGGAAAGTCATTTAAAATCTGTGTTGCACCAGACTCGCAGCAGGAGTGCTGGGAATGCGACTCCTGTTTCCACTGCAAATACAGGAAATGGAACCATGGTTACAAACTTGGCTGCGACTACTGTTGGAAGCACCACACAGTTAGTTAACGCCTCCACCAGCAATTGTGTTACCCAAGCTAACATGACAACATCAGCAGTAATGACCAAAGATGGAGAGCAGGCCCAGCCTCAGTTAGCACCATCATTACTTTCTTCTCCAGTGGCCTCTGCACAAGCGATGTCTGCTATTCTTACTCTCTTAACCTCCAGCCCAAATTCTGTGCCACACTCCATTCTTCCTTCTGTCTTCACAACTGGGGCATCTGCAACACCAGGGGCTGCAACCCCGCAGCTTATACCCCAGCCTCAGATGCTCATGCCCCTAGTTTTGAATGGGCTGCAAACCCAAATCCAGGGCCAGAATCCAGACTCTCCAAACCAGCTTTTGCAGCAGGCCGTGCCAGTTCTGGGTCTTAGCGCCGCACAACAGGCTCTCTTGGCCCAAAGACTCAGTGGCTTACAAAGTCAGTGGGCTGCATTTGGAATGTCTGCCACCACTCAGATGAATTTAGAAGACACCAACAAAGGTACAGATATGAGAGTAACAAGTAAGATAAAAGTTGAACCTTGTGAACAGCAGGTGTCGCTAAAATCTGAAGAGGACTGGAAAATTGATGGCATTAAAAAAGAATTTTGTAATAAGGGTGACCACAAACAAGAATTGTTGAATCAAAAATTGAAGAGCGATAAAATGGTTGATGATGGCACCATATGTGATGAAAAAGAGCAAGAAGAAAGAGAAATGGAAGTTGGGACAACAGGTGAAAAGGGAAGTGAGGAGGAAGGTGCAAACTCTAAAGTAAATGAAGCCTCTGCATCTCCAGTTCTTCAACATGATAGTCCTGATCCAAATCATGATCTCAGCCATAAGCGTACTGTTAACTGCACCTTTCGTAACACTAACCTTGCCTTAAGATCTTCAGGCCATAGGAGTACTAAAGCTCGTCTGCTCTTATCTTCAGGGCGCCCTTTGCTCACAGAGTTCCAGTCTCAGGTTCTGTGGGCCTTTCTAGAGTCAAGAGACAATGCTGACACATCTAGTCCTCAGTGGGAGGACTGTGAAGCCCTCGGCAGGGAGGTGGGTCTGACTGGGGAGGAGGTACGCAGATGGTTCTTAGATGCCTGTCATGCCAAAAATAGGGAAAGATTAGACAGCTTTCACGATGAGAGAGACAAAAGTCTGGAGGATGAAGAAGGTAATTTAATGATAGATGAGAGTGAAGATGGACTTAGTCCTTCAGCTACAGGAAGTTATGCAATTGACTTATCCAGTAGTGCAGAAAGACACAGGGAAAGGACTGGTAAGGGAAGCCCAAGAGAATTGCTGTTGACGTCTGACTCTGAAAACGAAGAGGTCTACACCTCTGTTATTGTAACTGATGAAGAGAGTCAAAATAGCTCTGTGAGGGAGGAGTCAGGTAGCCCAATCAAACAGTCTTCACAGGTGGACACAACAGGTGAGAGATCCAGTGGTGGTGGAAAGGTTCTTCGCTCTACCACAGTCTTTCTCTCGGATGCAGAAGATGAGTATGATGATGAACCGAGTGCAAAGAGGAAAAAGAGAAAGAGTGAGATTGACAATGAAGAGGTGGAGATCAAGCAAGAAAAACAAGATATAGAACTTGATCTTCAGTTGGAGGCACAAGCAGACCCACCAACCCCTCTTTCAGTTGCAGTTGATCATCAGGGTGTTCCAACTGGGATCTTGCAGCCACTGCCCCTCTCCCTCTCATTGGCATCTCTTTCCACCCAGTTATACAGCCCATATGTACTCTCACTTCCCTCATCTGTTATTGGGCTTGGTGTTTCAGAAGGAGATCGGGGTAAACTGGCAGCCTTTTCAAACAGTCAAACAGTTACAAGAAGTCCAGCAGCACTTTGTGACCCTCTTAATGTATCTGCCACCAGCTCTCTTACACACTCCTTCCTATCCAATGGTAATGATTGTGAGTCTGCTTTGGACCTAAGCATTGGTAAAAACCACAGCTCTTCGATATCGTCATCTGTATCTGCAGTCAACATGCCTTCTATACAGAAAAGTCATTTGCTTGATGGTCTGGGACTGAGACCAGCAACTGTTGGTGTTCCTGGAGATGGCAGTCTTATTGTTGTTCAGGTGAAGCCAGATTCTGCTATTGCAGTCCCATCTTCCAATAACAGTACTATAACTAATCGCAATAATTTGGCTAAGACTAGCACTGTGTACATGAGGGCAGCAGAGAAAGTTAGCACATCGCTCTTGGAGAGAGAAAAAGAGAAGGAACAAGAAAAAGAACGAGAACAAAAGAGGCCAAAAGTACGCAGATTTAGGGACATGAGACGGTCCAGGACCATCATCCATGCTGACCAACTGGATATTCTCTATGGATGTTATTTCAAAGATCCAAATCCAGGAAAACATGAATTTGAACAAATATCAGAGTGGGTTAACCTCCCAAAAAAAGTAGTTCAGATCTGGTTCCAGAATATGAGGGCTAGGGAACGAAAGGGAGAGGTCCGTTTCATCAGTGATGGCACTTTGGCTGCTGTTGGGAAACCGCTTATTAAGTTCACTTGGCCACTTTCTAAGCCCATATTCTCATCCTCACCTAAACCTAACCCTAGCTCTGCTGGCTGGGCCTCTTCCAAACCCCAAACTGTAAATGCACCTCCAAAGACAGATAAGGTGAAGGAGGTCAAGGAGCCCCTGAAAACACCCACTCAAGGTCCAAGTAGACCAAATGAGCCCTCCTTCACTGTTGTGTCTACCAGTCCGTCAATAGCACAGAAGACCAAAGCAGAAGCAACTCCCATTACAATGGTTAAAATAGCTCCCAAGGCAGTGACCACAACAGTTGCAGTTCCTCTCTTAGTCAGTGGGACTCCTGCATCTCGATCTGCTCAGAAAAGGAAAGCTGAATCAGACCATACAGATGAAGAGGATGCCGATTACCAAGAATCTGGAGCTACCAAACGCATGGTGCCAAAATTGTCTACTACGCCAATTAACAAATCTTCTGCCTTGGCATCTCAGAAACACAATGGGGTCAAATACTGGTCTCAGAAAGGTCCATTCAAGATAAACACTCTTTCAAGAGAACAATTAGGCCTAAGCTCTCCGCGGCCTACACCCACCACCACTACGCCATCCCCTGTAACGGTTACAACATCCTCTGGTCAAAGCCAAAAAGAAACAAATTACCTGCAGCAGAACTCCACCCCAAGACGACCTAGAACTCACCTGAATGGTCTTCAGCTGTCCATCCTGCAGTCTTGCTATGAGACATGCGCTCATCCTAATGCACTGGAGTGTGAGGCGGTGGGGTCAGAGCTTGGACTTCCACTAAAGGTTGTGCAAATCTGGTTCCAAAATACACGTGCCAAGGAGAAACGCTGGAGGCTGCAACAAGAGAAGATGGTGAGAACATTTTGTCTTGTACTACAAACAAGTTTTAATATTTTACTATAGTGTCTACTTTTCATTTGTCATAAACATTTTAAATCCTGCCATACATTTTTGGTACAATAAGATGAGACAAATTAAAAGATTAAAGAACATGCTTAATTGGTGCCATAACACACACACACACACACACACATATATATTAATTTACTTATTTTAAACTTCTCAGTAAGACTGTAATTTTATAAATACTTTTTTAGCACTGATGGTAATTACCCAATATGTTGTCTATTAAATTGGTTTCTTATTAATCTTAATGTTCTTTGGTTCTTTTAGTAATTTGTTCTTTATTGGTATTAATAACAGTTTGTTAGTTGTTCTGTAAGAAAATAAAATTCACATTGTTTTGGTTACTTCTTTACAGTCTCCTAATCCCAGTGACCCCTCTAAGAAGATAGACGTCAGCTCGGGAAGCTACCTACATTACAGTGCCCTTAGAGCCAACCGTCCCATCCTGCCCAAACCTGTACAGCTGACAGTTGTGGAACCTTCTTCTTCATATTCTGTCAGCCAATCAACAGGCCGTGAGACTTTGAAAGGCAAGTGCGAGGCCTGTGGGGTTGAATTTGAATCCAGGGCTGCCGCACGTGACCATGTCTTCTCGCCACGGCATCTTGTCACACTGAAAACCACTAACTTTGGTCAGCTAGCGTCGTTGGTCAGCAATGGATCTGGCACTAGGTCTACTGGTCTTGCTAGCCAATCTTCTTCTGCATCACCAGCTAGCAACTCCAGCTAAAGAATTAAAGCTGACACAGTGCGGACCCATTAGACTTGTTGGCTTTCAATAGACAAGATGGGTGCTGCTCTTTTAAGCTAATGTTTTTTCGAGGCTCTAAGATTGAAGTGAGCCCAGATGACTCTGGCCATCTTCACTCTCTTTCCTTGGATATCAGCAAGACATTATTATATAAGAGTCTTTGCTTACAGGGCTCATTTTAAAGACCTATTGCCACAGCATAATTTTACTATAAATAATCTACTGAAATGGTAATCATGGACGTGCTAATGCTTATGTAATTATGGTTCGTCTTTCACAACTTCATCTCATTTTAAACTCCTATTACGTTGGGTAATAATCTACTTGTATTTACACAAAATACTTTATTTGACTGGGAGATTCTATAGTAATGAAGCACCCAAAAACTCAACCAAAGTGCTCTAGGTTGTCAGTAATTATGTGGTACTGCTTTTTCTTGAGCCAGGGTGATCTTTAACATGTTTTAAAGCTTATAAGCTGATTTATCCTCAATCACCTTTTTAATTCAAAGAAATTTATTCTGTAAACATTTTTTCCATTAAACCTTCAGGTTCAGTTGAAAGATATGTGTAGACTGTACTAACAGCTGATGGTAATGAAATACTAGATGACAAGTATGGCAGAGAATGTTTGTGGATTATAGAGAATTTGGGAGAGAGTTCTGAATTCAGACACAGAAAATGAGGAAATTGTAAACAATATAACTATTTTTTAAACAGAACCATCATGACAAACCTAAACTCATCAGCAGAGATGTACATGAAAGTTAAAGATGTCAGATGGTCAATTTTCAGCACTTTGACCCTTTTAAAGTCTCAAACATGTTTTTAAAATTTTTACGTTCCTCTAAAAACAATTTAGTTGTGTTATGAAATTTTACAATGCATCAAATTATAATTATTAAACAGCATTTAATGCACATAGTTAAACATTAAAATCAGACCTAGCCGCTGTGCACAAAGCCAAAGTCAGATCTGTACTTTCCCAGTTTTATATGAATTTGTGGAACAGTGAAATTCTGTGCTTTATACCTTCTGGTCAAAATCATTTTGGTTTATTTAAATCTGTTAGGGAGAAACCCCATCTTGTCACTAGAAAATAATTCATTTGTGGTAAAAGCAAAACCGTTTTAGAAATATGGGAGAGAGTTGTCATTTTTCTTGTTCTTTTCATTAAGCATTTTTTGTTGCAAACAAATTGCTCATACTGAGTAGAGGAAAGTATTTTCCTTAAAACCCACCAGGAGAGAAGAACGGGTTCTTTTGTGGACCTGAAAACTACTCATCAGGGCAACAGGAGGTGTGATTTGAAGGACATGAAATACTAAAGATGATTTTCCTTCTTGGTTTTATTTTGTATATTATTATTGATACTATTAATATTTTAACAAAATGCTAAACTAAAAAAAGAATTTTTTAATGAACTATATTAAGAAAATGATATTCCAAAGTTATTCTTTCTTGCTTTTTCTCATTAAAGAAACCAAAAAGCAATCTTGATTGGAAGCGTTCATAATGCAAACCGCAAAGGAACTCCCATGCCTTGACACTTTGAACTAGTCCAGGGTTTAAGCATGAGCTACATGTAATTGCATTTCAGACAACTCAGCTTGGAACACTTGGAAGTTTTTGATTTCAGTTTATTCCAGCAAATACAAGTTGTCTGTTAAATTTTTTTGTCAAATTATTGCTCATGTTAAATGAACATGGACTGGTTGTAGTGCAGTGCAGGATGTGAGATCACACAGTGTTGCACTGTTCAGAGTATATAGGTAGAATACAGAGAAATGCTTTTATATTATCTTTTCACTTTTTCATTGACACTTGATTATCACTTCTTATAACTGTACTACTTGCTATTTTTTTCAGTACTCTCATCACTGTTTAGATTATTATTAATTCATAACGATTTTTAATCGCATCTCAACCTTGGAGATGTTATTGATATGAATATTGAACGATAATGGTTGCAGTCTTGTTATGAAAATTACAATATTAAGCTTGTTTTCCCCCCCTCATTTGTAGCTTCATTTTGTGTTGGTTCTCCTTTATCTTATGCAGGAAACAAATAAACCTAAGTTCATGTATGGGCGTTTCCATTTCTTATATATAAACCTTACGATTTTTATTGGATCATTTGTGTGTATATATAATTATATAAATGCATACGTCATGAACGTTGTGTATTGGCAGCTGATAAAAAATTGGGCGTTAACTGACCCTGTCTCTACACGTGCCCATATTTTACCATCTATATAGTATGTTGCCGCCAATTATTAAATACTTTTGTGTTGCATAATGAAGTATGCAACTGAAAACAAAGTGCCCTTTATAGAAAGTTACAAAATGGATACAAATATGTTTCATTTTCGTGGCTCGTGATTTCTCACATCTCGTGTTTCCACCGTGCGCGCGTAGTAGCTCCACGCCGTTGTAATCCAAAGGCGGTCCGTGAGCGGTGAGCGACGTTGTTTTCGTCCAATCAGATTACTGCAATGTAAAGTCTAAGCGGTGAGGGCATGGAAACGTCATTAAAAAACTACCAATAGCAGATTTCTATATGTTAAGAGGGCTGGTCCAAACCACAGAATCGTCCAATCATATTTCGGTTATGCGCCTGCAGTGCTCTGAATCCCCGCCTACGGCTTCCATTTCTGTTCTGGAACACACGAGCGCTCGTGAAGAATACTCATTAGCTTTTCAATTTGCCTTCAGATGTAAATAGAGTTGTAAGACCTCTGCGAGCTATTTGACTAACCAAAACCTATTAACGTTTGGGAAGCGAGCGGTTTTTTATTCGTCAAAGGACACGTTGGAGCCCCAAGGAAACGAGGCGGGCTTTTATTCCCCATTTTAACTTAAGTGAGCGGCGTTTTCCGCCGTTTATATTCCCTCCCCGTCCCTCTCTCGCGCTCCCCCCTGCGTGAGTCGCGGCCTGTAGTACAACCACGAGGCGCGTCGGACCACCGAGAATCAGGCGATGGCGGAGTTCGGTAACGGACTGGCAGAAGAGTCTCTGCTAGACTCAGACCCGGGTCACTCAGAACTTGAAGACCCGGGCGTCGGCGACGAAGAACCAGGATTAGATGAGGGTGAGGCCGCTATTGAAGATCCGGTAAGTGAAGGACGCATTATACTTTTGCTATTATGCATTCGGGTTTTGGGCCTAGTGCCGATTTAAAACGCAACCTTTAATCGTACGTTTCCCCCAAAGCCATCATGTAAGGGAATGTGTAAATCCCAAATAGAAACCATAACGATCATGCGAATGCAAAACCAGCTTTGCCAGGTCGGTTTGTCCGCCATTGTGGCTCACGCAGTGCAGTAGAATCAGTGAGTGACATGCGTGGTACTGGCCGCCATGTTGGCGCAATATCGTTTTGGGTTCCTGTGCGCCAGATCTGTCGACTTAGCTAGTGAAAAAAGCTTCATCGCAAAAATGCGAGACCGGAGATGTAAGAGACAGGGGCGAGGGTAAAACAGGCCACCATTAGCCGCAGCAGTGTGGCTTCATCCGCAGAAAAGCAGACGGCTCAAGGTAAATACGCCTCTTATCAGTGATATTAGATATTGACAGCAACTGCTTTTTGGCGTGCAAAAGTAAGTCATGTTGATAACTGCATGTGGAAAGACGCGGGTTGTTGTTGGCCTTTGAATTGGAATAAACCTTCATTATAAAACAGGGTTAATGATCAGATCTGCAATCGTATCGGATTTTTAACATGGAGATAATGCGCTATTGTAATTTTACTTCGCAGATGTTTATGCGCGTACGCGTCGCCGTTACAATTTTATTCAATGGGCTTTAGTGATAAACTGATGTCGATGCATTGCATAATTTGGTGATTTTGGGATGGAGATTTGTGTATTAGTTTCCAGGGGTGCGGTGCATTGGGGTTGGGCTCGTGTATCTTTTTTCCAATACACACTGGTATTGCTGGAGCGAGAGTAGGTCATGCATTTACATGCTGCACGCGTGCATCCTACTTCGTGTGATCATTAAACGATGCTTTCTTTTTGGGGAGTATTTCATCGTCACTTTTTTGCGTGCCTTTGGTCTTATATCCTAACTGATTACAAATTAACAGTTACGACGCAGAATGTTGTTCAGACGAGCTGGATTTAACTGCATAAACGGGGCCATCACATGCTTGCAGTGTTACTTTAGAAGGGATCGACTC
The DNA here is from genome assembly GCA_036877525.1 of Chromobotia macracanthus. Lineage (NCBI taxonomy): Eukaryota > Metazoa > Chordata > Actinopteri > Cypriniformes > Botiidae > Chromobotia > Chromobotia macracanthus. The sequence goes on along the minus strand of JAZGTH010000100.1, from coordinate 111,012 downwards.
TGCCCACTGCCCTGCAATGCAGCACTGCCGTAACTGTGTGTGCGTGCGCGTGAACACACACAGAAAGTGTTTGCTCAGACACAGTCATGTGTACATGCATGGCATCATCTTTAGGGGGTGGCTCTGTCTTTAACATCCACAACTGTGCTGCAAGGGCTTTTTGCTGACTGGACAGCTGGTGTAGAATGGGAATAAAGGGCAGTTTGAAAGAGCTCAGTGGTTAATCACGTGTGAGAGAGTGCATGTTGGTTCCAGTGCATGTGCATGCTGAGAGTAATGCATACTTGTGCGTTCTGAAAAACACATTCCGTGCATGTGTATGGATTTGTTCTAAATCAGACTTTTTTAACACGATGTCTGCTGATTTAATAGGGCTGTCAATCGTGTGTATTAAAACAATTTGTTTTATGTAATGCAAAATATTCAGTATGAGAAAGGGAGGCATTACATGTTTTTTAAGTATTTTTGCTGGAAGTGTATGGATTATATATAATGTATGTGTATTATTGCATTGTTGGATTAAATAGTATTGCATTGTTTTTGTTGTCTTTGTTTTTTCAGGAGCTGGAGGCAATTAAAGCCAGGGTGAGAGAGATGGAGGAGGAGGCAGAGAAACTGAAGGAGCTACAGAACGAGGTGGAAAAACAGATGAACCTCAGTCCTCCACCTAGTAAGTGTGGCTCAGTGAATGAATGAATGAGGGAGGGAGGGAGGGAGGGAAGGAGGGAAGGAGAACAAGCAAGTCTGGGGGAACATTGTGCAGAGGAGTATTAAAGGAGAGTGTTACTAAACAGACAGTTCTGATAAATAGGGACTGCATTAGAGAAAGAAGAATAACCACAAGCACTGGATATGAGGGCAATGGAGATATTTTGTCCAGGAAAAGAATATAACCTAATTTCAGCTATCATGCTATGCAGCAGCCAATGTAGATCATGTGGTTGTGTTTTTAGTTTCAAACATGCACCTAAAATGATACCTTATTGGATTATTTCTCTCTTTGCAGCTGGCCCTGTCATAATGTCCATTGAAGAAAAGATGGAAGCTGATGGAAGGTCTATTTATGTTGGAAATGTACGGTTATTTATTTGCACGGCATCTGTTATTCTTATATTCAGTCTTTATACAGATTCATACGTTGCTTTGTTATATCGACCTCTGTATTAACCTTTTGACGCGTACGATCACACCAGTGTAATTAGAACATTCAGTGATCACCTGCTAAATTCACATCTGTATTCAAAGTAGGGATCGCGGTTATTATGTGTCACAGTGGTTAGCGTTTACAGTCACGTAATGTTTATTTATGTTTCTTACCAGTTACATTGTAAATACCAGGAATAAACATATTATAATTTCAACTCCCATTTATTTGTATAATGCTTTTTACAGTAAATATCTTCTCTATATATAGCCTATAGTTTGTATGAAACAGACCCAAAAGCATCTTTCAAACAAAGCGTAACGTTTATTTTATATTTCTTACAGTTCTTATTTCATTGCACAGTCACAGAAGTACTAGGAAAATATATATAGTTTATATATAACGCAGGCAAAGCAAACCTTTCAAACATATTGTGAGATTGTTTTATTCATATCAATCACACATTGTTTAGGTAATTGTAAAGTGTACTCTGTTCCTCTTCCACGTCGCCAGCCACTTCAGTGTTTTTCAGAAGTAGTGGATGAGCATGCATGTTTAAAATTTAGCAGAGCCTGCCTCCTGGACAAGCACAGCATGGCCTGTAATAACTTACTGATCATTATAAAAGTATTACAAACATATAAGTTAACTTGCACATACTTAACAATCTGAAAATCATTCATTTAACAATGTATGTAACAGGTTTATAAATATTTGTATGAAATATATAAGCTGCAGCACGCCACAGGGTCTGCGAAATGTCACATGACCAGCTTTATGTGTCTCCATGGTAACTGGAACGCGATTCCTCGCAGAATAAAAGTCGCCTTAAAAAACTCACACCGGGGGATCTGTCTGAAAATTCCGAACTTGCATGTGAAAGGATTGATTGTTTAGGAATGATGATAATGTATTGGCTTTACATTGAGACCTTCTCTTGCAGGTGGATTACGGCGCGACAGCAGAAGAGTTGGAGGCGCACTTTCATGGTTGTGGCTCTGTCAACAGAGTCACCATTTTGTGTGACAAATTTACAGGACACCCCAAAGGGTAACTATTACAATACATTCATAGAATTTCCCCCTCCTAACACTGAGGTCTCTTTCTGTTCAGTGAAGCAGCGTTTGCTCAGGATAGACACAGTTTGATAGATTGATAGTGAAGGCAGTAATACATCACCTGTGCCCACAGACTAGACTGCCATTGAAATAATGAACAGAAAATTAATTAAGCAATGTTGGCACTGGTTTTTTATAAGATTTTACACTTGGATACATGGAGGTCTTAAACAACTAAGCATATGCATTTGAGGCGTGAGATTGTTCTGCGTCTCTGTGCTTTTCTGTGGCACAGAATTATTTGCCAGTGTTTTCATTGCATGGGGTAACGCTTAACGTAATGTTAAAATCACAGCCTCTTTGACTACAGTGTTCTGTTCACAGGTTGGTTTTCTATGTTTCATTATCCTACGTTATGATGATAACTGCGTACTTTACTGATGATGCATGCATTCATATGTTTATATATTTGACTAATTGTAATCAGTCTCTACAGATCAGTAATTAACAGCTATTTTAGCTTTTCTGGTCTTTTTGGTTGATTTGACTCTCCTCATGTGATTTATTCTCTTCACAATGCAGGTTTGCATATATAGAGTTTGCAGACAAAGAATCTGTTAGAACAGCAATGGCACTGGATGAGTCCTTATTCAGAGGAAGGCAGATTAAGGTAAGGCGACACATTACATGCTTATTTTAGGGTCCATGCAGGTGCCTGAAATTCTTTTCACGTTCAAAAAAGTGTTTTGAACGTGCTTGAATTTTGAATAAAGTGCCTGAAACTGCTTATTTTTATAATTGCGTTTCTAATAATTCGCAATTTGACTGAATAGGTTGATGTTTATATAAAATTAATCAGAAATACTGTAATTGCTTTTGCATAAAATGAAGAAGACTGCACTCGAGCTTCACTACTCATTCTGAGTCTGCATGTATATTGTAGGGTGCCGGTCTGTTTTCGGGTCCTTGCACTCTCTGAACTGTAATGTCTGCAAGAAAGAGGCCAGTTAACCTGGCGCAATAACTTTTGAATAAGTTGTATTTATCTTCACTTTAACCATGCAGCTTTCCCAATATTTACCTTTCAGTAGTTTATTCATATTACAAAATATAAAATACTAGGTCAATTTAAAAAAAAGTTTATTAAATTTCCTGATGGTTTGTACAGGTTGGCGCCAAGAGAACGAATCGTCCTGGCATTAGCACCACAGACCGCGGTTTCCCGCGTGCCCGGTTCCGTTCACGGGGAGGAAACTTCTCGTCCCGAGCACGCTATTACAGTGGCTACACACCCCCCAGAGGCAGAGGACGGGCCTTCAGGTGAGTGCCACGGCAACCTGCACGTTTGACACTGAAACACGAGTTTCGTTTGGCCAGAGAGTGTTGATGGCAAATTATGGTACTGTTGTTAGTTGTGGTTGGCCAGTATTGCTGAGGTGGATAAAGTATCTGTAACATATTTGGCATTAAATATTGAGATGGGAGTGAGAGCCTAAGGGACTGAATCACTCCAGATTTCACATTGCGCACATGACAGACAGAATAGATGGTGGAGAATGTACACATTTAGCTAAAAATGCTTTTGTAAAACTAGAAACTTGTGTGGCAGTTAAGTGAAGACAGGAATGATTGGTCAAACACTTTTAGATGCTTCCAGAAGTCTGAAGTGCAAATCAGATTCTATACATTCGTGATATCTGCCTAGAGTATGCATGCATGCTTGGCTTTAAAGGTGATGTGGATGTTAATTTTTTTATTTCAATATTTTGTCCTCGATTTGTCTTGTGTATTTAACTTGCGTAGTTTTACAACAGCATTGTTTTTGTCTAAAACGTTTTCCTATTGTTTTGTTGTAATTATTTTTAAATTTTCTTGTTTTGCTTGTTACCTTTAAAGCACTTTGTTGCTGTCTGTATTACTTTAAGTGTTTGAAGATCTGCGTCCTATATGTATGTCCCCATTTAATGCTTCTGGGTGTGAGGAGAGAGGGGACCTTGCATCACTGTTATAGTGTGCACTCTCTGTACAAACTCCTGTGTCGTCATGTTACAAGGAAAACTGAGGAATTACCAAACCATTACACACAATGTCAGTCATTGCCATCACGTCTGTTGTTCCTCCTGCAGTGTGAGATTCTGAGCATGGAATGACCCTTTCCACTCACCGTAGGTTTGAAAGTCACTTACCTGCTTCCTAATGTTCCTAAAGATGTGTGGGTTGTGTCTCAAAACAAAGCAGGCTTCCTACCTAGTAAGTGTCATAGTCACAAATCGTGTGTCAAAGTTCTGTACTCAGGCATATTGTTTTGTGTTCTAAATTACTATTGGATGTGCTAAATAAGGGAGATTTATGAAAAGCTCTGTAGGTCCCCCAAACAAGAATAAGAAACCCCTGCACTAAACATGAATGTAAATGTCATATTATGATCCAGATATCGATATCATACTGTCATTTTATGAATCAGAATCTTGTACATCGGTTTGTTTGGAAACTGCCCACCTTCTTATTTTGGTCAGAGAGGAGCTTGGGTTAGTGTCATGTTATAGTGGCTAAAGGCTTTGAAATTTTACAAATAGTGTATAAATTGCTTCTATTCCAAACCCAGGTTTTCATATCTAGATTTAATTGGCTTGTTTTAGATGGCTAATTAGATCACTATATTTAGCTGGCATTCTTCAGTGGTATTGGAAAACATGGCAACTGTAATTTATGCAACTGATTAAAACTGATGTCAAGCTCTGCTCTGAATAATTGGAAAAAGGCGAGTGTGTGTGCTTGTTTCCAAAAAAGGTCATTTTGGTTTATTTTCACCTCCCTTGCATGAATAACAATGTATTCACTTCCAGAATGGAGGGTTCATTCCTGCAGCCTGATATGACCATTTTAGTATCTAACCAGTAAGAAGATTTGGTCCCATGAAGTGCACAGACTGTTGCTGAAGTGGGTTTTGTGGAAATGATGTTGAGTGATGGAGCGTTGCTGGTTGACTGAATGAAGGCCTGTGTATTTATTATGTGTGTGTATATATGTTTGTCTGTGCTCTGTGGCCCAGTTCATTTCTGAAGAATGTAGAGGTGTGCGCTGTTAACTGTAATTGTACATGTGTGTTTGAGGGTTCGTGTCCCCACAATCTCTCCCTTACAGAGACCTCAGGAGCTGCCCTTACAGAGAAAGAGAGAAAGAGGGAGAGACTGCTTTCACTATCCCCCTACACTGGACACTAGACCATTTAAAGCTTGAATATATTTCCTGCACACACATTTTGCTGTTGGATAATCTTCCTCAGCTTCCCTTTATATTAAATTGTATTCTGCACTTACTGGATTTCTTTATATGGTTGCATTAATCACAATTTAAGTATTGTTATCAGAGGAAGAGGGGTATACATTGTATTTCATATTTTGAAAGTGTGTATACCTGAAACATTGATGCATAAATCTTTACCCTTTCCTCTAAGGCCCACTAAATACATCAAAATGCATATTACACATACTTTGTTGCAAACACATACATCGCACCCAAAAATTGGTGTCCGTCGTCTTAAATCAACCACAAAAAAAGAACTCACCCTCTTTTTCTCTCTCTTTTCCAGGGGCCGAGGGCGAGCAACATCGTGGTACTCCCCTTACTAATACCTCCCTACCCCCATGAAACCCCCTTTACTATCACCCCATGTCCCTATAAAAAAAAAGAATAAAGACCTCTCTCAAAAAAGGAAGGAAAAAAGAAGAAAAAAAGACAAAAAAGAAAAAAGCATCTTCTGGAAAGACAGACTGACTGGCAACAGTGTGCGATTGTGTGTGCGAGTGCGTGTGAGGAGGTGTTGCGGTCACCCTGGTAAGGTACAATATGCCCGTCAGGGAGATTTGGTGGCATTTGTTTAAATTTGAGATGATGATGTAATCTCAGGCTGCAGATGTGTGTCCTTTTGTCTGGCTGTGATTTCTCTCACCAAACAGCCCCCTTTACGTTTGCGCTCAAGGCAAACAGAAAAAAAATGTTAACTTTTTTTTAATTATTGTACCGTGAATGTGAAAATTCCACAAGAATGTTGTTGTTTTCACTAAGTTGTGCTATATGAGAGTCATATTCTATTTGTCTGTGTTCTCTGGAATCCCTGTCCCCAGCACTGATTTCTTTCTTCACTCCTCACTCAGATTACCTTCTCCACCTGCAGTATTCTGACAGCGATTACAGTTCTAGACTACAGCATTGTTTTTAAGTTCTACTGTTCTGAAACCATTTTCCACATCATACGGCTGTTGTACGATGGCATGGCCTGAGCTCTTCCAATCTTTTTTGTTTTTTTTTCTTTTACAAATTTTTTCTGTCTCATTGCTGCCATATGCCATTCCCGACCATCTTTATCCTCTTCCGTTCCTAATGCTCCCCACCCCCTCTCTCTTCGCTCTCTCTTTGTATATTAGACCACTTCTTGTCGTTTCAGGTTTCAAGACCAGTGGAGGCTGACTACCCCTCCTCCCATGGCCGCAGCACCCCCTACTGTCTCGGCGGCGTCTCTTTCTCTATCTGCTCCCGCTATGCACACTCACCCAATCCTCTCTGTGTGGGGGGGTGGGGGTGGGGCACAGGGTGACCACCGGCCCACTGCTGGAGGCATTTATTACAATAACAAGCGCTGAGCTTTAACAACATCAGTATAATGAGATGCACCAGGCCCATGTTAACACAGACACACACCGCACACATCCACCACACAAAATTATATCGTGAAAGCAGAGCCATGATAGAGCAGTGGCCGCTTAAATTGCGAGTTAATGAGAGAGGCAGGACCAGAAAGTTGAAGGGGAGGGTTCTTCTAGGGCCTTGTCTTTCTCACTGCACAGTGCAGTTAGGGCCTGACGGAGCAGTAATGCGTGGGCTGTAGGTATCGGTTATTTATGGAGGGGATCAGAGCTTTTATTTCAGGGGGGAAGGAAGGGGTTTGTGAGGAGAGGTTTTGTTGTTTGTTTCTTGTTTTCTTTTTTCAGATGGGGAAGTGGGTGTGGAAGAAAAAAGATGTTTCCTTTTTTATTTTATTTTTAACCCATAAGTCTGTAATTAGAAAAAAAAATAAAAGACATTGTGTAAAAAGTATTCAGATGGTCTTGTTTTTCTTAGGGCTGTGAGTCTTTAAAGCTGCTGAAGGTCTTTTCTGTACCATTTGTAGCACCCGTTGCAAAATAGACTTGTTTAATTAGTCTGGACGTTGTTCTGTCTGTTAGATGGTTAATACAAACATTGTACTTTATGCCTTCAGTTGGTTTTCCCAGGCAGTTGAACCCACAAGCTTATAGTTGCTATAATGTTTACCATTTGAGTTTTTTTAAGAAAAGTTTTATAGTTGTCTCGGCACACTACACTGAGCAAGAAGTTAAAATGTTAACACTATATGATGGTTTTATTAACTACATTAGTTATGAAGGAATTAGCAGTAAAAGGAAAACATTTTTAATAAAAGTTAACCATAGTTAATGGTTACTTTTTTTATCAAAGACACTGAAATGCAAAATATTTAAAAAATTTGAAATTAAAGGTCTGATTTTTCAAAAACTATTTACTTAAAAAGGGGAGATACCTGACTATTAAAAGAGGTGTTTTATTAGTCCATAAAATTAAAATGTTGGTATATGATGCATAACACAGAAGCCTGTCATAAAACTTGCTCTGCTAGCTTTACACAAAGGTTTTGACACATGCCAGGTATGCCTTTTAGAAGTTAAGAAACCATTGAATAAATAGAATTCACAATGTGGCACCCAAACACTAGGTTGTATGACAAACTATAAAATAATCAAGACGACTTTTAAACATGAAAGGTACTTTTTGCAGAAGGAATGATCACAAGTGGCTGCTATAACTATAACTGATAATGTGCAGTATAAATATGATCTGTAGCTCATTCCTGATTGGAGAAATGAGCCATGTTGCAACAGTCCCCACACTCCCATCTGCATTAACTAATATTACCAAATACTAATGTGGAACCAAACATGCGATTATGTACCTTGAGCTTACAGATGTAATCGTGTAAAACTGATATTTCCCAGGAAATCAGACACGACAGCTGAAATTATAAATCATTTACTTTGCATGCACCGCTGCAAAGTAAAGGTAAGGAGACGTTTTGAATACTTATACACTTGCTCAATAAATGACTTGTATTTAAACCAGTTAAATAAACTTTAATAAATGCTATAAAAATGTATTTTATATTGAAGTGATAGTGTTACGATAACCCACAAGTGTATGGTAACCCATACACGAAATGTGACCTGCATTTAACACATCACTTGTATGGAATGAACACACTGCAAGCCCAACCCACTAACCAGTAGGCCACAACTGCCCCATATTTGTTTGTTAGCAAATGCATTGGTAATTAGCCAAGACTTATTTTGAACATTTTTGTTTACAAGTTTACAGCACATGACAATTCAATGTTTTGGAGGTTTTCACTTTTATATAATTATTGACACTGGATATTGTTTTATTACAAAACATGCCAATCAAATTTTTTTCTGATCAGTACAGAAATTTAACATTGGATAAACCAAAAGTAAAACGCTCATCACAAATTCCAATCAAATGAGACCAATTGAAGAATTATTTTACATTTATTTTGAATTTTGAGAAGTAACAAATTTTCTTCATCAGAGATATTTTCCTTGGCATCTGATGTTCTACTTGTGCCTCCTGAAAACTGAAGATAAAAAACAGTATTTATGCAAAAGTGGAATCTTATATTTTTAAAAACTTCTATATACACAAAACATACCTCTCTTTTTAGATTTCTTAACCATTTTCTTCTTTTTCTTCGGTTTAGGATGATCGACATCCTACCAAATGAAAATACATACAGAGCTTAAACGTGTTTCACTTCCTCTTGGTCAGAGGTTAACTGCTATTTCTATATTTTCACATCAAATAAATGCATTCCATGTGTCACATATACATGCACACATATATAATCTGTCACTGCAGCAACTTGAATTCTTAAAATGTTTGCAGAACTTCCAATAACATCAGTCCAGCTCACCTGTGTTTCTCCCCCAGTCAGAGCGGTGATGTCACCAAACTGTGCGATGTTTCTCAGCTGTGATGTCATTCCCACCACTGCTCTCTTCCTGTGCCTCTCCTCACGTGTCATATTCAGACGGATCAACATAGACTCCTCGTAGTTTTTCCTTGTGAAAAATATTTGCCAAAAGCATGAAAAACTTACCACATGAAACTTTTCTATGTGCATATTTACTAAATTTACTGTAAATCTACTATGAGAGAAGTTAATCTGAGTCTTCACACAACAATAGGGCTGCATAATACAAGAAGTATAAGAATATTACAAATGTGCATATCACAATAAATACGTAACAAGCAACAAATTATTGTAAGTCTACTTTTCATAAACTTCTACAGGTTGTACCTGTGGTGCTCCTCTCTGCTTTGCCGCTCTGTCTGGAAGTCGCTGCGATCTCTGATCTCTTCTGGAGCATCACTGTATTGCTGCCGAAGCTCCTGGATCACAGAACTGCGGAGCGCCGCTTTCCTCTGTTTATCAACCAGATCTTTTTGCCTGTCTGATTCCGTCATGTCCCCATCTAATTGTACAGAGAGGAGGGTTTGGGAGTAAACAATAACCATCAACAAAATTTTGTCTTTACATTTAAGTAAACATTTAAGTTTGAAATCTAACTGATCTAGCAAGACGTCATCATAGATATGAGGAATTTCCAGTTATCTTGTATTTTCACTCTCAGTTGTATGAGAAAGTCTTTTGGCACATAAGTCTTTTTTCCAATCTGATCTTTTATCACTTGGAAAATGACAGTGTGGACAGGCAGGTCTAAGGTCTAATTTAAAAACCAAATTGGATTTGTGTGCAGTGAACCAGTACCAAACTGAATAACTTACCATAATGCATTGGAGCAATCCGAGGTGGAACATATTTCTTGCTAGATTTAGGCTCTTTTTTCCCAGAATCCTTTGTTTCTCCATCCTCATCTGATTCCTCAGATTCACTGAGCTGGGGACACAATACAGTACGTATTTTTCAATCAATTTCACGTCAGCATTACATTACAGTAAGATACCTTCTGTTTAATGACACTAGAGCTTCACCTTGCTGGCCATATTCTGAGGATTAGGACGAAAGTGTAGAGGGTCATTCTCAGCTGCAAAACACACAATCACGTCAGTGAGACTGTGGATCAATATTCTTAATCTTAGGACATCTAGGCAATGATAAAACCTTAGTGTGTACAGTACTGCAGTATACAAATGAAAACACTTACAGAGGCTGCCTGTCACCGCTGTTCGCACTAATTTATCTATCTGATATTTCAGCTTTTGATCCAGGGGACGCATTTTCTCCAGAACCTATACAATGTAAACACAATGTAGAAGTACTTATTATCAGGAATAGCATTCGAGGCCTATCTGAAACCCTACAATTGTAACACGTATGAAATTAGTTGCCATAATGTGTCTTACCGTCCTAATGGTGACCAGCCTGTCGATGGCGCTGTTGTCCTTTATACTAACTCCCTCCGTTTTTAAACCGATCAAATGAGTCAAATCTTGCAGGTAAAACAGTAACAGATGATATCGCAAATCCAGAAAAGACAAACCCTACAGCAAAGGCAAACAGACGGGTCACTTGAAAGATACATGCAGCTGCGGATGTATTTTAACATTAAAGTAAAAATACCTCAGATGTCTGAAAAGCCTTCTCTCTGACTTTTCTTATTAGATCCCGGACATGACTAGTTACTGATGCGACCTTAAAACAAGATCACAATCATCACCGCAACAACACACTCATCTCTCTCTCCCATTCCTTATTATTGTCATTATTGCAACTTATTAACTTTAACCTTATTAACTTCCCATACAATGTAAGGCTGAAACTAACTCAAAGCAACTACAAACCTGTTCTGTGAGACTGTTCAGTAGGCGCACTGCAGCAGGAAGGTCACTGTCAATAAGATCCTACAAAAGACAAAAATAGCGTTTAAATATGTTTTCAGAGAATATACACTAAGACAGAGATGCTTACAGGTTAAACAATGTGCAAATGTCTCTGTTTCGATATTTATTTGCTGCCAAAACACAGACAGTTTAACAATACACGACATCAACCACTCGTATTTTGGTACATATACGTCTGATCTGAAAAGAATAAAACTTTAATGTAAAGTAAAGAACAGCTCACGTTTTCATCTGCGGTGGCCGCCATGTTGAATCTGACCAGACACTACGGATAGCACGCCGGGACAAAACTCGTAGTGACTTCACAAAAATGCATTGTCGACCTAGTAGTCATCATGATTAACAGGATCACGCCAATTACTGAACGATTTTCCTTTCATAAATTTGTTTTATTATTTTCTAGTATTTCTAGTATTTGATGTGATATATTATGTTGTTAAAACAATAATTACCTATTTTGTATTTGTTTCATTTCTTCATCAAAAAAGAAACAAAACAACACTAACTCTTACAATGTCAGAAAGGGATCACAAATTAATTTATTGTTGTGGTTTTACAGTAGTAACAATAACTGTGGTAACTGGCATTTTGGAGAAAACAGTGTCTCAAGTTTTTTTAATGGTAAAGGTTCTGCAGTTATAAAATAAGACAGAAGATGGCGTACGACTCCATATTACGTCACCACACATCAGCATTAGAAACTCGCATAAATAGTAAATTTATGTGAGGAAAATAAATAGTGAGGAAACGTACGTCATCACCCACAGCTTAATGTATGGCACATTATGTATGTACAGAAAACCAGGGCAACAACCACTACATTTTGTAAGTAACAATACACTCTCTTCTTTCCCTGCCTGAGAAAAGTGTTTAAAAGTGTTATTTCATTATTTTGTTGCCTATTTAGTTGAAAATGAATTCATAAAAATATGATTTTGCTTTTCTGACCCATGCCCAGACAGCAGACATATTTGGTCAAATTGACAAAAAAGGTAGAAAAGGTAACAGGGCAAAAGATTTAAAGAAAGACAAAGTAGAATAGATTAAAGATTAAGAACATATAGAGACAGTCTCAGTGAGAGATCAAGCTTTCTGTGTCATCTTGGGCAGTCACTGCTGTACCTAAAAGCTGATGCTCTTCCTCTCTGACATATTGGCCCTTACAGGAATCACTAATAATAACTAATGACTAACTAATCTGTGTCTGGGCCTCTGTATCTATTAAAGGATTCATATACATGCTTTTGACAAAGGCTTTCCTGAACACACATTCTTTCTTATCATAGCCATGGAGGTAATGTTTTCTGTCTGTTTGTGGCTGTTTGCTGTGATTATAAACCATTCGTCTACATGCATTTATCAAAAATGTAGTAATTGTTATCTATCTCTAAATTGTGCTACACTAGTATGGTCTGTCTATTCTGTTATCCTCGTTCATCAGTAAATGACCATTTCAAGAGCTTCCCTGTTCTCTGATTGGTGGATGATTTCCGGTGTTTAAGGAAAGCGCTTCAGCTTTTATAAATCGTTTGCTGAGAGAAGCTTAACTTTGGTGAGATACTGTCTAATTAGGCCGACCCTAAATAAAATAACATGACACCTTTAGCTTTCCTTGACACTAACACTGAGTACAAAGATATGAGCAGGAAGCATAACAGTTGAAAGTGAGTGAAATACTGACCTCATTGAAAATCTATAGCCCCCTTACCAAGCGCAGCAATCCAAGCAGATTGGTCTCCTGCTCATGCAAAGAAAAACTAGGGCCACATTACAAAGAACCCATGTGAGATCTTACTCAATGACAATAGTGCACAGAACACCCCCACACTGGCTATCAGGGGAGTTTTAACAGTTATGCATCCCGCCACATAAAGGATTACAGGGCTGTTTCTGTTACTCACATAACATACAACTGCTTTTGACAAAGACACCACACAGGCACAGCAAATCCTGTGGAGATGTGACAATTGAACCCTTTTCTTTCCACAAGAGTCTTTTGATTTAGGGCTAAAATTCATGCATAATTCTGGTCTTTCCCATATCAATGATAAAGAACAAGGAGTTAATATTTGTTATTTTGCCCCTTGTCAAGTAATCATATACAAATTGTTATTTGTCACATATCTTTTACATATATCTTTTGTGATAATATAATTTTTAAAAATGTTTTTAAATCTATGTTTGTTAACTATAACATTTCTCAAACCACATTTTTGTACTTATTTTGTGGGTTTCACATGCGGTTTAATCCCTTACTAATATACTGATATAATACAAGCATAATTAAATGTGCTGGGACTGCAGTATAAAAAATTATAAATAAATAAATAAGCACAAATGAAGTCACAGAAGTAAAAAAAGTAAAATACACAGATATATAGATTGAAAAAGACATCACAACAATTGGTATTTACTATGTGGATTAACTTGATGGTTTGTTATGCCCGCATTCATTTTCTGCGATTTCCAGAATTAACAGTAATGTCAGTGGAACAAAGTACTTATCAGAACATTGTATATTACACTGCTACCATTCTGTCTCAGTGTATGATTGACACCCCTGTATCTTCTTTAATTATATTTAATTAAGGCTCCAGCTATTGATGGCTGCTTGTGGGATTGGGGGGGTATGGATACAAATAAGTGGGTAAAGAGCAATTCAGCAGCACTCAGCATTTTCCCCTTAAAGTTTACTGTAAACACAGGGCTGTTTCAGGGCTCTTCCCAGCATTCTCAATAGATGGAAATGGGGTAACACCTTCAGGCTTTGTCTGACAAGGGCAACATCCAAAGATGCTAACAGTGTTTAAGGGCCAACCAAACATTTCTTATTCGTGGATGCCAATTACCCACACATGAATGCATAATTGCTCCAGAGGAGCTTAAAGTAGTGAGTCTTGAAGGCTCAGTTATTTCAATGAAGCCTTCAGGCCGTAGTGATCAGAATCAGGTGGAGAAGGCTGGGCTTTAAGTTCATTACCTGAATAACTTTGGACAATGTGGAAAAGGGTGTGTGTTGATCTGATCGTCAAACCCCAAGCTGAGCTTAATGTAAATGAATGAGGGACTTCCCCTGCCACTCTATTAGGAAATAACAGTAAGTTTAACATGACCAAACAAAAAGTTGATAATGGCTTAGATGATCCATCCATTAATTGTGAATTTTAATCCTAAATCCATCATCATTAATTTGCAGGGAACAAACAAACTGATAAAAAATGTAAATTTAATTCACTGTAAGTCACCTCGTATGAAAGTGTCTGCTAAATGTGAACATGAAACAATATCTGCAAATGCAATGCACAAATGTAATTCCCAAGCAACTAAGATCCTTTATGATTTACAAATGATTTTCTATTACAAATGATATTTTCAGTATAACAATTCTGAGGGACACTTTTTAATTAAAAACTGAAATAAATGTCAGAATTGTTTACCTTTTGCGGACAGCATGTATTTGAATTACCTTGGACGCAAAACCTGATGATCCATGTTATCCCAGCATGATCTGTAAATTTTCCAAAGAGCATTTTGTTTGCGTCAATGGAAGCAAGGAGATATTACCTAAATACAGCGGAATTGTAATCGTTTCTTCTTCAGTTTACCTCATAATGTGTCTTTTAGAAAATCTTTAAATGTTCTGTTTATTTCCAGGTTTAAATTAAAAATCCCAGTTTGTTTTAGAAGGTGAAACCAATACAAAAAACCAGGAGCATTTGACAGGAGCATCTGAGTTCAGTGTGTTCATCTAAGCAGATGTTCAATTACTCTTAAGCTCCCCTTGTACTAAAACCCTCTTAACAGCCTTAGTATTTATTTTGACCCCTGATTTCCTCCTGAAATCACTTCAGCCATTGGCTGCTCATTTGGTCCCTGTAGAGAAACCAACATAACCAATGACAGTCATTTTATTTGCCCCATACTGACTTATTGTAAGCCACCGTATTTCTGCTTACAGGCCCCATCTCTCTAATAGCTCCACCTGTACTGTAAATTGGACCCTACTATTAATTAGTCTTGGCCAACCCTGCTGCATTTCAATAGCTCCCCCGGTGTGCTTCTGTGCAGCCTAACCAACATGCTGCCTCATCTCTAGTCTTTAACCTCTGTGCAACTTTATCCCCTATTTCACCAGCTCAAGCAGATTCAAGTGCTGGCTTAAGACCCCTTCACAAATTAGCGCCGAGCAGGACATATCAGACCATCATTAGTCACACCTAAAAGTAAGGCTTACAATCTGCTACAGAAAGCTGTCACTGATCACGTTATGTTGACGCATGCTCTTACACAACCTATCGTTTATAAATTTAATGCTCAAAAGAAAAGATCACTTTCAGGTTTAGCAGTGCAGAAATAAATTGTAAACCTGCAGCAATTTATGCATTTTGCATTATGAATTTTTTTTGTATTTATGGTTCTATGTGATTTTGTAATCTAGCCTAATCTATCTATGTATCATTATACAATGGGGGCAAAAAGTCTACAACCATGTTGCATTTAGGATTTTTCTTTTAAATTTGGAAAAAAAACACAAAGTTTAGGGCTAGAAAACAATAATTATAAAAAAAATTAACATAAAACAATAAAAATAATAGCAATAAAAAATTCAGATGAAATGTAATAACATTTGTGGTTCTGACCCTGTTAACTCAGATAACTCAGATCAGATATAAGTTCCACTGAATCATCATCTTTGAAACATTCTCAGATTGTTCTAAGATGGAACATTAAGCTTCTGTGTTAAGTGCATGTTCTCGTTAAAGAAACAACTAACAAATACCAAACACTAATTCACAAGTTTGTGTGCCCACATAAATGTTAAACAGGTCTGGCTTGCTGTGCGCGATGGACAAACAATTGTAAACAAACAAATGGAATAAAATAAATAATGCAAAACAGAATCATGATTTTCTCAAGTGGCCCCAGACTTTTGGACCCTACTGAGCGTGTGTGGGTTTTTGTGTCTGAAAGTGTTTGCGGAGGGGGAGGAGAGGCATATGGGGCGGGAGCTCTCTTCGGAGTGTGTCCACTCCACCTCTTCTCTTCCCCTGCTTACAGTAAGTGGCTGTCTAAAACACAGCTGCCAATGGAGCAGTGTCAGTCTCTCCTATTCACACTCAGACCTGTTTGCTGTGTAATTACAGTTCACCCTGCCTTTGTCTGGACCTTAATCTGGAGGCTGTATTGTTGAGTGCACGTGCCCGAGCTACCCGACCCTGGTCTCCCCTTACCCCCACCCAACTCCTTCTTCTTTTCATACTGTGGTCCAGAAGTGTGCTGGTCTACAAAGAGCTGAGACAGACACAATTAGCAGGCTGGCTGCCAGTGTGGGGAGAAACCCCAGCACAATGAAAACCAACAGCCATGTGCCGCCCAGAAACACATCCACTCTCATTCACAGGTATTGTGACCACTGGCTATTGTGATTCGGGTGTTGAAGGGCACACTTTGCCAATGATGTGAGTGGCACAAGTATTATTAGCTAAAAATGCTGCTTAACAAATTGGTGTTAAACTGTCATTGGGCTGTAGGTCCTGACTGAATGCTCAGTGCTCTCTGTCAATGATTGTATGAGGATCAATGTAACACAGTTGGCAGACCAATGAATGATGGGCCACACCAGAGTTAGACCAACAAATCCAACTGTATCCTCACTGTACAAATCCTTAAAACAAAACAAAGCACAAGGAAACAACAGTTTGACTTAATTAGTCAGTCTTTTAAAAGCAGAAGTTTGGTATTTGATTTTTGTGCAATGAATAGTTAGTGGAAAAAGACCAGGCTTTGAGACTGAACTCAGTTTTATGTTCATGTCTTACAAATCAATATTAGTTGTTATACAGTGCCCAGTGACAAATGTATTAGTTCTTAAGTCTGTTTGGTGTAAGCCATCGAGAACTATTAAAAATGCTGTCATGAAATCTAATTTATGTGACATATAAAGAACACAAACCCCAAAGGTCCAGCTATAAAATACTAAATCATCTAAATTGAGTCAAAACAATTTAAAGAATTTTCGGTAAAGTTTCTGAGTTCAGCATGTAACACACAGCAAAAAGCACCAAAAATAATACAGTTTAAATACAACCTGTAAATGTAATATGCATCTTAAAAACTGCTCGCATATCTAGATTCTGCAATGTAAAAAAAGAATCTTGTTTTGTCAGACTGTGAGGTGTAAAACTCAGTTTGCGTTTTGTTTTTCAGGTCTGCACACTATTAACAGCTTCTAATTGTCTCATTCATCTTATCAGTGTGACATCTGAAATCAGTGTGTTATTGATATCTCATCATGTATAAGGTATATTTACAATGCTGTAGTATCTGTTTTCCAAACAGAGGAAGAATTCAATAAACTCTAGTTATGTGTGTGTGTGTTACATGAAGAGAGAGAAAGAGAGAGAATGATTCAATTGATCCGATTGGATGTCTGGGTTTGGGTGTGTAAAAGGCCCGTGTGGGGATTCTGCTCCCACCCTATGGTGGCCTGATGGCCTGATGATTAGCTCACCCTGCATCTATCCCTGATCTGTAATAAAACAAATCAACAGGTTTCTTTTGCCCTGTGTTTATATTGCTAATACTCGAGTGGGATACATAAGTAAAGCCTCAGAGTTTATGTGGGTATTGATTGAGTGATCAGGCCATCAGACAGACTAACAGATCTATCAGAGGTAATGGATTGAGCTCTGCCCTGAGTGTATACCTGATATCTGAGATCAGTCTCTCTGGTTATGCATGAACATCCACACTGCTCTCATTTGCCTTTTACATTCATTGCATGCATATATAATGCAGGATTTGTTATTCTGGCATAGATTAAGGCTAATTTTGACTAAAACAGAGAATATCTAAAAATTCTTTTGAACTATGAGACATTATTTTGTATTGTTTTTGGTCTACAGATATAAGTGGAGATTTTGAAATATAGTGTACATTTGTGATTATTTTGTAATTATTTACCTTCATGATGTTCCAAACCCATGTGGCTTTCTTCTAATAAGAAATTCTGATAAACCTTCTCTTCCTTGGTGTCCATGGTGACCACAGCTGTTAAGACGTACAAATTGCGTGGACATCTTTTTTGGAGCTTAACAGACATGATCATTACAAACATTTATTAAAAAGCTGCATAATTTTTCCTTTTGTCACCCACAGATGAAACATCATCATACATGATTTAAAGAACAAAAGAGTGATTAAAAAGGGCAGAATTGTAATTTTTAGCTGTTTCTTTAATACAAACAGACTCATTGTGAACACCTTTGCTGAATTGATATTAAAAAGATATAAACAGAATAAAGGTCATGAAGTCATCTGAAGAACATGACTTAAGATAAGTCTCATCCAATACAGTAAATAAACTCATATTGGATAAACCTGATCCATCCATGCTTTACGCCCTAATGACGTGGACTGGTCAGACTGGCAGGATTGCAGGACCTTGGTTAGGTCTCGGGGGAGAAGGGATTGGAATCCACTGGGTCAGCTCATGATTAGTGGGCGGGTACAGTTTAGAGTTAACCCTCATTCTAATCAATAGCTGATCATCACCAGGGCCACAAAGCTATAAAACCAAGACATGCTGACAAAGGTGTCAAAAATCTTTACAGATATTACAGAGAATATCTACAAAATGTAAGGTGGTTAACTACACCTGTAACTCTCCATATTGGCTTAGATATTACTATAAATTAAACCACTTTGACAACTTCTTTAAAAAATATATTATAAATGCTAAAGAGAAATGATATATATTTAGTAATAATGATTCATTCTTATCCTTGGTAATGTTTTCCAGTACTTATGCTAATAATAATAATAATGCCACAATAAAAGAAAACAAATGGTTGCCAATAAGAATAAACATACAGCTGTCAGTTTATGATTAGTGGATTCTAATACACAAATTTTATGCAAACGAATTGCATATATGCACTGTTTACATACCTGCAATATTTTTTGAAAAGTGTGGGTTGGGTATTAATAGTCTTTAAACATGATTTCTGAGATGCCATTATTGTGCATCTTGTGGAAGAAATGTGCTGATTTAATCAAAATGTGAGGATGTGGAATGTGCACACATAGAGCTTTATGTCTGTCTGTACGCATGCATCACTGTTGTGATGGACTGTCCTAAGGTCAGCTCTTTCACACCTACTGACCACTGCTGATGATAATGTCCCCTGTCAATGTTCCCCACCACTGAGGGCTAGAGCCTCACATCAGCGCTAACTAACCCTGACCTGCAACCTCATTTAACTACTCGTGTCACACCTGGAGAAAAGCTTCAAGTGCAACAACAGAACCAATTACCCATCAGGCTTCCTTCATTAGGGTGTTATTGAGGTGGGCATTGTGAACAGGTACTTCAGTGGACAGTACATCATCTAATAGGTCACTGGGGCATATCACCTGCGTGAGACGATGGCCATCACGGACAGTTCACATTGAACCCATGGTCACAGAGGTTCAACAGCAACACAGAAAGATCTTAATAATGTCTCTACTGTCTTTTGGTGGAGATGGACCCATCTGGGGAGCTTATTATTGTATAAGGCCATGAATTGGAGATGGATACAATGCAATTATGACAAGGGCTGATGAATGCACAAACTGCAGTCAGTGTAAGTGAAACAGAAGAAGCCCAACGTTATAGAGAGCAAACAGACACTGTATTACAGGTTTGTATCCCCAAAACAGCATCACAAAGTACTGTATAGAATGAGCTCTAGTCTAAATAGTATGTCACGCCGAAAGCCCAATAGGTTACAAAATTGTACCTACAATATACAAAAAATTGTACTTACAATACAAAAAAAAAGATCTTTATTTTTTACCTAACTTTATTTAGTTTTCTAATATGCCATATGTTTTAAATAAACAAAGGTTCACAATGAAAACAGTAGTGTGGTATATAATACATAAAACAAAGGGGTTCAAAACAGATTATGGTGGCAAAAATTGTATAGACCTTGTATACATGTAAGTAAAATTGTGTTAATTCATGACCTGTCTTTTTGTTTTGGTTTGTTTTGTTTCATCAGCCATGTTTATTATGTTTTATTAGCACATTCTCACTACACAGCCCTTTTCTGACAAACTAATAAAAAATATTACTTAAAACATTCTAAAACAGGCCCAAAACTAATTAAGTTGCTTATCTACTTCACTGTTATGAGAGAAGTTATTGTACTGGGAGGTCATTACTTTGTGTCATGCTGTAAATCTAGATTTCACAAACTATTTGTGTTGCTGTAGAAATGAGGTCATTGCTCTCTGTGCAAGCAGCTCTCAATAGCTGCTCAGGGTTGAGTGAAATATTGAGGATGATGATGGTGGTAATTATTGGTGATTTTCCCAGGCCCAATCTGTCATTGAGTAGTACTGCATCATCTTCTATCATCTTGTCTATCTCTAAAGAAAGACAAGTACTCTGTCTTTAGAAGCAGTGTGCTGATAATTGGTCAGATTGATTGTCTAAACTTTTCTGAGTCAGAAAAGGTGAGTCCACAACTTTAAGATACAGATGCGGTGAAACATATCTGACATTCACATAGAAAATGTTGCTTACAATTTTCTCCAGGTAACCTCAAACATATGATCTATGTGGTAAGATCTAAATTAGCTGGTAGTAATTCAAGAATATTACTCACTTTGACTACATTACAATTAACAATTATGAATTTGGATTTTGTAATAATTTGACTGCTCTAAATTAATGTTTTAACATTAATTAGCATGATACATTACATTAATTAGCATGACTACATTACAAAACACCAACCATGAACCAACACATTTTCACAAATTACAGTGTACTTTATTTTTCATACAAACCAAATTCAAAGTGTTATTCTCTAACACTTTATTTTCTTATTATTGCCATTTTCTCTTTTATTCATTAGGAGAGTTTATAGTCATCCAAAAACCTTGTTTGGCCTTTGTTTACTGGGCCAAAACAGATTTACACACAGAGAGCAGGCCAAAGAGAATGAAAGAGAATGAAAGTTCTCTATTTTAGTCTTGCCTGGGCCCTAGACCCCTGTAACTATCTATCTAACACACAGTCCGCTCTGCCCTTAATTACCGTCTTCATGCATGGAGAGCTTTGATGAGTTGATTAAGCTAGGCTTTGCTGTTCCAGTCTCTAGCTCTGTGATGAATTGGTCTCAGGCTTATTAACTGACTTATTCTAATCAATAAATCACCAGGGCTGAACACTGCAAGAACAAAAGAAAAAATGCTTTCTACTACACACTGGGAAAAGGTAATCAAACCAACACTTTATTACATAATTATTAGGCTAACTGAGCACAAACCTTATGAGGAGGTATTGACAGGCTGATTTTTCATTGGTGGAATGCAACTGGAGCAACATTAATGAAGCTGTTAAAATTTTTAGAATAAAAGTTTTTAAGAGTTATGTTTGAATATTGGTTTGAAAAGTTGTTCAGATATCTCACAAAAATATGTTTATTTGATGAAGACAAATGATGAAGACCTAACTCTTACAGTGAACTTTCTGCATTTTTACAATAAAAAAACAAGAACATCCCCAGAAGGAGGTTTTCCTCAGATTTGACATTTGATATTTGATTGGGTACAAATTTGTCCCCAATATACGGTTAAGTAAACCAAACCATGTGGGTGGGCTCACAATGGTCTGTCCATGTATGACCTCCCTGTGTGAAACATCTAATATCCCAGGAGAGATTCCTCTGAAGCTTATCTGAGCTCAGCTTGACCAAATGTCACTCATCATCATTTTTCTGGTCCTTCTAGAAAGAGAAGAAAATATTCCAGCCTTCTGTAACCACAAAAGCCAGCAGCCGTGAAAAGAACACATGTTTGAGTGGATTAAATATGTTTCTCCCCTCATTGATTACACTATGCTGATTTTAGCTAAACAGGATATTTTGTGTCAGGAAGTAGCAACACGGATGTAAGCCCAGTTATCTCACACAAGGGATTTTGAAGGATATTATGTGGTGTATTTTTCAGTAAAAAGCTGCTTTCTTAGCACAGATGCTGTATCGTATGAGGCCACTTTCAGTGAAGGTTTACTGTGCTCTTGTATTCAACATGCTGCTAATGAAGATTGTGTGTAATGGACACCACAAGCTTCCTCATGACTGGCTGTATTGACCTCTGTGTCTCCTTCCCCCCGCATGTGTGTGTGTGTGCGGATTATGACTGTGCAGTAGTTGATGGGATGTCTTAGGATAATGTGCTGAACTATTAGCTTGACTACTGTGAATGAAAAGCATTCTCCATTGCATCTGCATTGATCCAGAGAAATATCTCATACCAACAAATGTTCTGAAGACCTTACTCTACCTTTTTTAAGATTTCCCAGATTTTTATGTTATTGATATAACTTTATTTACATTTTTCAGACACTTCTATCCAAAGTGATCTGTAGTGCATTGGCTGGGATTTGACAACCTTTGTCAAAGGTCATAAGTTTGAATCCCAGAAAATAATAATGAAAAAAATGCATCGTACTGACTAACACTAATTTATGTAATAAATAGCACTAATTATAATATTTGCTGATTACAAGTACAAACCAAGATTTTCACACATATTTTGGATCAAATAAATAGTGAATCTGTAATGTATTTAAAGGGATAGTTCACCCCAAACCCAAAAAAAGATTCCCTAAAAAGATCAATTCATTTGAATCAAATCAATCATTTTCTCATCCTCATGTCATTCCAGATCTATGTGACCTTTTCTTCATGGGAACATCTTAGGCTTTAAACTTCTTCATGTTCATTGTATGAAGAAATGATCAGCATCAACATTCTTCTAAATTTCTCCTCTTGTGTTCCACAAAAGAAAAATGGTCACATGGCCTTGAAATGAAATGGGGAGAATAGGTGAGGACAGGTTTTGACTTCACAATGTCAGTCGCAAATGCTCATGAGAACTCGTAGGTGTAAAGTTCTTTATCATTAACACCAACAGCTCAATATCACTTTGCTTTAAGTTGCGGCTGATTTCTGAACTCCTCATTTAGCTGTGAGTGTAGAAGTGCAGCTTAGGGAAATCTGAGTAGTAATACTAGCCATTTAGCATATGGCATTCTCAACATGTAAACACAGGCACAGGGCAGAGGCTGCAGTAAAACAGTCTCCTGGGATCAGGTCCCCAAAGAGCCCATTTTTAAGACACACTCATATACACACTGTAATGGAGGTTTCCCAGTGTCCAGCCCTTATAGCACAATGACAATCCGAGGTCACATCACTCAAGCCAGAAGGATCTCTCTTTCTCTCTCTCTAGTTCTCTCTTTATCTCTCTTGTCCACCCTTTAAGTTCCAAAAGTCTGAGGGCACTAGGAAAAATATTACACTACTTCATTACAAATTATATTACTGTATAAGAATTGGAAGAAAAGAATGAAATAAAAAATGCATTTCAATATTATGTGCCACTTTAGCTGATAACATGCTTGATCTGGCATCTCTGAGCTTTTGTACATGATCAATGTTACAAATGATCTTATTTCATTATTAACCTAGAAAAATGTAGAATCTCATATATTTGTTCCTCATTCTATAATTTCACTTTAAGTCCTTCATAATCCTTAAACTTTCTTTATTTCCATGTAATTCCCAGATTTTCAAAAACTGTGTTTTCTTTCACATTTGGATTTTTAAATATTTATTTAGGATTGTATATATTTATAAATAGGCTATCCATAATATATAATATTTTAATGCTTATAAAATATATTCATTTCAGAGTTACATTTATATGCTCAGTATTTATAATTTCAAATAATAAATTATACAAATGTGTAAAATATAGGTTAAATATGCGTAGAAATCATGTAAAAGCGTTGAAACTAGGGTGTTAAAGGGGTTAGATGCCGGAAACATTATAGCATGCTAGAGAGGCTTGTTAGGGTACATTAGGCAGAGAGGGGATTATAAGACTTCATAAATGTTTCAGAGATACTCAGGGACTATGTCCTGTGTCTGCTCTTTATGGGAGAGATCTGTGGCTTTACTAGCAGTCACTGTCTCCATAGAATGAGAGTGTGTGCATGTGTGTTCCTGTGTAACACACAAAAAGCACACTTTTTCTGTGTGTCAGCTATACATTGGCTTTAATATCTACTATCTAATGGGCGGATGAAACTGAACTTTCAAGGCTGTTTATGCTTAAAAGGCTTCTTTGAGGTTTAAGAGAACAGTTCATCCAAATATATGTTTGGTCATTATTTACTCGTTATTTACTCACCCTCATGTTAAAAAAAATTGGTTGATTTTTCTCATGCAAGCACTGTGAAAGGGGAACAAACCGTGAATGCATTCTCTATTATGTCTCGTTCTGTTATTGGACAGCGTTTAAACAGCCCTCGGCCAGCCATCACATCCCACTCCAGCCAGTATTTAAGTGTGTATTTATCTTTGATTTTACTCCTCCTGACCTTTAAGTACCTTTGGGAGCTGGAAGGGGTCACTGCCAATTGTCCTATGCACAAAAGAGAAGGCAGAACATTGTTTTTGAGAGAGAGCACGTGTCACAGATTCGTTCATTATACAGATTAATGGACTATCCTGGGAAGGACAAGGTCATCATTATACATACACAGATACATATAAAGACAATCACACTAATTTAATGTGATATGCATTTGTAAAGCACATAGTGGTTTAGAGAGACTAACTTTTAACCAGTGAAGAAACTAACTAGGTGCCCTACACACATACAGAGCTCCTGGGCTCTTAGCTCTGTTAAATGTAAAAGGCAAATATTGACAGCAGGGTTGCTGACTTGCTGTCTATTTGTCCATCAGCACTGGATGTGTGTATGCATGTGTGGGGGGTGTTTGGCAGATTGTTCCTGCATAAACAGTAAAACCTGAAATCACCAACAGCCAACAATCCCATGAGTTTAAAAAACTTAATGTGTAAAAATGCAAAACAGACATATGTTGGGGTTTGGAGATGTGTGTAATGAAATTAGGTGGAATTATTGTGTGCATGACTATGAGGCTTATCAATCAGTGATGATAAATGTACAGTATTAGAAAACCTGAGCACTTATCTCTTAAGTCACATAAGTCCTGGCCACATACAGTGTACACACACACACACATATTCACAGCCAGTTTCCTGATGAATGTTAGTGTTATAGTGAGTCAAAGGGGATTAGAAAGGATAACAGTAAACACAGAGGCACAGGACTAATAGAGGCAGAGATGCAGGGCATGCACATGCATCATCATACACTGTTTCCATCACTCAAATCCTTTGGGTAAACAGATTCCCAGCACAGAAAACTCTAGAAGGAAAAAACATTACCAATTGACTTTTTAAAATATTACTCACCTTTTGGCCTAAATGATTATTCCTAATAATTCAGTTTTGGTTCAAATTTAGTCCAATAATATGAAGACCATCAAATATAAAGTGAATAAATTATGAAACGTAATAAGAAAAATAATTAAAATATCTACTCAGTCACAACAAATTAAAAGCTGTAAATTCTAAAACAGTGCAGAGATGCAGATTTTTAAAAAAGTTTACAGAAAAGTTCCTTCCATTCCATTCATCCTCATTCACACACAGTTACCCGGTTGTCTAAATGAGGACATGCACTACACATCTGTTGTAGTGCAACTCTCTGTCTCAGAAAAAACTGTTAAGAAATTAACACTTAATGTTAATTTCTTAATGAGTGTAATGAGCCTTTTTTCTATACTAGTGAGGACCACCAAAAGGGTGCTCACAAGTTTTTGACATGTTTTACTATATTTATAAGGACAAGTGTGTCCTTAAAAGTATAGCCAAACCTGGGCACACATATTTAGTTCATTACAAGGTGTCAACACCCCAGGAGCCCCACGAATGTGTCTCTGTCTCTAACTATTTCACTCTCTCTTTCTCTTTCAGTCATTTAGCAGTCGACTGGCTCTCTTTCTCTCTCTGCCCTCCTGCTGCTCAGTTAGAGTCATGAGAAATAACTGTGAAAAAGACGAAAGCACATCAAACACACATATGTATACACACACTCCTCTTGAGCTATTGTTTAACATAACGCATGGTGAGAGAGATGTCAGATGTAAATGACAATGGCTGATTCAGGCCTGTACTGTTGGTCACAAGATCTGTCAAATAATATTACATTTATTTAAAGATTAATTTATATACTCAAACAAGAAATATTATTTTTGTCTAGTCAAAGACAATTCTTGTATTCTTCTAGTCATAGCGCATTCTGCAATATATAATAACCAAAAGAAATGTATTGTACTATACAATTTTACAAGTTTTTACAGGTAAATGAATAATATTTATCAAGTAATATTCACAATGATAAAAAAGTTCTGTCTATTGATTTGATTAGACAAGCAATATTCCAAGAATGCTGCTATTTGGTATATTTGTCCAAATTTGCTTGTTCAATTAATCTTGCTCATTAGTCTAACAATGCATGAGGGTTTCTTTGATCAGTTTTTCAACTGTCTAGCAGAAGCACAGTATTCACTGAGATATCTATAGTACAGAGTGGTGTGTGTGTTGTCCCATGAGACTGACCATCACTGAAGGCTCACTGAAGCTTCAGTCAAGCAACTAGAGCCATCTGCCCCACCACTACTGTCATCTGCATTCTTACTCTCTCTCACTCTCTCTCTCGTCTTTCATCCTCTGTATCTCACTGTATTCTCTCTCTACAAATATGGAGCAGCTTTACTGTGTTTGATCTGTCATTTATCCAGTAAGCAGCATGCAGAGCCTTTAGCTGGACTTTGCTGAGGATTACCTACTGTCCCAGAGGAACCTACCAGCACAATGACAACATACCCCTGCCTGTAACCTTCTGCTACCAAGCTGCTCAAGAACCTCAAGCACCTGACCAGGGATCAGTTTCTCAAGTGCTTAACAAATCAGACTTCAAATTCCACAAAGCACGAATAAGCCTGAATGACAGGGCGTTAGGTATATCAACAATTTTTTTTATTATTTGACATGAGATCAAATGGGTGGAAGAGAGATGAGAGTCACTTTAAATCAGAGTTTATAGTTTCACTCAGCAAAGAGCCCAGGGCTAGTTTTAGACATGTCTAGTGATGTGTGTTGACTGCTATTAGGGAATCAATAGAGCTAATTGATCAGATTGTGGTTTAGCTCAACTGCTGGTGGTGACCAGAGGTATAGCTGAAATAGGAACTGACAGGTAACCACTTAAAGAGAGCACTGCTAGGTTTATAGGTGCAGGACCTTTTGGGCTCTGAAACTTTTAAAAAATGAACATGTCTGGGTTGCAGTTTAAAGATATATTGCTATTGTGTTTTAAACCAATCTAATACCACAAAACATCACAGAAATGATCAGCTCTATTGCTAATACTTACTGTTGCTTTACTGTGCAGTTATGTAGTTCACCAACAGTGATGTCATTTCCTGGAGGATTGTGTCATTGAAGACTGTTAAAGGGATTTCGCACAAGGCTAACAGAAGGGGAAATGAGAAATGAGACATATACAGTATATATATTCTTTTCTCATCGCAAGTTTGGCATGTAAGAAGCAAATGCACAGCACTACAGCAACCAGCACTTAAATCAAAATAGCGAAATAATTTAAATTCACTTCATGTTGACTTAATTGTGGTAAAATAAAAATAATGAACATGATTTTTGTATTTAAATTGTGAGTTTCATATTCTGTCCAATATGTTATGACATAAATGATGGTGAGATGAAAATGTACTGCATAACAGAAATGATTCTGATTTTGTGGAGTGCACTATATCCCTCATTTAAAATGAATTACTGCACAGCCATTATAAAAGGCTGACCTAGACGTACCAGCATCAGACACAAGCATCCAAATGCCACAGGGGGCATACCATTAATCTCATATTAATAAAGAGATCAAACTAAATTATGGATGTCCACAGTGGCAGCATTTAAAAGCACCAAAGGTTAAGTGTGAAATCAATGTCTATAAATGAACATATACAGATTCAAGGGAGTGAAAGAAGAATGGAGTGCGAAATGGGAGAGAAAGAGACAGAGCTGCCTTTAAATCAGTTTCCCACAAGTCATGATTGTGGAGAAGTGCTCTTAAAGCCATAGAGCTTTTCCAAAGTGCATCAACATGACAACTTTTACTGGCTCATTATGGGCTCTGATGGAATTGTGCATTTATAAACCACATTGTAACATCATTCAACATAATTCCTGCATAAAGAAAAATACCATTGCTGATATCATCATCTAGACTACTAGAGTATGTATTGTCTACAAAGACTTGATTTTTAACATGGACCCTGAGGGCTCCTTTGTGAATTTATTGTGCCTGTGTTAACTCAACATGAGCTCTGATGTACATATGTACTATCAGAAGCCCTGGGGAACTTCAAAAGCTGGAGACAGAATGGCAAAGCCCTGTGAGGGTTGATTTCCCTGCATCTCTCCCAGCTGAAGTATAAGAGGGTAATTGAATTGTCTTCTGAAGCTTGACCTATGACCTGGACAGTTTTGTATGTAACCAGTGAGGGTGAAATTAATAATTTTTTTTCAGTTTTCTGAATATATTTTATTGTGGTCATTGGCTACATTGACCAGTCAACTGTACATCCACAAATAGTGACATCATCAAATGTGGATATAAATAAACCTGAACTAAATTAAACACACCACCCTTCAATCATACAAGTTTCTGTCTATTGTCAAAAGCTTTGAAAATTAAGGAAATAACAAGAAGCATAACATATAAGACTGAAACATTTAGCGGTGCCCTTTGACCCCTTGTTGTTCTTGTGTGTTTTAAGAAGGGAATGCTCATGGAGATGGTGGAAGGAGTAATCTGTGAAAAAGCCTTTTTCACTCTTTTCCTCTCCATCACAGACAGTTGGTAGCATGAAGACACAATCAGGAGGCAGCAGATGTCAGAGAGACCGCCTTTGTTTCCAGGACAGCCCATTCTCTCCACACTGGACCACCTCATTGCAGTAGTCCATTGTCATTAATTTGCTGTTGGGGGATGTTTACACTCCTCCTCTGCTGTCCTCTGCCATCATTTAGTAAAACACTGTAAATGCACTCACACTAAAGTCTCTGTCTACTTGAGGAGGGGCTGCATTAGCTTTCTTTTGGATTTCTGTTGGCTCTGCCTAAATTACTACTTTAAGTTCTTGATAAACAAACCTTGATGATTGTATCTGTCTTTATATAGACATATAAATATATTTATTTATACAGTTTGATGGTACTTCTGTGTGTCTGAGAGAAAGGGCAGTTTCTAAAAACACATCTGTAATGTCTTCATTTAAAGATTAATGTTTTAAAGCCTAATCTTTGCCAAAACTATACAGTCGAACATTCTCTGTGTTTTTAAGTGAAAGAAGATAGATTAGATGTATTATAAGCGTTCTAGTTTTTATATGAATAAGACTATTGTACTAATAATTCATTTGTTGAATATATTTAGGAGATGCAGGATGAACATCTAAGTTCTTTTAAACAAATTCTTTCATGCATGCATGATACAAATGTTCACAGATATCTGGTATCAATAATTTTAATTTTCAGTTTATAACCATACAATACATAGATATTATATAACAACAGTTAGGTGGACTTGACAGGTAGCAATGTAATAATTAAATAATGATGATAATAATAATAATAATAATAATAATAATAATAATAATAATAATAATAATAATAATAATAATAATAATAATAATAATAAATTCATGGACTGATCTTTGGTATTAACTGGTTTTGGTTGTGCAGCTCATATTACACGTAGATATTTGCTTGGAGCTAACTTTAAAGTACAAAACTTTTATTTCTTTTGGCTAAACGCACTTTAATAAATAACAACAACATAAAAATATTATAATTAAAAAAAACATTTTAGACAGTTACCTACATTAAATAAAATACACAATACCAACGACATTGAGCAAGTCTTCTCCGGTTGGAAAAGACAACGCAGACAGTAACATTTAGATGTTTTACATTATTAGTTCCAGGGTCTGTACTCGGTGATGGTGGTCATCCCGGAAAAAGGGAAATGATCTCCCATCTGTTTCTTTGGGCGTAAGGAGTCTTTGGTCGTGGGGAAGAGCTTGATGTCGTCTCCAGGAAGAAGAACAGTGTTTTCCAAAAGTGGCAGCTCTGAGAGGAAAGAGTTATATTTTATTTCATTTAATTAAATGATAAATGCCAAATACAGCACAACAAATACTGATTCATTTAATAATTATCACTAATATTTAACGCAATCCTCTCCACATGTATTCCAGCCCACACTTGCGAACTTGCGTGTTTTGATTTGAATGATTCATTTTAATTTCATTTTATTAATCCTGTTCAATATTGTAATGTTGTGTACGAGGCATGCATTGGGCTGCTTTATTAGAATTGCACGTAGGGCTGAAATAAATAGCGAACTGAAGAAGTAGAGAACCCACCCCAAAATGTTTTTACACTTACTTTTATGAGTCTTCATGTGATATTTCAACTCTTGGGCCTCTTGGAAAGTAATAGCACACACATCACAGGAGAAGGGTTTGTCTTTGGTGTGTGTTCGCCGGACGTGGCTGTCGTGGGCGGCGTGAGAGGCGAACGCTTTCCCGCAGTGTTTGCACTTGAACGGCCGCTCACCGGAGTGCTGCCTGATGTGCGTGCGGAGAATGCTGGACGCCGTGAAGGCCTGTGACCATAAGAAAGAAATGTTAATATGCAAGACTAGACCTGATAATATATACACACGTTTACCTTTACTTCTTTTTACCCTTTACTTTATACTAGTTTACCTAACTTCCCATTGCCTTCTAATGTTCATTAAACATAAAAATGCGTTAATACAGAAAAGTTCATTAAAATTACAACCGACTAATGCGCTTTCTGAATTTTTGCAATTCTTTACCAATAAAAACAAACAGACAAATAGAACAATTTTCTGTATTTTTTTCTTTCTTTTTTACAGTAGCACTTTACAATAAGGTTTCATTTAGCTCACCATATCTCATTAGTCAACATGAACTCACAATAAACAAAACTTCTACAATATTTATTAATCTAAGTTAACGTTAATATTAACATTTACTAAAATATTTTAAAATCAAAAGTTGCGTCTGTTAAGATGAGTTAGTATACAATTGCATTTGTTAACTAACATTAACAAAGATTAACAAACGCTGTAACAACATAGGCCTATTGTGCATTGGTAGTTTATGTTAGCTAATGCATTAACTAACGTTAATGAATAGGTCTTTATTGTAAAGTGTTACCCTTTTTACCCATCTTATGGGGACGTTTCAAGCAATTGGCCCTCAAAGCATAGCTAAGTTAAACAAGTACAAGAATAGGCTATAATGCTGAGGCAAATCCGTCTTCTGCAGTCTACAGTGCTGAGATAGTGACACAACCACCGATAAAGGCTCTCATCGCACGCTTCACTCTTTTAAAAAGAGACTTTTAGCGACAGACGAACTTTTGTCCTCCGAGAGTCATAAATTAAAACATAATCCCCATGCACAAAAGAATTAAGATGCATCTGGCATTAATTAGCATCTAAGTGTCTTCTTTTACAGTGAGAGCAAGGCTTGGACACAGGCAAATGAGCTCTCATATTCACCGTGAAATGACGACTTTAAAGCTATCCTTTATTTTGCAACTCTAAAGGTCTGAGCATCACTCACTTTGTTGCAGTAAACACATTTGTAGGGCCGCTCTCCTGAATGCACGCGCATGTGTTTGTTCAGACTGGAGGACTGGGAGAAACTTTTGCCGCACACGGAGCACTAAAGAAGAGAATCACAAATGATGATGTTCTTTATATTAAAAAGATTTATAGAGGTTTACATTGTCAATGCATAAAACTTACAAAGCATAAAAAACACAAATTGTGTTGATTTTAAGCATGCTTTTGTGTAGCTTTATATACGGGAGCTGGTCCATTCAGAACCACTGTTGTTTTCAGTTCATCTATTTAGGATATGATGAAAGATTGCAATAATTTGTACCTTATGTGGTCTGTGTTTCTCGTGCACATGGAGAATGTGAATTCGGAGTCGGTCTCTTTTCTCGAAAGACCTGTTGCAGAGATGGCAGGGAAATTTCCTGTCCCCCCGATCAACGCAGCGTGTGTATTTCAAGTGTTTGTCTCTGTAGTACTTATATGCGAAGACTTTACCACAGCGATCACACTTGAAACCCTCTCCTGAATCTGGAACAAAGAGAAAAATGGGCACGTTAGCAATTCGCAAACATCATAATTACAGCATTATAATTTTATTTCGCAAATGGCAGATCAAAATCCCTTTGCATTTAGAATAAGCTGGCGGTGTATCACGCAGGCCCAAATCTTAAACTATCTACAGATCATGGATCTTAACCACACAACCACGTCTATCTATACAAAACGTACTATACAGAAAAAGAGTTTGTATTTCAGACATACCTTCAGTTGAGAGCGGCTTATTATCGTCAATAAAGTCTTTAAGGGTAAGAGGAATGCCCAGAAACTGCACGTAACAGTCTCCATACCAGACCAACAGTTCCTGGCCGGGTTGGATCTCTTTGCAGGCCTCGTAGTATATATGGCCTTCGCATTGCACAGCAATCAGGTTTTGCTCCTCCGGAAAACGCGCACACTTCACCAAGGACATCCAGTTCCCTGGAGCGCCTCTTCCGTCCACAAAGTGACTCAAGCGCCCATTCTCAAAAATCTTAACATCGGACAAAAAACGAATAACATTTAAACCTTTGATATATATCAAAGATGCTTGCAATCAAAACACAATTGCATCTATAAAAGTCTAAATAAAGTAAATTACCTCCCACATGAGCGTGTTGTCATCGTAGGTTTTGATCTCACTCGTGTTTACTAATTTCCCCTGAAATGGTCCAAACCTTGTGCTTTTTGGGACCGTGCTTTTATCAGCAAATACACCGTAATGTGAAAGGCTTCCACAATTTGTTTGGAGAACCGATAATCCTGAAAAATTCGAGGCACTTCATGAAATTGACAGCAGTGAGATTTAAAAAGAAAGAAAGAAAGAAAGAAAGAAAGAAAGAAAGAGCAAATACCTTCTGGGAGCTCTAGAGCTTCAGTATCAATGGAGAGGGGACGCCTATCAGCTGATAAACAATAATAAACAAGAATGTACATTTAAACAGGATATTTTAAAAATGTTTTTACAAGTAGTAACATTTGGGTTATGTGAGCCCTAGACTATCAATTTAGACTATCAATCAAATTTTATTATCAATGAAATATCATCAAAAAGTAAAACTGCGTATTCTCCAGACATACTTGTACTGGGAGGTAAAGATAATCCAGAGATGGCATGCCCAACACTTTGATCTTGTTTGTTAGAATATCCGTACAGGACCGTGAAGAGATCTTCCTCTGTAAAACTGAAGGTACGAGGCTGTTCGGGTACCAGATCTGTGGCCTGCACGTACATTAAACCGTCTTTGGACGGAGTGGATGAAACCGAAGAAGACTTTTCACTAGATGGGCTGTTGGACTCCGACAGTGAGCCGGTGCTCGGCTCCTTGTGTTTGGAGAACATGGTTTGTGAGTGCTGGACATGCTGGAAATGTGGCATGTTGGACACGTTGAGTATTTGTTCGTGGAAAACCGCAGTCTGGTGGCTGTTGTGGCTGAAAAAAGACGGGGTTCCTGTGAAACTAAAAGGCATTGTTGTCTGTGTGTCGGTAACCATGCGGCCCAGGGACTTGAGCGGATTGAAGATGTTGTGTGCGCTCTTCAGGACGCCCGTGTAGTGAGCACCAGGAAGAGCCGGGAAAAGTGAGAGACTCCCGTCTCTTACCGCGGGGTAAGCGGAGAGAGATACCGACATCACCGCGGCAGATGAGGATGATCTGAGGAGTTTCAATCGAGTTGTAATCGTTTTGTATTCAGTCTTGTATGTTGTCCGCTTTTGTTCAAATACAACTGTAAAATGGAAGAAACATTAGATATGCATTTACTTATGTCTGTTCAATTAATTTAGTCTATGATATTTTTTTGCAGTAAACAAACAATGTCTTTCTAAACACATTTCTCACTGCAGAATATTTGAAACACTAAAAATGGTCAGGATGTCTTAAATCGTGCTTAAGACTCTGCTTTAAGTGTTTTAACAGGTTAAAATGTAAAAATGTTGATTAATATGGATTTATCAACCTGACCACATTAAGTAACATACAGGCAGATTTCAGAAATTTCTCCTAATGTCTTTGATGGCACATTTTAACTTTTTACAGTATATAACTCTATAGAATCTCAGCAAATAAAGAAGAAACCCTCGAATGACGACAAGTTACGTGAAGCATGAGATTTTTACTCATTAAAGGTTTTACAGTACTGCCCCTTATACAAATAGACATTTTAAAAAACTGCGATATTCCTGATCAGTCTGAAAAACCAAGTCTGACACTAAGAGAGACTAACGAGGGTCGTGACATTACAATTTAAGAACAGAGGGTCAATAAGAAAGGTCACCATTAATGAAGCCTTTCCAACTCTTTTAAAAAGCATTATGGGTGTTACGCTCCATAAATTCCCTCAGCTGGTTATTGCACATAAAGCTAATTCAACACTAACTTCAAACTTTATAACGTAGAAAACCAAATTTGCTATTGTTCACAAACACGATTAAATGCGAACAATTATATTGAAATTGTTCTCACCGTATAGCGACTTCCATCAGTCCTTGGATCTGCCCTCTTGTGGGTAAACTTTGTCTGCGGCTCACAAGCACTCGGCGACTCAGGAGCGATGAGACGCGGTCCAGTTTGTGTGAAGCATTGAAGACATGGTTGAGTGTACAAATGCAATGGAGAGATGGGATGCGTTTCCCGGATATGTGCTGTCATTGGTCAGTCCTGGGTTCATCCTCAGGGAATTGCACTTTAACACGGTCTTAGCACCACCCGACCCTCCACTCATACCTCCCTTTCATATGCACCACAAGTTCTCTAATGTGTTAACTAGAGGCGGACTTTTAACGGGACGTAACGTGGAGAAGACGACGAAGGCACAGCTGAGAGGCTGTTTCTGAAAAGCAAAGTTAACCGCGTACATTAACAATTCTCCATTCTCTGTTTAATGTTAGTTAACATACTAGTACACTAGTGCTTATGTAAGTACACAGTATCTAATGAGACCTAATATGAAGTGGGAATAAACTTGCTGTAGATTACACCGTGAAAACTAAAATGTGCCATTTCTTTGCCCACATGGACATTTACACAGCTGGTTTAATTTCAGTAAAATGACACAACTTTGGTTCTACATTTTATTTTTGGTTTTAAAAATGATTTTTTTACTGTAAAGAGAAGTCACGACTTGATGCCTGTAACAAACATCCTTTAGTTTTGAGCCAAACCATTCTAAAATAATCACAATAATGAAAATAATCATTTGAACACATTTACAATAAAACTGTTTGTTGTGGATTAGAGACGCTTTAACAGGAATCATTAAAAAACGATGTATTCAGGCTATAACGATTGCTAGATATGTTCATTCGATGTTCAAATTATTATTATTAGGCTATTATTATTATTATTTTATTATTATTGTTATATCATCATAATCCCAAAGAACAACCGGAATTCTGCAGGTTGTGTTATTCATTTTAACCATGAATCCTGAGTTGTCCGGAATTACATTGTTATGCAAATATAATACTAATAGCATAACAATAACAACACAATGAGAACAAAATCAATACACTACAAATCATATATCTGATAGGCTCTTGATTAAACGATGCAATTATTTCATGTGTTCCTCTGTAACAGGTTTTACAAGTTTTTATCGTATTTGTCTTTAAATATACACTTGAATAAACGCGTTTTCTCCAGCACAGATCGAAAACATCAGCCATTATAAATGTTGCAATAACAGAATTCTTTATTTACAATTCAATTTGATTCAACATCAAATAGCATCAGCAAAGCCATATTAGTCGACAACTTGCATAACTTTATTTAAATTTCTCTCGGTATATCTAACTTTGCATAAAAGGCTCACACTAAGAATACACACATCGATGCGGATGAACAGATATTTCATGTGACTGACTGAAAAAAATACATCTCAGGAGCGCGCAACACTGTAAGCTTTCTCCAAAAGTCCTTATAAATTACATATTGCTTCGATTTCCCATTGCATCATTCTCTCTCACACATAAAAGAAGGTAAAATCAGGACTGTACAAATAATAAACCCCACAACTGATCACAAACAAAACATGAAACATGAGCAATATTGTGAGGAGAGAGTGTAGGTGTGAGGGTGAGGAACAGACAGGTATGTAAATGTCCAGGAAAGATGAACAGTAATGAACTGGGCTATCCTGTCAATGATTCACTATACAAATATAATACAGACAACTTTTGTAATATACAAGACAGTAAAACAGATCTAAGGCAATATGCTAAGTTTTAGCATTTCAAGGTTCTTGCATTTAGCTCTAAGAAATTGGCAGACTATACAAAAAGACATTAAGAGTCTCAGAAAAATCAAAGGTAAAGACAAATCATTTTAATAAATTCAATCTTAGCCGTTACAATTAAATTTATTTCTGTATGTTTAGGACAAATGGCTCTTTTGCGCTATTACTGATAAAAACACTAAAAAACTCTGCACCACCTTTATTCACATCATGGCTTATATTGATTTAAAAATCTTGACAATCTTTGGACTTTGCAGAGGGTAGTTGTACATTTGCGACTTCAAAACTGGCTATTCTCCAATATTGTTTCGGGATGTCGGTCCTTGTTCAAAACATCCAACATTCATTAAAATCGTGATCAAAAGCTTGTGGAATAAACGAATGCCAAATATAATTTTTCCTTCGCATACAGATGACAAATGTCAGCAGATTCATTGAAGATGATAATCAAGTTTTGTTTTCGTATTTTTGCAAGTGCGTTTCTGAAACTCGACAGAAACTATCGAGTGGTGGGCAGAGTGAACATTTCACCCCACAGGATGTGAAATCAAACTTGTATTTACAGTGTTCAAAAGGAAAGCTAAAGCTATACCAAAACACCAGGTATATTCGTACACAACCACGGCACCTTCAGCGAATAATGACAGAGCTGGGACAAACTTCAATCGCTGCTGGTAAATACAGTATATACTTAAAACGTAGTTATTTTAATACACCAGCTTAAACACAGAGATAACATGGCGATATTTGCAGCAAAGCTTTGCGAAAGCGAAAGGCTGAGGATCGTACCCCGATGCAACCTGTGCGCAGACATGAGACGATAACAGGACGAAAGTGGTATGTGTAAGTCTACAGACCAATTCAAAGGCAAGGAAATTTGGCTTTGTCTAATATAAAACATGAGGACCTGTATTGCGTAAGCTACAGAGTGTAAAGTTCACGTCTTGTAGTGATGAATTGCGGAGATAAGCAATATATTTGCTACGTCCCCGCTGATTCATGTGAACTGAGGGTCAAAGCAAACAGTCCGACTGTAAATTCCGAGATTTGCCGAATTTGTCCGAACAAGCGGAGTTTTCGACACAGAAAACAGCGAGTGAATAAGTTAAACAGCCACGTAAAATATCAGCGCCGCTTTCTTTTTTTGGCTACACCAGAACGAAAACCTGCTTTTCACTGAGAAACACGTAGATTCGGACATCTTCTGTTTTTCGTTTTTCCCAAAATATAAACCACAATAAAAAAGTATCTGTCTTTAATACTGAATTTGAACTGGGGAGAAAATGTGTCTCCTGAAAAGTCCTGTACAAAAATTACAAAACGAAACCAAAGAAAAAATCTCAAGTAGTATTTATTGCTTGTTGTCTTTTCTTACACACACCGGATTCTGGTTGTAAATAGTACCTGGCATTAGCACATCACTCCACACAACAGAGAAAGCAGGCTTCAGTGTTGAGTCTATGGCTGTGTTGGGTTCCTCTGGTAGGGCTCCCAGCTAAAGGCTTCGAAGCAAGCGAGTATCTGTACACTGTACACACAGCACCCTCCCAAACCCCACCCAAGAAGAAAGATCACCGCACCCCAGCTTCCCCTCCTTAGTACCATAGGAAACAGCAAACCCCCCTTCCTCATCTTCCCAGTCCTACATGAACCTGCGTGAGATGCCTACTCATTCGAGAAACAGTTAGGTCAGGACCTTGAGGGGGAGGAAGGGAAAATATATGGAAAATTAAAAAATAAATACATACGAAACAGATTTTCCCCCATTATTGGTATTTACAATCTAGCAGAACTTCATTTTACTAACCACAATTAAACAACATTAAAAATCATGTTTTTATCTGAAACTACTGGACCGAAGAAAATAAAATCCATAGGTATGTTGAATCATTTTCTCTCTAATCCATGATTCATAAAGAAATCTATACGGTTTAAAAAAACTATACATTAGAATAAAACTTAATTTAATACACAATAAACCTCTAAATTATGTCTAATTTTACAAACCGTCATCTGAGTACTATGTAGAAGCCATTTTAACATCATTCTAACTTTATTTGCACTCAGAAAAGAAGAAAATAAAAAAGGCAAAGTGGCTGAATTTGGAGCGTGCGTTTCAAATGCAGTCTTCTTGCCTGTTTTGGAACGTCAGATAGGAGTTGGAGAAAAGGGGTGGGGGGATAAAAACTGTCTTTTAAGAAGAGTCTGAAGACCAGAAGAAAAGAGAAGAATACAGGAGGGAGGAATACATTCATGGGAGACAAGGATTCAAATTCAACAGTTGTTGTCTTTTTCCAGGGGAGACCTAAGTCACACTACGGTGAATGCAACAAAGCAGAAAAGGACTTGCAGTGTGTGTACAAGAAAGAAGGCCGTGCTCGACTGGGGAGGGGAGCTCTATTTCCAGAAGATCAAATTGTCAGTGTCTATGTGTGAGAGTCCAACCCCTGTGAGCTCCAGTACCCCTGATGCATCCTTTAGAGATGTCCAGTAGGGGGCAGTAAACAGGATCTCTAAACACCCATCTGGCCCCCAATAGCAGCTTAAATAGCACAGCATCACTCCAAAATCTCCTTGATATCGCTGCAGCTGAAATTCACTCATAAAATGTCTTCATAACATTCCGTTAACTGCATGAGGATTTCGTCTGCCCCGGGTCAACAATACTTCTGCTGTGTGTGTGAGAGAAAGAGAGAAAACAAATCTTGCCTTAGACTGCTGTAAGTGAACATGAATTACATCATTTAATTCAACATTGCTTCCATAAAATAAAAAATGAATACAAATCTGCTTGTTTTCATTCCTTTCTAGTTTTGATATGAATGAACTACACTTCTCCAATACAGTATTATGTGTATTGCGTGTAATACATGGTATTATGTGTTATCTGTAGGCCAAAACCTACACACATCCAAGCGTTGCAGTAAATCAGGTGTAAAGTACTTATTACAAGCTCTTACAACCTCTTAGTTTCATGCAGCCCTCACTAAAATTTGTTGTAATGCCTAACTTTGTGTTGCCATGAAGTGATAATTACAGCTAAGAAACAGAAAGCAATAATTTGTTAAGCCTTAGCTAATGGCAAATGCTAAATTATTTAAAGACTAGTGACTATACACACAGCCTGGGAATAAATCAGTGGACTAAGATTTCAAGAGCCTATAGACTTATAGCAACAAAGTGCACACAATCAAACCAATGCAACTTGGTTAAATATTCATACTATTTAATGAAACTTGAAAGCGGCAAAGGTCTGTGTAAAAAATCTTTACTACGCACCTGCCGAGCCAGAACATCATATATTAAAGAAATGATTTAAAGAAAAACGTATATTTAAAGAATGTTGGTACAAACAACAAAGTATGTGTACAGAAATGCCCATACATTGAACGTTGCCTCTGAAAAACAAGCAGCCATTCATTGTGAGCAAGAACTGACAGTCTGATTTTGGTTTTGGTAACATTCCAATATGAGTTCCTAGTTTAATTGTCAATGTTTTTTTTGCTGTTATTCTGACAGCAAGCTTAACTTATTTTTATCCCAGAATATTCTTTTAAATTATAAATAATGAAGTATCTGTTGAAGCCATAGCCTGGCGCTCCGACATACGATGCATTGCATCATGGGTGATCTGAGTTCAAGTCCTGGCTGGAGGTCCTGTAATGTACGTGTAACAAAAACTGACGTACAGACCATACTGATATTAGCAATTAAATCTGTCATTTCTGCAGATATGAGCTCTTTATCCACCTCAAGCGGGCACTAATTGTCAGTGACTAATTATATCACTGGCCTGTTATATGTAGCTTTGCATCATCTCTCATCTGAAAAGTTACCCGAGCTAATTAGAGTAAATTATTAACGAGCTAGTTGCAGTCAAATACGCTATTTGGTGACCTCAGACACTTAAGGTCTGACCATTAGACAATCTACGTCTAATGGTTTAAGTAAATAAATGCATCCAGTAAATCTACAGAGTTTCGCTTTCACTAAATTCCTGTGTGGAACATTGAGGAGTTTTAAATGTGATTCATTAGCTCAGAAAAAGTCCGGGTTTGACGAGCCCTGCAAAGTAGTTTAAAATACAAAGTAGTTGTAAAACTATGTCTTAACAACTAATCGGAGCTTGTAAATCAATTCAGCTGTGTGTGTTTAGAATGATGAAGCTTGTATGGTTTCCTGAAAAGGCAATAAATCTTCACACATTACACAGAATGGTAAAGTTATAGATAAAGTGACACATGACTCAAAAAATAATGTAAAAATCAGGTTCATGCACTCTGTAATTAAAGTGGACAGAATCTTGGAATCTTACTCTTGGAATTCCAGTCTTAAGATTGGAATACAAAGCTGTTTACAAACAGAGACCATGTAACTTGTCAGTAAATTGAACACTATAATATTTCAGGTGTTAAACAAGCCTGCTATATACGTATATGTGCATCACATCTAGCCATGAAAAACAAAAAAAAGACAAATGTTAAAAAATGTTTAATTTATTTAAAGGTGCCACACAATGATGTGTTTGTGTGTATCCATCTAACCTGTTCAGGGCCCATGTTGGCCATACCCCCTGCAGGTCCAGAGGTCATAGAGTTC
Source organism: Chromobotia macracanthus (assembly GCA_036877525.1). Classification (NCBI taxonomy): domain Eukaryota; kingdom Metazoa; phylum Chordata; class Actinopteri; order Cypriniformes; family Botiidae; genus Chromobotia; species Chromobotia macracanthus. The sequence continues at coordinate 69,768 of JAZGTH010000100.1, read as the reverse complement.
ATGCTCATCTGGTTGCCCATTTGACCCATGTTGCTTGAGTTGGTGGCCATAGACACACTGAGGTTCATGCTGTTTCCATTGTACATATTGTTGTTGGTCTGCTGGCCAAACTGAGGTGGTGACTGCTGAGTGAACATACTGGGGAGGAAAGCAGGTAAACTTATAAGACACTTCCAGGTGATAAACGTAATGCCATGTTATACTGGATACTGTAATAATGAGGACAACTTGAGATGCATATTACCATAAATAAAATGTTTTGTCTGTCAATACAGTCTATCTACCTGTCATTTACCTAAAATATGACCTGTCATTTACCTATTTACAGTCTATTTACCAGTCATTATTCATCATTATGGCTGCAAATGAACTACTGACATTTTGATTCTGGAATAAACTTAAGTCTTCTGATAATGGAACTAAAAAGAATAAATAAGTGCAAATGTGTCAACATAAAATAAAAAGTTATGAGAAGTAAAGCACCTGTTGGCATTCATATTGCCCTGTGTCCAGCCATTCATGTCAGGGGAGGACTGGAAAGAGCTGTTACCCTGTGCCTGTTGCATCATGGGACTTTGGGCATGGCCCATCCTTGGAGACATGAGGGGACTCTGAGGGGTGGCAGCCCCACCGAACCCACCATCTGACTGCTGACTCATACCTGATATACACATACACACACACACACAGGCGTGAGGGGCCTGGTCTTGAAACCAGCATAAATCACAGAATATTTAATTTATGAACACATTATTATTAATTAAAATTACACTATGCACTGTAAATACACACACTCTCTTTCAGACAAAACCCACATTTAACATCCTCTTGCACCAAGAGATTATTTATAATCTATAAAAATATGACAGTGTCAATTATTTTAAATTAGAGCTGTCAATTCAACATGATAATTTAATGTAATTAATTATAACAAAAATAACATGGAAAAATGAGTGCAATTAATCATGTCACCAACACAAAGATGTCCTTCTGCACACACTTAAATTAATGAAGCAAAATGGACTGCTGTGAACTGTAGGCAAGTGACAGACATATATTGATATGCATAATGATTGACTTGTAAAGCCACTTTTTATATTGTCCATGCAAATGCTTTTGTCTGCCATAATTTAAAAATAACTTCATTTGGTGGCTGTTCTCAGCATAAATTGATACACAGTACAAATTGCATTGTGACAAATACAATTACTTGCTATTACCATGTTATTAATTCAATAATATTGATTGACAGCCCTATTTAAATATAACAAAAAATTAAATGCAGAAAATGGCAAAAAATCATAAATTCACAGAAACAACATGTCTCAACAGTACCATTAATGAGAACCTTTCAGTTTCCAAACTAATTAGCTGATCATTATTTTCATAAATCCCAAAGCAGAAATCATAAAGATCATTTTGAGAAGTTTCAGCTCATCTTCATAATCAAAAGTGAGGAATCGGCGGGGGACGGACGCCCAGCGAGATAATACAGGGGTATAGAGGTGTTATAAGCAGGCAGTGGGGCAGAGTTACGCATGCAGGTTAGTGTTAGCGGCTTAAGCAGCCAGAGAAAAGGTGTGGGTAGGGAAATGGGTGGGGTTAGGGGCGGGGCTGGGGTTTGGTTCACCGCATAATTGGTTTAAAAATCAACTGCTCCGCTTCCATTGATCACCATCAGCCAATTAGTCTAGGACACAGACACTGACACATGATACAGCCCAGGCATAGACACAGCACAGTTATCAAGAATTCAACAGAATTTAAGCTATGCATTAATGATGTAATGGCTCTGATAACATCAACACTTTATTTGTTACATACAGATCTACTGAAAGAATTAAAGATTTTAATATAACATTCTGGGTAAAAACTGCTCTGCGCAGGATCTGTTGCACATTGTCACCACAGAGTCAGAAAATACTGGACTCACCCCTCACAGAAAAATTTTTAAAGTTACATATTTATAACTGAAACCTTGCTGGAAAGCAGGTTGCATTGCTATTAAAAGTGTAATACATTTAAATACCAGTTTTTTGTACAGACTGTGGGGAGAGTTAAAATGATTGTCTGTAGAAATCAACAGCATGTCACATGTGCTGCACATAGACATTAACTGTTGACCACCCAGAATATTCAGAAAAGATTTTTATTACAGATACTTTATTTATTTATTTATTTACAGATTTTTATCTGTATTTTTTTTACAGATACCTAAGCGTTCAAGCTCTCTTCTGCCCTCTGGTGGCACACTCTAATCTAACGTTATTAAAACTATTTAGTTGAATACTAAAAGCTGCTAAATTTCCTATTACGACGACTGTTAAAAAGATTTTTTCCTTTATAGTTTAAGTAATTTTAAATAACACACTTTATAATGCAACATAATGCAACATAATATGTGTTTAATTACTTACGCTAATTTCCAGACAAAATGAATTTTATACTCTAGTAAGCTACTGCTTTACACAACGCATCTGACATGTCAAAACTGGTGCACTACTAACAAAATCATGTAAATTGTCTCTGGATGTGACTTATTCTTCCCTACACGGTCAGATCACACAATTAATTTTAGCGTGTTTGCAAGTGTTTGCGCATGTGTGTGGAAGCACATGACACACAGACAGAGAGAAAGAGCAGGCAGTACCTGAGCTGGGGAACTGAAAGGCACTGTGCTGCATTTGAGGGCTCATAACAGCCCCAAACTGTCCGCTCAGACTGCCCAGCATCCCCTGGTTAGCTAGACTCATCTGAGAACCATGCATGGTGCTGTGAGAGAGGAGCTGGGGGGCAGGGAGGTTGGGGGAACCAGGGGAGAAAGGGCTGGTGGAAGGAGGCGGCGAGGCCAGTCCTGTACCGTAGTTGGGTGGATAGGGGAACTGCTGGGGGTTGGCCTGAGGAATCCGTGGGTTGTTCATGGCTCCGGGCATGCCCGCAGCTGCAGCAGCGGCCATGTTGGGTGGCATGTTGAGACTCTGCGCCCGCATGGCCATGTTGCGCTGCTGCTGCTGCTGTTGCTGCTGGCGTTGGCGTAGCTGGTTACTCAGCAATTCCCTCTGTCTCTGGGCTAGCATCTGAGCGTTGATTGTCCCCTGTGAGACAAAGCTCAGTTAATTGGTGTTCAAGACAGATCACACAAGGAAGCAGGAAGAAAATGAAGTGTGGTTTGGCGTACCTGATTCGGAGCATTGGGTCTTAGAGGTAGGTTCATATTTGACACTCCAGTCATCTGATTCATCATAGGCTGTCGATTCTGGAAGTACAAGCAGACATAAAAATGTAAGAATTCAGAATGCCAAAAATTTGAATTCTATGTACTGAACCAACATAAGATAAGAGTGCTGACTCTAGAACAAAATATTAGCAATGGAACACTGCTTGTACAATAAACTTAGTGAACAAACAGTTCACTCAAATCATTCAAATCAATCATTACGAAAATACACTACATGAACAAAATTAAACTACCATTATACTATTACTATTTAACTGGGGAAAACAAAACTCCATTTAAGTTCTATTTAATTTCTATAAAAAAACCCACTGATGATATTATCAAATGACCAGAATCTAAACGGTAACTGAGGATGACCCTTAGATAAACCACAAAGCAGGTCAAGGAACAATTCCTCAAACATCCAGCAGGAGGCAGCTAACCACAGACAGTACTACAACTCAGTATGACCAGTGGAGTTATAATTCCATTTTAGTATAATTATGAAATGGTACAGTAAGGAATAAAAAAGATGAATTCAATAAGAAAAACATTTCAGAAATTCTGATCTAAATTATATATTCATATATAGGATGCACGTATATTAAGATTTTTTGAGAAGCATTTTACCCTCAGTTTTGTATGTGACAGTGTAAACTCTACCTGCTGTGCTTGTAGCCTGTGTTGAAGCTGCAATCTGAGAGTATTGGGTTGGTTGGGGACAACCCCTGTTGGCCTGAGGCCCGGCCTGGCCTGCATGCGAAGCATGGGGTAACCGGGCCTCTGTCCCATTTGCCCCGTCATTCCATGAAAGCTGGGATCCTGCATAGGTGCATATCCACCCTGCTGCATGTGGGCTGGGGATGCAGTGTACTGCTGCTGGCCGTACATGGGTGGTTTCTGATCCATCATCATGCCTGGGTCCTGACCGGGAAACTGATCTTGCTCTACAGACTGTGCCTGAACATACACAGGAGAACACACACCCTTTAACACAAAAACACCAATAATACATAAGAAATTCATTTTCCCATTAAGACGTGTCAAATTTACACAGGCCTGAATTTTTACACGGAAACAAAAAACCTTCCATTTACTAAGTGAACAGGCTATGCTGGGGATAAAAATACCTGTCCCACTAATGCAGGGATGCCAAGTGCTCGATCAATCTCCTCCAAGCCATCGAAATCTTTGAGGGCAGTGTAGAGCTGACTGAGCAGAGCCCCCTCATCAGCTGGACCCTCGGAAGCAGCAGATAACAATGCATCCTCCTGAGAACTGCTATACATGGAACTGACACAGAACAGAGACTCTGATTAAGTGTGTCAATTTGATAAATAAATCATGCAACACCCATCACAAAATTACAAATCTGAGTGTGTGTGGCTATTCACTGCTGCTGTGTTATGGAAGAAATAAATTTACACACAGTACACACCTAGTTTGTGTACCAGTAAAGGAAGGCCTAAGTAAAGTGACAATAATAAATGTTGTTTACCTGTTCTGGCTCCTAAATGGCACCGGCTCTATGGGCATCATGCTGTCTGGCCATGGAGCTGTTTGATTGGGCGGTGCCTGTTGCTGGGGAAACTGGTGGCCAGCCATGCCCATGTCCATGTTTGACTGGGCTGAAAAAGGGATGGCACAAAGAAAAAAAAAACTATTAAAACTCAGACATTCTTTGCTGAGGTTTATTTGTGTATACTGTAGGTATGATCAAAGAATGCTTGGTTAAAAACAACAAACAGGTTTTTCCTTTTCCAGACTTTATCAGGATTATTATAACTTTATCAGGATTATCAGTTTTAAATTTAGTTTATAAATATATATATTAAGGCCTACTTGAGTCCTACTTTAATTTTGTTGATCTAGTTTTAGTTTCTTCAGTTTTTTAGCTTTTGTTTTTTAGTTTTAGCTTCAGTTTTGTAGCTTTTTGTTTTTAAGTTCTTCAATATATCTAGTTTATTTGCATTTATTTTTGTTTTAGTATTTTAAGGTTACCAAAGTTAATGCATCAATTGATATCATTTGTTTATCTTTCTTATATTGAGTTAAGGCAGGTTATAGAGGTTTCAAATGTTTTAAGATGTTATAATGTATCAGAAACTACAATTATTGATCGTTTTTATTACATTAAAGCTAGTGTTTATAGTAGCTCCAATATCTGCTTTGTTTTCATAGAAAGCGTCTGTGTACCATTGGACATCATCTGGGACTGAAGCATCTGTCTGGGAACCGGCTGGCTGTTGGGTCTCATAGGCATTCCAGCACCAGAGTTGGGCACCATGCGAGTGTGAAGCACCCCCTGCTGGAGAGGGTGCTGGCCAGTGGGAGCGGCTGGTGCGGGTGAGGCTGCACTACTTACAGGACCGGGTCCCTGTGTACCCCAGCTGTCCTGCTGCATACCTACACGAGGGCCGTTATTTCCCATAACACCTGTAAGATGATGAAACACACAGCAAGAGGAAAGACTGTGAATTTAAAGGTTACTTTAATACAATATAGATGGATTTTGTAATGTGAAACAGAAAATTCTAGCAGAAAATATTGGGGATTTATTTTATCCATCAGGATTTGATTGGATGGTTAAATGTGGGCTATGATACTATTGGCTAATATTATTTTCCTCCATGCATGCACGTTTGGTCTTGTCTAAAAAAGCCATTTTTATTCACACAAAAGATATTTTCTTAATAATAACATGCACAATAACATAAGGACAATTATTAAAAAGGGAATGAAGAAGTGAGTCAATTTTCAGTTGATGTTGTCTACAGCAAGTTATCTTTCAGTTCTATAATACATTTACACCCCGTTGACAAATTGACAGAATAATTGACATATATGGCAATAACCATCATTTAATTTTAAAAACTGTAACAGTTAAAGAAAGCTGTCTTTTAAAACACACGCAAATGCTAAACCAGAGCCCCAGCAATTCTTTCCTAAGGTTATGAGTCATTCATATCTAGCATTTCACAGTCTCACCTTATGCAGACTGCATGTAAGCGACAGCATACAAACAAGCGCAACCCACCACTCACAAACACACAAGCATATTCCACATGCATGCAGAGGGGTGCTCGCTTTTGATATGATTCAACAATCGCCCATTCTCTTATGCATGTTCGCCTACCTTTTAACTAACACCATCAGGCCTGACTGTGCGTTACTGATCAGACCGAAACTTTGGTTTTGACAGTCTGGGTGGGTTTGTAACATTTCGCTCACAACAAGTGTTAAGTGTTGGGAAAGCCTTAAACAACACATGCACAAACAACTCCAACCACTGCAGTCATCTCGATCTCTTAAATGTCAGTTGGCTGGAACGCCCATCCCAAATGGACACTAAATTAGGTGTTCGTGTGATTGGACACCCTGTCGTTGGAAGGATAGCATAAGCATGACTTAATGCTGCACTTGAGGTGAATAAATCACTTTAATAGCTACGGCTAATGTAAATATAGCTAACTTATTTCACCATGACACTGTAATGAGATATCAAAAGCGCAAGCGTTCGATGCTATGAACGCTGTCAAATGCTAATGGACAAACTAAATCTTTATCCCATATTTTTGGTTATTGCACTTTCAGATTTACTGTTCAACACTGCCCTTAAACTCACCTGCATTGACCATATTAGGCTGATTAGGCATAACACCGTGGTTTCCTATCATGCCTTGTTGCTGCATGAGTGGGTAGGGGCTGTTGTTTCTCATCAGAGGGTACTGACCCTGAGCGCCTTTAGCGGGCATGTTTATATCCAAAGAAACACTTCTAACAGGAGGAGCTCTGCCCGGCTGACCAGGCCTTGGACCACCGAAATCTGTGTGCACAAAAACACGGTGAATATCCAGTAAAGTACAAAATTCCCAGTAAAGTAATTACAGGGAAATGCAAAAGAGACATAAACAGATACAGCAGAAGTTTGCCATTACATTAGCCTTGTGGAGAAAATTTTTGGGTTAACAAGATTTTAACATTTTCGTTTCTGTACAGAAGTCACTGGCACAATGTCAGGGTGTTGCTAAGTGGTTGCTAAGCTGTGCTGATAAGTGTTTTTGTGCCTTTCTATGCTGGTGTGTTTTAAGAGGTTGCTAGGAAGCTGATCAGTATGTGAAAAAAGTCCAATCAGTCTAAATACCAGATATTCCGGTCCATATGTTTGGCTCGGGTCCCTACTTAAAATTAAGGCTATGGGATTTTTCTCCATCTGATTCTGTAAAATTTAGGTTGCTTATTGTAAGTACCACAACACACAAATGCACATTCACAGTTAACTCAGTTATCAACTGTGATCCGGTAGGATTATGACATCACAGCTAAAGACAATGTGTAGCTGTTCCAAAGGTAGCTGATTACATAACACATATACACAAGGCAAAGCTCAAACAGAATGTTACATTATGTCTAATATTCTTACAATCAGCAGGGTGTGTGTTTGTGTGTGTGTAAATGTGACTGATAAAGAAATTATAGAACTATTCATACAAATACTGGAGTTACACCTTATGTGAGAAAGGTCTCCACATTTCAGTGTTTTTGTGAACTTGAAAGAAGTGTTAATAGGATTTGCAGTAGTCCGACTGTATGTGCACAGTTATTGGTACACCTCATGTTTTGTTACATGGACAATTGCTGTAAGAGATCATGCTTATGTTTGGAAACAGTAAGTGAAAACCAAACAGATAAACGTTTTGAACAATAGTATGCTACACTGTTGTCACATGACCTCATTATGTTTGACAATTAGTTTCATGTTTAATTTAGTAATAGGTGTATTTGGTATTTTTATTAAATTTTGTGCAAAAACATCTTTACGTTTAGCAAAACAACATTTGAAGTTGCTGATTTTACTTGCATTAAAAACGAAAGATTGCATGCATTGCATTGTGGGAAACAGTATTCCATGCAGTACGCGCAGTTGTATACTGCACACTAGCAAATGTAGTAGGCCATCCAGTTATTTCATACAAACATACTGTGCATAACATACATACTAAATACTTCAGCAGAAGCATTAGTAGCATGCTATTCTAAACACAGTCCGCGTAGTGTCATTTACTCGAATTTAGAATGAATTGTAGCGTCCTCTGCTACTGGTGTAAGTGTGTGCGTTACTTACTCTGCTGGCCCACAGCCTGTAGTGCTCTCTGTTGCTGGGGGCTCATGCTGGCTCCGCCCTCTCCAGTCATCTGCAGGATGTCATTGATGATTGACTGCTTGTCCACAGCAGCAGGCAGAGACACAGGCCGAGGCTCAGAGAACAGACCCGGCTGACTGTTCTGTAAATCATCCAGGATTTCATCCAATTCACTCGACTACACACAGACAGACACAGGGAGAGTATTTAATGCAGCTGCCATATATAAATATAGTAATTTATTGTAAACATTGAAGTGTGTCATCTGTCTTCAGTGTAACAAGACATATCACATAATTAGTTTGTCAAGGTCAAATTTCCTTTTACTGCAAGATTTATTTATAAGCACCAAGAACCCTCTTTGGCGATGGTCTATTAGAAAAGAAAACAATGACTGTATCTTCTTGTATATAAGCATTTTTATAGTATTACAGTATTGTTGCATTTTACAAACAGTCACAACCATTTGGTATTATGGCTGGGCAAAAATATTTATATAATGTATTTATAATATATTTGCATTTATTTTGCTGGTAATAAAATAAAGCAACATCTTCAATAGTGTAATAGTAATTGAGCTTTAAATTCGGCCATTAAATTCCTAAATATCATGTTATTACACTAGCTTCATAATCCTCTCGTCTCACTACTCGTCTGAGAATGAATATGAGAGCAAGTATGAGTATAAGCGAGTATGAGAGCATGTAGACAGAGATTATTTATTTCTGTGAATCAGTACAAGCTGTACGTCAATGAATTGACACAAAACTCTTTGATTCAAAAGTCTTTTGGGTTTAGACCTCAGTAGGGGAAGGCTGGGGAAAACACAATCCGCCATCTGAAACACACCCTTCTCTCTCTCTCATGTACACACACACACGGCTGCCTGGAATCTAGGACACATTTCACATTGAGTTAAAGGAGGCTAGCTGATCACTACTCCATTTGCCATGATTCAGTTACCATCTGTAAATCCTAGATTACTTCTCTATCAGAGAAAGATCTTCTAAATGCATAAGGGCAAACACACTGTGTGGTTCAGAATGCAGCTTGCCTTTAAATACATCATTGATTTGATTTCAAATGACTTTAAACATATTTATTACCTTAGAAATCCAAACACACACTCGGCTATAGTGCACCACAGCTATTGTGCACCTACATGGCATTAGAAATATCTGCCCTGATGCATCACAACTTTATCTCAACAGGCAAAGCTGGACTTTGTCTAGCAGAGCTGAAAACAGAACAGCCCTTCAATAAGGAAACTATCTTGCATTGCTGCACTGCAGATAAACACCGTCCACTGAGATTCAGAATCATGTACCTTTTGTTTATGCTGTGCACCTGTCATCTATCAGAAAAGACTTAAACATGCATACAACGGTTCTAACGAAAACGACACTAAATAAAGGCTAAATCAACTCTGTAGTGTACACAAGCACTCTACAGTTCAGCAAGCAAACATTTATGCTGGTTAATAGACAGCTCATGCGTATGCCAGCTCTGGAACTTTTAATAAACGTTTTAATGTCTTCACTCCACCACAAGGGGGCAGCACATGCAATAGCAACACTGACACAATAGAACAGTGCAATACACTGATTGATAAATCATTTAGAAGATTCTCGAAGGGGGCGATCTCAAATTGAGGCATCATTTCAAATAATGTAGAATCTTTACATCAGATGAAAATTGTTTTAAGCAAAATTCCAATGGCGTGAAAATACTTTTCTTTGTTTATAAAGTGGTTTGTGATTTACAGTGATTTGCTTGTCCATAATAATGTAAATGACTTGGGAAGCCTGTCACAGTGGCAATGTTTATAAGTGGCTGTGTGCTGTGAAAGTTAGCTGACATTAAGGGTCAAAGTTCAACTGCTGTACATTATCATGTAGATGGAAAGCTTGTCTTGACGTAGCATCTCTGTAGCTTAATGAAGCTGTTGGCTTCTGCCACTGATTTGCAACTGCAGCATGAAGGAAAAGGGCTAAACAAACAGGAAGTGAGTGGAGAGGAGGAACTACTTAATGAGGCCAGTCTCCTTGTGTAGCACTCAGAAGCTCCAACTCTCTCTCTCACACACACACCTCATTTCAAACATACACACATGCATGTAACCATGAAAGCGTGCACACACTTGTGTGAGCACCACCTGTCCCTGGCTGCCCTTTTGTCAGACAAAACCTGCTGTTGATTATTTCACCGTCCTTGTTCTTCTCCATCTCACATGCTGTTTGTTTTAGCCATCTACTTCTGTTCCTCTCTCCAATTATCATCCTCCCTCTCTCTCCTGTGTATTCTCATGCACGCTCACTCAGTCCAGGCAGGAAAGTATCCATGCATTAGCATGAATTTGTATATTGCACTGAGCTGCAGCCCTACGCATCACTTGCTCGCTGCTCAGTGGGAGAGCTGACGTCAGCATGTCAAGCCAATCATGGAAAACCTCCATGCATGGAGATCTATGAGACCTGCATTTCTCATCTTCAGTTATTGGTACACTTACTGTAAAACAAACTGGATACATATTCCAATAAACAGCATATACAATAATCAACACTTTTGCACGGTTCATTTGGAAGTCGGTAGGTGACAAAAAGACAAATGCTTTCATCAACAAATGTTTTCATTATTTCCTGTTGAATTTTAAAAAGTACAAATATTCCATGTGGTCTACCATGTAGTTGAAAAAAATGCAAGTGTAATAATTATACAAGCATAAGACATATTGCTGAAGCCCAATGCAGATTACAGGGAAAGAAATCATTTCAATTTTAAAGAAGTACAGTAATATACAGTATCGCAATATTATTGCAGACCCTTGCTGATTCCCACCCATGCTAGCAATACAGTATTAAAGATCTTTATAGATTCTTTATAGTTTGAATATACTGTAGTTATTCGAAACCTTAATGCACTGTAATCCTTTACGCAATAATTAGCAATATGAATGCGTACCCATAAACAAGCTATGAATGCTAAATATCTCTTATTCCAAAGAGGATATCTTAAAGTTGGTTTCATGGGCCGGGGGGCTGTTAGCCATTTAGACAGGAGCATGACTGCAGGGTAAGAAGGGTTAGGGGGTTAATTGATACATACAGGAACTACCAATGAACCAAAAATGTCAGGGTGGGGACAGCTGTCTGCACTGTGTGTGTGTGTTACTGAGGAATGGTGCAAGGGTGCCGATTAGAGCTCTATGAGGGGTTTGGAAGGGCAGAGGAGTGACATCCTATACTGAGTCACACTTCCTGCTGCTGAGACACACATGTGCCCTCGCAGGCACATAAAGAAACTGCTAGAGTCAGAGTGTACATGCACACGCACACACTTACAAAGCAAATACATAGAAGCTAAACTCAGCGAAAGGCAAACCAGTGTAGCCACCAACAGAAACACATTTCCTGTGTACTAACTTGTGTGTGTAATTCTCATAGACAGAAGGGCTGATCTGAAACTTAGAGAACTGCCTTGCTGTCTATACAGGGTGCTGCCTACTAAGGCAGCATTTAAAATAAAATGAAAATGGCTGCTTTGGGATGCTGTACATGGCTAGCATCTCTGCGCTAAACTCACTCAACATTTCTGAACCTGTTGCAATGCATTGTGGGATTGCTTTATCAAAGGGTTAGGGTTAGGGTTAAGTGCAAGAATTTGCCCCAAAAGATGTGTCTTAAAGGGCAGCTTATGGTTGTTGCCTACCTCCTGGAACAGCCTTAGCATGCTATTACTGCCCTAAGATGATGTTTGGTAGACAGCTTACTTGAGCTGTAGAGATGCAGACTGGGAAATACAGGTCCTGGGTGACAAGGATATGTGCACCTGGGTCATTTCTACCGCCCGCCATAAAAACTGCATTATTGAAAGCCACGCTGTCCAAAGCCAGTGAAGAGCTTTAATTGCAAGCTGACTGTGAAACATAAAAATAACCCTGTGCATTGAAGCTGATAAAAGAGTCTTTGCTGTTAATGCGGTGCAGGTAGAGCACAGTGCTAGCAACAGCAATTCGATTCCCAAGCCATGCACACACTGCTAAAACCCCAAATATGACAGTACTGTCATGTAGCAAGAGTGTCAGTGAAGAATCCTTCAGCACTGCTCTCTCTATCATGACCTTTAATACAGATGCCTGTTTCTCTTCATCCTCAGCTGTGCTTCTATCACAAAAGCCTGACACTCATCAAACGAATGGTGAGAAATCACTGTTGGTTTGGTCTGTCTGGATCTTGCTCTCTCTGGTTCTGTTCAAAAGCCTAGTGAGTTAAATCACTGTCTACCATCTACACCGGCAGCTGCCTATAAAGGCACCGCATAATGCATACTGTTCCACAAATGATTAAAAAATGGTATTAAGTCCATTTTTGTTTGCTGGAATGCCTTCTGGGATTGCTAAACTATATAAGAATACATATAAATAATGTAGCCTTTAATTTTGGCCAAAACAAGAAATCTTAAAGGCAGCAAAATTTGGCCACGTTCCATTTGAATCACCCTTCTAAAGTCTATGACACCCAAAAAGGCTGTCTCGGTGGGCAGCACACTAGGGTTTGGAAATGAGCCTCTTTCTCTCATCACCCCCTCCACATTTAATCCTACACATTTCTATCTCTCTGATACTCAGAATGCTCAGTTCATCTCTGCATTTGTGCTGAAGCATCTCCTGCATCAGTCTTCCTGTCCCACTGTGTTCATCATGCTCTGTAAATTACTGTACTTTGTGTCCTCAATGGTGTTGTCGTGGAGACAGAGAGGTCAGGGGTTCCTCTCCAGCGGAACTCTGGGTGTTTTCCTGGTAACCAAGGGGCGGTGGGATCATTATGCTAACAGGCTAACAACAGCAGCTACCCAAGACCGCTGCTTTATTTGACAGCTATGACTCAATTTGTGGCTCAATCAACAGCTTTTAAAACAGACCCAGGAGACCCCATGAACACACACACACAAACTCATACAGGATAATCTCTCTATTCTGTTGCCTGGACCCAGACATCTCTCACTTTACTGCCTCTGTGCCAGGCTTGACTGGTGCCTGGTGCCAGCTCTGCAGGGCATGTGCCAACCGCTGTGCCAGATGAGATGCGATGAGCGCAACCAAGACGCTTTTCTTTCAAATGTCACAGAGCTGCTTCTGAGAAAGTCCTGCCAGTTTCCCACAGAATCAACTTCCTGTGTCAGAAGAGCTAAGAGAGAGAGGGAGAGCAGAAGTTGCTCACTCTTGCTTTCTCTGTCTCTCTCCAGCTGGTTGAGTCATTTATATCCCTGCTGTTACCATACTGCCTCGATCTGGGGCTTCATTGGCCGGTTTATAAACCTCTTGTTTGCTTCACTTTCACACCCAAATAGAGAGAAAATGAATAGAATGAACAGAACAGGGAGTGAAGGATGCATACAGCACAGAAACAAACACAGGAGATAAGAGTGTTTCAATGTGGTGCTATCAGTTGTCATATCTGTTACTTTTGTGTGAGTGACGAGTTTTCAAATCTGCCTTATCTCTCTATTCCTTGAAACAACCACTGATGGAAAATACAGTGAGAAACAACAGAAAACACATCCTGAAATAAGTTTAGCTTTCTAACCGTCAAATTATTTTTCCCGTTGTTTAAAATTTATAGTAAACAAAATTTTGTTAGATTTATGCTTAAAACAAATCTGCCTATGGGGTATGAAAAATAAACAATTTAAAAAAAAATCTATACTCTGAAAACTATATTTTAAAGAGCTATACTTCAAAATCTATATTGTAAGTCTTAACATATGCAGTTTTCCTTAAGTGAATAGATCTTGTATTACGGATGTTGTTTAAGATATTTTTACTGGAAAACAAAACTGAGATACTAAAATTATCATCACACAGATGCTGCCGGTATGGCCTAAATAAAATTACATCACTCACCGGCTCCACCCGGTCATACCCGCCATCATTCTTCTCCGTTTTGATTCCGGGCATCTTACTGCCCTCCACCTTTATTTCCCCAGGCTCCATCTTGATACCCTTATCCTTGAGAACGTTATCGTCTTTATCCAGTAGGTAGCGCAGCAGAGCATTGTCTTTCTTTTTGGGGCTAACAGGTTCTTGTTTAATGGCTAATTCCCCCACATTGGCACCTCCACCTGCAGGATCCTGGCATAGCTCCTTCCCTGTGGCCTCGGCTGTGAGTTTGGCCAGGTCTACAGGTGATGAGCTATTCTGTAGAAGTCTGTGAAGGATCTTGTGCTTCTCCTTGAGGGATGTAGCATGCGACACTGCCCCTGCTCCGCTCTGAGGGCCCATGCCTCCATTTCCTAGACCACCAGTGGGGTCCTTACAACCTGGCTCTCCGCCGGGCATTGGAGGTGGTGAGGTGGACTCGATGGGCTCAGTTTTAGTGGTGAGAAGCTGTAGGAGTTTAGTATGGCCTTTGTTGTCACGTAACCGGTTTTGTGGGTCAACACTGTCTTGGTTGCTAAATTGGCCGATGTTGGCCTTTTCATCCCTTGGCTGTTCGGTGCCGTCATCCTGACCTATACTGCCATGTTCTGATTGGTTCTGCTCTCCGAACGAATCCGAGGCACCCATTTTGGTAATTAGGTGAGGGTTGACAGCCACCGCAGCTGGAGATCCCAGCTTCCTGTCAGGCGAGCCCAAAGATTGGCCAAGGCTCACGCCGTGGCACTCGCTAAGCGCCTGCAGTGCATTAAGGGAACTGCTTGTGTAACCATGGTTACTACCCGCCCCACCATTGCCACCTGTACTGCTAGTGCACATGCTTGCAGGTGAATGGAGGCTGCCTGCTGGAGAAAACTGTGGCGGGGGCAAACGTGGAGAGCCAGCCACTCCGGGACTGGCTCGATGGCGTGGGGACAGCATGCCTGGACTGCCCTGAGATGGGCTGCTCAGCTTCAGTGGATAGCCACTGCCCTGGGGGGTGGCGGCCTGCATTGTTGCTGAATGGCTCATAGTCCCCGGGCAGCCAAAACGGTGGCCCTGCACAGGGCCGATGGCGCCAGGCTCCTTCTGACCACCGGGGGAGGGGAAGGTGGATGTGTTACTGCTGATGGTGGCATCCTGCCCCTGGGGGGCGCCAGAGGAACCAGCTGTGTTGGGGGAGCTCATGGGGATCATGGATTTGCCCATTTGCTGATTAGCTCCAAGGTCTGGGGTCATACCACAGACAGGCTGCTCCCTGCAAAAAAGTACAATACATATTACAGCAATTACAAAAACCAAAAGATTATTTTAAGGATAAAACTCAATCTAATTTGAACTCAATCTAAAAAAGTGCTTTAAGACACTTAGAACAGTAACATACTTGCCACACACCCATTCAAACATAGCACTGTGGTGGGTGTACTTTTGTACAGGCAAACACCAGTCACATTATCTTATAAAATGTGAAAACTAGCTTTAATTGTTATATCAAGAATGAGAAAAGAGGTGGAGAAATGTAGTGCCAGAAAAAAGAAGAATTAAAATGTTAGGGCATGCTTGTCTCGCCAGGCTTGCACGTGAAATTGTCGACAATGGTATGTAATTGTGATCCAAGTCGTTAAAATTGATTTTCACGCTAAGTGGAGTAAATTCCATTGAAACTATTTCATTATATTAATCCAGGGCAGTCATTTGTTAAATTAATCTCAAAGACAGGAAACGGCTCTTCCAGAGCGACGAACAAGGAATCAGAAAAAAGTAAACTTAAGAGGAATTTCAGGAACGGCTTAATTAACCAAAGTACGTTTCAACAGAGAATATTAAACAAGAGGAAAGAATTATTATTGAAGACAAACAGCACTGCTCATCCTTCAAAACGAGTCATGGACGAGTAAACGTGACACTGTGCTGTTGTATCGCTCTCTAATGTAAAAAAACACCTCAGGGTGTAAAGCTTTTTGCAAGCCACATACTAAAACCTCACTCGGAAAGCTTTTCCTGGTAAATGCATAGAGATGCTTTTGTTTAATGTGCAGGATGAATCAATAGTCAGGCTATACTGTGTGTCATTGTGCTAGAAATGCTATGTTTTAAGACAACCACCCCCCTCCTGTGAGCTCACCCTAGGTTTAATGTTTATCTGTGCTCGACACCCCGGTCAAACACTGCTGCTATTGTCTCAGAAAGCAAGGCTGTGTTCCTCCCTCGCACGCTGTGAGAGATAGAAACTTTGCAGCTAACATATGAAACCATGTTCACAACTGCCTGCTGTGGATCCAGGCAATCCTTGGGCAACAGGATGTCAATACACCCCACTTAATTTTTTTCCATAGGAAATGTTGAAGCATTTACTGGCTGCCCTTTTCCATGCATTCACTGCAGTGAATGGACACTGGAGCTTTCAAGCTTCAAAAAGAATGCAAAGCATCATAAAAGCAGCCCCATATGCCTTGTCCTTATCTATTAAAGCATACAATAATCACATGAGAAACTGATCAAAATTGAAGTTGTTACTTACTGATAGTCTAATTTACTAACAAATCAAAGATCAATTGATTTAGTCCCCATTCATTGCAATAGCATGGAAAAGAGTGACCAGTACATTCTTCAAATTTTCCACAGAAGAGAAAAGTCATACAATTTGGAACAACATGAATGGGAGTAAATGTTAACAATATTTTCATTACAGAGCGAACCATCCCTTTAAAAATCCCGTCGTCTGTTTTCAGTTTACTCTATTTTTAATTAAATCAGAAATCAAATTCATTGGACTATCAAGGGTAAAAAATGAAGTTGTTTGCCAATGTATAGCTGTGACCTGAGGGAGCTGTGTTATTCTTGGTTACGATGGAATGTTTGGAGACCAGCATCGGTCTCTGGGAAAACACGGTTGAACGTTCTCACATGACAGTGAGATTTCAGCATGCGGCCATTAACTGGGCTTGTCAGAACTAGAAACCGTATGTGTCAACCGACTGCTTGCACATACAAAGCAGAATCACACAGGAAACAGTGAAAGGGTCAGAAATCAGAAATGACAACACGCATTCAGTCAGGCATTTCACACACACAAACACACAGAATTCAGACACAGATTCACACAAAGTGAGCTGTGCGGTGGAGTAGCGGGCACCTCTGTAAGATGTGCAGGGACATGTAGAGCTGAGGCTCATTGGTGGCAGGTGAGCGAACCAGTTTGCTCTTGGTGTGAGCTGAGACGATGGTCCCGTCGGACAGGGAAAACCGGTAGACGGGACTGAATGCATGCCCATGCCTTAACACTACAAAATACACGCAAACACACTTTTGAGAAATGCAAATTGAGAATGTGCATATACATTACGAAACACTGCAACATATCTGAAACATAAATCCAATATGTATACTAATGTTTCTGGCCAAACATTCGACTTTCACATATACACCTGTTTAATTAACTTATTCGGTTAAAGTACCAAACATACCATAGCCTTCCATGTTTTTTACACATCTATCAGGGTTGCCATGACACCAAAATTTCAGTAACTAAGATAAATATAAAAATATATATATAAATATTAAAAAAATGAAATTTTATTGTACTTGATGCCAATGTAGATATTAGAATTAGCAACTTTTAAGCTATTAAACACATAAAATGTACTAAAGTTAAATATTAATATAAGTGCAAGCATTGGCATGCAACTTACAAGTATTTCTCAATTAAGTACACATTGCTTAAAGAATTATGTAATTATCCAAGAAGAACAGAAAAAAATAAGAGCAGTGAGAGCCTTTGCTTTTATCTTGCAATTATTGATTTTTCTGATTAATATTAACAAAATAATACAGACTGATTTTGTCAGTTTGTTTAATACTTTACACAAGGCAAACATATTATGTCAAAATATCCTAGCCATCTACCTTTATATAACTGATTATAAATCGATTATTGTTTGGCTTTGTTATATGGCACCATTACAGAACCTTTCCGGTAATGACAAAACTCAAAGTAACTGTTACTTAAAGTAACAGAAATGATTTACCAGTATTTCAACACCAGAAAAAATTGCAATAAATTACCAGCATAGGCTGTATGTGTAAAGCACCTAATAAATATGATTGTTTTAAAACTGGATTATTGGGACATGGGTGCTGTACCTTCTTGCTGATGCCGTTTGGCGAATGACATTTCGCCATCATTCTGGAGATGAAAGCGCTGAATGCATCTTCTCACCAAATCTTCCCAGCCTGGCTTCATAGATGCTCGTAACTGGCTGGTATCCAGTGAGGTGATCTTACCTATAAACACATAGAGAAATATAGCCTGGTGTTTTTGTCACGATATATGTAAACTGCAGAAGTTGTTTACACTCATGTTTAGAATAAGCCCTTATAAGAATGCCTTAAAAACCTGTAAAAAAAACAATAAATAAAAAAAAGTGGCTAATGCATATCAGCTTTACAATCACTTTTAGTCAAAATAGAATAAACTGGGGGTTTCCATAAACTGGCTACATAAGAATGTGACAACAGGTGTGGCTGGTATAACATACAAAAATTTCACTTGCTCAACCAAATGTGTGGTCTCACTGTCCACTCTGATCGCAATGTTTGTTTTCAAGTGTATATCAGCATGCTAGCATGCAAGACTCTCAAATTCTGAGCCCAAACAGAGACCCTGAATCTTAATACCAGGTGTAAACAGGGCCAGAGAGATGTAGACCTGTACTGGGTGAGAACTCACTGACTGAATAAAACCGTGACTAACCCTTTTAAAGTTAAAACTGTTCATGCCATCAAAAGCTGTCTTTTGGGGTTCAAGTCTCTGTTGTTTAAAATGAGAGGCTGTGCATTCAGATAGCACATAACTGTGATGTAAACGCTCTTTGAAGAATGTAAGCGGAGAGGGGCGGCGTTGGCATGGTTACCTTGGAGGTCTTGGCGGGTGCTGAAGCTCTCAGGCGGGGGGAGCATGGGTCTCTCTTTCATGGGTACTCTCCGTGCTACACAGATCAGACATGACTGGAAATCTACAGTCAGAGAGAAAATGAGAACAGTTACGACTGGCGGACATAGTTAAAAAATATCTCTTATTTACCATTTTGATATTTTTCATCTGACGATTTATTCGTCATTAATTTATTTATTTGGACTGAAAAGGCTTTTTAAAAATGAACATGAAAGCAGTGACAAACTACTGTATGGATTAGAGATTTTAACCATTAATGCAGTTTGAGCTGATTTACAGAAAGTTATTAAAATTATGAACTTAAAAGACATTTTTGCTGCTTAAATTTAAATCAGAAATGCTATTGAAACATCTGTCCTAACACTCGTATTCTCAAGTTGAGATGTTATGAAAATTATGAAACTAGTGTTATGACACTTTATATAACGTAATGGCCAAACAAAAATGTTGCTTCATTTTATAATGCCAACAAAAATATTTTTGCTGATGAATGTGTCGCCCAGCATTAAACATAATCAGTTCCAGATCAGTGACAACAGATTATTAGGTACACATATGACTGATGAGGCATTTGTTCTGTGTGTGTTTGTTGAGGGGGCAGAGCAGAGAGGAGCGTGGGGTGATATAATGGAATATGACCTTTTGGTTTTGTGTCATTGTGGAGGCTGACCCTGCTGTGCTGCTCCCATGGAGACAAAGTTAGAGAAGTCATCCCTCACCCACCCACCAGACGATCATACATGAGAACTAGAATCATAACATCTCCACCCTAAGCATATCTGACATATCAGACACATACATAATCAGATATAATAACAGATTTTCAGACAGACGTAGGCTCAAAATGATTTTGACAATTTAAATGTGTGTGGGGCTGGACTGTGCAAAACTAGATGCTACAATGCTAGCTAGGATGTTACAGCTGGTGGCCAGGGCATGCTATGCAAAAGAGAGACCTGCCCCAAATCTCTATGATTCTTTAGTGTAGGTCTAGTGTAGGTCTGCCAGGCGAAAATTGTGAGTATGATTGCTCACAATCTCTTCACAAGTTGCATAATTTAAGATATATTTCAAGACATCCAAACATTTTTCAGTGAATGACATGATCTAATTGCTGTGTTTTGTTGGGAAAATTTGCTTATGAATATTTGATATTCTGTTGTAAAGTTGGTGTGAACATGTCTTTACATGAATAAACACACACACAACTATTGAGGAGCCCCTTGGGTGGTCTCAACTTGGAACTGTATGAAGACCCAGCTTCACTCTGCCTTTCTCTCACACATACACACAGGGTTGATGATACCCCTCTCATTATAGACACTCCTGCTCCTATCCCCCCCCTCTCTCTCCAGTGCCAGGCTGAACTGTCTGGCTGGAAAAGCAGCTGGCACACAGCAAACACTGACAAGCCATAAAAAGAGACACTCTATCACTCAACACACCAACAGTACCCAGGAAAAATTAAATACTGTGTGTGTGTGTGTGTGTTCGAGGGAGACAGAGAGCATGAGTGTGAGAAAAGTGAGGAAGACCAACAGTAAACACATTAACATCTCTTGTTCCCCCGCACTCACTGTCACAAACACACTTCTAAACCCCAGGCAAGACCGAAACCAAAGCCAAAACGATCCAGTGGAGAAGTGGGTCTCAAATGTACCCTGAACTCTAAGTGACTCTGTGAGGTGGAAGAGTAGAAGCAGAAAGAGAGCAAATGAATCCCAGACTAAAACATTTCTCTGTGCGGGACACAGATGAGTGTTTCACGAGTGCTGCTGTCACCTCTTTCTTCAGTTTTTAGCAACTGGAACACTCACTTCTCTCACCAACGTCAAGAGCAACTGTCAACACTTAGTGATGCTTCAAAATGAGTTTGAGACTGAAATTTAAACAGACACTCAAGATTTATCTTTAAGAGTTATCTTTATGTGGTTAAGAATGTAGACTTTTTTGTACTGATTTCTCAGTAAATACTGATACTGTGATTCACGTGACTTTGACACTTCAAAATTAATTCCATTAAAATCTGTAACCTATTGGCAGTTCAAGTCCCAATCCTCAAAACAGGGTTGAGAAGGTCTACCATTATTGCAAAGTGCATTAAAGAAAACCATGTGGTATATTAAGGTAAGAAGTGAATAGAAGACAGAAGTCAGAAGTATAAAGTCAACATTTCCAGTGGCTTTATTACATTTTGATCCCATCATCCTTTAAATGTTGACTAAATAACTAAATACACTGAGTCACTGCTGCCCATTCAGTAATAAGGTGAAGCAACAGCAACTAACACCTACATTTGCAGATAAACAAATACATAACTTTCCTCCACTATGCAATTTAGTGTTCCTGTAGTGCAACTGGTAGAGCATTGCATTAGCAGTGCAAAGGTCATAACAATTGACAAGGGACACACAAACTGATAAAATGTATGTAATACCCTTGAATGCACTGTAAGTCACTTTGGATAAAACCATCTGCCAGTTGTGCAAGTATGTGTATTTGAATGCGTTTATAAATGTCATGTAAATTCCACATTCTGAACAATCCTTGGATTAAAATTTACTCAAAAATGGGAGTAGCAACTTTGCTTGGCTGAAACATTCTGCTCTGCTTTGATGCATTATATTAGGAGTTTAAGTTCGGTTTATGTGGCTTAAGTTTGTTTAAAGCAGCTATGGCTCACCCTCTCCCTCCTCTTTGATGGACTTTGGTTCAGACACAGCGAAACACTGCATGGTCTCATATTTCTGCTGCGCCTCGTGATCCTGCGTCTCTTCGGCCTCACTGTGAGGGTTCACCAGCATGCGGCAGTTGAAGGTGTGGCTATTCCGCCGTGGGTTTTCACTGGACCACGGTACTCCATTCACTGTGAAAGGGAGGTAAAGACACATCACTTGCCATCACTCATTTTAACCAGCATCCTACAGTTCCTTCTTACTGAATAAAGGGGAGTTCACACTGACACTGAATTGCAGTGGAAAACAAACTGGAAGTTATTGAGTTTCCGTCAGGATTGAACAGAGGCTGTTGACTGTCAACAAGAGTTTAATTTTAGGCAAATGGGTAATACACATTTGGACAGGAATGCCAAATAATGGCAGTTATTTAGTATAGAAATTTACAGACCTCCAACAATTTAATTGCTGTTAACGTGAACAACCCCTATACCTTCAGCAAAGAGATTTTACTCTGGGTGAGACATCCCAGCAAGATCCAGTCACGGCTAACATATCTGTTTGTACCAAACATATTAACATGGGAAATATGTCATTTAAAACACGTCTGGTTGAAAAACAGGCTTAGCGTTTAACTGTATGGGCACTATGTCAGAAACTCTGTAATAAAGTATTCATGAATATGTGTTTAATTTCATCAGCTTTAATGAAAATGCACAGTATGTAGTCCAAATGATGTGGGCTGCTAATACTAATACACTAATACTGAATCAGATTCAGGTAAAGTAGCTGAATGTGGTGACCTAGCCCTACTGTCACTGGGACCTGAGGATATTCTGTTATTCCACTCTAAATCCCAGTTCATAATACGCAATCTGATTAATGCAATCACATGATGGAAAATGTAACCGCTCTGGAAATGCTACACTTGGGTGTTGAGGAATGTAGTCAACATGAGGCTTTCCTTATAAAGAATGAGGTGAATGAAAGAAGTGCAAATCAGAAGACTATTGGCTAAGAAGTGAACTGGAAGAACAGTGGGAGGAAATAAAGAAAATAAAAGGAAGGAAAAAAGGAAGGAATACAGAAAGACAAACAAAAAAGGAAAAAACAAGAAAGAAAGAAAGAAAGAAAGAAAGAAAGAAAGAAGGAAGGGAGGCTGGGTAGGAGGGAGGGAAAGATCTTCTCACCATGTGACTTGGGCAGAAGGTTTTTGATGAATTCAGTGTGGTCTCCCACATGCAGGATACTGTACACACTGGTGTTCATCAGCTCTTCCTGATTATACCGCAGGTACTGTGTCACATTCTCTGACACAAACACAATGTTCCCCTCCATGTTCACCACGAAGAAAAACCCGTCTAAGGCCTAGAGGGGATACAGAGGAGAAAAACACAGCCTATTAGCACTGCCAGTACAGATGCTTAGAAAAACACAAATACTATTATATGAACAGGGCAAGCGGACATAAGAGCTAGAGTACACAAATCCTGGCACAAAGCGCTCCATCTAAAAGCTTAACCGTTCAGTTGGGAAGATGCGATAACCAGCAGAAACAAAACAAAAAACGGCCAGAAAGGGCAGGAGACCTTGCGGACTCTAAACAACAGATTAAATAAAGTCAAGGGGATTATGGGACGAGCGAGTATCTAAAACCGCTGCCTTAAAACCAAGAGGTTGATCAACAACACACTAAACATGATGAACTGACAGTGTGTGCTCCTCAATTCAGGTAAACTGTAATGTAATTAGCTGCAGGATAAACAAGAGAAATCACATAAGTAACAGTTAGGAGGTTATTTCAACAGAATTCCTCCCAAAGAATGAGAGAATGATGCTGTTAGACAACAGACGGGAACTAAGAGCTCCTCCTAATTTTAAATGCAGATTACAAGCTACGGCTCTATTAGACCACGAGTGCATGCTCACATCGCATATGTTGGGAATTTGTTGCACTGACGTATAAAGTGAAGGTGTCTTAAGTTGCATATGTTTAGAGTTCGGGATACAAGCGTGTTGTGGCGAGACCTTGCATAAATTTAAATTTTGCCATCATTTACTGAACCTTATTTTGTTTCCGACCTATATGACTATTTTGTCTTTAGGACAATGGATTTATTTAGCAGTTATTTTTG
Source organism: Chromobotia macracanthus (assembly GCA_036877525.1). NCBI lineage: Eukaryota > Metazoa > Chordata > Actinopteri > Cypriniformes > Botiidae > Chromobotia > Chromobotia macracanthus. The sequence continues at coordinate 45,730 of JAZGTH010000100.1, read as the reverse complement.
CATAACAGTCACAAAATGCAGTCAATGTAAAACTGCACCTGATGCAACATTGTATTGTGGTTTTCTCAATACAATTTCTGATGCAAAAAAACCTGTGTCAGTTTTTTCCAAGTGTAAAAAACCTTTGGAGAGAAGTTGCAACACTTGTGTTGCAGTTCCTTATAAAGTTACCAACCAAAAATGAAGAGATTACGTCACCAAAGCCAATTTTTACTTACATGTAATGCCTGATGCGTGTTAATTCTGGACCCTATGAGTGCATGTATGAACATGAACTTTCTCGCCTGCTTATGTTGTTCTTCTTGGGGAAAATCTCAGAGCTTGATAGCGTGTGACAGGAATGATACTGACGAGTCTTAATTGAAAGAACACAGCCTTAAGTCAAGCGTTACCTATGAAGATGGTGAAGAAGCCTCTGAATGCAGTCGGGCCCCTGAGGGCCTCCAGCAATCTCTGTAAAGACTGCTGTTTGTTTTAGAAAGTGGAGCAGTAGCTCTGAAATCATTCTTAAATCTGTGGCAAAGTGTAATAAGCTCTAAATCTTTTTATCAGCAAAACAAACATAAAGAGAATTATTTCATAAACAGTCACAAAAAACATTCAAGAATCACTAAGAACAAACGTACATGCTCCAGAAAGTAGCTAAAGCATGGGAGGGAAATAAAGTGAGAGAGAGAGAGATAGAGAGCATGTTTGTGCATTGCTGTATACATGGCCATCTGTTGGGCATATTCAGTAAACATTACAAAGTAAACACACAGGAATGCCAAATCCACCTTTATTTAGCCAAACTGATGCAACTCTGTAAATGTGCTGATGGACGTATATTGCAACATGAATTGGCCTGGGTGGGTGTGGCTTTACTGCACGCTGTTGCGACCGTCCCAGTGTGGGAGGTTGCATAACTTCCTATACAAAGGGAAGTCTGGGTCAGTCTCCAAGCTCACTGCAGAGTCAGACCGAGGTGCAGACACCGAAAATGGCTGGGTCGATAAAGGCCGCAAACAGAGTTATACACACAAACACACATGCTCAGTGGCACTGCTAACTTGGCTAGCGCACACACCACAAATCCCCACATAGTGCTTCTTAGAACACAAAGCTGCTTTAGCAGATCCTATGGGCTGCTCACACTTCAGCTTCCATTATCAAACAATGGAGTTTTTAAAGGGGCGGGGGTTGCATCCAGCTCTGCCAAAAGCTTTACACAAGGCCTGTTTGTGTGCTCGAAAGTGCGCGTGCAGTTCTGTGAGCGAGTGGGGCAAGTGGGGTAAGGTCTTTTGTGGGTGCTGGGTGAAAAAGGGCAGTCGGGTGGGTTGCCTTCTCTGGCCCCTTGTCACAAGAAGTTTTTAATTAGGTGCATTATAGCATGTGGGTGTGCTGTCCCTTCCTTGGGCCGATTCAAACAGATGGGAGATCAAGCACGCAAGCAAAGCATCTATATTTGGCAACCGCTTAATGTTGATTCGGTGGTTGCAAACCTCAGAGGCTATAAATACCCCAAAGAGGAGAGAGAGAGAGATAGAGAGAAAAGAGGGCGTGAGGTACACGAAAGGACTGGATGGGTGGACTCTTTCAGAACTGGGCGACCTGCCTGCTCGCCCAACAGCAGGCTCTTGATTTGCACTAGAGAGCTGCACCGAAGACTTGCGGGATACTGAGTCGTGATTTAAACCCAATTTACAGCAAGTTCTGTTACTAATCAGTACGGATGTAAAAGTTTACAATTTTTTGCCATGAAAACTATTCACAGTTAGGAAATATTCAAAACTAAGGATGTCAAAAGTACCAACACTTTGGTACCAAGTCAACAGAAAGGAAAAAAGTGACAATATCAGTTTTTTTAATGGTAATGGTAAATTACAAGGATAACTGGCAGCTGCTTTAGAAGGATAATTGGTTATCTCCTGTCTATGTAAACAGGCAGGAAAAATTAATCAGATTTGTGTCAAAACATTGGGTTTGAACATTAATTCTTGTAACTTAAGTGTAAATTTAGTCAAATTTACCTGTTGTTATCTATATTGTGACTAACATTAATCAAACAATTTGGACAATAAAAAGAAAATCACTCACTGCTCTTGATATAAACTGTCAGCTCAATTAACCAAAATAAAAACTACAAAAACATATAAGCAATATTTATTTGAAAGATGCATGGTTAATTGTTCTAAATTAACTGTTAACATTTAAATGAACGCTTAACTTTTTACTTTTTACAATAATGTTCAATAACATATTAGTTTTGAATATATTAGAATCATTCAATTTTACTGGTAATGGTATTGATGACTAAGATTTAGGTATTGCAAAAACTAAATTGGCAGCAAAAAATCAATAGCAGATCCTCTATAATCTTACAGGTTCCTATTGGGTCTTTACTAAGCAACAATATGGAGGAAATCTGAGACAGTAGCATCAATCTGAAAAGGCCACATATTCTTCTCAACTTATCAAGAAATGTTAGCTGTTGAGTTTAAGACCATATTTTAGCATCCATACAAAAATGCAATCTGAACAACTTTTGGATGCATCATAATTCTCTTCTGTTTTTCACTGGTGCTGCATGTATGCTTCTTCTGAACGCATGGCTGCATGCTCTGTAGAGTCAGTGTAACACAGTAAACACACAGACCAACAGACCCACCTCCAGCATCATTGGCCCAAGGGCATCTTTGTCAATAACACTTTGGCCTGTCGATGACACATCAGCCTTTTGCACTTCATCCTCATTGGCTGTGGCAGCTTTTTCTGCAGAAGGAGAGAGACACACAGATTAAAGAGTGAAATGAGTAAGAGCGAGAGTCCATTTGAGAAACCACCATCTAGAGTAATTTTGCTATTGTACATTAGCAAGATATTACAAAAATACTAAATATTAAAGGAATATAGAAGTATGTTTAATTTGGGCTGAAACTCTGGAATCATGAACATTTCCATGACAGGAACCTAAAGCTCTTCATTAGATCCTTCAGAGCTGAAACGCTTTCTTTATTTCCAAATTGCATTAAAGACTTTCCACGTGGTGTTGCTTAGATATGTGCATAAGCATTTATTTGAAAGGGTAGCCTTCTTTGCCCTGCTCACTAAAGCACTCCCTTATTTCATATCACACATGTATCTTTTTTAATCCCTTTCTCAATCCCTTTCTCATGGTTTGAGGCTGTCTCATGCCTGTTTAGACACGTTGTTACAGCGTGCTCTGAGACCTTAGCAATGAGCGAAGCAGAAGCTGTCAGGCTAAATGGGTGCATGTGAAGCTTACACAGCAGTCATGAAGCCAGTAGTCCAGACATGAATGGAACAGTCATTACACACACAAACCAAACAAACCATTATATAAAGGACGGGGAACATCATTCTGCCCAACAAAGTAACATTATCTGTAAACAACATGTGTTTGAAGGCTACAAAAGAAAGTAGTTAAGATGGTGCTAAATCTGAGAGGAAAACGTTTCATTTGTAGTTTATATATTATTTTGACATTTGAATAAACAAATGTCAAAACAGTGGAACATCCTCCAACACACAATTTCTTGGGCCAGTCTCACTTCCTGTCCCATCCAGCAGGACAGCAGTCCTTATTGTCATCAGTGGGTGCAATGGGACTTGTAGTGGGCACAATGGAGAAGCACATCGCGCCAGCATGGTGGGTATCCATATGGCCAAAAGAAAAGCCCATCCATCAGGCCCTTCTCAGTTCATTCTGGAAGGCTTTAAACAGTCCTCTTCCTGTACGTGTGTGTTTGTGTGTAAAGTGAAAGATATGCATGCGTTCACTGATGATGGGTGGGTGTGTGAAGTAAAAGATACGCATGCGTGCACTGAAGATGGGTGGATGCAAGCGTGTTGTGTCAGCAGGTCTTTGCAGTACTCAGCAGGGGCTGGTAAACCAGCACAGCTGCACTGAAGGCACTGTGATCCTTCATTCTCTCTCTTATTTCTAACTCTGCTTCAAAATGGTTTCCTTTTTGCCAGCCAATCCACAACCAAAAGAGGACAAAACAAAGCATTATAGTTTTATCTTAGCTCCTGGAAGGCTGTGAATCACAGCTTAAATCTTTTGGAATCAGCCCTATCTGTCACAATTCAAAGCCCAGCCATTATCCTGCTCTCAACCTGAATCACAGTCTGATAGATACTAGGTCATGACTCTGCATGGAAGTAGTCTGCATCATTGTCAGCTTTGGGGTGTGTAAGACTTGAGCAAAGTAATTTGGTATCATTAAAAGGGAACAAGTTCTGTCTCTAAGCTCTGCTTAGTTGATGGCTAACAGTTGGCTAACATGTCATCAATATGATGGAAATTGTTCAGAAATTAATTTGTGGCGAGTATCATCATTATTATTACTATAATATATCTGGTCTATGGACCAGAATATCACAAGAGACCTCAGAGACGGCTTAAATTACCTGTGCTAGCAAGGCACCACCCAAAAATACTATAGGAACCTTAGAAATACCCTGGAACAGGGTACCCTATTAACTACAGTGCAATTCACTTTAAACCATTCGGAACACTTTAGCAACCAATTAGCAATGCCCTGGCAACCAACCAAAACGTCACAGAAAAGCACCACTCAATGTTATCATGATCTCATTTTAAAATGTTATGTCAATTGAGTGCGTGTTATTACAGAAGTTTGGAAATGAACCAAGGCTTAGTTATGCTGTTAAAATAAATTGTGTGCATTCATAATATTCACTGTACGGTCCACTCTGAGTGTTGGAAAAGCATTCATGGAATTCCTTTTGTGAAGGTTGTATAGCTTGAACTCATTCCAGTCATATCAAAGATATTTTACCCCGCATACACTAATGTCTGCCTTTGAATGATGATGTCTATTTAAATCATTCATATTTAACCATAGGAACTGGGGAAAATCTCTTCAAAGAACCATTTGTTGCTACAGGTCTGCATGAAATGCAAGGAACAGAATTAGAAGCCTTTAAACCTGTATTTTCAGGAAAGAGAGGAGTTTCAGTTTTAAAGTGCTTCCTGTTACTTTTAAAAGAAAAACTGACTGCTTCACTCTACACTAGAGGCTTTGTTTATAAGCAAAGCAGGCACATTTTCCTATTTTGAGGCAGTCTGAGGCTGTACAAACATGGTTAGAGCGACGTGTGATGCTGCAGCACCGAGCGTGTGGCACCGAGCATAGCAGAGACAAGGTGAAGGAGGGGTGAGGGAGGACGCGGCAGACGGCGACCATCGCTCTGCTAGCTTTGCAGCACATTGCTCAGCATTACATAACCCAGAACTCAGTACATCAAAAACAATCTCCATCACAGGCCAATGACAGAGAGAGTCAATGGACACACACACACATTAAACTAGCACCTACTCTCACCCTTTTAATATTATACAGACCAATGCACTCAAATACACAATATAAACTTCTAAGTAATTCTTTGTCCTAGTTTTTCTTTTAGAAGAACTCTTCTTGCATCTCACAACTCAGTACAGAACATACATCATGCTCATGTTTTGTACTGAGGTGCATGTTGTATCATTTAAAAACCCTAAATTAAAATTCTTGCCAAATGCAACATACTGATCATGTGAAAGTGAACAAAGCAATTTTGTTATATCATGCATACAGAATTATAATAAAACTATTATCTACTAAATTCAAACATTTGTTTCATTATTTCAAGAAATGAAAGAAAATTTGACCAAAGTCATTTCTGTCATTAATGAATGGAAAGAATATTTCAAACTGATATTTTGTAATGGTAAAGCAATCTGATAGATTGATAACTAAAAGCACAACATGCTAAACTAAAAGGCACCTGAAAGACCATGTGCATTTTAACAACAGAGACACCCAAGTAACTCCAAATAAACCAACAAACAGCAAAACACTTCAGCTCTAATGCAACAGCAAGTATAAGGTTTGACACAAAGATACTTTAGTCCTGCCTAATACGTATCCACTAAAGATGAAGCAAACAGAGGATGATCCACAATACCAAAGTAGTGGTCTTTAATCAGACCATAAAGTTTAGGTGAAAGTAAGCATAAACTGGATGTTAGCAATTAGCATGATTCTAATATCTGCTCCAGTTGCATCTTCAGTAAACTGATGGTCATCTGATCCGAACACAAAGGCCTTTTTCGAGACCCCACGGGTGGCCTAACAAATGTACAAACACCCTTTAAATACCATTAAATAACAATAGCCCAACGTGAAGGTCTGTCTGTACTAAAGCTTGGTGAGAGTTCATCTCATGCCTTAGAGTTTATGCTTGTGTTGACTGTAGTGTGATTTGACAAACTTCAGTGGAGCTGTTGACTGATATTGGTTTATCAGTGGCCAATAATTTTAAAATACCAAATATCAGCTGATTAAATGGCTTCATCATATGGTCATTATTTAGTAAACTAAAGCATGAACAGAAAAAAAGCTGGAAATTAGTTATGCGTTTCAGTTGCAGATTTATCAGAAAGGCCTGATAAACTAGTTTCAGGATGAGTGATTATTAAACTGAAGTTCAATAGAAGAATCTACGCATTTTCTTACCTTGCTCTTTAATTTGTCGAATCTGTTTCACGGTTTCCTTTAAGATTGCACATTTGTCAGGCTTGACATTAAAGTTGTCAATGTCGTTGAAGTTTGCGAAGATCAGCTCTGCGAGCTCCTCTATGTATTTATTCTCATGTTCCCGGTTGCGCTTCTCGGCGCTGCGTTTGGGACTGCGGAGAAAGACGATGATGAGAAGTTTAGCATACAATGCGTGACTGCAGTAAAACCAAACAGACCAACTATATAATATGAAGCTGGACTTGAATGGACTGTGATTATGGTCTGGACAAAAGAGACATAAATAAAGTTGCAAAAAATGCATCGTCCAAAGTGTGCACTGGAAAAATGCCACAGAAAGATGTCTAAATATATCATGTGGATTATAGTACAAAAAATTTGGTATAAAATGGTGCTACGTGGTATTTGGGTCAAATCTCTGTTCCCCTCTTTTGCATAACCTTGAAAATATCTCCCAGCTCAGTCCGTGGAGGACTTAACAGGTTGCATTTTCAACTGCCGATGTGCATCTTCAGCAGTTTATTCTGATGCACACAAAGTTTCATTAATAAAGAGGCCATACATAGCTCTTTCCTAGAAATGAGTTATATAGACTGATGCTTCCTGACTCAGTGGAAAAGGGCTTTATTTAGAAACACTGAATATCTAGGCTAAGCCCCACCGATGGGGGTCCGTTCAAGATAACACTTGAACACTACAATTGAATGTTTCAAAGGTAAACACAAAACAGTCCAGTACATATAGTATATATAAACAAGTTCTATAACCTGCTTAATTGGACACCTACAGTAAAAAGAACAGCATTTCTATGAATTCAAACACGTCACTGCACTGTTAGGGTTGGTTTATCTGTATGACTTTCTGCACCATGAGTCTAGGTGAGGTACCTTGGGCCCAGAAGGTCTGATGGGCATTCTTTGCGCTTCTGTGCCTCTGACCTGGCAGGATCAGACGTGTTTTCTCCAACAGCACTCATCCTCAACACGTCACCTATTGGAGAGAATTCAACACAAACGTTAAAGAAAATTCCTTAAAGAAGAAATCAACTGTAGTTAAAGTTAATAAATGAACAGTCTTGTCTTATGCTTCATGCCTAAAGGGGTGGAAATGTCATTATATCAAATTATCTCCCAAACAGGTTAAATGACAACATTTCAAGCAAACGTTTTACTCTTGAGCTTTAAGAATAATTGCAGCTGAAGGAATTCCACTTGGGCATGTCAATCCATTACTCCAATTACCAGTTTTAAATGGTGTAGCCATTAGATCTGGGTCTGTTTAACAGTTAAAATACCTCTACTGCTCAGCATCCTAAAGGTCAAATAAATTTAAGTAAATGCACAGCAAATGCTTGATGATTTGCAAACAAGCCAAACAGCTCTTCAGGGAGAGATGCTTGTAAAATCAATTAGTCATTTACCTGCTTACGGTTACACTATAAATTTTGGGGAATTCTGTTATTTACTGGTTTGGCTGTGAGGGCCAGAAAACACTTGCCTTAACAGCCTGCTAAACACTCCAGAAATCCCAAAAATGCATTTCTTATCAATTAATACCATATTAAAAAAGGCTCTTTACGGCTGCCTGAAATATTAAATTACTAATTAGAGATAATTAAAAGCGAGAAGGCTTAGGGGTGGCGTTCTGAGGTCATATATTGAAGATGTGGGTTGGTGCTGGGAGGTCTGTGAAATGAAAATGGAAGAAAATGGAACAAAAAGAGATTCAATTATATTGTGCGACAATGAGGGTCTCCTGAGAAAGAGTGTGAGAATAAGACGGTGCAGAGGAATGAAAGAACAGTGGAAGTAATATAAAAGTAAGTGAGATGGAGAGTAAGGGCGAGAAATAACAGAGAGAGAGAGAGAGAGAGAGAGAGAGAGAGAGAGAGAGAGAGAGAGAGAGAGAGAGAGAGAGAGAGAGAGAGAGAGAGTGATGAAGTCCCTCTCTCACAGCATCACTTTGTGCCGTATACAGTACAGCACAAAAAGACTGATGAGTATGCAAGTTTTTATTTAACAATCCCCAACAAATGTGGACACAACACGCACAGCTGTTCCTTGTTCCTACATGTAGTATCATACGTAGTCTCACGTTTGGTTCCGATTTGTGTGCCTTACAGAACCTGGTTTGATTTAAAACTACAAATTCCCACAAGACAGCAAGGATAGTAGTACATTTCATCATCTTGTACCGTTCCTGCTATGATGAGAGAGAGTGAGTCCCATCACCAGGGGAAAATGAACCAATATCAATTATTGAAAGAGAACTGGCTCTTTAATAATAGTGTGCGACATTAAGGTTGCCCATGTGACTGCAACAAAACTAAAGTAAGAGTCAAAAACTATGTTGCTGTAGGAGATGAGAGGCAGAGAAAGATTCTCTCCTGTGTGCTTCAGTCCTGAGATAAACTGTTGAGACCTTTTCAAGGATGGACAGCAAATAGGTCACTTAATTAACCAAGAAATACAAGATCTAATGTGCGTACTTGGAAAGAAATTTAAAACAGTTGCTGGAAATTTCTCTATTGCCTTCCTCACTGTGACTGTTATTTAAAGATATATCAGTTAAACCAATTAATCTGATATTTGGCCTTTCTGAGATTGAGTTAATAACCAAAAATCAGTTCTGAAATCTACCAAAAGACTTGTGAATGGATGCTAAGCATTTTCAATTTCAAATATTTCCATGAATTCTGAACGTTTAGTGTGTTATTATAACCTATATTGGTCAACCATTATTGTTATTTGACAGGCAAGGCTACTAAGCATTACATTACCTTATTTTGGGGTAATTTGCACATAAAAAAGGTTCTTAAAAGGTGCAGAACAATGAACATTTTTAAACACTTGCAGGCTCTGACGTAAATTTGTAGTTTTTGGAGGAAACTGCATTTAGCGTTCCAATATAAACATTTTATAAATAGTGTATGTGGGCTAATTGTCACAATTTGAAAACGGAAGACCTATTTTAAAAAGCTGGAATTACGATAATGGTCTAGTCTATGCAGAAGTGTTTTCACATCATTTAGTATATTTCCACTTCTAAAGCCAAACGTGCACTTTGGAGTGTAGATGAGACCTGTTGTGAGTTAGAATTCAGTGCTAATTTGAAACAGCGGAGGTTAATGAAAACACCATCCGTCTCTTCTTCAATCTCACCCAGGGTTTCATCTGCACTGCTTGAGGAGTAGGAGGAGAGACACCCAGGCCAGCACGAGGCCAGAACACAGGGCTGCGTTCAAGCCAGGCTGACGCGCGCACACAAATGCACATTACGTAAGGGTTTGCAGCTTCATTGTAGGCCTGCTGGGGGAGTCAGAGCTGGAGTGAATGAAGAACTGGTATTGAATCCCTGCTGGATTGCAGTGCCCTACTTAAACCTAATGATGGGGAGGCCAATCACAGCAATATCCCTAGGGGATGAGACCAATGCTGCTCTATGGTGGATAGACACTGGACACCAGCTAGCTAGACAACAAGGTGAGAAAGTTTCTTCGCAGCTATGTTAATGTCCTAGTCCGAGAGACATTCATCAGCAGGACATCTGAATGGTAACATTATGCAAGACCTTCTGTCAATCAAGGGGCCCCTTCTGTCCATCTTGGTGACGACTGGCTTCCTGTGACACAGTCTAGACGATTTTCCATGTCCTGTTAGACAGAGGACACTGCTGGGTATGTCAACGTAATTAGGCAAGGTCATCGCTTGCCTGCCTGTTAGTCTAAAGCAATCCAATCACCACTTAAACATGCTGATAGGAAAGTACAAAACCACAATTTTTTATAATTGTCTAGTCGGTGGGATGTCTGAATGATTAATTATACACTGGTTTTAAGACCGACTAGTTAACTAAACTTTTTTATAGTCATGTATGATTAGCTATGTTTCTTTATAGGGTGGGCACCCAGGGCAGGTCCTTGCATTTACAAACAGCTGGATGCAACACAATGGAACTTTGCAACACAGCACATATATATCAAATAAACAAGCATCCAGCTGTTGGGTGCACAATTCATCTCTATACTAAACAAGAGAGCCTCTTCTTACTATTTATAGCTAGCTCTCTCTATCACGACACAATTAATTAATTGATAATAATGGCTTCTCAGTGGCTGCAGGGGCTTTGTGCAGGAAAGTACAAGTTTTGTTCTAATACCACCAGTGTGGACAATCACCATAATGAGAGTTTAGACTATTAGACATAGTAGCTAATGATCACAGAAGCCAAATGGGTTACAGGCGGCTTTGAATACTATCAGCTTTCTTCTCTGAACGGCACAATCCGATTGGATGAAAAGGGTTTAACACAGATGGAGGGAAACAGAGTGCAAAAGATTAAAAATACCAAATATCTGATACAATAGACAGAAAATAAAGCAGCTTTCTGACAGATGTACTGGGGGGGGAATCAGTAAATCAACTTTCTACATCAGTGGATCCAAACTGGTATTGAATGAGGATACAAATTTTACATTGGACCAGAAGTACCATACCAATCACCCAATGCAGTACCAGATTTGTTATTGTGTGCATGTAAATAAAAATGTCAATAACCCAAGCCCAAGGGTTCTGTCACCATCAAGTGACACCAAAAAAATACACTAAAGTTTGTATGGACACAGTACATCAACAACAAAAAAATATGAGTTAAATAAGTATTTTAACTTTGCTAAGACTATTTGTACTACCTTTGGATACTTGTACCTCATGGTTAGTTGCAATTTATTGCTTCCATTTTGCATTGTTTTTTCCCTGTGGCCCTATCAGTACAAACCTGCAACCCGACTCAACAACACGACCCTTCCGCAGAGAATCAGTGTCCTAAATCTTTCTAGATTATGAAACAAAATGAATGATGCTACAGATAATTGTTACTCAAGATATTTGCAGATATTTTAAGTTTTATATTAAAAGGCTACCACACTATTGTTTAAGACGCATATGACTAAGTTCCTAAACAGATCTTAACTGCCGTCAGTCTGAAAGGACACAGTTCTGAAATCACCTTCTTGAGACGACCGATAAGATCTCCACTGAGTGGGTGTTCTTGAAAAGGAAACATGCGCTTTGTTCCCTTTCTTTTTTTTTAAAAGCAATTACATCTTCTTAATGGATTGCTGACAAAATTCTCTTTGATAACATAAGTGAAAAGAATATAAGACAGAGTTAAAATACAGTGGTCTCTATACCAGTGCCAGGCTGCTTCTGACAAGTTTACAGTTAGCAGATGTCGTACGAGCTGCGTGTTTCACCCACATACGCTCAAGAATGAGTCAGAGATGTTTGTGTCCCCTACGGCTGGGGAGGGGGGACAGTCAAACGCGCCTGATATTCAGATATACCCCGGCAAATATGTATGTGACTGGTGGATTGGTGATTAGTTTGGGCTACAAACTCCTTGTGAGAGACAACCGTGATGAACCTTACTACTCAAAACACATACGGAGACATACACATATGTTGTATCTGCACTGAACAACAGCACAATTATTTCAGATAAAATTAATAGTTTATGGCTATGAAAAGTCGCAATTTAAGACTTCAATAGACAGAACAGAAATAAGTATTAATTACCGTATACCTAATGTGTTTACTGTATGTGTCTGCCCCTTTACTGTTCTGACCTCATTTCTTTGTCTATATTAATTTCCTGTGTTAGCTCCACCTCTTCCCTTTGGTGTTCCCTATAGGGAAAGCTAATTATAGACACTGACCACAGCTCAAAGACTGTTTGTATATTTGTTCATCAGTAAGTAACTGACCCATCCACAGACATCCATATTCTTATTTACCATCATCATAAAAACATGATGCAGATTGCACTCATTACACCTGCCCTAACAACGAGTGTTTTGGGTGGTTGCCAGGGTGTTGCCATGTGGTTACTTGTGAGTTGTGTGTTCAGCATCTCTGAGGTTTCAAAAAAGCAACTGGTTTCCAAACAGGCTCTGTAACTATTGACGTAACAACAAACATAAAATGTCACAGGTGTGATATATACTTACATACGGAAAATGCAAAGTAGCTGGTCTAACAAGCTGGAATCAGTAATACTGTACTATACAAGCACTTGTTCAGACATCTTATGTTTTAAACAAACAAAAGATATAGAGTCCGATTAAAATTTGTCACTATGCAAACCTGGATCGAGACCATGAAACAGGCTTGGCTTGTTTAATATTAATGAATGACTCATAAAGGCAGACCACAATCAGTAGCTTTAACCTAGTTGAGTCTTGTTAATTAGATCCATACAAACAGCTCGACATGAATGTAGCATAACCAGCTTCTAGAAGCCCCTGTGCTTAAAGCAGGTCGCAGCTGGCAGGGTGAACTCGGCACAGCTCGCGACAGGGCCAGAGAGGGACTGATATGGAGCATTAATTATTTACAGCAGTAAGGAAGGAAAGGGGCCAGGCAGACTCTGAACAGCCTGCTGCCGCTCCATGCTCAATGTGCACCCGTGTCAAAGCTCCACTAATCAACAGCACTGAAGAGACAGAGAGATAATGAGAAGCACTGACACATTTTTCAATCATTTACTCCCATTAGCTGCTCTAGAGTTTGTTAAAGACACAGATGACAAGTGACAGAGTGGTCGACCAATCAGGTGCCTCTTTTGATGGGTAGAATCTGGTCAGGGCGGTTCTGATGCCCCAACCTAACCCCGTCTCTGTACAAGGCAGGCAGCCTACTTTATCAGATGCAAACAAAAGCAAGGCCGATGATCATTTAGCCAAAAAATGTCTTTTGTATAATTTTTGTAATGTTTTGTTAGCAATGTTCAACACCCCCATAGCCTAATTTTTCTTCATGTCAGATTAATGGAAAAATAGGTGTCCAAGTGCATAGTACTCAGTTTAAGTGCATAGTGTGTAGTACATCATTTGGAAAGCAGCTCTTATCTGTATTCTGTCTATTGTTTAGTGCAGTAAGCAGACATGCCAGCCAGTCACAGCCTGCAACACTCCATAGAGAGAGAGAGAGAGAGAGAGAGAGAGAGAGAGAGAGAGAGAGAGAGAGAGAGAGAGAGAGACAATAGTCAGCACAGAGAACTTCAGCATCCAGGGTGCTGACAGCCTTTTGTTCTCTCCTCCACAGGAACCATTTAAGGTCCACAGGGATGACTCCCTACTGCTGCCATCAACACAACTGAGAAGAGACTCTCTATCTGGGACAGCTGCAGAGTTATGTGGAGTTTTGTTTGTTTGTGATTCAACAGAACTAAAAATACCATGCTTGATCATCGACACCAAACGAACATCTAAAGAAGCTCATGTTTGGGAGGGTTTACTTGTCCAAACAGAAAGGAACAGCATACAAAATCATTTTAGGCCCTGACAGTTGCATTTACATCTCTGTATTTGGCAGATGCTTTTATCCACAGCAGCATACAGTGCATTCAATGACTATGTAAATTCCCTTGGATTCGAACCCATGACCTTGTCGTTGCTAGCGGCATGCTCTGCCAGATTTGTTACAGGAATGCTTCAACAACGAGTTAACACTGAAATATACCAGTTACAGGTAAAACTTTCTTTACACATTAACACACTGAATAATTCTTAGGGGATAACATGTTTTATGCCTAAGGTTAAATTATGTTACATTATGCAGTCATAATGCTATTATATAGTTTAAACTATATTAAAATACATAGTAAGTTTAAGCCTGTGCATTATGGCAACAACACCAGAACAAATTATACTAAAACCTCTGCCTATATTTGTTAAAATATATTTATGGAAATATGAGCACATTTGTCCCTTTCAAAAGCTCTATTTCTAGCTAGAACATAAAGAATCAGATGTTTTCTTCCTGGGTGGCAGTGTCGTCATCAGACAGCCTGACAGTTGTGGTGTCCACTTACACAATGAATAGACATCTTTCTATACATCCTCTAGTCAGCACTCAGATAACAATGTTAGAAGAACTAACTAATAATGTTTTATAATGACAATGTTAGAGATAATCCATAGATGCATAGAAGACAAGAAAAAGATAACAGAACACGTTAGAGTAGCAAATTCACAGCTATAAAATTAAGATCATTAGATGGACATTACACATATGAACCTCAAAAGTGGCCATCTGTATGTGATGCACCAAACAGTAATGTTGAACAACAGGTGTGACAGCAAATACTGCCAAAGCTATTCTGTACTTATTTAAGTATAGCTCACTGAAAGAATAATTCTTCTTAAGCACACAATTGAGGCCGCGCACACTTATACATATCCCTCATGGTGTCAGCACAGGCGTTCACTGTTGGTTAACCTATCATTAGACCCAGAACCTATCATTACATGACAGTTGAGGTAACTGTTTGATTTTATGTTATATGCATGATGTCACATAATTTGACATGCCAAAATTATAGACGCTTCCTAGCAGAAGACTTGCTGTCTTGATACCAATAACTATTTTTTGGAGCCTGGCAAAGACACCTGTTGTTTTCAACTGCCCCAACTAGATACATCCCAAATCATGACTGCACCTTCACCAGTTTAAAGTTATCAGCTAACAAAACAGATATATTGCTTTGTTGGCATTCGACTGCTTAAAGCCTAAAGATGATTTCCTACGACCACATAAAGCACTTTCGAGTGTTTTGGGGTTACCAATGCATCCTGATCCCCTCATGATGTTCCTTAATCAACAGACACTTGTGTGTTGATGCAGAGGCATCCAAAACCCACAATATCTGCGCATAATGTAAGTCACTCTGGGGTAACTCGTACACAGTGCTTCATTCTACTCGCCCATGTGAGAAGAATGTAGGCAGAGTAGGAACAGATGAGTCTGGCAAATGATTCATCAATGTCCTGTGTTTCTTTATTAGACAGGGTGCCATATTAGACAGCACATCAATAGCAAAGAAAGACAAAGCTAGCAATGTGTTTGGATCACACAAAAGTGAAACCGTAAATATAAATATTCTTGCACAGAGGAGTTGGTTTTCACTGTTTCTCTATAAACAAGCTATCGCTGAAGTAATAGACGAAAAGATCACATTTTATTATGAATTGTATAATCAAGTTTCTCAATAGGTCTCAATTTTTTTATAATGCAATTCAGAGAGAAATATGTAAGCACCTGCTTCCCTAGTATGTTTAAACAATAATTATTTTAAAACTGTGACATGAAAGTTTATTAAAAATGGCAAAAACTTACAAGAAATGGTGACCAGTTATGACATTTAAAAATGTCCATAATCTGTCTGTCTATTTGTCAACTACCCATTAAGCTCCAGTTGTCATTTTCATTTGGTGCATTAAGCCTCTTTAAGACACCACAAAACAAACCTGTGCAAAGTGTCTGTTAGGGGCTATAACAAATACACACGCCCACACAAAGTAACAACTCAAAGAATGAGTTGACTTTGTCTCACTGATGAAGCTGTCAGAGAAGCCCTTGGTGTGCAGAGCACATCCGCTGATGGGTTGGATATCACAGTAAGAGACGACTGCTGCCTGACAGGAGACTGACAGTCTGGGCTCTTCAAAATGCAGAGACTACAACTTTAGGTTTGCCTGCAATGGAAAAGATGAACAAAAAACTCTACAGCTAACAAATATAGCAAGTGGCAACTACAGTGCTGAGGGACAAGGATCAAGAAATCTTTAATGGAACTGAAAGGGATATTTCGCTAAAAATGCAATTCTCCATCATTTATTCACCCTCATTATTCCAAACCGGCATGACTGGTGGCACCTATTGACTTTTATTGTAACCACTGAGACATTTCTCAAAATACCACCTTTTGTATTCCACAGCAAAAAAAAAAGTCATAGGTTTGGATTGACAAATGATGAAAGAAAATATTTTGGGTGAACTTTCCTGAAGATTTGAATTATAGGGGTCAACCTTGAGGTTTTGATGTCAACATGCAGAAGATTCTACAAAATTCTACTATCTACTGCAGGATGGAAGCTGCTGAAGCAGCTTATATCAGGGTAGTGTTGTGCCTACCAAAGGCAAAGTCAAACTTGCCAAAGAAACCCCAGCAGAACAGACGCCTCATCAGAGGAGCAGAGGAGGGCAGGAGAGGAGGAGGGAGGCTTAATCCATCATTCTCTTGGAGCAGACAAAGAGGCATCTTGCACCAAAGCTCCATGCGCCATCCCTGTAATCTTGTGGCTTGAAAATCTCAGAGGAACCATGACTAGTGACACACCCTGTTCTTGTAGGCACTTGTACTGTAAGGGTCCCCCTTCTGCATGGTTCACCCCAGCTCTTTTCAGGGGTCTTTGAAGGGTTTGTATAATGACTAGCCTTTCAATGAAGAACAGCGTCCTGGCCTGAGCCTCGATGAATCTGTCTACAGTACATGGTCTTGCTCATGATTCAAGCCAAAAAGCATTGCATCATAATCATACATAAAACCTTGCCACGTAAATCTGACCTCCCTGCTCATCTGATGGCACAGAGCCCAACTCTAGCTCAAAGGTGAACAAGTTAAATATTGGGGTGGGGGGAGGTGGCTTGTGGAGCCAAAATACACAAGAGTGTGTTGAGTTGTTACGAGCAACCCACAGCTATTACCCAACATTACTGATTACAGTGCGGAGAGATCCCTAAGGCCAATAGGGACTGTGGTTATGCAGAACAGATGGGCCTTTATTAGCAGCGAGTGTCTGGGAGAGATCTGCAGGAGATTCTGTGTTTACAGCCTCTTCAGCTGACGATAATGAGACCGAAGACAAAACGTCAGCTAATGAAAATGGCAGAGACAGGAAGTGAGGGAAATTACACCAATCAGAGCAATGAATGATGGCGATAGTGAGCGAGGGATAGAATGTATGTCTTAGAGCTGCTAGAAAATAGAGATATTATAAGATCTACTCTGCCTACCAAGGAAACACAAAAACAAGCAGCAGAGGAAGAAAAGGGGTGAGGGAAAAGCGGCCAGGCAAGCTTATGACTGAGATTGAGAGAGAGAGATAGAGAGAGAGAGAGGGAGAAGAGGGAAGATCGACATTCTCTCCTCCCCAGAGCCGCAGGCCTGGTCTCCAGCCACTGCCCCAGATGGCTTGATATCTCAGTACAGAGAGATAGAATGAGAAAAAGAGAGATGTCCTCGCCACTCATAAGCTATACAATTACAGAGAACATAATGGTCTTAAAGTGGCAGCAGGACCAAAAAGCCAACGTCCATTTACCAGAGCCAATCACAATCATGAATCTTCTAAACTGACATCCACTTCAAGCTGCCACTCGGACAGCACTGTATAATAAACACATTAAGCAGCGAACGTCGGATTCAGGGCCAGCTTGCAGGCATAAGACACCAACAGCTGGAAACTAAAGAAAGACGAATAGATATCTCTCATCTGCCCATCAGAAACAGTCTTCGCACCAGCATCCACTGAAGACAGCCTGTCTGTGAATTTTTAAAGGCAGGGTTAACTGTGTTCCCATAACTGAGCATGTAACAGAGAAGGGGTTAAATGTCTGATGTGTATTGATGGGTTTTAGGTTACAAGAGGCACAGATGCAGTGCAAAAATCAATAAACGTCTCCAGTGCACGCTCGGTGGGAGGGACCTCAATCTGCAGCTGACAGAGCTTGGAAAATTACATCCTCTATGAGCTTAAATACCACCTCCTGCTTCGTAGAAATATTCTTAACATATGTCCGAGCCTCTCTCACTTAATTATTTAAACAAAGAGTTTATGGAATGAGGTATATTAAAGAGATACTTCATATCAAAGGCTTAAGGTAACATCCTACATCAAATAATATCAAACATAATCCATAATGTCCAGAACAGTGTCTGTAGGCTTCAGACGTTCGCATTTCCACGAGCTTACTGCTTTACCAAAAAGCCTCCTGCATCAAGGACATCTGACAAATTTTGTTTTATCAATTAAAAGAAAAAGACTAAATTTTAAAAAACACTTTCCCTTTTAACTCATTATCGTATGTGCATTAGAAGTTGTTCTGTCAGTTACTGCATGAATTTACAAAAAGTCCTAAGATTAACTATCCTTAATGTTAATCATGTTTATATGTTAACGTTAATAAAGTTTATTTCAAAAAAAGTTTATTTCATAATGGGCATTACCAGAAACATCTCCTATGGTTATCTACTCTTTTAGGTCAACTACTGTGCCACAGGATTATCTACAAACTGTTGCTATGCCATGTTCAGTGTTAGGGTCGAACAGCGCACAGTACCCAGCCGTGCGTGCACATTAAATTAAAGGGACATTACATAGTTACTACGCAAGCAGTTACGTTTAGATGACGCATGGTTAACTGTTCAAGGCTCAGACTTCTAAATTCAGGACATGGCCCTTTAAGAACTACAGCAGATGACGTGGAGAGGTGGATGTGCCAGAACTGCGTACGGACGGTATTGAGAAGTTGACACTGCATGCATCAGCAACACTCAGCATAACCAGAGTGTGACACATGGATGGGCTCTCCTCCTATAACCGCACACAAAAAAACATTTCACTTGGATCAAAACAAGACACCAACTCAATTTTTTTAAAGGTGCATGGATTGGCCAGTCCATGTACGAAGGGAGGAGAGAGCACTGTGTGCAAAAAGGGGCTTATCCTCACCCTCATCTGCTCCTAATGACAGCTGACAAACTGCTAATGCAAATCCCATCTGAGAAGTGCCAGTTGCCCCACCCCCAACCTTCCCCTGCGATCCCCATACAGGAAAATCCAGCCCCCGACACCTCCCCCCCTCCCATCCCGTCACACACTCGAAAATTCCTCAGAGCAAGCGCTTGTCTTTTTAACTGACACAATAGGCTGCTCCTGGGTCACATGACAGAGGAGCAATGGTTCGGGCGGAGCAGGTGGCAGCTGTGGCATCGACACACAGCCAAACACATGCTCGCATGCTGCTTTCACTCTGAGTGAAATAGAAGAGCAATAGAAGAGGTTGTGGATTTAGATGTTTGCTAATAATATAGACTTCCAGAGTTCCACAGAAATGCATTGAGGGAAATATGGAAACAAATGGAAATCATATCTAGGATGCTAACTAGAGAAAACAAGGTTCTTTTTTTGCTCTTCAAACCAAACACAGGGAGGAAATGACGTCCGACCACCCACGCAAACCACATCAACTCACTTTCACTCATTTCACTGTATATCACAGAAGTGTTTGCTGCATTTCTATAATTTCTATACGTTTGGAAACACACACTGGACCCTTTGGATCAGATTGATAGGGAAGAGAGACATCCTGTGTAAATCATAGGTAGCTAAGCTCACCTTGGCTTTAGTCCAGACTCGGCATCAGGTCATTTCTGCAGCAGTAGGACCGGTAGAAATCTTTGGGCATTATTTGCTTCTCTTAATCTGTGGAGGAGAGAAAAACCATCCTGTGAGGATATTAATCAAGGCTTGTCACACACAATATATTCTAAAGCAAAACCTTCATAGTAATGCTTGTTTTAGCAGAGGCGTTGTCATTAATGTTGCTTCTCCCTGGTAATTAAGGTGGAATACAATTCCAAACTCAGCACCTGAAACAGCTGATCCCAAAATCAAAACAAAAAAAAAAATCTTTCTTCATGCAGAATTACATTTCTTTTTACTTGAACATTTTTTCTATCTATAAGTTCTATAAGTAATAAATATCAGCAAAGTTTTCACTGCTTTTATATGGCAATAAAGCTTGATATCTAAAAATGTTTTTTTAATACATGGTTAGATAGATTCTGTGTTGCCACACAGCAGTTGGGAGCTACTAATGCATAACAGCAACATCTGTATAATATCTACACGAACAGAATATCAGCATTCTATTAGATTAACTTGTTCACTGTGGAATTTGTAAGGCACTATTCTTTGAAAAAGCTGCTTTGAAACATTATGTATTGTGAAAAGGGCTATGCAAATAGTTTTAAAATTGAATTAGGCTTTTCAGGAAATAACCTTCATGATTTTAGGCCCCGCCTTCATTCGACCTTAGTGGAAGTAAAAGCTGGCTTATAACATCACTTCTCTGTCCATCCTGTCAGCTGTCTTCTATCAGACAGCTATCAGCCAACCACAGAGTGAAAAAGACAGCTAAGCATTCCCAGACCTGTCAAGCAGAGTGTGGCTATTCTTAATAACAACACCTTTCCAGCACAGGCCACAGGTCTGTTGATACTCTGGTGTCACTGAGCTGACCCACAGAGGTCATAGCAGATAACTAGGGTCGGTGTTCTTTGGACCCAGATGGCAAACATACTTTGTAAACATGTTTACAAATTGGCTCAAGGAATTTTTGCTTTGAGAGCAAGAGAACAGGTAATGGAGGTACATTCAAATACTACACAAATACATCATCTTCAAACTAAGATATTTGGTCTGACGTGTGCACATTCCAAATTAACATTCTTTTGGAAGATATTTCATTTATGATAGACTGGGAAATGATGCAAGTACATCTCTACTGCAACAATCAGTAAAAAACAACAATACCAAACAGAGTGGTCATGTTTTTTTTTGGAAATATTTGATATAAAGTGAGCTTTGATGAACAGTTGGACATGCATTTAAATTGCTTGTCTCCATCCTGGCTTTCCTTACAATAAATTGAGATTATGAGTTTATACAATCTATAACACAATATAAACTCTTGAGTTTATATAAGCCATTAAAGCTTATGACAGTTAAACATCAAGTGGAGATAAAAAAAAACAGCTGATTCAGTACATGTCCAGTATACACAAGAAAATGCCAATGAAACACCATCTTTTTACTCTAGAGATGTGACCCATCTACAATGGAAAGCAGCCGCCACTAGTAATCACAAATGGTACTTATATAGGCAAATAATCTAAATAATGTGAAATAAGATCTGTGGGGGCAGAGATCAATGTCAGGTTCAGACGACACAATTAAACCAAGAACTAAGATTGAAAACAGTCTTAATAAAAATACAGACATTTTTGTGAAAGGGTATCTGACGAGGACACATCACTAAAGAAGAAATGTAACTCTAATCAGCATATGAAATTCAAAGACTTTTAGAGGGCCCAATAGCCAGAATTTGCGGTTACACAGTTAGAATCCCCAAAAGTGTAAATGGAATAAAGCATTCAACATATAAACTTTTTTTGAAGACTATTAAGTGACACAAAATGAGTTCAACATCATTAGGAGGTTGATAAATTGGAGATAAAACAGGAAGAAACGAAAAAATGACAATCATCATCAGGTTGGTAAAGATTTAATAGTGTTACACACGTCTTCAGGGCCTGTGGTTCCACAAGGGAATCGTTTCAAGCTTATTAGATAGTAACATGAAGTACGCCTTTTTAATTACGTTCAGCAAGTAATTAGTGAAAAAAAGGGTTTAAATCATCTCCCCGATCCCAGAATTAGCCTGAGTGAAGGAAAAAAAAAATTACGTGCTGCAGTAAGTATCACTCAACAAAGTTAAAAGTGTATGTAGAAATAGCCAGAATAGTCCCATTGTGAGCAAATGCCGTGGAAGTGCTTTGTTGACTTGGCAGAATCTCTCCTGGGATGTTGTGAACAAATATCTAAGGGGAGGGCACTCCACAGCCGTCACATGATGTCATGTGCTGAGCAGATATTGCTTCATGTAGTTCTGAAACCAGCTGCCCTGCTACAACACTATTCAGCCTGTGACAGCGATACAAAGGGAAAACAAAAGACCTTGCACTGTTTTTTTGATGGGTACATTAAATAATAAGACTCAGGGCAGGTGTGTCCCAAAAAATGCAACTTTACTACATAGTTACATAGGACTTTGTGGCTTTAGTAGTTATATGTTGGCTAAAAGTCTGATATTGAAAGAAAATGAGGTTTGGCATGCATATAAAGTCCATAAAATGTATATAACAGATTTAAACCAATGATTATGAATCATAATAATACATGGATAGTGTCAATACATTTTGAAAGTTTAAGAGAAGTTGTTTTCTGAGGGCAAAGGAATTTCCCTTTTTGTGCATCACATGCTTGTTCTCCCACAGCAGATCTTGATTGGTCAATGTAGTTATGGAGTCTCTCGACCATGGTAAATCAGTGCCGCAGCCAATTCAACCGTCAGATTGTTTCATTCAGTCAAAAAGGAAGCCTTTTGTTTATGTGGAAATGTCTTTAAAAATCATAAAAGTCACAAGATTCTGTGACCATAATATCTAATATTCAGACATCCAAAGTGAAATCAAATGGCCACAGACAAAATTCAAGCGAGATTAAAGCCACAATCCATAACTTTTCTGGTTAAAAGTAAACTAATTCAGTTATTGCGAACATACATGACCAATCAGTGCTGAAAACTGTCTCTTACCTTACCTTGATTCACAATAAGCTTATAATAACGATTTAGAATTCGGGCTGTCTGTCCGATTTCCCAGGATGTCAGTCTGGCTTAATTTCACTTCAACATATGTAAAAGAATGTAAAGTAACCTGTAATTTTATGTTTTAAACAGAGATGGCGATAGATAGGTATAAGTCATGGATTGCAGCTTTAATATTTGCTTATTATTAGTCCACAGGCTCACCGCAGTGCCTGATAGATCTCACAGAAGACGACACAAAACAGATGTTCTCCTAATGAACCAAATACTGTAAAAGAGTGGAAAGACCTGCATTCCCTTCCAGTGGATCCACATCCTCTCCATCTGCACTTTGGGTGAAATGTTCATGTGAAGAGTTACAGTTGTGTGTAACACCACAGACCATGTTCACATCCTCCTGTTAAACGGTCATTATAATGCATGAACCTTCTTTTGCACAATGTCACATTTACTAAAACATATACTTCCATCTTTAAAATACTGCACAAATGGTTTTAAAGCATTGTAAAATGCCAATAACCACACACCTATGAAAGTTTCTACCGTGCCTGGCAACATCCCGCAGTACTGCTAATAAACCATATTACTTTAAGGATAAATCAATAAAATGAAATAAAACCTTTTTTTACTAAACATTGGAGTTTTTAAATCGCATTGCAGTTTTTAGTTAGCAGTTAGTTTACGCACTACACTTTCTATTAGTAGTAGACAGAAGACATCCCACTTTACATTTACACATTTGGCAGACGCTCTAATTCAAAGAAACTTACACGGCATTCAAGCTATCAGCTATCTGTATCAGTACGCTTTACCAGTCCATGCATTTCTTGTGAACTTCGAAGTGACAGGTTAAAAAACACCAGAAAGAAGGGCAGAAATTGGGATGCTATTTTAAAACCTGACTGCTCCTCCTCATACTTTTGACAGTGTTCACGATTCTGTCAAGTTAACAGAGAAGCTTTGTGATTAGATGTAAACGGGATTGTCTAAACCCCATGTTTGAGGGCAAGTGTCTTTCCCATGATCCTCTGTTTCCACCTGGCCTGAAGCAGGTTCGAGCAACAGTGGGGCTGTCAGTGAAGGCTTATGTCAGGAGACAGCAGCCAGCTAATCGTACTATTCAAGGGCCAAAGATTAGACTGATCACGCAGATTCTTTTACTCACTCAAAACTGACCACAATGAGCCAGATGCAGAGGCCAAATATAACCTTCCGTGTTGACATTTTCACTGGCAATCTGTCAACTTCTTGATTGTATTAGTAAGTCATAGACTTAATGCCCTAACTAAGCAAATAGCTTAACCACATTGTGCACTGAAGCCACTGAATCCAATGCAATTATAAACTTACAGGACTTTAAAACAAAAACATACTTGCTTATGTAAAACTGCCACAATGCTAGACTTTTGTGGGTGGTTGCCAAGGTGATTATCCCCAATTGCTGTGTGATTATCAAGGTGGTCTGAATTACTTTAATGCAGTGCTATACGGTTGTTAGGATGCTTTGGTTAGTTGGTTATTGGCCCAATAGGCCCTTCTCAATTCTGTTTTCAAGTTGTTTGGATGCCTAGTTATAACCCACTTCTGTCTATTTTTCATGGCCTAATCTTTTAATTCATCTGCTTTACCGTTTGCCAAAATGCCACAGCATGTTGATTTCATTGTGGTAATAACTTCTCCCTAAAACCAAACTGAAACTCCACCACCTCATTTCAATAATCTGGTTGCAATCCTGTGCATCCCCTCTACTGTATGCTGCATGAGCTATCCTGTAACCGCAGTCACACGTGTGAAACCTCTCGAGTGACAGAATGCTAACAGAAACAACTGTGAATGGAAGCATGTCGAGCTTTCCGGAACAGTGTAAAGTCCAAAAAATTATCAGACAATTATTACGCAACAACAGGGGCTGCAAGACAACTTTAAAAAATGACAGCAGTTTAAAGACACCAACAGAAACAGTGATACTATAAGGCTCAGTTGCTTGGGTACAGACAAACTAAATTTCCTCACTGGGCCCCTTAATGGGCCCTTGTTTGTGAAACACAAAAAGAACTTTTGTGTAAACTGTATGTTTTGTGTAAACTGTATTATGTAAGAATGGATTTAAGAACAATACAGTTAATACAGAAATGAATTATGCTTGTGTTTCATCTCTCTTTTGCAAAGGCCCAATACTGACCCTCTGAAAGCCCCTCTGGGTATACACTGGATTTCTGAAACTCAATATCAATGTTCCGATTCCATTTAGCAAACGTGTTGTCAGATCCAGTTCCACATGTGATTATCATTCTTTTTCTTCTCTCCAGCTGGAAGCCCACGCTTATCCTTTCGGGATATTTGCCATCACAACAATGGCCAGACTCACTAAACAAGCTTTGTGCTCCTCTAAACTGTGAGTACTGTAAATTTATCAGGTTTATTTAACATTTAACCATCTCTGAAGTGAGTGGAGACAGGGCTTGCTGATCTTGTTAAAGAATTAAAGAAAATTAAAGAAAGAAGGACAAAGAAAAGCTAAACAAAATGTAACAACACAACAAAAACAATTTTGAACTAATTCTGTTCACCCATAAAATTTCTGTAACAATCATTGTAACATGCTTGGGTAGTTCATACAAAAAATACTATTAAGAAAAACTTACAGAAGCTACATGAATTGTCAAATTTCTACTTTCTTACATTCAAACTGAAGGCACAATTCTGCACCATTTACCAGCTCAATTCAAATCAAATTCCGGAACGGCATTGAAATTCATTTCATTTGAATCAAGCACAACCCTGAATGGAAAAGAAGGTTTTTCCACCCCGTTTAGGAATCCACACTCAATTGCCCAGCTGGGAGGGAGGTCTACAACTCCTCCGTTTACCTGATTAGGAATGCTGCTGATTCTCCGGAAGGACGCAAAATTGAAGAAGATAGTGAAAAGCAAAAGGTGATAGTGGAACAGAGCTTATATTCTGATAGTCTCTGTGGACAGAGCTTTTGCTGTAGAGGAAGTGACACACATCACTCTCCCACTCAAAATCAAGGCTGTGAAATAGCATTAAAGCTTCCGGTTATCAAACACCATGATTATCCTAAATTAGTGGTTTGGCCACTCAAACTTAAGGCTTTCAAAATAAACCATAATGTCATGATTGTAACTCCAGGCCATTTACTGTAAGATGACTTGAGAAACAAAAATAAACACAGCAACTACTGGGCTGTAAAGACTAAGCGTACATTGTTGCAGAAGACAGTTATGCAGGAGATTTTCTGCTTGAGTTAAAAAAACATCAGCACCAGCTTCCAAAAAAAGATTAAGAACACCATGACACACTTAAACTGGCTATTCAATGTTTTAGTCTGTCGACTATTGTAAGTGTGTTACAATATATCTTATGAACAGCCGATTCATTCCAACACAAACATAAAATGATTTTTCTTGAAATGCCTCTAACTTTTACAAATGTCAATTTTACACACCTTTCAGAATAATTAGTTTTGCCATTAACTTTGATAACTTGCACATTACTTAAAGTCAAGTAAAACCAATTATATTTTATTCATAACCAATTATAATTTAGTGTTTCGTATTTACAAGTAAACCAAAAGTATTTTAACAAGAAATAAACATGCAGGGAGGGGTTTAAAAAGAACTGGTGACATCACAAAAAAGAAAGTCAGTTCAGAGGCAGAGCAAGCTTGCATTTTGAAAGATTATAAATACAAACATTTTTTCCGTTGTAATAAAATGCATAGATGAATCATGCACAATAAGACCATGAATGTGCATTAGGAAAACAAGAGTCTATTTAAATTTCACGTGGACTCAACTACACATCAAGACATGCTTGACATATGTAAAATCAACACCATATTAATCACTTAGTGTTTTAGATGCAAAGATAATACACCATTCCCTCCCCTGCCTGTTACATGGGTGTGTATGTACAATTGCCTCCTCAGGTGTAACGTGAGAAGATTTGTTTTGACAACCCACAATTCCAGGTGCCAAAGCCACAGATATCTGTAACAGACACAGACTGATTACAGAGTTGTTACGGGTTCTTTATTTAACCTATGACCGGCAAATTATCTCTAGTTGAAGAGAAAAAAGTTCATTAGTTCATGCCTCATTAGCATACAGTCGGCCCAGAGCTAAAGGTGTCCAATGTAACCATGCTGTACCAAAATCTCATCTACTTGATCGTTTTGCATCAGTCTTCTAAAAAAAAGCATTATCTCTGTGAATTGTCCACCAAAATTTCAACTTAAGAGAGCTAATGGTCAATCAGATTATAAACTTCTTTGTGTTCTTTACCCATACGGGTCCAAAAATAGCAGCGAGGAACAAAGGTGTGCACATGTTTTGTAACAGGCAAATGACAGCCAATCCGATGTATTGTGACGACAGACAAGCTGGCTGAGTGAATCAAGCTGCTTAGCAACCTCCAGTAATAACAGCTGCCAAGTCTTCTGTCTAACGCCAGTACGGTCGTGGTTGAAAAGAATTATGGATAACTTTATTGCTTCTGATACACTAATTTGAAGCAACAATTGATTTGGTTAAAAGCGCTTACTAATAAGAGCACAAGGTATTGGTTTAAACATAAAACCTTTCTGTTGTTTACTGCAGGCTATGAATTACAGGAAAGAAAGACATAAAAATGCTAAGACAGGAAACAATACAACTCAACTGTCCATAGTAGGAATCGATTGTTAACAGTGCAATAAACTTTGAAAGCACATGCACACACAGTCCAGATTGTGTCATTTTGTAATCATAATTAAAATAATTTTTCCAGTCAATGATGTGGCCATGGTCATTTGCCTGTACTTTCTGGACCATGTGAATAGACAGAGTCGTCAGCTAGCAAATGCATTTTGTGTATTTTTCTGTAAGAAACATTTACATTTTTGTGAATTTACATCCACCATGTTGCCTTCTGCGTGCTGTAGGCTAGCATCCGTCGAAGTCTTTTCCCCTCTGAATTTGCACTGCATGAAAGAGCAATTAGATCTGTGGCCCAGTTTACAGAGCTGGCCGATAGATACTAAACCCAGTCAATTTACAGCAGGAAAGGCTCTGCGGGAAAAGGAGGCCTATGCCATCTGGAGAATCTTCTGGAACCTTCTTTCAACAAAGAAAAATACCAGCACTATGCTCACCCTGAGGGTTCCTATACTCCAGAATTAGAAAACACTTTCATCACTGGTGGAACCAAAAGAACGGCAGGCGTTTATTGAGTTATCTGTCACCAGTTGATGACTGCATTACAGTTCTGATCATTCAACAAGTCTTTGAAGAGTCAGTTGTATCTAAAACAAATCAAACGGCTCAAGAAGTCATCTCCAAGGATGCAAAATAGAAAAAACAAAAGGTCTTATTTCCTTTTGAGTTTTAAGGTGTTCAGATAAAAAGGAAATCAAAAATTAATGTTTAAAGTAATAGTTTATCCAAAAATGAAAATTCTGTCAGCCTTCACTCACATTCTTGTCTTTTTCTAACCCATATGACTTTCTTTTTTCTGAAAAACACAAAGGGAGTTATTTATAGCATAACATCCAAGTTCCTATTTCCTAATAATGAAAGTGAAAGTGAATTTTGACCACAGCTGTCAAAAAAAAATTCAAGGCAAGATTTCAGTGAATAACAATTTAAATTTCAGTCTCTTACACAATTCTTTACACAACTATGAAACAGCTTCAGAAGACTTAGACTACTTTTCAATGCTTTTTGGAGCTCGGCAGCCCATGGTAACCATCCACTTTCACTGTATGAAAAAGCTGCACTAGCATTCTTCAAAACTGAGAAAATCATGCAGATTTTGAATGATAATTTAATTTTGAACGATCGCTTTAATGATCACAGAGTTGCACCACAAGCAATGAGTAAGGAAGTATGGCAGGCTGACAACTTCACCTGTAGGCCTCTGAGAACGAACAGGAAACGATACAGTATGTGAAGTTGCCCACTGCTTGACCCTGTATTACCATGTATTATAACAAGGACAGGAAAGCCAGCATCAAAACCCTCACATACATTTCTCTGTACAGTGAAAATGAAGCTGCTCTGCACCTTTTGGCAGCGTTAACCTCAAACTCAACCTGTGGTCACCCTGGGTTAACCTGCCCTGTGATCACTGTTTCCTTCCTTTGACTTAACTGGTATTTCTTAAAGTAGCCCCCCCACTCCCACCACTCTAACTGTTGTGTTCTGAACTGGTGCCAGGCCACACTCGATGCCAAGGATTACACTCTAGGTCTGCTGCCAGACACACGCTGGGCTCAGAGTGCAGAGTCCTCCAGACAGTGGTGAAACGAACACCATCCGCAGCATAGCTGCAGTCTTCTGCAATCTTTGAATGCGTGGTGCTCTAGCAGCACAAGGAACTTGAGTTGCACTTTGCTGAGAGTGCTAGTTAAAAGGAGTTAATCTCTCTGCTAACTCTGATCTGCCAAGTCCAATAAATGGGTAAAGAAAAGCCAATAGTTATAATAAATGTTAATAATAAATCCTACTTTTTCCTACTTAAAGTCCTACTTAAAAAGATCTTTCCACGATAAAAGCGCAGTTTAAGGGATTTCGAAACTGATCTTAACATGTTAACTTATTAAGAATTAATTGGTATAAGAATGTGCATGTAAATTCTCTCAAAGTGAAACCATGCTGACCATCTACAAATCTCATGAATTACACGTGAGTAGCCTCCACATGATCAGTTTATGTTTCCATGGCAAATGCTCCTTCCACACTGCTTAAACTGCAATTAAATTCCAAACAAATAGAATCTGGCTGGTTAAAATGCATTGAGGGACCACTGGAAAGATGCATTATGCTGGCTTCATTTAGTGACCGGATTTGTATAAAAATAACTGTCTAGCTATAAATTGATATCATTCATTGTGTTCAAAAATACTTTCTATCATTGTGTTTCAGTAGTATATCTATTATGTGCCTCTGTGGAAGCTCAGGTTAACTGTGGTAAATTAAACACACCTACCCTTTGTGAAGCCTACACAACCTCCATTACCTTCAGCCAGTCTGAGTAAGGCCACCTTCACAGCTAATATCTATGGCAATAACAATATCACTAGCCAAAGGCAAATCAATATGCACTTGAGTGAAAGAAGAGCATCTCGCTTGTAAGTGTTCAGCACATTGATCAGTAACATGCCTTCTGCATGCCTTTAAACCTCTCAATAAAAAACTTCTCTTTTATATATGAAAAATGTTGACTAAGCCATGATCTAGCAGTTAGTGTACACAGGTCTGACACACTGGGCTGTAGTGCTCAAATGGGACACAGATGTCCTAAGTCTTAATTTTCACAACTCTATTCTACCCCTCCACATTATCACTGTCTCTTCTTGATCAGTATCATTAAAATGTAACAATAAGGCTAAAGAAATGCATTATATATCATGCGTGTCATATAACAATCATAATCAGACATAAGTTGTTTTTACAAATACAGATAGATAATGCATCAAAATACTTAAGGCACACAGACACACACACGCGCACACAGACACACACACGCGCACACAGACACACACACGCGCACACAGACACACACACGCGCACACAGACACACACACGCGCACACAGACACACACACGCGCACACAGACACACACACACGCACACAGTGGGCTCATTAGGCAGAAGTGGGGAGTGGAGAGAGATGTGTGTAGCAATCCTGGGTCAGAGTCTGTGCAAGGACGGTATGTCTATGAGAGGTAGTGGTGAGTGGAATGAACCAAGCCATTATAACTCAGCTCATCCGTCACTGTGAAGCCTCAGGCCCGTCTACCCGCTGTTACCTTGGCAACACACTCCTAAACTTACATTTAGTATCATTCAGGAGAAACAATACTTATTAATTTTTTTAATTATGAGATAAGGAGAGCAGCGGATATCAAGTGTGTCAGACAAAAAATGTTTATACAAGAGCAAAAAAGACAGGTGGTATTGTCACTGATTTAAAGCTCTTAGAAAGCTGAAACATATCAAATAACACAATACAGAGCAAATAAAGCTTCTGTCTTTAATATCCTCATGTTTTGTACTCATCCTCATAACTGTGAGACTTTTTTTTGTTAGAATACAAAACAGTAGCCCTACATGCACAATGTTAATGACTGACAGCCTCAGCCCTACCTGTATGCATTGTGTGAGGACAAAAACAGCATCAACATTCTTTAAAATGTCTTCTATAATGTTCCATAATAAAAAAGTCATATGGGTTTGAAACAACAAATGAGTGAAAAAGTTTTCAGTGACCTATTCCTTTAAGTCATCGTTTAGTGGTCACTGCTCATTAGTTCTAACTATAGCTTT
This sequence comes from Chromobotia macracanthus, assembly GCA_036877525.1. Lineage (NCBI taxonomy): Eukaryota > Metazoa > Chordata > Actinopteri > Cypriniformes > Botiidae > Chromobotia > Chromobotia macracanthus. The sequence goes on along the minus strand of JAZGTH010000100.1, from coordinate 14,561 downwards.
TCAGACAAACTCCAGCTTTATAAACACGGCTCTGTAAAGCACATTACAGTTGAATGTGAGCAGCAATGTCATTTAGGCAGAACTCGTTTCCTCCCTGCCCTTTGCTCCCTGTGTAATTTGAGACAACTGAAAAAGGCCCCGTACATACACAACTGAATGAAAGGTACAGAAAAAAAGCAGACACATTCACATTCAGCTTCAGTCTAACTTAAGTCAGACAAGGTCATCATTTTCCAGCTTTCTTCTTATTAGGCTTAATTCAGCTTAATTTGGTTACGCTAATCCTCACAGTAAACGACACAGATGCTGCTACTGTATCCTAGAAAAATATGATTACCACACCATTGCATTGAGTTCCACAACTTAAAGAAACATGAGGCTCTTAAGTTTGTCACATCTTTCAGCAATTTCAGCCACTGCTTTCTTGTGCTTGTTTCGCCTGTGTGTCAATCTGATCTAATTTGACACTGATTTGATCTGATAGCGGCTTATATGATCATCCCTCTGAATGACACACCACATCATGTCACTGTGGCGTGAAATCAAACAGCTTCGTGACAAATTTCTCTTTCTTTCAACCTTCTGTCAAGCATGCGTGACGGTCAGGCTGCCCAGATGAACTACGACTATGGCATATATACTTTTGCTGCCCTTCTGCAGGAAGATCAAAGTTCAACAATTAGAACGTGATTCACTGTGATGGAATACCTCAATCAATACAGTGAGTCAAAGGTCAGCTGATCTAGAATGAACTCATGGTTCTAGAGAGCTGGCTGTGTTTGTGTGTGAACTAACGCTCCCCTTTCTACCCCACCAACGGCGGGTCATGTGACCACGGCATTTATTGGCGGATAAGCCATATTTAGATTGCCACGCGTGAATGCCGCTAAGCCACAGAGACATATCTGGAGACACCATCAACAACTGCAGTGTGCATGTATGGGAATATATCTTAGCAGATCGTAGCAGTTTGACAGGCTAGAATGGGGCTGACTGTGAACGTTCCTCAAATAATCAGGCTATTACTACAGAATATCAAGGAAGCTTGTATCACAAAGGAAGTACATTCATTCTTTACGATTAAAATCTGATAACTGACACTGGTAAGATTTTGTGTGAAAGAAAATGGCTAAAATACCACATAGTGGCTACGCTATTAATCCCAGTTAATGATTTTTTTAGCAACACTTACCTGGAAAACCTATTTTCATTAGTCCATGTTTACATGATGTATCCTGTAACTGGTAGAGCATCATGATCGCAATGCCAGATAAAGGGTTTGATCCCAGAAATGAATTCATGAATGATAAAACGCATAGACCAAATGCACCATAGGTCGCTGTGCATAAAAGTTTATCTGCTTTTATGCATAAATGAAATGTAAATGTACATTATTCAACATGACACCCTAAATCTGCAGCCCTACAATAATCTGCATTGTTACAACAATGAAGTAATCAAAATAAAGCAGCATATTATTCTTATTCAGCTGTGTGAGGATTTACAACACAAGCCCTACTGTGGAATGTGTCAGCATGATGTAAGATGTTGGTAACAAAGCTAGCATGAACTACTGGTCCAACAGGCTGAGTCGCGTTACCCTAGCTGTTAGCAACTCCGATGAAAATCTGAGCTGAACGACAGCTGACAGCATACACAATCCAATCTTTCAAGCATATCATTTCAAAAGAAAGAGTAAATCAAACTTCGTGCAAATTCAACAAAATGATGCTGCATTTAACAAAAATCACAACAAGTTTAACAAAAATCACAACAAATAAACCAATACATCTTCAAGATCGAAGGAAAACCGACGTATCTCGTTTAAAAGGCGAGTTGCAACTTAAATGTTAAAGCGCATCTAAACACGACCGAGACCCAATGAGCTACGACGCGTGACGTCACACACCGTAAAAACGTCGTCACGGCGGGTACGAACTCTGTCGCAAAACTACAAATCTCATCAGGTGCCGGACGACGAACACAATTTTTCTACAGCGCTTGTTTAGAAAGTGAAGTTCAAGCAAATCACGACGTAAATGCTAATGAGCAGCATACCCATCCACGGGCGCCCCAACTTTTCCTTTCTTATCAGCGAGCTCCCGAAGACCGATCCGGTTTTGTGACCTCTGTCTCTGCACCTTAAAGTAGTTCAGCAAAGAGCTGACTCACTGATCTCAGACCTCGCCAAAACGAAACGAAACAAATAACGTGCGTTTACTTTTAATACAACGAGTTTGCGACCGATACATTGTTGATCATCTGTTCCGTCCAACTCGCTGTAATGTAACCCCGAGAACGGCGATCCGAAGGGATTCAAATCCGGCGTTACATTGTAACATTTTAACCCGCTAAAGTTAAAACGTCTACCGATCTGTCTATAATGCTCCACAGACCGACTATTCAAATGGAGGCTCGCAGGCTAAAGCTAACCAGGCAAATAAGAGGGGGGGAGCGGGCTCAACTTAATCGCTTATATGCAAGCAACGCGGGGGAATGAAGTAAATGAGCAGCGCGATCTCAATCTTTATATAACAATAATCGTGCTTCGCTTCAAGGTCGCTTATAGCGAATTGTTTGCAAAGCGACAACCGGCAAAACACAACTCTCCAACTCCACAAAGTAGCCGGGCTGTAGCGAGTGTTACTGGTTTAGCAAGCTAATACAGGAGACCGCCGCCGCGGAACTGTGATTGGATCCTGCATCGAGTGTGTAAAAATCGCGTTACAAAGCCACCCCAAACCGCCATTCACCGGCAAACACAGAACATTTGTAATAATGTCTGACTTACAGTGTTTTCTTTCCTCTTAAATCCTGCACGTTATATCCAGATCTGACCTTCGGATCGGTGAAACAGCATTATAGTTAACTGCCGCCGCCATGTTCCTGCTGCCTTATGCCTAACGATGGCTGGCTGCTTGTTTATCTCGCCAGCAAAACCTCCCCCACATACTACGGGCACTCGTTTACTCTAGCCTGCATAGCAACCTTGCAGTGAGCAACCAGGCAAAATGATGATACAGCAAACATAAGGACACTGCTCACCAGTTGGATTGCATTTTTCCCTAAAACACGACCACAGTGAGGGGGGCTGTTTCATAACAAATTTAAAAGAAAGGTAAAGCAATAATGAAAAGACAGTTTACATACCAGATTACAAAAGCTTTCATCTTTAAAGCGGTGGTGTGGTAGAAAAAGTGTGCCAGAGTGGTCAGGTTAATAAGCTAGTGTTGTTGTTATAATATAAAACCCAAAGCATTCTGCACTCTGTTATAAACAAAGTCAAAACATCATAATTAAATAGCACATTAGATGTCACCTGTATGAAACTGTTTCACAGACATACAAACATGACATTATAGAGGTTATATGGATTAAAAATCCGCATATAACGTCATTTATAAATAATTACCTTATAATTTTCCAATCCAACAGAAACTTTTCACCGGACACATGAACTGATGAACTACAGTCCTTCACCTTAAGGCCTTGTTACCATAAGAGAAAATGAAACAGTCAAGAGTGTTTTGAACAATACTACGCACAACTTTAAAACATGTCACTTGATCTATTTGTGAATTATTATGCATAAGACATCTTGTCAGAATCAGGTCAGATCTTAAGAATTAAGTATTAAAGTCTCAAAAACATGCTCAAGTATGATGATAAAGGTTGTGTTACAGTAAATTCAGGTTTTAAATCCAGGTGTCCACGCCTTGTAAATATGAATGTGTGAATATCATGTTATCATTCTAAAGAAAATAGTAATGCAATATCAAACTAAACCTATTATTTATTAGTAAAAAAAAAACATAATTTGCACTGTTGTTGTACATGTTAATGTTAAAGGAATTGTATGATTGGAATATTACATGCATTGCCATCCATTTTCTGAAATGACGATTACAATTGGTTTGTGAAACACCGAAATGAACTCTAATTGGGATAAAACATTTTAGACTACCACAAAACGTTTGTCTATTTGTTAAAATAAAGAGAATACAGTCGATGTAAAATATTAAAGGGACAATCGCCATTATCAAAAGGGTCTGTTAACACGTCATAGTTTAGTAATGTATGTGAAGAACCTGCCACCAGCAGCTTACTTAGCGTTTATAATCAAATTCTCACACATTTTTGTTTTAACTTTTTTCTCTGACGGAATATCATGTATCCCAAGCCTCAAATATCCCGTCGTGACTCGAGTCGTTACCCACCTTCGTAACGGGATGATCTGGCATTAAGCCATCGCTTACAGTGATTACTCAATAGCAATACACCTCAGGTGTGTCAAATACAGATCAAAATCCACACGGTGACAGGTCTGTTTCCTTATATCCACATCAATATCCCAAAATATCCACATGGACGTTAGCCAGAAGTGAAAGTCTGAGATTAAACACGGGCAAACAGATCTTACAGTCGCAACCGGTGCGATCAAAGGTCTCCATTGAATGTAACTTCTAAGAGAAATCTGCACACATCGTCACTTTTGCAATATTGCTTTTCATACTTTCAGATTGGCACACGCTTGACGGTAATTGTAATAAAGTAAGGGAATGTTTATCTCAATGAAAACGTCCCGATAAACATCACTATGGGTTGATAAAAGCACATGCAGCGTAATTAACGAAACCGATAAATATCGATATCTGTTCAGCGTAGGAATAATCGTGGTGCACAGCGCCGCTACATGGTCGACAAGTGACATCACAAGCACAATATCCGTCTAAGCGTTAAATTTAACAAAAAAAATTAAACTGCTCTTTTTATATTATTCCCTTTCATGATTGTTTCAATAAAGCCAGTTTATACAAAAAAATCACGTTTCATTTTATCATTAACTATTGCTTTCTACAGTGCGATGTTCACAAATTCAAAAACAGGACCCAATTTTAACCATAATCAATACATTAAAATAGAGATCGATAACCATGGAAAACATTTGAATTATTCTGTTGTATTTTGCTACTTGCTTGTACTTGGGGAAAAGTAAAGTGAGATTAAAAATGTTTTGTCTTTATTGAACTTCATTACATATTTTTTCTCCTAAAACAACATGATCTCCTTTGAACATTATGAACTGAGAACATAACCAGTCTCACAGCTGCACTGGAATGACACAAATGAATTGTGATGTGTAACGTGTTATCTATACTGAAAAGTTCAAGATTAAAAGGCAGAATCTATTGACACAACAAAAGCACAATGCTTTTGTATTTATAACATTGTTCCTTTGCTAAATATACTTTATTGTGGAACAATAAACCATTTGCTTTGCTTGACCAATTAGGCAGTCCAATCGATGGAATTAATATTGTGGTTAAATAGAAAAAGCCAACAAATAAATGTTTCATCACTTTCATGATTGTGGTCTTTTCCTAGTGGCAAAAATGTGACAATGCTTTTATACCACAAAACAAAGCCGAGACTTTAGACCCAAATGCATAGAATCCAATCAACAAAAACTGTGAGCCATCACAAACCGATAAATATAATCCTGATTTTAAACTGGAGTTAAAATACTAGATTATCCCTCTCGGTTCGGTTCTGGCATAATTATATATGATTAGGCACTTGTAAGTATTTCCACAGCGTCCATGTTTTCTTTGTAGGTATGGCTGGATCATGGTTTGGACATAAGGATTGTGGGTTGGAGCTTTAAGCAAATAAAGCAAAAAGTGTTCGAGCCATTACAGTTAGGAAAAAAATGTGTTTGTGTGTGGGTTGGGGGTGCGGGTAGCCTCTCAATCACCCAAAGCCATGTTTCCTTAAGACCTTCTTGCAATTACACAAAACAGCTAGTTGGACTAATAGTACTACAGCACTCAACATAAAAAAAAAAATCAGGGAGCAGAATGAAGAATTTGCCATATTGCCAAGTTTTCTTCGGATAAACAAGAGGGGAAAGGAAAAGAGGCTATAGACAAACTGTGGGCTAGAGAGGACATATCAGGCTGACTTCAGCCACGGCAGAGTACAGACGCTGAGAAGCGGGCTGTTTACGATGACTTTTCCTTCTTCGATCTGGGGGAATCTGCTCCACTGGCACCTACAGATCCATTCACACCGTTGGCTGTGATAAAAAAATGGGACGTGTAATTAAGCAATTAATTTTTTATGATATAGGATCCTCAAAAAAAGAATTAGACCAATTAGATTCAGATCCGGATATGGTTCCCATATACCACAAATCACAAATAAATGTCATTATAAATAGTGTTTCAGACCATTTTAATATATTTCAATAGACCTTATATAAATTGTAAACCATATATCACATGAAACAATGAATCAGGTCAATGTATTTATCACTTACTGATGCACATGCACAGTGGACAGAAAACACACACTGAATGTCATGACAACAGCACATCCTAGATATTAAGGTATTATGACTGCCAACTTCACAAATTACAATCAATTTTTCCTGAAATGTACACTTTCTAATTCAATAGTTATGTTTGTACAGAAATGTGCCAAAGAGGAAATTTGGAAGTGTGGAACCACTTGTAACTTTAAACAAAGACCCCATTCAAAAAGTACAAAAAGATTCTAGACTGGAACACTAGAATCTCCTCAATGGTCAGGACTATAAATCCAACTTTATGTTTATTAGTGTAGTATTTACATAAGAGTAAAACACACCAACAATGAAACACTAACCTTTCTTTGATTTGCCCTTAGAAGAGGATGATTTCTTTTTTAAGGCCTGAGTCTGTGTGTGTTCTCTCCATCGTCTCAGCTGGAAGTTGATAAATTTCCACATCATAAAAGCCTGAGTAGTGCAGATTGCAGCCAGGACAGTAACACTGAGAGACAAAGAGGCCAGTTACAAACAACTCCAACAATAATAAAACTAAGAGGTCATTCTTTTCCATATTCTGGTCTTTAACTAAATCCAGTCCATTCAAAAGCTTATTCACTTTCAGTAGAAATGCAATAACATATTATGCAGATTTTTTCTCAATTGAATGCAAATTTCATAACTTCTGGTGCAATTCTTAAATATTGTGCCATTATTTCCCATTGTGCGCTTTTATTTTGGATTATCCAACAGAGTGTAGACTGATTTGGACAGCGCTAAGCGCTGTGCAGACCACAAAACCCATATGATGCGAACCATTTGAATTCAACACAGAATTTCTTCAAGCACTTTGGAAAGCCAAACATCTCAAATGACAGGGGGCTTTGTTCGTAATGAGGTGCTAGAACATTGCTTTTTGAAAAACAAACAAAACAGCGTTTACTAAAGAACATTCAGAAGTCAGGTTCAAATCCAAAACATCTAATTTGTTCCAAAACAAAATATTTGAATGCTTAATTACGCTGTACATGCCAGTTCCTCTCTCAACATCTCTACCTAGTAGATACCTACTCAGGAAAAACACTGTTTTATAAACAGTCAATATTCATACAGTTTGCTTTAAACTAGCATGAATATATCCATCTCCCACAACCTGGTTTTACAAAATGTAAATGAGCCTGCTTACCGAACAACCAATACATTAAAATTTCCCTCAGCGAGGTTCAGACCCTGTTTCTCAGCTCCAGCCAGCCCGAAGCCCACGGTAAGTACAGAAAGAGAAAGAGTCAACAACCGGCCCAGAACAAACAGAACAGCCCACACTGTAAACCTGTTAACATACACAAAAAGCACCTTCATAATAGTGAAACATTCTTTCTTGAGCCTAAAATGCTGAAGTGATCCGATATTCAAAATGTATTTAGTCAGAACGTAAATTCATTTCTGCCCTTGCGCAGTTAAAATTATGAGGCGTTAATTAACTTGATCCTTTCCATGGATTGCACTCACCCAGTCTGTCTGTCTTCATTGCTGAAATAAATGAGTCTGGATATATGGAAGAGGAGTTCAACAAAGTAATGTAAAACTAGCAACACCAGGCCCAACCGGTTCAGACTGGAAAACACAAAATTCATGGTTTAAACATGAAAATCTGACAAAACAGGAAAATATTAGACGTTTACTATCCATATACGAGGCAGGTTTTGTGTGGTACCAATTAGATTTTACTGTGGGTTGGATGTGTGTGCAATGGATCAATTTGCGTTTTTTTGTGTATTTTTGTTTGTGCAGTCTACAGAGCTGACCAGATTTACATTTTACTACATTGTATGCTTATATAACTGTGTATGAGAGAAAATCTTGAAAAATCAATTTTTAAATCACATCACACATTGTTAGGGCATACTGTTTAATATTTCAACATACAAATATATATATACACGCTCACACACACGTGCGCGTTTGCGCACGCTCGCCACTTTATTAGGTACACCTGTTCAATTGCTTGGTAACACAAATTGCTAATCAGCCAAGCACATGGCAGCAACTCAATGCATTTAGGTATCTAGATGTGGTGAAGACGACTTGCCAAAGTTCAAACCGAGCATCAGAATGGGGAAGAAAGGGGATTTCAGTGACTTTGAACGTGGAATGGTTGTTGGTGCCAGATGGGCTGGTATAAGTATTTTAAAAACTGCTGATCTACTGGGATTTTCATGCACAACCATCTCTAGGGTTTACAGAGAATGGTCAGAAAAAGAGAAAATATCCAGTGAGCAGCAGTTGTGTGGACAAAAATGCCTTGTTGATGTCAGAGGTCAGAGGAGAATGGGCAGACTGGTTAGAGATGATAGAAAGCCAACAGTAACTCAAATAACCACTCGTTACAACCAAGGTATGCAGAAGACCATCTCTGAATGCACAACACGCCGAACCCTGAAGCCAATGGGCTACAGCAGCAGACCACACTGGGTGCCGCTCCTGTCAGCTAAGAACAGGAAATGGAGGCTTCAATTCACACAGGCTCACCAAAATTGGACAACATAAGATTGGAAAATCGTTGCCTAGTCTGATGAGTCTCAATTTCTGCTGTGACAATCAGATCATAGGGTCAGAATTTTTCTTTTACAAAGAATTAAGGCAGTTCTGAAGGCAAACGTGGGTCCAACCCAGTACTAGCAAGGTGTACCTAATATAGTGGCCGGTGACTGTACACGCACGCACGCACGCACGCACGCACGCACGCACGCACGCACGCACGCACGCACGCACGCACGCACGCACGCACGCACGCACGCACGCACGCACGCACGCACGCACGCTATATAAACATTCCAAATGTTTGTGTTTAATAAAAATAACATGTTAATAGCTTACTTTAGAATGTAGGCTCCTGCAATATGGACCAGGTAAAGACTTATATAAATAAGCTGACGAGGAATGTCTTCCTAAAAAAAAAAAAAAAACAAAGATTAAAATATCCAAATAAACAAAGTATCCACAAAACCCAAACCATTCATTTGCCTTATGAGTTTGTATCCAAAAATTGCCACAGTGATTGTCTATTGTCTTGTCTTCAGTAAATTTCTGTGAAGTCTATGTTTGGTAAACATGGAACCCTCTAGAGTGGAAAATCTTTTGTTACAACGACTGGATGTAAGAACATCTTGTTTTTAAACGTCTCTCGATCATCCTTCAACCAAAAGCACACAAACTGACTCACTTTCTTGGCCTTTTGGAAGTAAAGCTCAGGGACTGCATGAAGCCAGTAGCCGAGCTGACAAATGTAGTAGAACTTCATCTGGAACCTGAAACATACAAGGAACTGCATTAACATCTCTGCGACTTGTGGAAATCAAACATCAATGATAATCGCGTTTGCAGGCTGTGTGTTACATACAGTGGGTCTACGAGAATCAGAAGAGAGTATTAAAGGTAGACTAATGGAGGATAATAAGATCAGCACTGTCACAACCTTCTCGATGTGAACCAGCTTGCGAGATCAGTTTACAGATGGTGTAACTAATGACAGCTCAAGCAGTGCATCAGCAGAAGTCACAACAGAGAGCTAACAGTGGACAGAGTAATGGAACATGTAACTTTAACATTCTACCTTATCCTCTCATGCAATTTTTCCACAAGTTCCGTACTTCCAAATAACTAATCTCACACACATGCACTTTAATCATGCACTACTATCAAGTTTTAACTATTCAGTTTGCTAATAACTTTAAAGAAACGTTGAGAACATAGAATATGTTAAACGTTCAGAATTTGCTGAAAGCTTAAAGTGTAGGAACTTGCATGTAAAAGCTATACTTACTTACTATAGCCTAACTATACTTAAGGATAGGCAAGCTATTCCTTTAAGCTAAATTTAAACACATTACACATTAAATAACATAAATATATGCCAAAACAGGCATTTCCCAGAATACAAAACCTTTTCCCAGATGCTCAGACAGCAGTACTTACGGCATAAGGGTGTGCGGGTAGCCATCCCACAGACTGACGGGGTTGGACAGAAGATTCTCCTTCATATAAAACAGCATAAATCAAATTAATCTTTCAGACACTGTTATAAACACAGACCTACACACAAGCTCCTATTTATATAAAACAGATTGCCAAAGCTCTTACAGAGACAAGAATGCTGGCTCCCCACAGACAGGAAAAGAGGTAGAAGGCACTTAGCTGGCCAGACTCATTAAACTTGCTGTACTTGGTTTTGGAGAAGTGCATCTTCCTGTTGATTTTCTGAACAGTCGTGTAATCACGCAAATGGGAAAACAAACGAAAATATTTATTAGCACAAGGTCTCAAACAAACAGTGTTAAAACGCTAAGATTTACACTGACATTTATGCAGTTTATAATTATAAATGGACTCAATGCCATCAGTCAGTTATAGCCATGTTAACTGCACAAAGGTCAGTAGTTTCGTCTATAAAGTTTTGTTTGGAGACCATCAGTGAAAGATGCTAGTGGCTATAGATACTTACGTCCAGTACATATTCCTGAATAATGGCATGCATGATGATGGCCACCAGCATATAGAAGAAGACAGTAGCCAGATCTTTCAGACCATAGTGAAAGTAATTCACAGCCGTTTCCTCTGCACCCCCTAAAAACCCAACATGATTAAAATGCATAAAGCATAAAGATGATGATAATTCCTCTTCATTAAATGTTAGAAGTTATTTGCGTGTGTATGTAGCACTGAAACATTTTTTTTTTTTAAGAACAACAGAAACAGACGTGATAAGCATAAATGTAGAATTAAATATAGACAAAACAGAATTAGTGCATATTTTGCAGAACGGTCTTAAGAATTAATTATTATAAAAGGGAAAAGGAAAGCGGTAATTTTCCACATGCTTACCGCTTGCTGGAATCGTAACGTTGTATTGCACAGTGATGAATAAAACCGCTACCTTTGACGTAATCTGCATAGAAAGCACTTAGTCAATATACACAGCATTGCATGCAAGAGTTGCTTTCTCTTTTAATAGAAGACACTAATTCCTTTATACTTATCTATTGTTAAATATTGCCAAACATGCCTATAAACAGCGCGCGATCTGTGCATGTACTTTAAACTTCAATTCCCATAATGCACCAGAACCGGCGCTGGTATTGAGCAAACTAGCGTACGAATTAAGCAGTTGTTCACACTCGCATTCCCCAACTCCTGCTGATGGTGTAAAATCATTAAGCTGTTACCATTAAATGCATATTGTTTGTAAAAATCGGGGGATGAAATGGAGATACTCCTTTCGCTGTTATTGCACCGATGACAGCTCCCTCAATCATTCTCCGATTGCCACGTAACACATCATTTGCTCGTAAAACAACCGATGCAGCTACACCGTTACGCAATATTACAATCAATTCTGTCATTCCGTTAAGCATCTCTATGAATGTAACAAAACCGTCCATGCATTTTAATAGGAAACCCAATCACTTTGCGTCACGTCTGTTTGAATCTAAATTACGAACTATATCAACGAAGCTAGTGATTAAACCAGCAGCACATGTACTAAAGAGCATGTACTAGAGACTATAACCTGAGCTATGAGCTATATCATTTATAAGAACAGTAAACAAGCAAAATGGATATATTTTGTGTATTTCCCACATTAAAGGTTAATACCAAAAACGTGCATATTTATTCAGCTTATATGCACTCAGCAGAGGAAGTAAAAAGGAAGAGACCTTTCGCATCATACCGATGCAGAAAATGAAGGACCTGCACGTTTTCTCACAGAATAAAACACCAATAAGATTCGCTTCGCAGCTTTATTCCGTCGTGTTTTTACATTTGCATAAAATAATGAATTAAAATAAGAGCGGATACTTACCTCAAACATCAGACCAAGCAGAAACACCATAGCAACACAAGATACAATATCCGCATGGTTCTGAATAACAAACTCATGGCTGAGCACTGGGGGATTCTTATTAGTCTTTTTTCGGATGCCCATTTTGATGGATGTTGAGACAACTTTTGGTGACCAAACTCAGTGTGTGAGTGAGGAACACGTCTTCACTATTGTTATCTAGCAGAAACGTCAGTCCTAACGCCTACTTCTGTCTCTCTTCTTCCACTCTCTGTTTCAATTCAAGGCGCTTTGTAACGTGGCGAAAGCTCCACCTGCTGGACTGGAGCGGGCTGTTATAAAGTCTATAACACCATTGACTTCGTGACAAACACCATTTTTTAAAATATAGAATTAGTATTATTCAGAGAATATTAACTTTATACACACTATACACATAAATCATAATAAACAAGGTAAATTAGATTGAAAATACACACAATTTCATGATAAGAAACACAAATAACTCAAAGTACTGCTCATACTTCTCTAATACTAATACTAGATGGGTTTTGTAATTTGCATGTAAAATGTATTTAAGGCACTGTTCACTAAAGGAATAATTATGTTCACTAAAGGAATAATTATAATTGCTTGTGATAATTAATTATCACAAGCAATAATTACATGATTTTACAAAATAAGAAGATTTATTAAATGACATTGTTTACCATCTCTTTAAGACAATGTGTGAAACATTGAGGTGCAATTGTCAGGAATCTGAAGGTACCAAAAGAGGTTTTGAAGGCCCCTGATTCTGCTTCTAATAATCATAATGCAGCTGTAACATGGTATAGCATGTAAAAATGTACTGTAAAACATGTAAAGCAGCATACCATTGCTCACAGTCATACCCACATAAACACAAATAAAGCAGTTAGATTAGTTTCAGACCAAGATCCGGATCTGAACAATGATCAGAATGTGTATTAATTGTTTCCTGGTTTAAGAAGGACAGTCAAGTAGAGGGTGGAAGAGTGAGAAGCTTAGGTTCCTCTGTATTCAAAAAGGTAGAAGGACATTGAAGGCTTGTTGGGATTGAGCCACACAAAACCTATTTGGCTGTGTAATACATCACACAGTACTGTAGGGTAGGTACAGGAAGGGAGCGGTTTGCTCTGTCAGCTGAATTATGAGAAATCACACAGTGTGGAAACCAGAGTCTGCTGATCGTCAGTGCTGAAGTGAGTAAGCGGAGGAATGAAAGCCCCGGTAAGTTCTGAATGTGACTTATTAAACATTTCTTTATAGCTGCTGAGAGTATGTGACTTTTACATTATGGTATATTGTAAAGTGACACTTTACAATCTACAGAAACATATAACCTGGAGATCGTTAACCACTGTAATGTAAGGCTTTGCAAATACTTTTGTTTTCATGTTTATGTCACTCAATGGTATTTCAAAGTGCTTTGCAAGTATTGTGCATAAAGCGCATATAAAGATAAAGAGCATGAAGAACTCATGTAATTTAAAAACATGGATTTAAGATACATAATAAATTCAAAAAATGTATTTTTATTTTGATAACACAGCGCAGAATGGGACTAAATATTAAACTGATGAATGATTAATTTGATAAATATCAAATAAATGATTGTTTTTTTAAAGCAGCCTACTTGTATGGCAATTACGATTATGTGTAACACACTGTATTCATATTACAATTCCCTTGGCTGTAAAATGTAGTTTGTGACACAATGAACTCACCAGACTATCAAAGTGTGGTGATTAATGACTTCTCTCTCTTTGCTTGTTCCATGTAGGATATCAGTATTTGATAAGGATATAGACAGGCTGTGTCGTTCTCATTGAGAGAAACCACATGTTCTGTATATTTCCACATATTCAATAATAGCATGGAAAATCTGCCTTTAACACTCCATACAGCACAGTCATGATCTCTACTGGAGGAGGTTTTACAACATTCCGGTGGCTATGCACCATTATCGGATATATTTTTTATTTAGGGGACATGGGATCAGATCTCCTGTTAACTGTGCAGTATTTCAGAGGTGGACATGTCACATGGGCTGCACTTACTCTTGTGTTTATTCTGAGCGGATCGATATGTATACAAATATTCAGTTATGCATGGTTTAAAGACGACAAGGAAAATTACAATTATGAAGAAGATAAGCCTCCGTCTACTGGATGTTTGATTGGGATACATTTACTCCAGACTGGCATTTTTACAAGGTAAATTCCAATAAAAATTATTCATTTATATCTCAACTCAATTCAGAGCAATACTACATGGATAAAACATTTTAGATATAAATATAAAATAAGGAAGCAGAACATGACAAGTTTGCCTTTTTAAAGCTTACGGGGCGTTAGAAGTTTTTGATACCTGTTGCACTTCTCCATAGAGCTT